>PVKZ01000518.1:153739-765275 GCA_004027375.1 Macroglossus sobrinus
GCCACTTTATCGGGGCCCGCGGAGACGCAGCCTGCGCGCCCCCCCCCCCAACTTCCCCTTCCAGCCCCCCAGCTCCTCGCACCCCCCCTTCTTTCTGTACTTTAAACTCAGCGGAGGAGGGGGTCCCTGGGAAAAGCGTGTCCCCACTTGGACAGTGGGGCTTCTCACAAACTTCGCGGCTGGCTGCGGTGGGGGGGGTACGGGGGCGACAAAGGGAGATGGGGGGAGGGAGGGGCTGAGACACAGACAGACTGACAGACAGAGTTACGGGAAGAGGCGGGGGAGGCGGTGTCCGAGTGACCAAGGGGGATAGAGACAGAGAGGGGCAGAGTCCCGCGGAGAGACAAAGAGACGTGGGGGCAGGGGCTGGACAGAAAGACAGGCAGCCAAAACCGGGGAAATAGAGGGACACAGGACGGGAGAAAGACAGAGTGAGTGAGAGACAGAGAGAGGGAGACAGGAAAAGAGGGAGAAAGAGACACAGAGTGAAGAAGACAGACCCAGAGGAAGACAGAAAGTTCTGGAGGAGATGAGTCAACCCTCACACCCTCCCTGCCAGGCGGCCTTCTCACCGCCCAGGTTGGGAGGTGGGGTCTTAGGGCTGCACTCCCCCTCCCCCTGGAGCCCCCCCCCGCAACGCTCTCCTCCTCCACGCGTGTCCGCGGATCCGCGTGGAAAGGGCTCAAGGCACACCTACTCCTGCATTCCCAAGGCCCCCACTCAAAATCCACCCCGGGACCAAATGCGGGGGGCACAAGAGAGGGAAAGGAGTGGGGCCCACTCGTGGCCGTGGAGGAGACTCCGCAGGCTCCCCGGAGTCCCCTGCCGCCGCCACCCCCATGCCTGCGCCTCGCCTGGCAGGGTCCGGGTAGGGGTGGGGAAGGAGAGAGGGGGCCACATCTAAGCCAATTTTGATTTCGCCTATAATGAGTGCCGGGCGAAGGCTGGAGAAGGCCTCTGGAACTTTAAATAAGAAAAACGTTGCTAATGCTATAATAGAAGGGGGAAGTCGGAGGGCTGGGATTGCGTCGCTCTGAGCCCCCCTTTTCGGAGGCGGCTTTTCTTATTCAAAACAGGCCCACAATGGGCTTCACAGTGCGCCTCGCCACGGCCCCATCTGACGAGCGGCCATTCATCAGGCCGGCTGGCCTATCAATGACATTGCTCCCATCGGGGCTCCTATAAAATGATGCTTTTTCCCATGAAACATCCGCAAACATTTTGACGGGTTTGGCTTTGCCCGGCTGGATTACTGAGTGTCCCCTCGCTCGCTCGCTCGCTCGCTCTTTCTCTCTCCCCCTTCTCCTCGCTCTCTCTTTTCTCTCCCTCTCTTTTCTTTCTCTTTCCTTTCCTTCTTTTCTTTCCCTCCTTTATCCTTTTATCCTTTGCATTCTCTGTGTCTCTCTCCTCTCTTCACTCCCTACCTCCTTGGGCGTCTCTAGCACAGGGGATCCCCAAACATCAGGACTTTTGGGGGGCGCCTGTGCTGTCCATGGGAAGAGCATGCATTGTGGGTTACTGGAGGAACCCGACATGGATTCCACAGGTTAGTCCTACTGGCTCGGGTTGCGGGGAGACCTTGGGAGGGAAAGAAAAGGCAGCAGGGGAACTTCAGAAAGAGTTGCAAAAAGTTCAGAAGGGTCAACTTGACAGTGGAACCCCAGGAAATAACGGAGAGTGTGCCGAAGTTTTCAATCCGTGCAGCGTGTGATGTGTGTAAGTGGATACGTGGAAGTGTGTGTGAATGTGTGGAAGTGTGTGTGTGTGTGTGTGTGTGTGTGTGTGTGTGCGCGCGCGCGCGCGCGCGCTGAGGAGCGCGCTTTCGCTTGTCCTGGACACAAAGTTACGTAAAGATTCGCTGGCTCGCGGCGAGCTCGAGGTGCCACTTACAGAAACTTTTCGAGCTGACTACCCCTCGGGGGCGCAGCTCCTCCCCCAGGTTTGGGGGCCGCGGAATAGCGGTGCGCTCTAGCGCTGGTGGTGAAGGCCAGGAAGCCGAGCGGAATGCCCCAGAGGCGGGGGAGGGCAACGACTTCGAACAGAACCTGGGAGGTGGGGACGGGGGCTCCGGCTGGTGGAGACGCACAGCTGGAGGGAGTGGCGGCGGCGAACCCGGTGGTCCTGGGGAATCTGCGCCGGGTAGGGAGGTGGGAGCCCCAGGCCGACCGAGGCCGGGTGTAGCCTCCCTGCCAGGAAGGGGCACCCAACGAGGCACTTCGTTCCGGGGCTGTAACTCTATTCGAGGAAGGGCAGGACACAGCGCCGCCGGCCAGGCCTGGCGGCGGGGTCTGCAAACTGCTCGGCGCTTTGGGGGGCTGCTGGCTGTGGTCGTCAGGTTCGGGGGTTGCTGAGATCCCTAAAACCGAGGGAGAAAGTCAAGAGAATCTTTTAAAACGAAAAAGCCCGGTGTCTTCGTTCTTTCTCCTGTAGTGCTTTCGCCAACTCCCACTTCTGGCACCTTTGAAGAATCACCCAACTTCTAGATCTGTGTTATGCTCCCCATGTTCCTTCGAGGTAGAAGGAGTTCTCTGCTATTTCACCTCCTCTCCGGAGCACAGTCCCCCCAAGCAGTCCGCTTCTATCGGCTGCAGCCTCCGGGGTTCTTGCGGAGATAAGGTTGGGGAGAAGCAGAAATAGGGCAGCGAGCACAGCCTGTATCCAGGCGGCAGCTGGACACCAGGCTTGGGAGGACGCCTGGGAGCATCCGCTGCTGGGCTCTGCAGCACCAAGCAACAATGCCTTCCAGCCTCTGCCATCCCCTAACGCCCGCGCGACCCTTCCCTGAGCAAATAAACACCGAAGGCATGTTTCCCGACCTCCCCCACCCAAAGCAGGCTGGAATTAGATATGGGAAGGTGTTGGGGTCACCCGGGCATCGCCTCAGACGGTCTTTCTTCGGTTCCTGTAGACAGGTTTCCAGACCCTCCCAGCTTCTGCCAAGACCATGGTGGCCAGGACACCCACCTCTTGGCCTGGGGGTATCTTCGGTTTTCTATCTCTGATCCCCAAAGCCAAGTCCCCATTCCATTGCGCTCTCCCGAGTGGGTGTGCCCCTGAGAATGGGGACAGGCTGAGCCCCGCAATACTCCTTGCTGGAAGCAATGACACACGAAGCAAAGGAGAGGCATCGCCTGCTGCGCAGGCAGGCTGCGGGTACCAGGCAGCCGCTGCCTGGGTTCTCTCCGCTGGAGGTAAAGAAGGCACCCAGAAAGGGAACAGAGCCCCTCCCTCCATATTTTTATGTCAAGTGCTTGCACCACTGTGCATTTCCTGAGCACCCCAACTTTAGAGATGAAGATCCTTGAACAAAATTCAACCCATGTCTGCATTGTTTGCGGCCCAGTATATTGGCAAGGGTCCCGCGCAAGGGCCTGGGGGCTTCCGCACCCCCTCCCCCGCCACAGCTCATCCGAGGGGTTGAGCCACCCCTTCCACACGACTGGAGCGTGTCCATGCGTTCTTGGGGCTGCGGAAACGTTCTGTTTTCTGTCCTCCACGCAGCTGGCGGGCGTGAGGACACCTAGTCACTTTACCTAAACTGCAAACACCCCAGGATGGGTTTTGAAACCGACATCTTTCCCCCATCGACTCTCCTCCCCCTTTCGAAACTCTGAGGCCACCCTAGATAGCCGTCGTAAACTTAAAATCAAACGTTTGGGAAAAAGGAGCGCGAAGGAATGACACGAGGCACACCAGGTGACATTTCACTGGGGCTTGCAAAACCGACGACCAGGGAAGCGCGGCTTGGCGCGGTCCACGGTCCAGGAGCCTTCCCTCACCTCCCTGACGGGGAACTTAATCCAATTAGCTTTTCTTGTGCGTTTCTCTTGTTATGTAAAGGTCCTTTACTGCCCGGCTTGGAGGAGACTGGCGCTCCACGAAGCAGTCGAATCTGCTCCTTTTACGCGCGCGACCAGGACCACGAATATCATGATTATAATTATTTCATCCCGAAAGGGCTCGAACACCCGAAGCGTAGCAAGTGCTGGGGCGAAGTTGGGAGCGTCCAGGATCAGAGAGGCCCGAGAGCCGGGGGCCTCTGTCCCTTACTCTTAAAAGGAAAATCCCCGCAGAGTGCCTCGAGCCTGGGAGAACAGTGTTGTAGGGGCCGGGACTCTTGGGGGCCACTTCAGAGTGACCTGCGGAAACGCGCCCCTTTGTTCCGCGCATGGAGCGGGTAATATATTCCTCGAGTTTTTGCAAAATACTCAACAAGTGTGGGTCTAAGACAATGGCCCCGTCGGGGGAGGCTGGGGAGCCGGCGCGCGCCTCCTGGGCCTGCAGTTCGATGGCGGCAGAGCGTGACAAAGCAGAGCCCCTCTCCCGGGAGCCTGGCCGCGCGGCCCAGTTCCGGCGGCCGCCGCAGACGCGCGCGTGGGGCCGTCGACGCGCGGGCCGGCAGTGCGCGCCTTGCAGCTGGGACCCGCGCAGAGCTCGCCGGGCCCACGCCGCAACCCCGCGCTGCACACACGCGAGCGCACAGCCCACCGTGGCTCACTCTACCCACGCGGGCCTCTGGCGGCGCCTATGTGTTTCTGGCCTGTGGGTCCAACCCGGGTTACCCTGCGTAGGCGAGCGTTGCTTGGTTACTGAAGGTACCCGAAAATTCGAGAACGATGGGCGGGGGGGAAGTAGATAGAATTTTAGGCCACCGAGAACTTGTGCAGGGCAGGCCGGGGCCAGGTCGGTCGCTTACGCAACAGAAGGGTTGTTTCTTGTTAAACGGGATGGCGTGCGTTAGAGAGAGGCACTGCTGAGGCCGAACTGGAAGCTTCTGCCTCTCCCCACTTTCTGCTCCCATCTCCAGGATCCAGAGCTGGGGCGGCTAAAGTGCTCCTGGAGCCGAATTTGAGCCCCCCGAGCCGCAGCGGCGGGAAGGCACTCTGGTTCACAGGTGCCGGTTCATCACAAGGCCTGACCTGGCTCTGCGAGCCCCCAGGTGAGGACACTCAGTGTCCTGTGCGAGGGGCAGAGCGCGCTCGGGTGGGAACGGGGCCCGGGCCTAGCCCAGGAGCCGCCTTCTCCTGCTTCGGGACTGGCTATGCGGGCTCGGGGGAGCAAGAGGCCTGGGGTCTGAGCTATGCTCCGGTGCCCAACTCAGACTTTGTCTTCCTCCACGGGTGTGGGAGTGTGTGTGTGGCCAGCGAGGGGGGCATACGCGCCCCCACGCTCATCCCTTGCAAAGCACGGGCATCTGGATTTGGCAGCAGGGTCAAGTGAAAGCGTGGTCCCAGGGTCCCCGGGCTCGGTGGCTCCAGCCTTCGCCAGCGGGGACACTTGCAAGGAGCCCCAGCCCGGGGAACCCAGTACGCGACGCTGCCCGGAGGCCTGGGGCGGTGCGTTTTCCCACCGCCTGCAGGACCCGAAGACCGGGAAAAGTTTGCAGGGGCTGCGGGGCGGCTAGGCCCTGGGATTTCCAGAGCGGCGCCCGCCCCTCCCCAGCGCGTCGCCATGGAGACTGTTGGAAGTCTGGTGGCGGAAAACAGACCCGGCGCAAAAGCAAAATATTATGAGTGCAGTTAGGGTGACTTCAGGGGGGCGGGGGACCGGAGGGCAGGAGCAGGAGCCAGAGGCAGAAGCCGACAACAAAAGGCCGAATGCGAGGAGGAGAGAGGAGTTTGCATGGGGCCTCCCTGCCGCTCTGTGAGAGCTGGACCGTCCCGCTTCCCAGAGGCGCCGTGGTCTCTAATTTCTCTCCAGCAGCTACACCTTTTCTCAACATCCTGCGCTCCCTCCCTCCCTCCCACCCCTCGTCTCCGGGTTCTCGTCCAGCCTCCCTCCCCATCTCGAGGTTAGGCGCCAGCTGGGCAGTGAGCCAGCCTCCCCCACGAGCCACAGGCTCACCAACGTGAAAGGTTCTGCCTTTTCTTCCCCAAGACCCGTGGGTCGTCCAGGATGAATTTCTCACCCCTCTTCTCCAAGCAGATCTGAAAGGGTGAGATAGGGTAAGGCGGGAAAGAGAAGAGAAGGAGGGCCTGGTCAGAAATCCTGAAGGCTGGCTGATGGAAAGGAGATCCTGTCTCTTTTTTTTTTTCTCCTTTGTACAGTGGGAAATTTTCTGAGTTGTAATTCTGACTCAGCCACTTGTTGTGCTACTTTAGGCAGAACTAGCCTTCCCAAGCTTCATTTTCATTTCTTGTAAAACGAAGGATGAGACAATTCATAGTCTGGGATCCTCCGACAAATTAGACACATCCCTCTTTAGAATCCAGGAGGCAAGGGCAAGCTGGTTACCACCATCTGAACTGGGATCCACTGCACAATTATTGAATCTCTCCCCAAATTCATAATAAACAAATATTTTTAAAAGTCATTAAGGATTTTAAGAATCAAGACCTAATTTTGAAAGACCTATTATTTTTCTCAATGACACTTGAGGTACATTCCTTAAGTGTTTGGCCAACTCCTTGCAGCCCCGAAAGGATTTACTAAAAGACATTAGATATTATGGGGCTGTACCCAAAGTCAATTTAGGCAACACTGAAATGCCTCTAGAGGAGGAAGCCAGCCGGCATCACAGACTGGCACATATTTTGGAGAGAAAGAAACACTGGCCACTGTGATGAAATGTTGCCGCGAAAGGAAAGCTAGACTCTATCCCCTTTGCTCAAGATTTCAGGAAGAGGCGAGGCTAACATTTCGTACCCCTCCTGGTGATGATTTGAGCAGAGGCGCCCTCCTCCTTGAGACGCCTGTCTGTAAATGAATGGATCGGATGTAATCACTGCTATGATCTGTCTACACTTCTTCCACTCAGTGCCATGCTTGTGTTCACGTGTGTCTTCTGGCCTGTGTGTGAAATTCACCCAGAACTTTGTGTATAAAATAGTCTTATGTTCATCGATCCTCACAGGTGCTCCACAAGAGACACCTTCTTGTGACCTGCATCGAGCACAGGGTTTCTCTTCCGTTTCCAACAGTGTAAGACTGTGATCCTAAGTCAAGTTGGTGTGTGTGTTCATCATGCTATCTTTGTGTGTGTGTGTCTGTGTGTGTGGTGGGGGGGGAACTGAGAAGGTCTAAAATGGTGGCATCACAGGTTGGGATAGCAGGGGGCAGGTCTCCACTTGCAGAGACCCTGACAGCCCACCCTACATGCTGGACAGGTCACGGGGGACATGCTTCATCTGTCCCTCCAGGACTCCTGGGCTCTGTAGCGTGGAAAACATCGGAGAGGTCCTTGGTGATGTTCTTGCCCCTTCTACTCTGTTTTCTATGTCTTTGCAATTTTAGTAAAGTTTAGGGGAGAGAGAATGAACTCAAAGACAGATTATTTGGAAGTGTTGGGTAAAACTTAAAAATATACTCGGGACTGAAGTGTCGGGTAAAAGTTAAAAAAATACTTGGGACTGTCACTGATTGTGTTATGCACACTATAGCACATTGAGCCTGCTACTTATGCAGACAGCGGGCTGTTCCTGACTTTGTTTAATTGAGGAGTATACTGGTATTGCAAGGTGAGCTCTTAAAAACTGCTTTCCATCCCAACTGCTTATGTGTGCTTATCAGGATTTTTTTATAATCTGTTACCAAAACAATATGCAGAAATGAATTAGGTACTGAAACAAGACTATTCTTGCTTTCCGTGACCCCTGATTTTGAATGTTTGAGTTCATAATCGTTCTCTCTCTCTCTCTCTCTCTCTCTCTCTCTCTCTCTCTCTCTCTCTCTCTCTCTCTCTCGTTCTTGTTGATTAGCTTTTAAATATAATTTTACATATTTGGCCATAGCAATACATTATCAATTTTACCTATTTATACATTGGAGATTCTGTGTAAGATTTCTTTTGAAAAGAATGTTTTTCTTCTAGGAAAAAAAAATCACTGGTTTGGAATGCATGGGAATAGAGTAAACTACTTCCTTTCTCTAACACTGATGTGCCTCAAACCCAAGCTTCCTTCTTCCCTTGCCCCCAACTCCCAACTATTATCACCAAAGAAAGCATGATATTTACTCTAATAGCCACCCGCTCCCCACCCCTAGGGCTTTATCAGTGCTCTGGGCCCACTTGAGCACAAGGGAACATCTTTTAGGCCCTGTAGAACTGTTTACTTTTGCTGCTTAAATCACTTCAAAACTTAATGATTTAAAAATCATTTACTTAACTCATGATTCTTCAGGTCAGCAGTTTGGCCTGGGCTCAGCTGAGCGGTTCTTCTGGTCTCTCCTGGGCTCACTCAGGCATCTGTAGTCAGCTGCAGCATGAGCTCTGCTGATCTGGGATGTACTCCCTTCTGTGGGACCTTATGCCTAGGACCTAGGCTGAGATGTTAACCTCAGCTCCCACTGCCTCTCATCCCCCAGTCGGCTAATCATTCTTATTCACATGGTGGCAGCAAGTAACCAAGAGGGAGTAGAAGTATGTGCAGCCCCTTAAGGTCCTGGCTGGAACCTGGCAAATGTCACTTGGGCCTCATTATTGGCCAAAATAGATCAAAGGCTATCTGGGGAGATTTGGGGAAAAAAATACTTTAGGTGAATTTATCAGAGGTTTTATTTGGTCTCATTCACTAAGCACCTGTTGGGTGGCAGACTCTGGGGATGGACAAAACCTAGGGCTTTAGAATGTATTTGCTGAGAGGAGATTGGACACATTGAGAGTGACAAGCACTCCAAGGGGCATAAAAATACTCCTCTTGGAGCCTAGAAGAAAGGACGCTCTCCCTCGTAGAGTGCCCACCATGTATCAGCCCTGAAACAGGCTCTTTTTCACACCTTGGCCATTTTAGCCTTACCACAATCCTGCATTGTCCACTTTTAGGATGAAAGAGGGGCCAGACCTTGCTGGGGTCACAGCTCATACACGGCAGAGCTAGAATGAAGACCAGACTGGGGAAGCCTGTTCCCGCCTCACCCAGCCGCTTCATCTGGGCACTGCTGGAGTACTAGCCTGGCAGGGCTTGGGCGTGGCTCTGGCCTTGAGGTGAATTTGAATCCTACTTGATGAGAAGGGAAAATGTGTAGATGGAGAACTATGGAACGTTGTTGTCTTTGGGCTCCAGAGAAAACCCCTTTAAGGAGTCATGAGATTCTATCTTTGAAGAGGATTTTCAATGATGGCAGTAATGGAGGCAGCAGATCATAGTGGTCGAGTATAGATTTTGGACACATTTTAGCTTCATTCATTCATTCATTCATTCATTCAAGGAAACTATGTGTGTCCAGCACTGCGCTGGATGCTGGGCTTAACTAAAATGCCATCTCTGTTCCTCTGGAGGATAACTTCTAGCCATACAAACAAGTAAACACACACACAAAAATAGATAATTTCAGTGAGTGATGAGCACTATGAAGAAAATAACCACTGTCTGGAGTAATGAAGATGGAGCATGGGGATGGGAGGTTGCTGCCTGTCACAGGCTGCCCTTCTGTCACTTAAAGCGGTATGCCTTGCGTGTAGCAGCTTCATATTGCTGAGCCTCGATTTTCTTATGGAACCGACACAACTGCCTAATAGGGCTGTTGAGTGTGAAATGCGAAAGTGGTAATCGATCCCATATATTCAATACTACTATATGTCTCACTTTGCTAATAAGCATTTTTTAATTTAAATGCATTATGTAATGCTCACCTTAACTCTATAAAGAAAGAACTGTTATTTTCTACATTTTTATTGGGCTAAAGACAAATGAAATCTAGAAGCTAAAATGTTCCATGAGTGTCTGGGCTCTAGAAGCTGGGCTGGTAAAGAAATGATGATTGCATGAGCAGAAAGATCAGTCTTAATTGTATGTGCTTCACTTTCCTGAGGCAGAATTCAGATACTAAATCTAGCTTTTTATTTATGTTTTAAAGTAATGATTTTAAATGCCTTTCATTTACCAGGCATGCCCTCAACGCTTTCAATGCATTATTAGTTATGTTTTAAAATATATGTTATGAGTACTATTATTATCTACTCCATTTTATGCAATGAGAAACAGGCAGACCAAGGATATCCATAAAGGGGGTGGGTGGCCTGACCTTCTAGTGATCTGTACTCTGAGTCATAAAGCTCTACTGACTTTCTCTTCTGTTTTAGTGAGAGAGAAGGCAGCGGAAAGGATGTCCAATAAAGCCTGTATCATTTTAGCAAAAGCAAAGGACTTGCTATTTTCTCCCTACATGAAAGTGTTAAGATCATCTTTTTAAACTGTGGAGACAACATTTTAAGTTATCGTTGGCAAAAGTGTTCATGTCTTTACTAGAGAGCTGAAGTGTACTGCAGTCTTCTTTGGGACTTATTTGAAGTTCAGTTACCATTTGCTTTGTCTCTGACGATGTCATGGCTTCATTCCTGTGGCTCACATACAGACACACCCCAGTAAGAATAAACGGATGAGGCAAAAACCGTTAAGTGATGTGACAATGTATGAAGCCTTTTGGTAATTTAATAAACAATATGTTGCAGCTAGACGTCATTCATGGATGTGTTAACATATGACGTCAGGTGACTGTGGCGTGACTTAATGCAAAGAACACGAGCTTTGCTGTCAAACAGAGCAAAGTTTAAATTTCAGCTCAGTTACTTCCTAGCTGTGTGACCCAGGGCAAATGACCTGACTTCCCTAAGCCTCAGTGTCCTTCTTTGTGAAATGTCTACTTCTTCTAAGGGTTTTTATGAGATCGTGTACGTTAAATTAAGCCTGGCTCTTAGAAACTGCTCAGTGAATGGCAGGTCTTATCATTATTAATAATAATTATCTGTTCTTCCTATGCCCAATCCTGGGTGTCTAGTTGGGAAAAGAGGAATACTATTCTGAAAAAAAAAAAGGACTGTTTTAATGTATCTAGATGTTTTCTATATTATATAGACATAGCCTCAGTTCTAATGCCAAGAGAAATCATTCTTTTCTACAGGGAAAGACTGATTTAATTTTGTTTTTATTTCCCTACCTTTGCCACAAAGAAGACATTTTATATACTCCTGTTTGCCATGATTTCATCCTTGTGTTTTCTAGTTTGTTAAAGGAAGTGGAAGGTGTATCTTTGTAGAGGTAACACCGGTTGACTGTGATGTGACTCCTGGAAGAGCTTCCACAGGTCTCTCAGAAGGGACACATGTCACACACCTCTGAAGGGGGCCTCTTCTCAACTCCCGAAGCCCTTCCAGTTCTGGAATGTGACGGCCACATTCTCCCCCTCCCCCGCCACCTAGCCCTTGTAGCATCGCTAGGTTCAAGACAACCATTTTACACTTGATTTTCAGGAAGTGGAAAATTCACCAAGGTTCGAATGAACCACTCTCTGAAATTCATTTTAGCAGGATGCAGAGAGAGTGTTTAGTTCTTTTGTATTTCATGCATATTTTTTTAATGTGAGGAGAAAACGTCTGTTTGTTCTGTTTCTGTCATTATAATTTGATTTGTACCTACATGTGGTTTCTGAGTTTTTAAAATGTTAACAGCTTTCTGAGAGAGAGGGAAAGGGAGGGAGAGAGAAAGAGAGAGAGATCATAAAAAGCAGAAATCAATTAAATTCAGTCATTATGGTTTCTGTTGACTATGGTCCAGATTCAAGCAACTGGAGCTGGTTTGACTTATGTCCGTAGATGATGTGGTTTGTGTGTGTCAGATCAGATCCTCAGAACAGAATTACCTTGGAATATGTGTATAGTTTCTATTTCTGTAGTTGGTTAATCCTCAATAAAACTTAAAAGCATAATCTTCCTCTGAGCGATCAATAATTATTAGTAGACAAGTGAACCTGGATATGTTGCATTTATATTGTGGTGGTGATTTTGTTTGAATTTAAAGGGATAATAAGAAAGCCTTTGAAAAGGCCACAACCCCGTGAAGGTTAATGGTTTGTGTCCTGAGTGTTTTTCCGACTACTACCCAGTCGTGCTATAAAGGTCAGCGTTGCTTAGACGCAGCCTAAGTGAGACTGCTGAAATTAGCAGATTTTTATGTAATCAGAATGGAGAATTAGCACTTCATAAGCACTGATCCCCCGAATCCATCCATCATGTTGAAGAAAATGCACTATCAGTCAACACAAGTGAAGTGCTCTCGAACTAGATGAGAACTGTCATTTGAATAAAGAGTGATTCGTGATTGCTAAATATACCTCCAGCATCTAATTTTTGAGGCACAAATGCATTTCGTGAAGAAAATTATGTCACCTTGTTTGTTTTGACTCTTGTGAGTGCTGTGAAATCATTTCAAGCTACGATTAGACTTTTGATGAAGGAAGAATTTCTTTGAATATTGCAATTGTAGAATTTGTAATTTTAAAAAACTAGCATGAGTGATTTTTTTCAGTTCCACATTATTTTTTCCTGAATGATTAGTATAAATTTGGGATGTTTATACATGTAATGTATTTATTATTTGTGTACCGATTTTAAATACTCATGGGTAGGTCAAGTTTCTGTTGAAATTATTAAGATTTTATTAAGTTTCAGGATTGGGCCTGCCGCACAAACTTAAACTTTTTATGATGGAACCGATCGATTACTTTAAACATTTTGCCATGTTTTCTTTGTGGTGTCAGTCTCTCTGCTGATAATAAGTCTTGAGTGGGGAAAGAATTAGGAGATCTCGATAAATTCTTTGCTCCACCATAAAGAAAATCAACTAGGTATCACCCTTATATGACTCCTAAAATTTGTTTCTAATTTTCTTTCTTTTACTCGATGACTTCTTTTTCAAAAGCAAAACAGTTTTTCCATAAAGCATTATTTGACATCATAGAAAATAAATAACATTGGCTGAGAAAGGCCTGGGAGTTTACAAGAAAGAATGATTCCAGAGGACTCGAAGCCCTCAGTTAAAACATTACAACTGTTAAGTGTTGGAGAGAAGATTTCTAAAGCACTGAGCGGTTGTTGTGTGAGGGCCTTTGGTCTCCACGCACTTTTATTTTCAATTCAGTGGCTGGAGTTTTTGAGGTTGCTGTGGTTTGGGTAGGGGACCTTTTCAGAAATGCCAGGCTTTTGGGGGGGGGGAAAAAGAACCCACAGCTTTTCTTCTAATCAAGGCTTCGTTTTAAAGTTTGAAAACTTTGCTGTGATTAGAAGGATGAATTATTTCTGTTTCACTGGGATTTCCTTCGGATGCCCAGGCTGCAAGGCATTCTCCGTCCCGGCCACCTCACAGGGCACAGCTAAGGGGGCGCAGGGTGTGAGAGAGCTGCCCACCAGGGCCTGGCCCAGCATGCACCAGGTGCGAGCCCCCCACAGAGGCTGGATGAGCCCCAGCACAGTCAGGAGAGCAGGCAGGGCACAGCGGTCCAGAGGGATCCAAGAAATTATGAACCTACATAAAGAATTCCCTGTGGATCCTGTCTTTTGTTCAAAGTTTATCTTGGTATTGAGAGGTATAAAAAAGAAAGAGAAAAAGAAAAAGAAAAAGAAAGAAAGGAAAAGAAAAGGAAAGAAAAAAGAAAAAAGAAAAGAAAGAAAGAAAAAGAGAAAAACAACAAAGCTGTGTGATTGCAGATAGTACTTGGAGCCTAGATAGTGATACATAGATTAGTTTTTAGAAGGAAGGAAGGAAGGAAAGAAAGGAAGAGATGGGAGGGAAGATGGAATGGAAGGAAGACACTGCATTGAAATCATTTTGGTAATTGGTGGCAGGCTGACTTAATGAATTCTTTTCACAATTACTACTTTAAAAAGATAATAAAGTGACTCTTTTTTAAAATTGGGTAGTGGGTTAACAAAATGTGTTTTCCAAGCACTGTGCTAAATGCTAATGTATGCTTTATCTCTTGTAATTCTCATGCTGAACCTATGGTATTATTATCCCCGTTTCACAGATAAGGAAACTGAGATTCAGAGAGGCTAGTTAACAGGCCAAACAGCTAGTATCAAGCCAGGGTTTGAACACAGATTCTCATTACAAAGCCAGGCTGCTTTCTTGCCTCCTAAAATCTGGAACTAGAAGGAAGACCTTTGAGATGTCCATTCCAGCTCACTTCCTCTACTGCATGAAGAAGTTTAGGAGGTCGGGTCATCCCTAATCCTGGTGGGAGACAGCAGCTCACCATGCAGTTCTCTGAAATGCCCTGTCACAGGTGTCAGCAGGCATCTCTTACGTGACTTTGGCAGCAGGTGCTCACTGAGGACACCCAGGGGTTCTCCTTCCCACAGGGGCACCTTCATGTAATGATGGCTTTCATCCCAATCATTCCCAGAGCTCCTGAGTTCAGCCTGGGCACCACCACTGGGTAGTTATCCACCCGCTGCCAGTTACTTTGGCAAATTTGACATCTTACACACATCTTCAAAGCCTTTGTATCTGTTTGCTTACAGACATGATTTTCCTTATAGGAGGTTCAACATAAAAACCTTGGTGTTAAAATAATAGCACCTTTCATTTGCATAGCATGTTACAGTTTGCAGTCACTGACACGATCATGAGTAGCAGGGAGTTTGCTATCATCAGTGCAATCATTAACACCTCTGGCTCTGGAATCCTGTCGGCTTGGTGAGAGTTGGCTTCGCCGTGGGCTCGATGTCTGAACTCAGAAGTTACATATCTTCTCTGAGCCTGTGTTTTCTTGTTGGTAAAGTGGGGCCATGCATCCTACCCACATTATAGGATATTGTGAGGATTAAATGAAGTAATGCATACAAAGGGACGAGCACAGGGCCCTGGCACGTTGTAAAAGCTCAAAGGACAGAAGGTGCTTTGAGTGCCACTTGCTGCTCCTTATGTTCCCCTAGTAGTTTCTAAGACCCTCTGTGTCCCCATTATCTCCCTTCTACACCCCCACAGGGACCACATAGGAGAAGAAAACAAAATTTTATGCAACACTTCCTTTTCAGTCTTTTCAACATATGACCTCATAAACCTGTCTGCTGGGTGGGGTCATTCCCTTTTTATGCTCAGTGGGACTGAGTCACATGTGTTAGTTTGTACAGTGAGTGTCTAAACTGAGGTTGGTTATGGCACCAACACTGACTCTGCTTTCTTATCAACCAGGTCATCTCCCAGCCGAGTGAAAACATAGTCACAGGCAATGGGCTGGCGGTTTTTCTTCCCCGTAGACTTCTGACTGTTCTAACCCTTCGTCTCGGTGTACTCATCCTCGAGCATCTAAAGGACACATACTTTCCATCCCCATTTTGCCTGTTTACTTGACGCTTCTTCCTCGGTTTCTCTGGATTTCCACCTGTGTGTCCTTATTATCTGTGCACAGTGCAAAGCATCTGGTAGAGTGTCTTTCACAAGTCATGGTTTCATAAATAGTGACTTAATATATAAATCACTCCATCTTTCATTTTATAAAGGATGCTCTTTTAGTTTGCTTTCTAGGAAGGCTGGCTCAAGGCTCCACGCAGAGAAGCACTTGATACATACATTAACTACAGATGAACTGATACTGTTTTGAGCCCCGAGTAGCTACCAGGCATGGTATCGGTGCTTCATTCATTCATTCATCTCTTTCCCTTTTTTCTCTCCATCCTTTCCTTCTCCTGTCCCCTCATTGATTTGCTCTGCTGCGCCAGTCACCCTCCAACTGCAGGGAGTAAGTGCGTAAATAAGGTAAAGTCAGCTCTTAAGGAGCTTACATTTTTTCCCTCTAATCCTCATTATAACCCAAAGGGTACATTTAAAAAAATATTTTATAGAAAGAAAATTGAGGCCCAGGAGGGTAAGTAATTTGCTAGAGGTGCAGAGATGACTTTGTCACTCATAAGGAGAGGATTGGAATTAGTGTCCTCCTGGCTTCTAGGGCCACAGTCTTTTCCCTGCAC
Source organism: Macroglossus sobrinus (assembly GCA_004027375.1). Lineage (NCBI taxonomy): Eukaryota > Metazoa > Chordata > Mammalia > Chiroptera > Pteropodidae > Macroglossus > Macroglossus sobrinus. The sequence continues at coordinate 169,425 of PVKZ01000518.1, forward strand.
CAAGAAATCCAAGAATCAAAAGGAAAGTGTGATAACAGGAAGGAACTAAAGTGGAATGCCTTGGGGTGGGTGTGATATAAAAATTATAATAGCTAAGAATTATAGGGCTTATCATGTAAGCACTGTCTATGCCTTATTTACTTAACTCTCATGCTAACTCCATGAGGAGCTGTCACTACCACCCCTATTTTGCTCATAAAAAAAGAAACGAGGCTCAAGGCAGTTGAGTCACTCACCAAAGGTCATACAGGAGGAAGTCAGACTTGAACCTGGCAGTTGAGTGCCACCGTCCATGTTCTTTACTGCTGCACTCTCATTAAAACAAGCAAACAAAAAAGGTCTCTGTCATAAGCAGGTGCCTGGGAATCACAGTGGTTTCATTGCTGTGTGCCAGGCACTGTGCTAAGTGCTTTCCATGCGTTGTTCACTGAAATCGCACACCACTAAGATGAGGCAGGCAGCTTAAACATGAGGGGACACTGAGGTTTGGGGACTTTACCTAATGTCATGTGACTGGTAAGCACTAAAGCTGGAATTCAGGTCATTCATATGTAGCTAGTTACTAGGCCTGCTTGCTTACTTTCCTTCCAGGCAATGATTCAGGAGAGAGAAAAAAATGACAGGCACCAGGTTGTTCATGGAAACATTATACAAATAGGAATACCAGTTCGGTGGAGCACTGGGACTCTATTAAATCATGATAAATATGAAGACTATAGCAAAAAAGGGAAATCTGCATGATGAAATGTGAAAAGGAGAAGGAATCAAAATTGTGCGTTCACTGGGGTTACAGTTCCCATACGTGCACGTGGACTTGAGACTGGGGAGCAACACAGATGCAGGACATGCTGTTCACATGTTGTGGGGAGGACTGTGGGCAAATATAGTTCTCTTTTTAACATTTTAATATATATATCCTATGATAGATGAAAAGAAAATGATGTTTTGGTGATTTATCTCAAAAGTTCAGGCTACTTTGAAGTCTGGGGAAGAGGTTAAAAAAAAAACAAACCTGGAAAGAGATGATGCCCAGAATCAGTATCAGATGCTGTGCATGCTGGGTAGGTAGCCTTGGCTCCCGTAGCCTTTCTCAGATTTTTATATGTGTTTTAATAATATTGTAATAAGAGAAAGAAAAAGTCCACTGATATTAGGAAGTCGTGGACATGCTCCCCCCAGAATTCAAGGGAAATGAAATATTTACAGTCTAGTTATGCGATTCTGTACATTCATCTGGTGTTCCCAGGGATATTTTCAGAGCTGAGATCTGCTTTTACATGGAATTTATCTTCAACAGGAGATGGCACCGAACACCGTGGCTTTAATTTTCTCTGGCCTCCGAGGATTGTTGAGGAGTTCGTGATTTGTGAACTAACTCTCATGCTCACTCCTTGGTGCCCCTTGGGGTTTCCTCACTAATTCTTGTATATTGCAAATAATACTACTTGACTTGATCTCTTTGCCCACTTTAGAGATTTATATGTTGAGTTTTCCTGAAGCAAGAAAGAACAGTAAACATTATTGGGCACCTATCATGTGTTTGGTATTATGCTAGACACAGTTGAGTGCTCAGTGAGACTTTAAGGCATGTACAATTATGGGCGTTATAGTGTAACTTAGGTTAGAGTCAGGTTCAAATTCTGTCTTAGCTGCTTACCATCTGTGTGATCTTGGGAAAATCATTGCTATGATGATGCTATCAATAAAGATGATGGTGCAAGCTTGCAGCGGGAGGCAGCATTCCAGGAGATGTCATTGGTGTCACCTTGGACTTGCTTGCATCGTGCTGTGATTAAAACTCCAGCTGATGAGGAAGAGACATGGGGATACTGGGCACATGGATGGGCTAAGGGAGTGCATATAGTTATCCAAAAAGAGGACAAAGTTTGTATCTTTTCTCATCCAGGCCTTTCTTTCTCTGTGGACCTTGCTTTCCCCCATCTATAAAATGAGATAATAATACCTACATATGAAGTAATTACAAGAAGAGGCATGAAAACAGTTTAGTATAGTGTTTGGTACAAAATGTAGGCTCAGAAAATAGTAGTTACCGGTAACTATAACAGACACGGAAACTGAGGCTCAGTAAGGCCAAAATACTTGGTCAAGTTCAAAGAACTAGTAAGAATAGCAAGGCTCAGAAGTCAGGTTTTTCATCTCTTTGTATTAGACTCCTAACCGATGGGAGGGACTTCCTCCCAGTGATGGAGAGTTAGGTTGGTTCAGGCACCAACACGTGCTAGTTTCTGCAGGAATGGTTCCCTGGGTACGAATGGAGAGTGAGGACAGGAGTCTAGAGTGACAGACACAAAAAGAGTGAGTGTTTTGGGCAGATCAGAAGGCACGGAGTCTGCAGGGCTGTTTAAGGAAGAAAAATAGTGATAGAAATGACATCGCCTTGTGTTTAGTTAGCTCACTAGCCTTTATCAAAAACTTTCCATCGTCATCATCATCATCTGAATCTCACCATTGCCTTATGAAGCAGATGTTCTTATTATCCTGATGTGGAAACTCAGGCACACAAAATGGGAGTTTGGGGAGGGTTATTTTTTTTAGGGAATATGTTAAAATTAGGAAAGAGCTGAAAACACTGCTCAAATTTTTAAGGAAAAGGAGGAGTAAAAGGCAAACTGATGAGGGCGCTTTTTAGCAAGTACTACAAGGAGGGTGAGTGGTTATGACCTGGGAGTCACATCACTGAGGGTAAATTGCTAAGCCTTGAAGCAAAGCCTTGTCCTGACCTTTGCAGAGGGAGAAGCCCTGGCCATCGAGTTTGAAGCAGATACTACAAGAGCTAATGTTTCATTGTTGGTAGTAACACTTAAGCATTCTGGTGCCTTGCTTGTATGACATGAGCGCCAATCAGTTACAGGGACAAAGATGACCCAGAGAGCATGTCCTGAGGCCTGAGGTGGAGGGATAACTGTGCCCCAAGCCATTCACACTCCTCTATATACCCGCCGCATAAATGGGATAACAGCGTTACTTCTGACGTTGCTGAGATAATCCATGTCAATATCAATCATTGGAGCGCAAAGCCACTGCTCCAGAATTGAGCTATGATGGTGAAGCTGTTGATGAAGATGAGGGTACTTGCAGTGGGAGGCCATATTCTAGGAGATGTCACTGGTATCACCTCAGACTCGCCTGCATCATGCTGGGATTGAGACCCCAGCAGATGAGGAGGAGATGGGGACGTGGAGACACTGATCTCATGGATTAGCAAGAGGAATGAATACAGTCAGCTAGAAAGAAGGCAAAGTTCCTTTCTTATCTCACTGCAGCTGTTCTAGTTCACGCCTCTAAGACTGAGGGGGACCATGCAGTCCCAGTGTGCCTGGGACAATCGTGTTTTATGCATGTGGTCCTGGAAAAATGATTAATAATGCCAGCTTTCAATCTAAGAACTGTCCAGGTTTGGATGATAAGTGATATGGACTCCTGCTTCCCATTCTCTCCTTTCTAAGGTTGTGTTTAGCAGCACCAGATGGAGCTGCCCACAGAACTATTTTGCTTATACCATGTGTTCCTCGAAGACTTTTAGATGTTTCCAATCACCTATTGAATAAACTCTAAACTCCTTAACCCAGCCCTGAGTACAGAGACAGGGATTTGCTGTGTGCACGCCCATATATCCTACAGAGTTCTAGTCAAACAGGAAAGCCTCGGTAAACACATGTTGACACCTGAATGAATGTGTGCATTTACACTCAGGATGCTTGTCAGTTTCCCGAATGCAACATTCTTCTGCCAGCCTCAGGGCCTTTGCACATGCTATTCCTCTGCTGGGAACGCTCCTTTCTCCCTCTTGACTAGTAACATGATGCCTTCTCATCCTTTAGGTGTCAGTTTAATGCTACTTCCTCTGAGAAGCTTCCCTGACGATCACAGGTTGGGTCAGACCTCTCTTTTTTTCCTCCCTCTTGGCTCTCTTGGTAATTACATCTCTATGTGTGTGATTATTTAATAGCTGACTCCCACACTAAACTCTAACCTTCCATGAAGACAAAAACTGTGACTGTCTTGCTCATCATTGTATCCCATGTGTAAGCCCAGTACCTGGCACATGGTACTCAAAAACAGTTGATAAATAAACAGTGGGATGAATGAATGTAAATGCCCTAGGAGGTTATGCCTTTCTGAGCCAGCGGAGTTCTCATCACCCATTTAAATTCCCCCAGTAGCTTCTTAGCACACTTGGAATAAGTATGAAGTCCTTACTCTGGCCAGCAAGTTCCTACACACTTGGGGCCCTTGCTCACTTCCTGCCCTCATTTCCTACTGCTCTCCTGCTTCCTCCCTCCTCCTCCATGCTGGCTCCTGGCTCTTCCCCACTCCCTTCTCAAACCTTTCTTCATATTTGCTCTAACATCACGTCCTCTGAGAGGCCTTCAGGGTCCCTATTACCTAAAACACCACCCCGCCCCCATCTCTCTCTATCCCATTCCACGGCTTCATTTTCTTATTACAAGTCTTTGCCCTCTGAAGTTATCTCACTTATTTGTTTTTGTCTGTCTCCACCACAGAATATAAGCTCCCTGAGAGCAAGAGACCTTGCCTGCCATGTTCATCACTAAATCCTCAGAGCCTGGCAAACAGTCAGCACTGAATCAATATTTGGTGGGCAAGGGAAGGAGTAAAAGTAGCGGAAGGGTGGGACTGCCCCTTGGAGACAGGGCAGGGGCCCCTTCCTGGAACCCAGAGGCCCCTGGGGCAGGGCCTGAGGTGTCGCCATGGCAACCCACTGACCTGAGTTCTCCCCTGGAGAGGCCACAGCTACCAGCCTCCTGGGGCCCACACTTTCCACATGATCCTGTGTGTCACCACCGTGGGGAGTCCAGGGGAGAGAGAAAAGGGGGCTGAGAGAGAATGATCAAGAGGAACGCACATCCTGGTGCCATGGGAGACGGAAGCAGGCTACGTTGGTGTGGTTTCACTGGTAATGACCAGGGCCCCGGGGAGGGGAGGGGAGATTGGGGTGCACTCTGGCACCCCCAGAGGGACTGGGGCCTGGTCCTTGCTTGGTAGCTGTGAGGGTGGCATGTCAACTCTTTCATGTAGCATTTATAAAGCTGTGAGTTCCTAAAATAGGCCCCAGCACAGAGGCCTAAAAAGACTGTTGATAGAACGAGTATGAATAACTCCTATTAAAACTCGGCGACACTTTTATAAGTCGGGCGGCGTTTTCTTCAGGTATTGCATAAGTCAAGAACTCTCTGTTCTCATCCAGTTCCTCGGAAACAAAGCTTGTCGGTTCCTCCCCCACTGCTTAAAAATCACGACCGGTTCCCGCAGCCTGCAGGCTCGTGGCCTGGTGGGGTAGGCCCTTGCGATCGGCTTCTAAGGGGTCCTCCCACCTGTCTCCCGCCACTCCATGGGTCATGCATTCGTGAACTCTTCGCCTTTCCCAAAACCTACTTCGTGCCTTTGTCCATGATGGCGACCCTCTTGCCCGAAATGCCCTTCCTTACTCCTTGGTCTCGCAGATGCCGAATCCTTTAAGGACCAGTGGAAACGCCACCTGCTGTATGAAGCAGCCAGGCCAACCTGGAAGCTCCCTCCCTTCTCTGTGCCCCCACAGCACCTTAGTTTAGTAACGAATATACCCTGGTTCCCTGCGGGCTTCTTGAGGCAGTGTGCTGCAGTGAGGCTGGCAGACAGACCCGACCCAGCTCAGCCACCCACCAGCCGGGGGACTTTGCCTGACCTCTCTGAGTCTCCGTTTCCTGCTCACAGATCAGAGTTGCTAATGTCTCTGTTGCTGGAGGGAGGAGGCATGCGAATCAGGGTGACTGGTTGTGGTAGGGGGGGACACTCAATGATGCCACACCTCACTACTGCTGTCTGTTCCTGACACTGGGCTGCCAGCTCCTGGTGGATAGAGACCACGCTTTCACCATCTTTCCATGGCCCGCAAAACCAAGCCTTCTAAGCGCTTCACCTGCGTTATTTCAGTTACCCTCTGGGGAACCTGAAAGGTAGGGTTTTAAGAAGGTTCAGGAGCCATCCCAAGGTTACACAGCTAGTAAGGGACAGGGCTTGGATCTGAAATCCAGTTCTAACTCCACAGCCTGAATCCCTCTGGCCCGATCTGTCTTTTCCTTCCTCTTGTGCTGTCTTCCCCTTGGTCATCTCATGTCAGCCACTGGAGCTTCCTGCCATCTTTTAAACAGGTCACACGGGATCCATCCTCAGGGCCTCTGCTTTGGTGGTCCCCACTCTGAACCTTTGAAGGCCTTGCTCCCTCAGTGCACCCAGGTCTCTGCTCCAATACTGTATCTTCTCAGAGGCTTCCTGGGGGAGGACCCCCCAATTCTCTATTCTCTGTTCCTTTACCTTATTTCATCACAGCCATCACCACCAGCTCTGTGCCTGACACAGTTCCTAGCTCTTGGGTACTAAGCATTGAACAAGACATAATGACGTTGTTAAAACTTACATTTTTAAGGTGGGGGGAATAAGCACGATACATTAAAAAAACAACCACAAGATATTTTCAAGTCCTGGGACCTTAGTCCACCAGTAATAACATTGGCTTTTTGTTAAATAGTATTTGTCCATCTCTTTCGTTGGAACTTTATATTGAAGGCACTTGATAATTATTTGCAAAATGAATGAGTGGATATATGGATAATCTTAGAGAAAACAACTGGTCTGTTTGCAATATGAGGAGGCAGGGAAGAGCAACATAGGCCTTGGGGACTGAAGATCTGAGTTTAAATTCTGACTTCCGTCCTTCTAGCTGTGAGACTTTGCCCAAGCCACTGCCCACAAGCCACTGCCATGTTCTAAACTCCAGTTTCCTTATCTGTAAAGTGGAATGAATTTCAATCTCATGAGATGGACTGTGAAGCTCAGATCAGGTTGTCTATCTCACCGTGTTCTGTAAACTTCAAGGATGACCTGGCTGTGGGTAACCATTGTGGTCAGCTCTTCCTGCCAGACCAATACGTGTTTGTGAAACGCTGCTCTGAGCCTTGGACAGCCTTGGACGTGCCACATCCCTGATGCAGCAGCCACTTCCTGGTTATTCTTTGCTGCTGCAAAGGGAACCAAGCCTCCTAGAAGGCCTGAAAACCACTTACGGTTCTGCTTAACCTCATTATATGAACTTAAAACAGTCACTTCAAATTCGGGGCTTCAGATCTTCGATCCAAAGTAGGGGGACATGAAGAGTATGAGTAAAGAGTGTGAGTAAAACTCCTTGTAAAGCGTAAATCCACAAGGCATTGTGATCAGCATCCTGCTTCCTGCCCATTATCCCAGAGGAGTCAGGTGACGGGATGCTTCGCAACCTAGGAGCCTACACTCATAGCCATCGGTAAATCCTTTGGGGCACTTGGAGCAAGCTTGGTCGTTACTGAAAGGTCAGGTGATTTTTATGGATCAGGAATGAGGCAGTTGGGAGCAGTAAGTTGCCCAAGTGTGCACTGAGCTGTCCTCCTGTGTCTCAGAACGCAGTACCAACATCACAGCGTGGATCACAGTCTGCCTTGGGTTAGGACTGTTGCTTCAAGCCTTAGTTTTCATTTCTATAAAGAGAACTATGAACACATCCCACATGATATTGTTCTGGGGTTAAATTTAAATGACCTACATGAAAATTCTTTGTGTAGTACCTGGCACACAGTAGGAACTTAATGTTAGTTTTTGAAAAAAGTGATGCATTCCACAACTCGTATTTGTTCTGCAGCATTTATAGGGCCAGGCACAGTGCCAGCCGGTGGGTACAAGGTGGCGAACAAGAAGAACAGGTCCTTGTGCCTGTGAGGAGTACAAGGATGACAGCTGGTGGGCAGAAGCCCATCTTATTCTTGTCTATGTCACTCACAGCTTCTTGTGTCTAGAAGGCACAAGAACTTTGCTTTCTTTATTTAGAAAATAGCCTTTGATGTGTCATACTTTTTAGGAAATTCTATACATGTGTGGACATATCTATCTATATGCTGGGTATACTTTGATGTCATGTGTGTCAATAATATAACATGTATTGAGGCCAGACTATAGGAAAAACTTTATACCAGGCATGAGTGGAGAGGCAAAGAAATAGAATAAAATGGACTCCATTCTTAAGATGTTTAAGACCTAAACCGAAGAGCCTGTTGTGTAGGACAAAGAAATATGAATTTAGCAAAAGTTGTAATACATGAGTAGAGTGTTTGCAAAAGTTCTAATGCTATAATATCGGCACTGTGTTCTGGGGACACAGTTCACACTTGGAGCGAGCACTGTGATTATGACCTGAGGGTGAATGCCGGTCCTGCTCTTCCCAGCTGGGTGACTTAGTCAAGTCACCTAAACTTTATTATGAGGTTTCCTTTTCTTATCTCTCAAATGTGCATATTAATAGCACCTACCTCATAGGGTTGTTTAGTATGATGGTGTATGTAATGCATTTGCATAATGCCTGGCCAACAATGTCTCGATATATGGTGGCCTTTGTTATTGTTAAATCACATATCCTGCAAATAAATAAGATAGATGAATACAGTGCGTTATAAAAACGTCAATATACATGTCATTCTGGTTGCATGATTATTGATCTTTGCAAGACCAAAGTCCATTGTTTATAGTTTTAAAGTACATGACCTAATAGGGGCCTTCCAGTCGTGTGGAGCAACCTGAGTTATGGGACCCGAGTTGCAGATGCCACTGTTGAGAGTCCTGCTAGGGAAGAGGATAAAAGTCAAGGGTATCTGTGGGCCCAAGGCCTGTGGCCCGGTTGGATGTTTAAGAGTACCCCATCCTTGCACTGTGGAATGCAAGGTCTCGAATGCTCTGAGAACTCCATGTGTCCAGAACAGCAGGGGTGATGGTTCTGCCATTCTTGGCACTGTTCACACCGCCGTCTGGAACTTCTGAGAGTTCATCCTGGGTGCTCCATGCTCAAAGGGACATTAATTAACTAGAAGACAGCCAGAAACAAGTGAATTGGATGGCAAAGAATTGGGAAAAATTTCTTCCAAGAAAGAACTGAAACAAGGGGGATATTTTGACCAGAAAAATGGAGACACAATGGCTGTCTTCCTATACCTGTCATGTGCAGGAGAGACCACACTTATTCTGTGCTGCCCTAGTGAGCAGAGCTGGGAGCAGAGTGGCTACAGGCATAGACTGTGTGTCAGAGAGACTGAGCAGGTGCAGTGGGAAGGGTAAGGGTTCTTTGGTGCGATTTCTTCTCTTTTTTAAATTGCACTTCTAACCCTCTCTCCCTCCTTATGACTTTGCTTTCATCTCTCTGTAGCCCTAGGCAGTGTGGGGAGAGACACAGCCATCAGAGAGTTCTTTGACTTGAACTCCTTCGGGCAGCTGTTGCCCTCTCTTGGTGTTTGGGCCAGTCCTCTCCGGAATGTTGCCAAGAGTTCTTCAGAGAGTGTCCCACCAATCACTGGGGATTCTCCCCTGCAGGAACAGACCCTTTTGAGGACTCCAGTTTGAACAGGCTTAATCCTGACACAGGCAAATGGGTGAACAAGAGTTTCTCTTAGTTCCCTCTTTCCGCTGAAGGGGCTGGCGGTGATACGTGTGTGGTCGTGTGTGCCCACACACATATGTGAGAGTACGTAGGTGTGAATACTTAGCTAAGAAGGCTGGGAGTGAGCCTGGAAGGACAGAAGTTGCTTCGGGTGGTACGGTTTGGTGGAGGAAGAGGCAGTGAATTTCAGTAGATACCATCCAAAATCATTCATGGCTGTTGACAAGGGAAAATGCGCCAGGCTTGAAGGGATTAGAAGCCATTCTGGCATCCTGGAAAGCCCTTCAATAATTCTGGAGATTTATATTCAGATGTGTTTTGGGATACGACGTGACGACAAACGCCCACTTCGTGCCGTCATTACAGCTCTGAAAACATTATAAGTCATTTGTTTCTAGGTTGTGCATTTGATATCTGGAAGGGGTGGCGTCTCAGTGTTCTGAATTTCTCTGCTGCTCAGTGTTTCCTCAGAAATACCAGATTTCCATATCCTCTTAACAAGCTGGCTCCTGTTCCTCCCCTCGGAGATCCACAGCCCCCAGCCACCCCCCCCTTTGTCCCCCGACTTATTTACAATGTTGGAAGCAGCTTTTAAAAGAGCAGTTTGTTGGAACATAAAATATAAACCAAAAACGCAGCATTTCTCCCTGCTGTTTGAGTTTGCTTCCCCCCCTCTCTGCATAGTTTATTCGCCAACATGGATTCTTTTTACAGTATGTTACCAAGGCGTTAACTAATGATCTTTCCCTTGGCTCTTTGAATTATGAGGAGTCACATGACTTCCTCTCTCTAAGCTTCATTTGCTTTTTAGGAAAAATGGAGATTAAAATCTTCAATTCTGAGAGATTCAGTTCCGAGAGATACCGTGTGTAGAGGGCCTGGCGTGTTAAATAGGTGTCCAATAAACGCTAGTTCCCACGTTATAATGAATGACAGCAACGTGCAAAAGCACACAACCATAGCCGTCGTTGGTTCTGCTGTAACCCCACGCTGGCATTCCTAAAAGTCACCGTTCTGCAGAACTGCACAATAAAAACCACAAAAGTTTTACTGGAAAAATAAGGAGCACGACACTCAAAACCTTTGTCAGTGACACATTAAAATAAAAAGAGCCCAATAAAAACGATAGCATAGTTTTGCACATTAAATGGCTACGAGATACACAAATACAGTAAATATGACCCTTCACGTTGGAAGAGACCTGAAGTTTGCTTTTGGAAGTGGATGTCTGAAGAGCTGCAGCTTGAGAGTCACTGTGAAGTGGAAGGACATGAGTTGTCTGGGCAGGTGTGGCTCATAACACACGTGGGGACCTATGGTAGCTGGTAGATGTCTGAGGTGTGAGCGTCTATGAGGTTTGCATATTCCTATGGGACTCCGTTCAGCTCCGTGTGGTTTTCTGCTTTCACCTCATGTTTCTTACAGAAGAAATCAAGCGTAAGCAAACACAAGGTTTTCTCTGTGCTCACACGTTCCCTAACACATTACTTGCATTTGGAACACATTCTTATCTTCAAAACAAGCATTGTAGCGAAACTGACTGTACTTAGCTGACGATGTTGAATGAATGGATGCATAAATGAATAGTGGATGGTCTGGGCAGTGGTCCCCAACCTTTTTGGCACCAGGGATCCGTGCTCCTATGAGAATCTAATGCCTGATGATCTGAAGTGAAGCTGAGGCAGGGATGCTGGTGCCGGGGAGTGTCTGCAGATACAGATGAAGCTTTGCTGTCTTGTCCGCCACTCACCTCCTGCAGTGCGGCCCAGTTCCTAACTGGGAACAGTATTGGTCCGTGGCCTAGGGGTTGGGCACCCCTGGTTTAGGGGATGGAATAAGCATTATGCTATGCTGTGGAAAGTAAGTTTATAGTCTTCAGAGTTAGATTTTAAAAACCAGAGTCTTTTGTATTTTAAAAGTACAACATAACTATTCTGGAGTTGTTGGCATCTCCTGCAGCGGCCTTTGGTCTGTGCTTGGAAGAGCCCCTTCGGGGTCCCTGGGCAAAGGGAGGTGAGCTGCGAGGTCCCCTGCCCTCCTCCTCCACTGCAGCTGGAGAACCAGGGCTTCATCTGTTTTTCTCTTCGTTTTTGTTGGAAGGAAGGGTCCTGCTGATTCCCAAGTCTGCAAACCCTGTCCAGTGATCCACTTGACCGAAGTACGTTTTACAAACTACTTCTTAGGGGTGTATCTTCTTTTAGAAGAGAGATAATCCTCCGTTGGTACTATTAGGCAATGAATACTCCAGAATTAGTAGAATTTGCCCAAGAAATACTCAAGCAGTGCTTTGAATTACCATTTCGCCTCCAAACTACCCAGCAAAGGGTGCACGTGGACCTTCTTGTAGAATTCATTTCCAGTCAGGGCCGAGCTGAGATGAAAGTCAATGGACATTTAAATCCACTGACAGCAATTTTGCAATTTTGTGATTTCCTTTCTTCTTCTTTTTTAGAGAGCTGGATTGAAAGATGTCTCAACGAAAGTGAAAACAAACGTTATTCCAGCCACACATCTCTGGGGAATGTTTCTAATGATGAAAGTAAGTGCTTGAAACTCATTCTTCCTTGACATCCTAGACACAGCCAGTGTCCTGCTGGGAAAACTAGCACTTCTAGAATGCTAGTTGGGGCAAGTCACCTGGACCAGAGACTGTTGAGGCATTTATGAAGTAGCCCAAGCCATCCCGTACTAGTCTGCTATGGGGAGCACAACGTAGTCAGGTGGATGTGGAAACCCAGGCCACTGCAAAAGCTTGCCGTATACACAATCATATTGTCTGAGTCCCCAGAGACCCCGTTAACAGTGATGCTCCAGCTGGGCACACGTGGACCCTGAATGGGAAAGGCCATTATGTGAGTTTAAAGTAGTGTGTCCTGGGATTGTTGTTTTCGAGTCACTAAGGTCCTGGCTATTGGAAAGTGAAAATTTCTCCTGGATCTTGGACTAGAAAATTAGAGTTAACGGAAGGATGTCAACTGCTGTGTTTACACCCTCCTCGGGTTATGTCAGATTGAGGCTTCTATGTGCCTTATGTTAAAGAGCAGAAGACTACTTGGGACTTATATTTGCCCCTAAGAACTGTAAAAGGAGGGAGGCTTGTTATAAATTTCATTTCCAGCAGGGATGGAGTGTCTTTCTCCTTTGCTTGGTAAAGTGCATCTCCTTAGTTCACTTTTCTCAAAGTATGAGCTAAGGACACTCGCTCTGTAAACCCCAAGGCTGTTTGACATGCTGAATGCTTCCTTCCAGCATCCCTTCTGTCATCTGTCATCCCTTTTGCTTTATTTTATAAAACTAATCAAAATTGAACAGAAAGTACATAAAGTGTAAGTGAATGGTTTGATGAATACACACACACACACACACACACACACACACACACACACACACTTTGTATCCACCTGTGTAATCATCACCTAGAAATTTCTAGCACCTCAAGAGGCTCCCTTATGCCTCATCCCTGTTAGTAGCAACTGTCCTGACTTTTAACACTGTAGTTTGGTTTTGCTTATTTGTATAAATAGACTCATAGACTCTCTATTCTTTTGTATGTAGCTTTTTTCACTCACCATGATGTCTGTGAGATTCATCCATGCTCTTGTATGTAGCAATTCTTTCTTTTTCATTGGTATATAGTATTTCGCTGTATGCATATACCACAGTTTACATGTCCATTTAAATGTTGATGGATTTTTTAATTGTTCCAAGTTTTTGACTGCTTCTTAAGCATCTCTGAGCATTTTTTTCAGTTTTATTGTGGTAAAATATGCATAACATAACATTTATCTCATATTAAGTATACAGTTCAATAGTATTAAGTACACTCACTTTGTTGTGCAACCTTCACCACCACCCATCTCTAGAACGCTTTTCATCTTTCTAAACTGAAACTCAGTACCTTAAATAGTAACTTCCCTTTCCCTTCAGTCCCTGGCAACTACTACTATAATTCTGACTACTCTAAGCATCTTATATAAGTGAATTACACAGTATCTGTCCTTATGTGACTGGCTCATTCTACTTAGCATAATATCTTCAAGGTTTATCCATGTTGTAGCATGCGTCAGAATTTCCTTCCTTTTTAAGGCTGAATGACATTCCATTATGTGCATATACCACACTTTGTTTATACATTCATCCATTTATAGACATTTGGGTTCTTTCTTCCTTTTGGCTATCTTGAAGAGTGTTGCTATGAATCTGGGTGTATGAATATCTTTTTAAGTTCCTGCTTTTGATTATATTGGGTATATACCCAGAGATAGAATTGCTAGATCATATAGTAGTTCTATGTTTGCTATTTTGAGGAGTTGCCATGCTGTTTTGCATACCAGGTGCACCATTTTACATTTCCACCAGAAATGCAGTTTCTCCACATCCTTGCCAATACTTGTTATTTTTTGTTTTATTGATAATAGCCATCTAATGAGTGTAAAGTGATAGTTCATGGTTTTGATTTATTTCCCTAATGATTAGTGACGTTGAGCTTCTTCCGATGTGCATATCTTTTTTGGAGAAATGTCTATTCAAGTTTTTGCCCCTTTTTTTAAACCAAAGTGTTTATTTCTTGTTGTCGTTGAATTGTAGTTCTTTATATATTCTGTATATCAATCCCTTATCAGATATACGTTTTGCAAATATTTTCTTCCATTCCTTGAGTTGCCTTCACTGTTATTATGCCTTTGATCACAGCAGTTTTTAATTTTGATGTAGTCTAGTTTATACTTCTTTTGTTGCCTGTGCTTCTGGTGTCAAGAAATCATTGCCAAATTCAAAATTATGAACATTTCCCTCTGTTTTCTTTCAAGAGTTTTATAGTTTTCTCTCTTGTGTTTAAATCTTTATTATTTTTTTAGTTAATTTACATATAGTGAAAAGCAAGGGTCCACATTCATTCTTTTGCATGTGAATACCCAATTTTCCCCAACATCATTTATTGAAAAGGCTACCCTTTTCCTATTGAAAGGTCTTGATACCCTCATCAAAAATCATTTGACCATATATGTGAGAGTTTATTTCTAGGCTCTCTATTCTATTCTGTTGGTCTATATATCTATCTTTATGCTGGTACCAAACTACTTTGATTACTGTACAACTTAATACAGCTTTGTATTAAGTTTTGAAATCAGGAAATATGAGATCTTCAACATTGTTATTTTTTTTTTTCAAGATCGTTTTGGCTATTCAGGATTCTTGAGATTCCATGTGAGTTTTAGGATGGATTTTTCTACTTCTGCAAAAAAAATGTTGTTGGAATTGCATTGAATATGTAGATCACTTTGGGTAGTACTGACATCTTAAAAATATTAAGTTTTCGAATCCACGAACATAGGATGTCTTTCTATTTATTAGTGTCTTCTTTAATTTCTTTCAATAACATTTTATAATTTTCAGTATACAAGTCTTTTGCATCCTTGGTTAAGGTTATTCCTTAAGTATTTTCTTTTATTTTTATGTTACTGTAAATGAAATTGTTTTCTTAATTTCTTTTTTGGATTGTCCATTGTTAGTGTAGAGAAATGCAGCTGATTTTTGTGCGTTGATTTGTATCCTGCAACTTTGCTGAATTTGTATTAGTTCCAACAGGTCTTCTTTGTGTGTGTAAGTTATCTTGTTATGCAATTGCTCTGACTAGGTCTCCCAGTACCATGCTGAATAGAAGTGGTAAAAGTGAGCATCCTTTTCTTGTTCCTGATCTTAGAGGAAAAGCTATCAGTCTTTCACCTTTGAGTATGATGTTTGCTGTGTGCTCTTCATAAAGGTCTTTATTATATGAAGCAGTTTTCTTCTTTTCCTATTTTGTTGAGTACTTTTATCATGAAAGAGTGGTGAATTTTGTCAAATGCTTTCTCTGAATCAATTGAGATGATCATGTAGATATTCTGTTAATATGGTATGTTACACTGATTGATCTTTATATGATCTTTGGCTTTGCTATTCGGGTAGAGTTGGCCTCATAGAATGAGTTTGGAAGTGGTCCTTCCCCTTTCTTCTTTTGGAAGAGTTTGAGAAGAATTGGTGCTCTGAACATTCTTGTGGATATCTTCTTTTGTGAACTACTTGTTCATGTCTTTTGCCTGTCATTTTTTAAATTTTTTATTGGTTAATAACATAAAGTTTTTAAGTGTGCAATTCTATAATATATCATCTGTATATTGTATTGTGTGTTCACCTCCTAGAGTCTCATCTCCTTCCATTTTCAAAAAATTCTGTTTTTCTTTTCCTTACTGATTTATAAGAGTTGTTTTTATATTCTGAATAGGAGATGTTTGTCAGATCAAAGTCTTGCAAACATCTTTTCTCCGTAGTCTGCCTTTTCATTCTCTTAGTGGTATCCTTTGACAAACAGAAGTTCTTAGTTTTAACAAAGTGCAGTTTATCAATGTTTTTCTTTTATAGTTAGTGCTTTTTGTATGCTATTCAGAAATCTTCACCTACCTCAAGGTCATAAAGATATTTTTCATGTTGTTATCTAGAAGTTTTATTATTTTATCTTTTACCTGTATATCAGCAGTCCATCTGGAATTTTTGTATATGGTGTGAAGGAGGAGTCAAAGTTGTGTTTTTATTTTGAATTTTTGAACGATAGAGCACCTTTTGTTGAAAATAATATTTTCTTTACCCACTGGTCATAAATTAGGAGATCATAAACATGTGGATCTATGCGTTGTCCTTTATTCTAAACCATTGGTCTGCTTGTCTTTTTCAGGTTATGCTAACTGGTGGCATAAAACCTCTTCTTCTTCAAGATTGTTTTGGTTAATTTAAGTTCTTAACATTTCCATACAGATACTAGAATCAGCTTGTCAGTTTTCACATGCACAAAACACTAAGATTTTGATTTGGGATCACATTGACTGTACAATAAATCTGGGAGGAACTGACATCCTACCAACATCAGATTTCTAATCTAGGTATGTGACATTAGACCACCCTGTATTAAATAGCCTTTAATATCTCTGAGCCACATTTGTAGGTTTCAGTGTTGAGGTTTTATTAGATTTATTTTCATTAGATTTATAGATAATTGATGTTTTTTAGTGCTTTTGTAAGTAGTCTTATTTAACTTTTTTTAATTGCTAGTTGCTAGTATACGGAATGCAATTGATTTTTTAGATAATGGTTTCATGTCCAGCCTCTTTGCTAAATTTATGTATTAATTATGAATTTGCCTTTTTAATAATTTTCAATGAACATAATCATGTCACCTGAAAATAATGGTAGTTGTCCATGTTCTTTCATAGTCTTTTATATTTTTATTTCTCTTCTGTGCTTCAGTGCACTGGCTGGGACCTTTAGTCTAATGTTGAATTGAAGTAGTGATGGCAGGACATCCTTTTCTTGTTCTCAATATGTGGGTGGAAAGCATTTAATGTTTCACCATTGAGTATGCTATTTCCTATGGATTTTTTTTTTTTTTTGTATATAGTCATGACCAAATCCCTGGTTTGCTGAGAGATTTTTCTTGAAGGAGTGTTTAACTTTATCACATATTTTTTCTACATCTAGTGAAATGATCATGTTTTTCTCCTTTATTCTGTTAATGTTGTGATTACATTGATTGAATTTTGAATGTTAAGTCAATCTTGCATTTCTGGAATAAAGTGCACTTGTTCAGAAGTATCCTCCTTTTTAAAAAATCTATTTCTAGGCTTGATTGACTACTATTTTGTTAAGGATTTTGGTAACTATGTTCATGAGACTTGATTGGCTTATGATTTTTCTTTCTGATGATGCCCTTGTCAGGTTTTGGTACCACAGTTATACAGGCCTCATAAAAAAGAGGTGAGGAGTTTCTTTTTCATTTCTTCTGAAGAGTTTGTATAAAATTGGCATTATTTACTTCTTAATTATTCAGAAGGATTCCACACTGAAGTCCTCTGGGTTTGGCGTTTTCTTTGAGGAAAAGTTTTTAATGATGGATTCAATTTTTAAAATAGCAATAGGATTATTTGTTTTTTCTATTTCTTGTTTTGTTCCTTTTAGCAAATTGTTATTTTTAAGAAATTTATTTCATCTAAATTTTGAAATTCATTTATATGACATTATTTAGACTTGATTTTTATTGCTTTTTGACATTTTTAGCATCTGTAGTGATATTCTCCTTTCATTTCTGATATTGGCAGTTTATATTTTCTCCGTTTTTCTTAATCAGCCTTGCCAGAATTTATTGATTTTATTAGTCTTTTCAAAGGTCCAACTTTTGGCTTTGTTATTTTTCTCAATTTATATCTGTTTCATATTTTCTTTATTTCTGCTCTTCTCTATATCGTTTCCTTCCACTTTAAGTTTAATTCTTTGTCTTTTTCTAGCTTTTGAGATATACACTTAGGTCATTGATTTTCAACATTTTCTGAGATAGGCATTTAAAGTTATGAATTTTTCTCTAAGCACTGCTTAACTTTATCCCATAATTTTTCTAATGTCATACTTTCATTATAATTCAGTTAAACTTACTTTCTAATATCTATTGTGGTTTCTTCTTTCTCCCCTGGTTTATTTAGAAATTGATTGCTTAATTTTCAAATATTTTGTTATTTCTCAGTTATCTTTGTATTATTGGTTTCTAATGTAATGTCACCGTGGTCAGATAACATAGTCTGTATGATTTCAATATTTAGAATGGCTGAGACTTGCCAAACAGGTAAAAATGCCGTCCCAGAGTAATTTGAGAGACATCAAAGTTTCATCTGCTGAAACAGATTTCTCCTGCTGGCCTGAGAGAGATAAGCATTAGTGTCGGAGGGTCCTTGTTTAAAGGAAATGGAATTGGGGAATAATCAGTTTATTGTTAGTCTAGAATCAAAGCTATGAGATTTTTTTTATAGATCATCTTGGTCCACTTTCCTATTTTACAAATGAAGAAACTGAGACTCAAAGCAGGGAAATTATTTGCTCACAATCAGATCCATAGGTTGTGCTAGAATCAGAATGGTTACCCTTAGCTTCTGATTTCTGTCATGCGCTTTCCCTGTTATGTCCCTTTTACTAACCCAGAAAAGGGTGATTTAATTGGTTAACTGGAGCTTCAGTGAGCATGAGGAAGTGGGACATGGGATATTGTAATGGAATACAGTTTGGAAGAAAACCCTGGACCTGCGAGGTCAAATTCTAAATGCCCGACGAGTGGAGACCTCAACAAGAGTGGATGGGTTACTTACCATCCGTCGGGTCTCATAAATTCTCATTTCCAACCTGAACAAATTGCATTTTCTACCTGGCAGATGTCAGTAGGGTTTTAACGTTTCTGTTGGCATAATCACCAACAAAGAGAAGCCTGTGACTATAAAGCAGTGTCAGGTCCATGACCGATTGGAGCATCGTATCCAGAGAGGAAAGCTCAGCCGTGTGAAGCGAACAGAACTGGACAGGTAGAACAGAAATTCCTGCCCCAGTTGGGCCCAGAAGGTTCCCTGAGCACTTACCATATACAAGAGTGTGGAGAGAGTATATAAGGAAGGAAAGAGCAGGGAGCCAAAATTAAAATATATTCCTCATCAGACAGCACGCGGGCATAATTACAGCCACTGTTTCCTTTAATCCCCTAAGAGGGAGGTATTTTTTGTCCTCATTATACAAATGAAGAAAGAGATTCAGAGGTTCTGGGACCTACTCAGTGTCACACCAATAAGTGGTAGAGTTAAGACTTAAGTTTAGAGCTGTCTTATTTTACAGCTGGCTCTCTTTCGACTCCATCAACAACAGTCTCTTCTCTGGGTCCCTGCTCTTAAGGAATTTTCAGCCTAGAAGGGAAGCTAAGGCCGATGCTTGAATGTTAATAACACCAGGCTATATGTGATCAGTTCCATTCGAATGGTGCGAGGTGTCTGACCTCCCCACACCAACTGTGTTTTCCTCAACTCCAGCACAGCCTCGCTGGAAGCTTGTTGGAAATGCAGACTCTGAGGCCCACTGAAACACACTCTGCATTTTAACAAGACCCCCAGGCGATGAGAATGCATGCTAAAGTTTGGGAGGGGTCGCAAGCTTGGAAGGTGACTAGGGAAGGCATCTTGGAGGAGGTGGCATTTGCCCTGGGCCTCAGAGGATCCAGGTGATTCCTCTAAGTGGTGTTGGCAGAGGGTTGGGAGGCAGAAAGCCACCAGGCAGGTTTTGAGCTTGGAGAGTTTTCCAGATTGGCTCAAGCAGAGAGGCTGAAGAACCGTGGAAAACAGGACTGGGAAGAGACATGTGGGCCATATTGTTGAGGGACTTGAATTCCAAAAAAGGGTTTTGGAAGTTGATAGCTAAGGTGCCACTGAAAGAGCCAGGTAGAGGAAAGACAAATTTAAGTGGCATTTTCAGAAGGTTAATGTGAAGGTTCTCTGTGGGTGGATTAGAGCTAGGAGGGCACTTTTGGGGGGTTTCTTTCTAGTCCAGGTGAGGGGACGAGGCTATCATGCATGGCAATGTTTGCGGGAATGGAAAGAATTGGAAAGACTGGGGTGATAAGATGGGACCAACAGGCAGGAACCCAGTGGGATTCCTTGAGATTCCTGTTGGGAAACAGGACAAGTTAAATGTAACCCAGATGTGTCCAAGTCCTCTAACTTTAATATGTTTTCTCAAATTACATCAGCCTCTCTCCTGTATCCCAGGCCAGAGTTCAGAGCCTTCCCATTATCTGCAGCAATTGTGTGTGTGTGTGTGTGTGTGTGTGTGTGTGTGTGTGTGTGTGTATGGGGGCATTGGATGTGTGGGAAGGGGGTTCTATATCTCCTGAGAGAGTCTGTATTGTGTACCATTCCCTCTACTCTTTGACACTTCCTAACAACTGCCATTGTCCTCCTGTCCTGCCTACCTCACTCAGAATGGAGCCTTCTTCCTTTACCCTCCTCAACCCTTCACCAGCCCATCCTGGCTATTACTACCTGGTGGTGACAGAAGATACTTATAGCGCAGAACAGGGGAAGCTGGAATTCAGTGGCATGATGGCATAGAACTGGGGTCACAACTCAATGTGACTCGTCATTATTACATTAAAATCTCATTGCGTTTCAATGCTGTATACATGAACGTTCTATATTTCTCTTACTTCACTAGGCTCGCTCAGCATGTCAGTTTACTATATACAGTTTGGGATCTTGTAACTTCATTAGAAGGGTTCCGGAGAAGGGGAGATGTAGTTAAACTGTTTCATATTCCCATTGCCCTGTAGACAGAAGTTCCCCCCACCCCATCCCCCACCCCATCCCCCACCCACCCCCCAGCACAAAGGTGTCACAGGGCTCCTGGAGCAAGGACAGTGACTCACACTGAGAAGTCCAGGGGGAGTTCCACAGAGAGTCCTCCCCTGATGGCTTTAAAAACTAGATTGTCCTCGATGGGCGTCTGCTACAGTTTTAGTCCTGCCTGGGACCCGAGAGGTAAGACTGCTGGCTGGCGGATGAGGCCCAGTGCTTACTTATGATTTAAGACAACCATCCAACTCCTCCCCTTCCTCAGCCATCACAGCTGCCCTTTCTGCCCCCCGACTGTGTCCCTGTCCTCTCCTCTCGTGGAGAATGAGGCAGTCCCTCCTCTGTGCTTGGAGCACACTGCCAGGGTCCACCTGCATCTCCACTCAGTCCCTCCCTGGGCCATGCCTCCCTGAGGGGCAGGGAGCACGTCTTATTGACAGTGTCTCACTAGTGCTTAACGCAGTCAGACCTGGTACAAAGTAGGTGCTCAGCGTTATAGGATATTAGGAAAGCAAAATACTGCAAAGCCATGCAGAACATGAGTATTTGTATTTTGCTTCCGGTTTTTGACACTCCAGGACTACTTAACTATTTAAATAGATTCTGCCTTCAGATGTTCCCTCTCCAGTCTGTCCTGTTTGTTTGAATTTAATCAAGGTATTTTAGAGTAGATAGTATATTCATATGGTCCAAAAATCAAAAGCTTTATAGATACTCATTGAGAAGTCTTAGTTCCCCCACCCTCGTCTTCCCACCTCCGCTCCCTAGTGGTGAGCACTTTCATTCATTTATTGTGCTTTCTTCCAATATTTTCTTTCTTTAATGCAAATTAAAAATTCAAATATATGGTTTTTTTCTTACACAAAAAATATATATACTTTGTGCTGTGACTTGTTCTTTTCACTTAATAACGACCGCTGGGATGTTCTACAACAGTAAGAACATAGCAGAGAGCATCCCCATTCTTTTCTTGTTTTAAATCTTTTTCACAGCTGTGTAGTATTCCACTGTGAGCACATATCACGATTTAACTAACCATGTGAACACTGGGCTGTCGCAAAATTTTTTGCTATTATAGACAAGCTGCAACGAACAGCTTTGTGTGTGGTCATTTCATGTGTGTCCAGGTGTAGCTGTAGGATGTGTAACTGCTGGAGAGAGGGCATGTGGCATACCAGCAGATTCTTCCAGATGACCTCCCATATGGGGATGCACCGTTTCACACTCCCCCTGCAAGGTATAAGGGCACCTGTTTCCCACAACTGCACAGCAGTGTTATGGGATCCTGGTTTGAACTTTTACCGATCTGATAAGTGAAAAATGGTATTTTCATGTAATTTCCATCCTCACTGATTGAGATTAATCATCTTTTCCCATTTCAGGAATATTTGTATATATATTTTTTCCAATCAACTGTGTGTCATGTGCTTGGCCTGTTTTTTCTCCTGGTTCTGGTTCTTTTTCCTCCTGGTTTTATTGGAGCACTTTCTGTGATAGGGAGATGAGACCACCACATTGTCTATGCTATGACTGCAGTTTTCCCAAGTGGGTCATTATCTTATGGCCTGTTTACCCCCCACATAGAAGCTTTGGGTTGTTGTTTTTTTTATGTAGTAAAATTTATCAGCATTTTCTCCTATGGCTTTGGGTTTTGTATCAAAGTTAGGAAGGTTATGAAGGAATTCGTGCAGAGTGGGTGAAAGGAAGCAGGTGCAAAGCTGCCAGCATTGCAGTTTTGTTTGCGATGCAGCCCTGTTCCCACGGGGAAAAGGTTCTGCTGTCAGGGACTGATGCCCACTGCCAAAGGCCTGGGGCCAGGCACCCCGATCCTGGGCTGCTGCCCTTTGCGGGGGCCGGGGAAGAGGTCGATGAAGGGAAATGAAATGTTTGGCAGCTCCCTGTTCTCAACAGGTGAGGTCCGTCCAGGTGTAGCCAGGTTAGTATAATGAAAGGAAATGGAATTAAAACTTTGACGTGAAACTCGAGACTCGCATAAACTTGAACCTTTTCTGGGATTTGAAAAGAAGTAATTAATTTAGAAACTTTCTCCCTCGATATTAAGCCCTGCCACACTGGCTCCAGGCAGGAAATGTTCTAGAATAGGTCCCCAAATATTGTGAATCCAGCCAGCATAGAGGTAGAAAAGAAGTGATTAGGCAGATAATATGTTCTCTAAAATCTTCAGTCCAGTGCTCCAGGTTTGAAGAGAGAGTAAGGTTTATAAATGTTCGGTTTCGGGGAGGTTTGGATGTCAACTAGCCTGGGTGCCTCTCCTGACTCTACTACTGGCTATGTGACCTCAAACAAATCATTTCATTTCTCTGAGCCTCAGTTTCTTCCTCTGTAAAAGGGGCTAGTACTAATAATTAGGACTAACACTAATTAAGCACTAAGAATACATCAAGCACCATATCTGATGTTTCATATGCATTCAGTCATTTCCTGTCTCAGGCAGCTGTGAAAATTACATGCAATAATCCAAAGATCTTTGCACAATGCCTGAGACACGACAAGTCCTCACTAAATGCCCACAGGAGTGTTGTTACGGTCTGTGCTCACTGAAATCAGGTGGGTAGGTTTGGCATTTGATTGTGGTGTTATCTTAGCCATTCATTCACTGGATTAATACTCTGTGAGCCCCTACCACATGTGGGTGCTGGAGACACAAAGGTGAGCAGGGTCTGTGCCCTATGACATGGTTTAAAAACAAACAAGGCAGACACACTGGTCAGCAAGCAGAGACCACGCCCTGTGACCAGGACTTTGTTAGGAGTTAGCAAAGGTGCTGTGGGAACACAGGGGAGGAGCGAATAATCCCATCCCAGTAACTAGGCTTGCCAAACGCAGCCCCACGAGTAGGACAGGGGTCCAGGGGTCACTGCCTCTTCAGAGGAGTGACAACTATTATAGTTATAGGGAGCACTTAGATAGCGTGTACTTTGTGCCAGGAGTGGTTCAGTTAAGCCTCACAGTGTGTGCTTGCTACTGTTATTTCCCTAATTTATGGATAAGGAAACCAAGGCACCAAAGGTTATTCAAGGTCACACAGCTAGCAAGTGGTAGAGCCAGAATTTGAGCCTGGAAATTTGGACCCAGAGTTTATGTGGGGAGATGGAAGGGATAGACAGGGGAGCAGAGCTGCTCACCACTGGCAATGGGACTGAGATTCCGTTGGGAACCGTCACTGCAAAGTAAGAGCAGAACAGAGTGCACGGAGAAGCCCAGGCGCCAGGCAGCGTCGTGGCGGGGGGTTTTAAGCAGACTGCCCTCGCTGGCTTTGGTAGGACGCACAGGGCGGGTATTGAGGGTGGTTGGCCCGGCATGTACTATGAATGGCTCCAGGAATCTTGCTGGCCCAACATTCTGCCTTAAGGATGACTCTTGTTTGGTTTGAGGCATTTCTGCCTGCTAAAATGAAAAGGCCCTTGGCAGGACCAATTCCTTAAGTCTCTATCACCTCTGGTGATTTCCATCTACCCAAAAGATGATCTGTCCTCTTTGCTTAGATGGCTCCTGCTGCTCCTTGAGGTCCCAAGGCTTGGCTCGCATCCCACATCTGGTGTTGCCATAGCACTATGAACCTGCCACTCACAGCTCTAGCCCAGAACTTACATTTTACTTGCTGATAATTTGAGCTCAAGAAGGCAGAGACCATGTCTCTCTTTTTTTTCTCACCCTTTAGCCTCTGGCATAGGGCTAAAACATAGTCACCACTCCAAACATATTTGATGCATGAGTCAGTGGGTAACCAACAGTTCAGGTGACTTAGGACTGAGAGCCATCAGATATGGAGGTCAGGTCTGAGTGTGATTCACACATCCTCTGGGGGAAGAGGCTGGGCATTCAGATCCTGGGCACAAAGTCACCAGTGGCCTAGAAAGGGGCCTGCAAGAGGCGGAAGGCACCCGTCAGATGACTGAGCCAGAGGGTCCGTGTTGGCACTGGGACAGACCAGTTTATGTCTTGTCTAAATACGGCCATAGCCGTCATGTGTCAAGTACTGAGTGAAGTTCAATCTCCACTCACTGGCCTCGTGCGTGTTGTTCAGACTTGCAAAGCTCTGTTGTTGTTGTTTCTGTTTCTGTTTCTGTTTTTAATAAAATAGGGATATAAAATGTCTTCAGATCACTATTGGGAGGAATAAAATGAGATGGCATGTGAAAGTGATGCCTAGTGCCTGGCTTACGGACTTGGCAGTTTTAAAATGCTTCTAGTTTTTAATGCACATTATCATATTTAATCTTCAAACCACCCTTGTGACATGTTATGATTCTTTTAGATAATGGCCCTCAGGCTTGGACGAGTTAAGTGACGACCCAGGCTCCCACACAGAGTTAGGGGCAAAGCTGGGATTCAAACCCAGGTCTGCCTGCCCTCCCAGTCAGTTCTCTTTCTGTTTGCTAGTATCAGAAATGGGCCGTAACAAAGTTCAGCTGGGAAAAACAATCTGTCATACTAGAGACAGGTATCCCCTGAGTTAGAGACGCTGATGGATTCCTGGCGAGAAACTTTCTGGCTCCAGCCAAATGGACCAGTGGTGTTGTCCCCTGAGCAACAGGCTCCCTCCTCACACAGTTCCTCACGCTACTTCCTCTCCTGGTGCACCTCTCAAAGTCTGACCTGTCCTTGGAAATGTGAATGAGACAGATTACAAGCTAGGATGTGCTGTGTGGCCCTCACTTGTTTTATTAGGGATCTGTATGTATATGCTTGGGTGTGAAACAGAACACTGAAAACAGATAAGATAAACAGGATAAAAAGTTAACAATCGTTCTTTCTACTGAAAGGGTCTTGGATTTCTAGTGATTTCTATTTTCTCTATTTTTCCAACTTACAAAAAAAGAAAATGCACATGTATTACTTTTGCAAACAGAAAACAAAGTTATCTTTAAAACCCTGACCATCTCGTCGAGGCCAGCTCCAGTGCCACCTCCTGTCTGGGGCTGTGACGTCTCCTGCAGGGTCCCAGCAATGCAGTTTGTCTTTGTCCCTGTAAATCGTCCAGAGCAGAGAGGCGGCCCCGCTTGCTGGCTTCCTGTGGCACGTCCCACGCCCGCCTGAGCAGCCCCAGGCAGCCTTCACCACGCAGCTGCTGTAGCTGAGCGTCTTTGAGCTCTTAGCCTCTGCATTCAGTTCATTTCTCTGAATCCTCCCAGACACCTTTCAAGGTAGGCGTTATTATTATCCTCAATTTAAGGACAAGACACTGTCTTGAAGATCAGGTGGGATCTCCAGGTTGTCGAACAGCGCTCTCCAGCACCTTCGCTGCACTCACAGCACCCAGCAAGGACCCGTGCGGCAGCCACCTTGCTTCTGGGAAGGTGACAGACGTGGTCTTTCAGGTCCCTCGCCTTCTCTACCCTACGCCCACCCCATCCCCAGCCTTGTCCCATCTTCCCTGCCCTCCGGTTCCCATGTCTGGTCAGCTCACTTATGGCTCCTTCCAGAAGCCTTCTCTGACAGGCCCTGCTTTTTCATGCAGCTGAGATCGGCAAGCTCCTCTCTGCCCACCCGTGTCTCAGCGTTTATCACTTCTCACTGAACTTGGCCTCTCTCACCTCTGTTTCTTTCTCTCTTTACCCAATCAGACTTAAGGACAAGCATTTATTTATTTATTTTTTTAATCCCCAGTGTCTAGCTGGTGCAAATTGGGTATTCCATGAATATTTATTGAATTAATGAATATGATCCTTATAATAGCTCTATAAAATGACCATTTTACAAAAGGAGAAAAACGAAGCCACACGTTGCTCAGTAATGGCCAGTAAGTTTTTGAATTGGTTCTGGAACATAGGTCTTTGCCATCTAGTCCAGGTAGGCTAAAACGCTGAAATTTAAAAAAGCAGAAGAAGAAAAAGAAAACAATCCAGCCAGTTCTAGGGGGAAGAGAAATGTTAATCCTGTTCCTGCATAAACCAGGTAGAGGTATATTAAGGTTGTTTATATACTTTTCCTCGTTTTTTTTTTTTAATTGATCATGCATTTTAAGATACTTTTTTTTTCTTTTCGATTATTTCCTTAGTATAATTACTAGGAGTTGCCTTACGGAGCCGAAAGACTGAACATCTTAGATGGCTCTCAAGATTATTGCCAGTTGCTTCCCAAAAATATTCTACCAGTAACACTACCTTTGGAGAAGTATGAGACTGTCAGTTTTACCATTTATACACCAGCATTGGGGGGTATCATTCTTTAAAATTTTTGTTACTTTCAGAGATGTAGTTGTGCTTCGTTATTTTCTTTCAAGTTCTTTGTGAATAACTGAGCTTGGGTATTGTTCTTTATGTCTGTTCGTCTACATTCTTGTCAGACGCATGTGTTTGTACTCCTTATTGTGCTATTTAATTTTTTTTTTAAAGATTGTTAAAGATGTGTAGAAAGCAGGCTCTTCCATTTAGGTGCCATTTGGAAGATCCAGGCAGGAGGGAAAATGAAGATGACTAAGATACCACTCCTGCCTTCTTCAGTAGGTACTTCTTAAGTAGAGTACCCATGTCAGTGAGATGCACGGAAATAATTATGTACAGAAATAATGATACAGGTGATTAAATTGGTTCAACCGAGAGACGAGTAATGGGATGTAGAAGAACAGTAAAGATCAAAATTCCTGACTTGGATAGTATCAGAGAAGGCTTCAAAGAGGTGGTGTCATTTATTCTAGGCTGGAAAGGATGAGAAACCGTTAGAAAAAACTCCGGGTTGACAGAGCAGGATAAACAGGTGTCATGCCCATGCTGTATTGGGACATTTTGCCCCTGAGAACATTTGCTGTGAGTGTTGTATCAATTAGGGTGGTTTTGCTGGTGGGGAAATGAATACCCAATAAAAGGAAGTTTTTATTAACTACAAAAAATTTATTTGCTCACAAAACAAAGCAGCAGTTCTTTTTAGGGTTGATTAGTCAGAGGCACAACATGACATTCAGAACCCCCATTTTTCTCCCTTTTCCTCTCTGCCTACTTCGGCTTTTCCTTTGTCCTCAGGCTGCTCTTTTCCGAGTTGAAAACTTGCTGCCTCACTTCAGTTATCATGTCCTCTCAGCCATGTTCAAAAGGAGGCCAGGCCAGAGTCTCTCCATCCCTCCTTCCCTGCCTCCCTCCCTCCCTCCCTCCAACAACAGATATTTATTTTCTCAGTTTTGGAGGCTAGAAGTTCAAAATCATGGCCCCCATTTCTTTTCATTAGGGGAAAATATCTTTCCCAGAAAACCTCAGAGAGCTTCTCACTTCAGTGTGACAGGCTAGCACCACATCACGTGCCCTATCTGATCCATCAGTGGCTAGAGAACATACAATCGCCGTGACTTAAACAACATTCACCTCTCTAGGATTTGCGAGGGGATCGCCTCCCTGAACAGTGGTCCTCTCTAAACTGGGCTTCTGTTAATGAGGAAGAGGGTGGGCGCATGCAGTTGTTGACTAAGCAACAACAGTATCCACCACAGTGTTTAAGAGTAGACATTTTAATCTGAATTGTACCAATATTGATAAGTTTTCATCAAGAAAATATTTTCTGAACTCAACTTTATTAAGCTAATTTATTGTGAATCATTTTTCAATACAGGATATTTCACTTTCTTCCATTTTTATTTTTATTAGATTATTTTCATGGGTACAAATTCTCTTCCATATAAATTTTACATCACAGATTTATTTCGTTGATTGCTTATTACATTCTTATTAAATGTTGTTGATTATGTTTGTAGGTTTTGACATTATTAATTTGGGGAGGACTATTATATGTACCAGTCTTCTTGGATCAAATTTTGTGGATCAAGAAATTTTATTTATATTGACTGTTTTTATCAAAAATCCTCATTAGGAATTGGATGAGACTAATTACAATGTATTTTTCAGTTTATACATGATAAAATTACTAGAACTTGTTGTTAGGTATATAAAGATTCATCTGTTTTTTAGATCATTATATTGCAGAGGTTATAAAAACTAAAACCTCACAGATCAAATCTGGCCTGATGGCTCTTTTTGTAGGGCTGTAAGCTAAAAATGATTTTTATAGTTGAATATTTGTAACCTATTTGATGATAGGAAATGTAAACTGTGAATCCCAATTAAGAAAAATGTTGTCCACTATCCCAAAAGAATTTCATTTTTATTAATAGACCTGTATTACAAAAATTGTACTCAATTACTATTATTATATTTTGAATTTTGTCAATAAAATTTTGTGAATTTGGTGCAGTTCCTAAACATAAATATTACATAATATTATGGATTTTACCTCTTGGCCCCCAAAACCCTAAAATACTTACTGTCTGGCCCTTTATAGTAAAGTTTGCCAACCCCTGCTCTATTGCATTGCTGACTTGATTCTTTTGAACTCTTAAAGTATCCCTATTCCACACTAACCGGTCCACTGGCTTTACAAGGAACAAACGGGGAGTGAGCTCAGTATGTTCTTTATGTCAAAACTGTGGAGCCAAAGATCCACCTTCAGTTGGGAAAATAGCAAGTTGGGTGAGTCCAGTCATGCTGTCGTGAAGAGAGATACCTCTTCAAGCTATACCATATTATGTCAAATGAAAACACAAATTTATGTAAGTTTTCTGTAAAAGTACATCCTCCTCCCCCCCCCTTTTTTTTTGTATTAAAGGATAACTCTAACATGTTGGAAAAGCCAAAACATCATTACTCTCAAAGCATCTGCATTTGAGGGACACATAGTGTTTTGAGACTTGGGAGAGCTGGAAGGTGTTTTCCTTTTTCCTGCTGAAGTTAGCTCCTTTTTCTTTCCTTTAACAGATGAGGAAAAAGAAAATAATAGAGCCTCCAAGCCCCACTCCACGCCTGCTACTCTGCAATGGTAAGTTCCGTCTTTAGCAAGTTCTCTCTTGACGCGATGGTCCTATAGCTGCATCTTTCCACCGGCAGGACAGCCTATCGCTTGGCTATTTCGACATTGTCATGGTGACCTGGCATCCCAGAGCCTATCTGCAATCTATTCAAGTAGCAGGTATATGTAAAATGCTCGATGCGGATCTAGCTTGGAGATTTGAATTTTCATATTTATTTTTATTTCGGGGTAGATTTTTTTTCCTCATCATCAAAACACTGGCAAGGACTAGATTCCACATGGTTGCTATTAATTTATTTTAATGGAATCTGTTCCTCTAGTTACTAAAATTAGAGCAATGGGGCTGTTCGCCCCTACCAACAAGCCCTTAATGAATTAACAAATTACTTGCGACTGCAATGATTCGCACACTAATAACGTTAATAAGAATTATCTACTAGAGTGGCTTTCTCTTCAATATTTAGAATTCCTGGACTTGATGTAATATTTAATGATGTTGTTTAATGGGTTGCACTCATGTTTGATAATTACAGGTAAATTCTCCTCTAAGAGCCTGGCTTAGAAATTATGTTGTAGCTGTGAACAGCAGAGCTGTCAGTGCCTGAGGTTCGCCCCTCAGAGGATCTTGTCAATTAAGAATTTTTATTCCCTTAGCCCTGCAGCCCAGCAAACCTGGAGGGGAAGAGAAGTGGGGAGGGAAAGGAAACTCAAATCGGTTCTACGCTAGACTCCTTGCTAGGCATTTGGCACACACGCCTCATTTCATTCTCGCAGTTCCGTGATGCTGTCATGGCTGTGCCCATTTTACAGATGAGGAAAGTAAGGCTTAGATGGTCAAGTCTTTTGCCTAAATACACGAACACACAGCCAGGAAGCTGCAGAGGCAGGAACCCGGCTGGGTCTCTTTAACTGGAAAGCCCATGCTTTGGAAGAAAGGAAGAGGCAAATCAGGAAGAGTGGAGGAGAGAGAACAGATCAGAAAAGGAAGCAGATGGGCTTTAACGAGCAAATCATATTAAATTTTCTGGTCTAATCCAGACACAGGTGAGAGGGAAACAGCACTAGGAGAAATCATTCAGGAGTGTAACTCAATCTTGTCTAATAAGAGTCTCAACGGCCAACTCCTTTTGCTACAAGGATAGCAAAGGTGGCTTTCAGGAGCTCCATTTCCAGTCCTTTGGCCCATTTCCATCTGTTCGTTCCTACATTCTTTGTCTCGTTGCATTTGCTGCTTTTTTATTTTATTTAAAAATCTACTCCACTTCCCTGGTCAAGTCTCCCCTTGCACACTTCCCCCCAAATTATGGCCACACAAATTCCCATAATGCCAGGACATCAAATGAGGCATCATCAACATTAAGGAGTTTGAGTGGGAGTTTCTAGAAGTGCAAGGAATCAACAGACATTCCTGCTTTAATAACCTGAACATGCTGTACAGTTCACAATAAAAAATGTGAAAGGGACTGGAAGAGAATCGCCTTGTTCATGTCTGTTTTTCAGGGATTCTCTGACATCTGCCTGGCAACAGCGAGGCTGTAGACAGTGCAGTCTCTTCAGTCAGACTGCCGGGAACGAACTCCCAGCCCTGCTACTCTCCAGCTCCGTAACCTCGAGCGAGGTCCTTAACCTCTCTGTGCCTCACTTGACTTACCTATCAAGTGGGGGTAGCAGTTGGTGTCTACCTCACAGGGTGGTCACGAAGAGGAAATGAGCGAATGTGTACAAAGGGCTTGAACGGCGTGTGGCGTAGAGCAGGTGCTCAGCAAACATTACCAGCCATCGCTAGCTCGGCGTATCCTGTCCTTCTGAGTCCCATAAGGACGTCTGGAGCAGAGCCTCTCTCCTTCCTGACATATGCAGTCAGTTATCCTACTGTACCTAATTCTATACAAAATATCTGTTTTTCTAAATAAAAGAGTCCCATAGATCATTTCAGAAGAAATTCAATCCTCCAAGTTACAAAGTTTGGCAGTGGATTCTTCTCTTTTTTTTTTTATGTATATCGGCTTTCGAGGCCAAATCAGATTTGAAAATATGTTAACTATCGTCTTATCAGAGGCATCAAGTTGTTCAAACATCAAATTGTCCTTCAATGCCATTTATTTTTAAGATAGAATTTCAGTCATGAACTAAGTTAAAAAATGTTTACTGAGCACCTGCTATTTGCTAGGTCTGTTCTAGGCTCTGGGAGTGCAGTGATGGATGAGCTAGACCAAGAATAGGGGCTGATGAGGCTTCCACATTCACTCAGGGGGTTCTGGAGCTGAGATGGCCCTCCAGAGATGACTAGAAATAAGGCAGTGTGGCTGGAGCATGGCCGGCAAGGTCAAGAGCAATACAGATGAGGTGGGAAAGGAGTGATGGGAAGAGGGTCTTTACACAACAGGAAAGAAAAGTAGGACATTTCTCTAAACTTAAATAGGAACAGTCATACTTAAAACAATGGTGGAGGACATGTGACCACCTTCATAAAGTTCCACATGAATGAATTCTTTTAGGCTATAGATTCAGTAAAAAACAAACAAAAAAGCAAAAGTATCTCTCAAAAGGAACTGGATACACTCTCTATTTTAGAGAGAAAGTGACGTAATTTATAATAGATCCTTCTTTGCTCTGGCCGCCAGGGAGTTCAGAGCTAAATTTAATGTTTACATACTTTCT
The DNA here is from genome assembly GCA_004027375.1 of Macroglossus sobrinus. Classification (NCBI taxonomy): domain Eukaryota; kingdom Metazoa; phylum Chordata; class Mammalia; order Chiroptera; family Pteropodidae; genus Macroglossus; species Macroglossus sobrinus. Next base: position 201,555 of record PVKZ01000518.1, read on the forward strand.
GATCTCTTTCCTTTGTTTAATTTTCTTCCTCTTTAAAATTTTGTTAGCTTTTTAGGAAAGGGCAAGGTACAGATAAGTGGAATGAATACACATTTTCAATTGCACAATACATTTCCTTATTAAAAACAAAAACATTACAGATAAGGCTGAATTCTTTTCTTCATGTAATTCTCTGCTTCTTCCTCTAAAGCAACCCTGATACCAGTGAGAACTCTGTGTGTGTGTGTGTGTGTGTGTGTGTGTGTGTGTGTGTGTGTACAAGTACGTACGTACGTATGTATTGGCGACTATGTGCCATCCCTCGCTTATGCATTTATACACATATGCACTGATGAGAGTTTCTGAACTCTGACTTTTTATTTAGTTCTTTCTCCTTTTTAAAAAGAATGCAGACATACAACATTAAAAATATTTTATACAGCCTGGCACATGATAACGGTCCATTTGCTTTCCTTCTTAGTGAAATGTCCCGAAGCTAAACCCACATTAGTCCATAAAGAACCACCCCGCTGTAACTGCCTCACAGTGAAACATGTAAGACAGCAGCAGAATTTATTTTGCTGTTTCTCTCTTGTTGTTTCTCTCTCATCTTCGCCATCACAGGTAGGGCCCCAAAGAACATCTTCCTGTGTCCCCCTTGCCTACCTGCTGAAGTGTTTCTCCTGGATGGGTATCAATGAGTGGAAGTGCTAGGTGCATGTTAGTGGATTGCAAACTTGCCCACTCCATTTGCCCACTCCATGGCTTTACAATTTTATGTAAAATAAAATAAAAACAGTGTAGTGTTTTGTTTTTGTTTTTGTTTTTAAATAGGAACCTAGTTCCACAATATGGCATCTCAATCTCTGAGGCATTTACACCCTTCATGTTGTCCCCTCTCTCCAGTGGCCATGTGCAGCCCCTCAGGACGTTGAGAAAAGGACACTGGCCTCACCACCGAGGTGGCCACTGCCTGACAGTGCTGAACTCTCCTGGGACATGTGGCTTGTTTCTGGAACTGGGTTAGGAGCCATTTGCTTCACCACCTTCCCCTCACCTTGCCCTGAGCCTTCTCACTGCCTTAGAGACCATCCCTCCTCTCTGAACAAATAATACAGCTGCCAAGCAGCCTAAAATAATCAAAACCACGTGATCCGGAGGCAGCTCCCAGCAGAAAACAGGCAAATATTGTCCAATGCCTTCTGCCAAACACTCTCCAGCATCCTCGGTCACGAGGGTTAGTGAAGCCCAACCCGCTGGGGATGGTGAGCGCTGCTGGAATCCTGGCCGCACAATAACCTCTATTCATGCAGAGGATTTTGGAATGGAAAGCAGCCTGTTCCCCCATCCTGGCCTACTTGCTGCCAGCACATGTCCCCCTGCTCGGCCCCACCCTCTCACACACCTCCCTTGTCGCCTGTGTCACTCCCAGCGCCTCATGTGCTGTCAGGGGAGACCCACTTTCCTTTGCAGCAATTTATAGAGGTAACAAGGCCCTTCACCAGAGGAAGAGGGTAGAAGGCCAAATTGTCCCTTTCTTGGCGGCATTTTCCTTTCTTTTGAAAAAAAAAAAATAGAAATGAGGCCCTGGGTGGGTGATGGGTTTTCAATATTTCAAATTAATATGGAACAAAGTAAATTAGTGTTTCTCTTTTCAATGTTCTTGGAGGCCAGAGGTAGACGATCGGGCTTAGTACTGTTCCACAGAAGTACACTGACATTTTAGATGAGGTCAAGGCTCCTAGACCAGACGCATGGGTGTAACCAATACCCGATGTTTTGCACCCATTTCTGACCTGAGCCTTTTTTCCATGGTGACATAACATTATTTATTTTCATAATGTGAGTTGCAGCAAGGGAGGCTGAACATTTTTCGCTCTGAAAGTAAGCAGAGGTGCTGGATTATGCCAAGGTGCAATGGTGTCCTGCCAGCCACAGATGGAGAAAGGATCATTGAACGGGACAACACAAGAGTGCAAATGTCTCAGAGTGAGGTGCTGTGTTGTGGAGCTAGGTTCCTACTTAAAAAAAGGGGGGAGGGATTTTGTGCTGTGGTTAAGATGTTTTAAGACGGTAAAGCTATTTGAGCGGGCAATATTGTCATCCCAGTAACATTGTCACACGTGCATCCAGCAGTTCTGCTTCTTGCTAGCGACATGGAGAAGCACTCCCACTGGAGGCACAGATGAAGGCATCCTTTGTAGCCCTACCTGTACCAGAGAGACAGGGAACAGATGGAAAGGGAAGATGGAGAGGGATGGGTTTTGGGTAGCACATGGTGTCTCTGACAACCTCAGTAACAAGTTATTCTGTTCAGCAAAGTTTTGGTAACCTTTTGGTAAAATAGAAGAAAAACATTTTCTGTTTTAGACATGTGTGCAAGGACCTGAGAAGTGGAGACTTTGAACAGAAAGCCCATGTGTACATATAAGAAAACAGGTTTAAAACGAGAATGGGGGGAATAATTACTCTGGGTGCTGAAACATGTGCCCTTCATTATAAAGTGCTAATACAAAGCTTCCTCCTTGCGCCCTTGGATGCTGCATGCCGAAACCTCGTGAGGCGATCTTTTAAAAATGTACACCGCAAATAATGACTCATGTTGGCCAGTAGACCTAGTTCATTATCTCTCCGTAATAGGATAGGCTCAATTCAAATATGATCGAGTCGTTGAATAGAAACATCAGAAAATGGAAGAAGTGGGGGGAATTTCTTTGTGATCATTAAAAATATCCAGGTATAATGGAGTATTGTTCCCCATGTCAGACTAATGATGTCCCTCTAAAAGTGAGGAGGAAAAGGGGAGATTTCGTCAGATATGAAGAGAAGTAATTAACTGCCTTTCTCTCTGCCATGCCTTGGTCAGGGAAGCGGACATTCCAATTAGCAGCTTGAGTACACCCACGGGCCCTCTGGATTTTGCGAGGAGGTTTGGGGAAAGGTGTCGTGATGCTATCTATATTCCTGTAGAAACTCATCTAGCATCAAAGTTGCCCCTAAGGCCAATTACATCAGTCTGTCCCTGGAGCTTATTAAAATGCTTCATAGTCATAAGCCACCTCGACACCTTAAGGTGAAGAAGCTCTGGTGAGAGGAACAAAGACGTGGGTAGAAAAGTAGTTATTGAGAAGGCAGCCAATCTTCGGCAGGTGACGGCTTCATTAGCTCAGCCTGCACGACCTGTGACTTACACCCATTCGATTCAAATGGTTTGTTGCTGCTATAGGTACGTTTAATGAGATGTATTTTAACTTTGATCTTGTACACTAACCCTGATCTCTTAGCCAGATGGAATGGGCAAACAAGCCACAAGTACAGCAAATAGAAACTGAGGCATGGGTGGGGGCTTATGTAACTGATGAGTGGGGGAGCCAGGAATTTACCTGGGAGGCTGTGCTCTTCCATACCACATTCGGAAGCGTTATTCACCCCTGTAACACACTTTGGTGTCTTTTAATCTTGGAGATTAATCTTCGAGACCCTGTTCAAACCAGTTAGGAACCCGAGAACTTGCCTGGGTCACTCCTACCCGTCTCCCATTGGGAGGAGACCTGAGGTCTACACCCCAGTGTTATTAGCTCTGCCCTCACGGCCAGCCCGTCAGTTCATGCTCCATCATTTCTTGCCTGGACTATTTTAATTGCTCCTAACTCGTCTCATTTCGCTCATTCATTTGTTCATGCGACAAATACTAATTATTCAGCCGCTATGTGCCAGGCTTCACTAGTCCACCCACCACAGAGGTGCCAGAGTGACCTTTCCAGAGAATCAATTTGATCATGCCACTCTCATGCTTAAAAAAAAACAAAAACAAAAACAAAACTTAACTGTCCCCCTATCGTTTTACAGGATCATATGCCTTTTCTAAGATGAATTCCGAATGATTTGAAATGCATGTTTGTTTAATTTGCCCCTAAGTTTTTCTGGCCAAAATTAATTTTAGGAAGTCATTAGCAAAGATACGCAAAAAGGGATACTCTCCCCCGCCTTGCAGCTTGTCGTGCACCAAGTTCTGGCTGCCCAAATTGTTCACGTGCCTGCTTTAACCTGGAAAATGTTCCATAGCAGTCCAAAGAGCTGTAGTCAGAGCTTTTTAAGGAAACTGTATAATGGAACTCTCACTAGTCTAAGAGGAAACCTATGAAACTTGGATTTTTTTTTAAAACATTCTTTTATACTCAATCCATTGCTGGCAAATAGAATAGATTAAGTTTTAAATTAATGGTAGTTACTGTCGTTATTGGTGACATCGTTATTATTCCTACAGCATCCCAGAAACACTAGGGTCTTCCAGCCTCCGAGTCTTTATTTTTTCAGTTCTCTGAGTATCATGCCGTTGCCTTCTGAAAATTACACTTTCGTAGTTAACTCTTCAATTTCAGGGGTTGCTAAACTCTTATGCCAGGCCATATTCTCCAGTGGGCATTTAAATATGCTCCATGCCCCCTCCCCCATAGTTCTTTCCTTTTAGATAGTCCTTTATAAGTCCCCTTCTCCACTTGGACCAGTGTCTCCATCATCTAAAGCACCTCCCACATTCATCTCTCATCCTCGCTGGGGATCCTGCCCCTCTCCTGTGGAGAATATCACAGTGGCACCGAGTGAGACAAACTCGCCCATTTACTAGCTAACTGCATGGCCATGGGCAAATGGGCTCCACTCTGAGAGCCTCGGTTTCCTCATCTAAAACATGAGTATAATACCCACCTCACTGGGTTATCGTGAGGACCAAATGAGATGGAACGAGATACCCAGTGCCTGACACCTGGTGAGAGCTCAACAGATGCTGGCTGCTGTTGTTGTTACAAAGTGCCAATCCCAATTCATCCCTGAAACTTGAATCATCTGCTCTCATAAATCTAATCTCTGTTTTCTCACCTCTGACTGCCCCTAAGGTCATCAGTCTGTAGTACTTAAATATTCTTAGTTCTGTGCATCACTCTTCCCCAATTAGATTGCAGAATAAACTAGGGCATAGATCCTGGCTTGCATCAATGCAAGAGCCTACAGGAGCCAGACCAGGAACGGAAAATAGATCGGGTGTAAGAAAAACAGGGAGGAGTGAGGACTCCGGCCAATGCGAGGGCACATGTAACGCTGGCCAATTGTTGTCATACGGGAAGATGGGCCCAGTGTTGCCAGATCTCAGCCTTTTCACAAGAAGCCAGAAATCCAGATTCTAATGCAGAATGTCCTGAGTTTTAACAGTTGGGCCAACACTGTTCAGGCTAAACAAAGCACGTCTGTGCGACCCCAGTCTGTGAAAGCTGCGTTGTTCAGATGACCCCTACAGGTTCGTGTGGACGCTTATGTAGACCCCTGAACTCACTTTTATGGAGAAACAATACTGCGGAGGGCATTTAGGGATCCAGGCTAAGCCAGAAGGCTGATTCCCATTCACGCCAGACCTCACGCTTAGGACAGTCCTGTGAAACCTAATCTCTATTTGAAACCATTTCCCCCCACCCAGGGAACACGGTCAGTGTTCCGAGTTGTGATGCTGGGGACACGCACACTAGAACGGCAGCCCTTTCAGGACAGGCCCTTCGTTTTATTCACTGCCATTTCCTTAATGTTTGGAACGCTGCCTGGCACCCAATCAGTATTTGTCAAGGTAAAGATTACCTGTGTCTTTATCCATCCGTCCACCATTCATCTGTTCTCCATATGCAAACAAGGTCCCTCTTGTCCATTGTGGTATCCGTGGCACCTGGCAGGTGGTAAGAGATCAATAACTATTTGTTGCATGAAAATATGACTGAAACAATATTATTCATCAAGCATTTATTGAATACCTGCTGCGTGCTAAGGAATATGCTGGACTTCGAGGGTGCAGAAGTGACTCAGACACCGTCCCGGCCTCAAGGAATTAGTTTGCTTAGAACTGATTGCATAAAGTATTTCTTAAAACACTTCTAAAAATATCAAGAGTTACTCAATGTTCCCCTTCCCAGAAGAGGGAGGGCAGTAGATGAGATGACCTGGGACCGTTCGGGACCCGGCCTTTGCGTCGATCTGAGCATCTCTAGGGTTGTATCCATCTGTGGAGCGTGAATGCGCAAAATCGAACTGGTTTTCTTTCGCCCGCATGTCGGGATGAGCCAAATGAGTGCTGCCCGTTCAAGTGGGCACCTCAGGAGGCCGCGTCCTCATTCCACTTGGGTTACGACAGAGCTGGACCGCTTCCTTGGCCAGTGCCCTCAGGGGACGTTAGAAGCCACTCAGGGACATTTATTTCATTGCTCTAGAATCATGCCTTATTTTTCTCTGCCCCCTTACCCCCTGCAAAAAAAAAAAAAAAAAAAGTTTGGGAGGAAAGGGTTGTTCCAGTCACTTTATCCCTCAGACTTGGTTCCAAATTACTTAGGGTCGTTTCCTAAAATCCAATTCACGATCAAAGGAGAAATAGTTTCTGTTGGTGAGGTTTTTGGACAGTGTGTGCCCCAGGCTGTGAAGGCATCAGAGCCCAAACAGAATCTCCCCAAATTGTCATGTGCCCCAGTAGTTCTGTTGGAAGAAGTGTTTAACCTTCTCGTGTGTCTGTGATAAGGGAGGCAGGGGTCTTTTGGATGCCTACATTCTGGTGGTGTTTAGGTTAAAGATAAACTCTATCTAGTTTACTTTTACCCACTAACTGTTACACATTCTAGACATACAGGAGCCCAGAAATATTTCAAGGAGAGAAAAAATATATGATAATGAGGTGCAACCTCTACTAAGTACTCAGCATGCTGGCACATGTCACACATTACATCCAGTCATCACCACAACCTTATGGGGCAGTTACAGTCATCACCTCCAAGGGAAACTGAGGCCTGAGGTTAAATAACTTGCTCAAGGTCACCAGGCCAGCAGGTGATGAGGCTGGGATTTAAACCCAAGTAGAACTTTCTTACCCCGAACCCCTAACCTATACTCATGAAAAAGGTCATGGGTATAGAATCACATAATCCTAGCACAGTAGAGGTGGCAATCCTAAAGAAACCAGGAGGTTCGGCTCCCCACTGCAGGGAGGAAACCTCCCTTTGACTAGTAGGTTAGTGACTGTCCAGCTGGCAACCTCTTCTGGAGCATTTGTTTTCCCAGGCCATCCCCATCACTGCTGTTGTTAGCCAGGAAGCTCTCTAAGATTTTGACACCTATTCGAAATGGTTACGTGAAGGAGTGTGCAGTTCAAAGCTTGGCTGAGTGCGGGCACCTGTAAGACACCATATTATGTTTGGAGTTTTGGGGAACTCAGTCCACCCAGAATGGAGTGAAGCCGCTGACAGCACAGAGGAGAGGGACTGAAAATTCGGTCTGAAAAAGTGACATCAGATCATACCGACAGGGACCAGGAGTCTGATCCTGCTAACCTTGCTTACTCCACCATGACCTTGGGTGTGTTGCTTTATCCTCCTGGGGCCTCGCCTTCCCCAGCTGTGGGGAGAGAGTTATTACTAAGTCCGCCCAGCTCTGAAGGAGGTCTAGAAAGAACATGCCCTCTTGCCGGGTTTGCTCACTAGACATTTATTTCCCCAGGCTGGAGGAGAACTATGAGATTGCAGAAGGGGTCTGCATTCCTCGAAGCGCCCTCTACATGCATTACCTGGATTTCTGCGAGAAGAATGACACCCAGCCCGTCAATGCTGCCAGCTTTGGAAAGGTGAGTCCAGCCTAACCAAGCATGTTCCTTAGTTTCCCCGCTTTAAGTAATTTATGCACAGTTTTTAATCACATTACTTGTTGCTTTTTTTAATTACCAATAATTTGATAACTTTTCTATAATACTTCGCTGTAAAAAGTTCAAACACTTGTGAACGAAGGAATACCAAATCAAATACCGAAACAAAACCAAAGTCTTGAAAACTTGGAACAATTCAGACAGGTTATAAAGGAAAAAGGGAATGTCTCACTTGGATTTCCTCAGTACTCAATTTGCAGAAAATAACTTCTTTCCTCTGAGAAGCAGGTAGAACTCACAAGTGTGTCACGTGTGTGTCAGTAAGCCTAGGACAGGCAGACTGCCCGTCTTCATAATGCAAAAGCTTTAGAGCAACTAGGAAACAGCTCGGCATTGTTGGCTTAGATGTCTGGGAGTCCTCTGCTGGGAGTGGGGGTGTCTGTAGTGTCACTGCAGGCCTGACTGTTCTCTGTCCATCTTATGCTAAAAATATATTCCACGCTGAGGGCTGTGTCTACAAAAAATTGTCATCGCTGACCATTCATAGTTAACAGGCCAAAGAAAGCTGTTGGCGCACTTTAAGACTGATCTTTTATTTATGTGATAGATAAAAAAAATCTAGATTTTTATACCTCCAAAAGACCCAATGTAATCTGAGTCGGTACATCTAAATTCTTTCTCCTTTTGTTCGCTTCTTTTTCTGTCGTGTAATTTTTACTGCGTCTGATAACACAACATGGGCAGGCTTGTTCTGCACTCTTCCTTGCTGGTTTTCAAAGTGCAGAGACAGCAAAGAAGGACATGGCAGAGAGAGGTCAGTGTTTAAGTTCCAGGAATTCCCTTTTCAGATCCCTGACAGATAAATAAATCATCATCAGGGGTGGGTTGGTGTCAGGCCTGAGCCAACCCCCCGGAGCGTCCAAACCTGAGTGGCTAAGAACTGGCCACACAGAAAGGGGTAAATGTTTTTGTGATGCGTTAACACCATTTCTCCAAAGTGAACATTATTTTTTTATAAAACATCAATGGAGAAACTGCCTTTTCCATCTCATTCACTCATCTCTTCAGTCCATCGGTGTTGGTTGCGATGGGCCATGTGGCTGACACTGAGTTAGGCAGCAGAGACCCAGAAGGAAACCCAGTGTGAGTCCTGCTGTGGAGGGGCTCACAGACCAGGGAGGGGCACCCCGAGCCCCTCAGGTGAGAGAAGGAGAGGCACACCAGGAAGGCGTGGGACCCCAGAGCTCTGTCCTGGGTCTGTGGTCTTGGAACATTCACTCGCATCTACACATCCCCTTGAAGCAGCCACAGTGTCAAGTCCAGACAAGGCCTCGTAGATGGAGGTCCGGGTGGGGTGAACCAGAAGACCAAGAGTCCTGGCTCTCCTGGACTTTTCATTTAACCTCTCTGAGCCTTTGCCCTCTCAGCCGTGAAGCGGGAATTAACACCTCCCTTCTTCAGGGAGAAGTGCCAGATTCGAGTACAAGGATGTCAGTGGGTGACGTAAGGTGTCATTCATGCTGTCATCTAATAGTTTGGATATTTAATATTTAATAACACCTACCACGTGCCATTACAACTGTTGTTGTGAATTCTCCATGAGATGTTTGCGCATAGATACAAATAGCCATTTGTGAGCTTAGAGTCTATAAAAAGCAAAAACAAAAACAACAACAAAAAATCCCTTACCGTTTCTTAGAAACTCCAATTTACCTGTGTAAGGACCTTCTATTCCTTTTTTCTCAAATACATTTGTCACGCTGGTATCAGCTCAGGGTTTCTTTAACCTCATGATGTAGATAAAATGTATTTAACCCTGCCCCTCCTCCCAGAACCCCAGTTCCGCTCCTTATTTTAAGTCTCAAGCCTGCCACCAAGACTTCAGCGAATCACAGGGCACTTGTGCTCTTAGTCACCTTGATGTGGGACTTTTCCTTCTGCACCTGCCGCCCGCCTCTCTCTACACCTGTGTTGTCTAGTACGGCAGCCACCAGCCACATGTGGTTGTTAAGCTTAAACAAAATTAAAAACTAAGTTCTTTAGTCACACCATATAACTATATAACTATATTTATATAACTATATATATATAACTATATAACTATAGTTATATCCTATAACTATAGGGGCTACCGTACTGGTCAGTGCAGACAGAATATTTCCATCATCAGAGAACGTTCTGTTGGACAGCCCTGTTCTGAACCATCCTGAGGCAGGGATACAACTCAGGGGCCTCTTCACTTTGCACATGGCACCCCACTGAAAGCATTCATGATCCTCGTAGGACTTAAGTTTGTAGGAGGGGCTTACGTTTCAAACAGTGTCCCATGAAGCACACATCCCCATCTCAACCTGTCCTCCTGCCTCCCCACCGCACAGGAGGCTCACTGGTCCTCCACACGCCCGTTCCCCACAACTAGACCCAGCCCTCTCCACTCTGCTGCCACCTCCTCTTCCCCCTCCCTCAGACCCTCCTCCCTCCTCTCTCCCCTCCGTCCTGGGACAGACCCCACCAAATTTCCTCTGTCTTCCAATCCTTGGTTTCTGCTGACCTCTTTGCCTACAGGTCCCATTTACTTGAAATATTTTCCCAAATAATAAGTCTTCTCTCTAAGAAGAATGACAGTGCCAGTTGCTTCCAAAATAGTCATTAAAACAGCAAGCATTTGAACTTCATCTTATGTTCAGTCCAAAAGCTGGGAAATACTCTAAATGGAATAAAAAGCACCAGTGCGAAAGCTCTGCAGCCGCCTTGACATCATCAGTTGCAAATGGGAATCGGGAACTGGGGCCGTCCTGGTAGGTGCAGGACACAGGTGGCTGCTGAGGGCAAGCTCCACACTGAGCTCAAGCTCCACACTGACTGAGCTCACTGGACTGAAATCCCAGACAGAGTTGCGCCCCCTGAGGGCCCCCGGCATGCTGCAGCTGCTGCCTCCTTACCGCGGGGTGTAATGTAACTGCAGACAGTCTTCCTTGGAGCAGATCTGCCCAACCTTATGATCCATCTATGAACTTTCAACTCAGGGCAGGCGAGGTTCAATATTTCAACTTACTTTTTAGAGGCAATGTGATTGGTAGTATTCTCCCCCGACCCAGTATGCGGGTGAGCTGAGACGAACCAGACACCAGCCCTGAAACTCTCCCCCCATCCCCACTGCCATGTCACCTGGCTGCAGGTGGATGGCAGCCATTGCTTGGCTGCAAGTAAGACCCGACACAGAGATTCTCTTTCCGACACCGAGGCCAGGCTCTGGAAAAAACAGCTTCCAGTAATGCCATATTGACTTTAGGCCCCGGAATTCATTTAGGATTTGCAGAGAATGCTGAAGCTTCTAGCTGAACTGGGCTTTGCCTGCTTTTCCTGTGGCCTAGGGTAATGAAAGGTCACCCAACCTGGAGTCACTTAACTTTCTGAGCTCCCATCTTTAGATGGAAATCACCCCTCACCCAGTGACTCTCGGGATAAAATGGGACAGAGCTTATGAGAGCATTTTTTTTTTAAATTGTAAAGCTCTACCAACGGAAGAAATTATCGTTGCCTAAAATTGGCCCCACTTCATCCTCTCTTTGTCTCCTTATCATGTTTTATTTTTCTTTATAGCACTTATCACTGTCTGAAGTAATAGATATATATATACATAGGATATAACTAACATATATTACATATAATTATCTAGAGTATATACTTAATATATTATCGTTATAGTATATAATATCAATTATATTGTATATATTATAATGTACATATACATTATATTATATACATTATATTGTATACATTATAATTGTACATAATTATGTAACTATTACATATAACTTAGATATACATATGCTGTAGCTACATATGTTATTTGCTTGTGTTTTATCTGACTCCTTCTCTAGAATGGAAGCTCCACGAGGACTATTTGGTTCATTAGGAATCCCCCAGCTCTCAGAATAGTGCCTGGCACGTGATAGGTGCTCAGCCATATGTTAAAGGTTGAATGACTTCTATTACTAATATTTGCCAGGGAGTATATTAATCATTTGACTTGTGTTAATTTGTTTAACCTGTATGGTAACCATATGAGATTGGCATAGTACCCATTTTCCATTAGTCCATTTGCTGCATAGAGGTGAGCTTGTTAAGGTACCAGGGGAAACCAGCTATATTTTTACATACTCTGAAGAGCCCACTTCAGAGTCCTTTGTCCAGCCTTCCTGTTGCGCCCTCTGATGACCTGGGGAAACCCCCAGTGTCTGACCATCCTCAGCCATCACATTGGTCTTGGCTGGATAATTAAAATTCAATGAAATGTCTAGTTTGGTCCAATTGAAAACTTCCATCTCACATTGAAGTCAGAGCCTGTCCCTCTCTGTGGTTCAGAATTTGCTCTATGAAGGAGCAGTGGAGTCGGCTTTCTTGCTCTTGGCTCCCCCAAGGTCAGAGGAGGAGGGTAGTGTAGAGGAAAGACATCGAGTCACTTCGACCAGCTGGTGCTCTTTGAGGTTTCCTCCCAGCTCGCAGTGCCCTCTGCTAGCATCGCCGTCCCTGTGCTGGGGGAAGGGGTCCAGCCATGGGTTTTGAGGGGGCTTCTGGGAGTCTCTGTCCACACTGGCTGAAGGAGCAAACTCTCCAGCCAGCCTCCTACCTCCCACTCACAGGCTGCTCTTGCTCCTCCACTGAAGATTCACCCAGTAGCTCTGTTCCTGCATTGGGTGATTTCAAACAGCACATCTAATGTCGTACCTTGGTTTTTTAGACACACCCAGATGAGTCCCGACCAGTGCAGTTGGTGTGGGAACAGGCTGAACTCGGTGATGTACAGACAGAAAATGGCTTTGTTTTGTTCCCATCACTTCTTCAACCATGTGGTGGCCAGATTCCCTTCCCTGACCCCTGATTGTTTCATGGGTTTTATAAGGTTTCATAGCTTCTTGGTTATCGATGATAAGAACAAGCCTCTTTTCGATAATTCAGGCTCTCTTTTAGACATTACAAGTCTAGTCCAGTGCTTCCGCAGTCTCATATCTGCCTGAAAACTCTCCTGCCTGCAGCCTGGGTCTGACCACATGTGGCCTGAGGACCTGCAGTGGGGAAAGGGACAGTGTGGTCTGACCTTCTGCTCATCCCTAACCTTTCCCTCCTGCCGCTGGTTCCTCCAGGCTTGTCACGTTGAGAAAAAAAGTACTTTCAGAATGATAGCTCGATCGCCAGCAAAAGCAGGAAAATTAATTGTTTAGAGAGCAGAACTGTAAATTGCCACAAACACAAGGTAATAGGGATCAGGATTGACCGTCATATCCAGCTAAATCACCCAAACTTATTAAAGGCAGTTCCTTTAATAGGTGGTAGAAGGGCCTCGCTGTGGCTCATCATGAATGCAGCATTCCAAGATTTCCCGTAAAATTAATAAACATAGCAGCCACTGACACAGGGCTTTCTGCATACCCAGCGCTGTTCTAAGCACTTTATGTATACCGACCTTGTCTAATCCCCCAAACAACTCCGTGAGGTGGCAGTGGTCATTATCCCCATTTCAAAGATGGATAAACTGTGTCCCAAAGAAGTTAGGCAGTTTCCCCCACGCGCCCACAGGCAGTCAGCGGCAGATTCAGAAGGGGAAGCCTGAGGAGTCTGGCTCCGGAATCCATGCACTCAACCATCTCGTTTACGCCAAACGAGCTACTTCAGCATCAGGGTTGAGGGTGTGTGGAGGCAGGTTTGCATAAGAAGTTGTCTTTTTGACTTTGGTGTAGTCCTTGGCCGTCACCTGGCCACCACCTAGATGATGAAATTTGGGAGAGATGTCTTGGCCTCTCTGTTTTCCAGGGATCACATGTGCTAGCTCTTACAAGTGAGAAGTGTCCCCCAAGTCCTCCCCCTCAGGCACTGTGAAGCCCCCTGCCAGTACCTCCCATGCTGCTTCCTCCCTCAACATTTGGGGTTCACCCATTTATTCGAGATCCACTGGTCTCATTCTGTTAGAGACCCAGCCCTGGGCCAGGAAATGGGGTACAGAGAGAAGAAGACAGCACCCTCAAAGGAGGGGGCTGTTGAAGGGACAAATGCACAGGAGAAACTGTAAAACGGGATGGCAGATGTGCCTCCTGAGCTGTGAACACAGAAGAGGAAACGGCAGCCTCCTTAGGGGTTGGGGGCAAGGGGCAGCCTGAGAACCAGGTCGGTCCTGGAAAACCCCCAGGGACCCAGCATTGTCCTCTCCCAACCCTCAGGCTTATGAGATCCGTGGAAGCGGAAGTGGGTATTTTAATTTCACCAAATATTTCTTTCTCCCGCTTTCCTACTAACCTTTTGTAAACTCTAAAACAAACACCACCTGCACAAAGATGGAGCATTATGTGCTTAGCAACAAGCTAAATCTTTTTAGAAAGAAAAACTGGGCCTCAGATTTCTAAGCTAAGAGAACATCTCTAACCCACAAAGAGATTTGTTTACAAAAATGCCAGCAGAGGTTTAAAGGTGAAAGAACAATTTCTTCAACAAAACTTTATTGAGGGTCCATCATGTGCTATAGGCCAAGAAGGCCAAGTTCGGGGTCCTGAACTTGAGGATCTATTGGTCCCTTTCCCGCTCTGAACCTCAGTCCCTCCATCTATGAAGTGGGAAGATTAGTGTACAAACATATGAGGATCTTTGCCATATTAGCCAGAAAATACTTTTTGACTCGAAATCGTGGCTCTGTGCCAGGCACTGGGCCAAGCCCTCCGCACATATTATTTTATTTAATCCTCACACAGCCCTTTGAACCATAAGATGTTTTTAGTCCCATTTAAAAATGAGCTAGCTAACTCCAGGGTCACTGGAACCTTCAGAAGATATATCAGTTAGGAACTGTGTTCGGGCTGTGGGTAAAAGAAGCCCCTTCCCATTCCCAAGCAGTGGCTTAAATAAATTAGTTGTCTTACTTTTCGTTGTATTAAAAAGTCTAGACAAAGATCACCCAGCACTGGTGTGACAGTTCTATGAGAACGTGAGGGACCTGGGTTCCTTCTCTCTCTTCCCATTCTAGGTCACCTCATGGTCCAAAGTGGCTGCTCAAACAAAGCCGATATTCCAGGCAAGAAGCAGGGTAAAAGGCGTCAGGGGAGAAAGGTGAAAATGGCAGCCGAGTCAGCCCCCTTTGGGACCTTTCCCCAGAGCCCAGCCCAGTGATTTCCTGCACATCTCATCGGCTGCCCTAGGCTGTCAGGAAAATGTAGTTTGTTGCCTCTTGGAATAAAAAATTAGAGACTAGTTAGAAAGGGGAGGAGGGAGGCAACCTGCCATTTTATCCACAGAAGGGCCTTTTGGACATCCATGTATTATTATTATTATTATTGTTATTGTTATTGTCTTGTAATATAATTGACAAATAACACTGTATTAGTTTTAGGTGTACAATGTAATGACTTGATACATGTGTAATACTGCAAATTGTTATCATTCATCACCACACATATAGTTTTTTTTTCTTGTAATGAGAACTTGTAAGATCTAGTCTCTTAGCAACTTTCAAATACACAATCAGTGCTGTTTCTGTAGTCACCATGCTGTATACGTTACATCCTCGGGATTTATCTTACAAGTGGGGGTTTGTACCTTTTGACCACATTTTAGGGGTTACAATGACGAATGGAACCCAGGATGCTGAAAGAATACAGGGTATACTCTCAAATTAGGATCCCACGAGAAGCAACATAGGCGGTCACAATGAATGTGGTCATTGAAGACTGTGTGAGTGTAACATGATTTATGATTGGCAATTTATTGAACTTCTTAGGAAGAGGCAGATTCACCAGTAGGCAATAGGCAGATACGACAGTGTAATTTGAATATGTGGAGTAGCCACTTAGCCTGACATATACCTCCCCTGAAGGCTTGCTGATGTCCCAAATTCTTCAATTTCTTTAAGTCTGTAAAAAAAAAAAAGAAAAGAAAAGAAAAGAAAAGAAAGAAAGAAAAAAAAAGAGAGAGAAAAAAGGCATTGAACAGAACAGGATAATTTAATTCATACTTATCAGTTACTAACACCTCAAAATAAATAAGTTTATTAAGAGGACTTACAAACCTGTTGGTTAAATCCCCTCATTTTCCAGGTGAGGGAATTAAGAGTCAGAGGGAATGAGTGGTTTGTCCAAGGTCATACTTTTAGTGGCAGGGCTGGATCTGAAGGCCGTGTGGGGACACCACTGGATGACCTCTGCAGGGCAGGGACACCAGGAGGAGGTAGGAAGTTTGAAGAAAAGGAAGTCGGGGCAACAGATATATTAATTAAATTTATTTATAGGCTGCCTTTTTCCCATAAGGACTTGACATTAACTGGCAGTTTGGGGCTGTGGGTGGCTCTTCCTGGAATATTTGGTTCCTTCGAGCCCACCAATTTTTTGAGCAATGCAAAAAAACACCAATCGTGTCTTAGGGACCTGTGCCACCAGCAGCCGCATATACCTGGAATGGGGATGGGGCTAAAGACCCCTCTCATGTTACGTGATTGTCCTCTTCCTCAAATCCTTACAATCCACCCAGCCACGCCTCCCGCCCTGAGCTGGAGTCACTGCACACCCATGGTGGGGGGCACCACAGAAGATGAAGGTGTTCTGAGGCACCCTTAGGATCCTTCAGGGATGGCCTTTTTCCAACTTTCAAACACTCTAAAGGGGGGAAAAAAGTACATAGAATGGATAGTTTCCTTCTACTTTAAATCCTTGCACGTTATTCTTAACCTTTCGTATCTGCTATGGAGTGTCCACATCAGAATGTCTGATTTCACACTAGATTCCATGTTTTGTTATTTCAGGCGTCTTTAGTGTTGTGCAATATTACAACTCTGAAATCAAATTGTTTGGGTTTGAATCCCGTCAGCACTACTTAACCAGCTGTGTGAGCGTTAGCTGACGTTATTACTAGCTCTGGGACTCAGTTTCCTCACCTGTAAAATGGGAGAATGATGATAATCACTTGGAACATTACTGAGATAGCACAGAGTGTGGTAATAGAAAGGCTCCATGCATGTTGGCTGTAATTAAAATTTCAGTTTACCACAGCAACATTTCATGACTCCGATGCATCATGTTTTTACTATATTATCACTAACATATCAATGTATCAATCTTTCTAGCTGCTCTTCCGTTCTAGGATAATTGCTTGAGAACGATTATTCTAAAAATTTCCTGCATCGCACACACACCTCCGTCACCACCCTCACCCTCTCTTATTACCGTCTTCGGAATTATTCCGTTTTTGATTTAACCTGTGTCTTATGTAACTCACCCCATGCTAGCTAACTTGGTGTGTGATGACTGTTTTTTCTCATACACACATGACACATCTTCCTGTCGGCCTAAGGACAATCCTGGGTTCACATACAGACTTTAGGACTTCTTGAAATTGGCATTCCTGGTACCCCTCAAGGGACAACCGATTAACCGTTACCTTCCTAGTCTAAGAGGTTTTCGTGGAATCCTTTATCAATCCGTACACATGATTTGAAATTCCATTCCTGTCTTATTGCACTAGTTTTGAAATTTTTCTTGGGGAATTTCTTGTGGAACCTGTAGCATTTTACCCTGTTGGACCCCAGTGCCTGATACATACAAAAAAAATTATTGAATGGATATGGACTTCCATCAGTATAGTAAAATTATTTTGGAAAATATCCATTTCAAGGTGATAACATTAAGGCAGGTGTGTTTAAAACCCTTATTCATACCGCTAGGCTCACTTAATTTTTCTTCTTTGGAAAAAGGGGCTAGATCTATTGTCAACAAAGAAAGTGAGGGTTCCACTTTCAGATTTAAAGTTGTGACTATCAGAGTCCCTTTAACCAATCTCTTTCCCTAATCATTTTTCTCTCTGGTTCAGAAAATTGTGTGTTTTCTTAAGAGAAGGCATAATACTTCTACAACACATGTTTGTCAAACAGCAACTTGTCACTGGACTGCATTTCTCATTTCTTGCTATTCAAAAAGCTCCTCTTCCCCACTGCACACCCAAATGATCTCTGAAATAAGACCCACAGCTCTTACGTTTAAACTGTTTCAAGCATCCTTGACTCTTCACATACACGTGGGTTTGTCTCCTTCGAAGTGTGGGAGGATCTGCACTGACTCCATTACTTTGCAGCTCCTTTTGGACTGTTTCCTCATTGGTGGCAGATCTTTGCCTATAGAGAGTGGATTGAATTTTGGGAAATTATCAAAAGCCCCTTTTTATTCAAAGCCACTCCAATAACTAAATTTGGACATCAAGCTAGATCAAGATTATATAGATTGGTGGTTAAAACAGAGCCTGTCTGTCATGAGACCGAGTGGCTTTCCTGTGTGGCTCTGACACCCAGAGAGGACGTCAGGGGTTTCATGCACCATAAGTGGACACTGCGCTGGCTCCCATGGGCGCTGGCCGGAGTGAAGATGAAGAACAGCAGAGTGCAACAAGATTCCTGCTTCTTCCACCGGCTGGAGTCTGTGGAACCGAGCAGCCTTGAATAGCCCTGGGTCCCAGTTTCTTGTCTGCGGAATGGGGAATCATTATACTCTCCTCTAGGATAAAATTTCATGCTGAATGTAAAACCCCCTGTTCGTACAGGGCGCCCCATGATGCCCAGTGGGTGTCAGTTCCTCTTCTCACTCTTTTCTTCCTGAAAAGAGGGCACTGGTTTGCATGTGACATTTCAGAAATGTTTGCCTAAAACTCCCTCATGTGTCTTAAAAACTGCACCCACAAAATGATGTCAGGATAGCCCCCACGCCGAGTTTCCGTCCACCAGGGAGAATAGTGTACTGGGGTGGGGATGAATAACATGACCATCATCACCACCTAAGAAAGAATCCCGGCAGCTCCGGAGAGAGGGGGGAGCGCTCCAGAGCTCCCCTGCTTCCCACCCCCACCCCCAGCCCTGTGGAGCGCCCCCCCCCCAGCCCCGTCTGCCAGGCTGAAAGACAGAAGGGTGGGATTCGCGAGTAATTAAAGGGAATTTGGAAGGCTGGGTGTTGCGGAATGTTAGATCACTAGCTAGAACAGCATGTGGCTTCTTTAGGCAGGCTTCATTGAATCCACACACAAAAAAAAGAAAGAGGGGCTGCCTGCCGTCTGCTCATTTATCAAACCGCGGAGCTGAACTCTCACAGCTCCACAAAAGTGCTGGACTGTTTGCCGAGTCTTGCTCCAGAAATTAAAAGCCGAACGAACGAACCCCTGAGCGGGGCTGAAACCAACCCTGCATTCTGAGACTCACACTAAATTGTGCTTTGCTGGGCTTTCAGCAAATCCCGGGACCATTGGCTTATTTGGTGAAAGGAGAGGAGAATACTTTGTAATGGGCAGCCCATAAGCAACAGTTATAAAAAAAAAAAAAAAAGCCAAGCA
This sequence comes from Macroglossus sobrinus, assembly GCA_004027375.1. NCBI lineage: Eukaryota > Metazoa > Chordata > Mammalia > Chiroptera > Pteropodidae > Macroglossus > Macroglossus sobrinus. Next base: position 220,546 of record PVKZ01000518.1, read on the forward strand.
AAGCCAAGCAAAGCCCCTTCCCTTCCCACAGGTTTTTGTTGGGGCTGCAAGGAGGAGGCGCGGTCCACGTCAGCCCTTTCTTTGCTCGGAGTGGGAAAAGTCTTGACCTACATTTGGGCAGAATGCGATGTGGTTCAGCAGTGTCTCCACCCATCCCCCCAGCCCCAACGCTTAACCAGATTCCTTTCCTCTTAGTTCTTTATGTGAAATTACCTTTTTCTCTTTTTTTTTGGGGGGGAGGGGTGGTGTGGGGAGGGAAGAGAGGATTTGGCCAGCAAATATGTTCAGATAAAAAGTATTTTTTTACAAACAGAACTGAAAAGTCTAACCAACCGCACAAATACGTTGCTTGGGAGACCATAATATACCACAAAAGCCTACAAACTGGGTTTGAAGGAAGATCCTCCGAAAATCCATCAGAGGATTGAAGTAGAGAGTGCTACCTACCTCTGTCAATGAAGAGAATGGGCTAGAAAAAGGTGGATGACTAGTGGAAGCCGTAACAGGGGAGGCAGACAGAGGTGCTAACGGGTGTGGACCCCCTTGCTGCAGCCCCTCCCTGGCAGCTGGGCGTTCTCTCCTCCCCCCTCCAGCCAGCGAAGAGCCAACGAGAAAGCCCCGCGGAGGTGGCGCTCTTGCCTCCGGCTGACCACGCCCAGGGCGCAAGCAAGGTGTCCACTCCAGCCCCTTAGACCCCGCTAGAAGCCTGTAAGCTGAGCAAGTGTGGTTTTCCCCCAACTTATAGATGAAGAACACCAACGCTCAAAGAAAGGTCTTTTCTTTTTTTTTTGTTTGGCTCTTCAATTTAGCTCCATCTTAAAAAGGGATGATACGCTTCTGCACTTCATGCAAAGGAATTTGACAGTATGTTGTTGTAGGAACCTTGAACTGTTTCTCGCCTTTACTCAAGCAGCTCCACACTTGAGGGGTAAAAAACAAACAAACAAACAAACAAACAAACAAACAAAACCGCAAAATATCAACAATAGCAATAAAAACCGTCGGGAAAACAATACTGCTTATAGCTTCGTTTATGTCAGCACAGCACTGGAAACAACTTCAGGGGCCAGCAGAAGAGGGACGATTCATTTATTCTTTTTTTTTTTTCATTTATTGGATCTATGAATTAATGTACTGAGCCAGATAATGTCCTGCCTGGACTACCTCCCTCAGTGGCCTCAGTGGCCTCTGACTGGGTCTCCCCGCTTCCGTCCTTGCCCCCTGCAGTCAGTTCTCCTCACAGCAGCCAGAGCGGCTGCTTTGAGAGGTAAGCCAGATCTTGTTCCCAACTCTCCTGCTTAAAGCCCCCTAGAGTCTCCCCATCTCATTCGGAGTCAAGGCAGGAAAGTGCTTACAAAGGCCAGCAAGGCCCTGCGTGAGCCAAGCTCCTCAGCGCCTCCCAGCCTTCGCACTGGCTGTTCCCTCTGCCTGCAGTGTTCTTTCCCTGGACATACATCCACAAGTTTTATTCACTCGCTTTCTTCGGGTCACCCACACAGACGCCCACATTTGACCACCGAGTCCTTACCACCCTAAATAAAATAACGCCCACCTCCGATCCGCTATTCCCCTCACCCTGCCCTTTCTGTTCCTCTCCATAGCACTTACCCGATATGAGATAGATTGACTTTTTCATGTGTTTATTTTCTGCCTTCTCCCGCTAGAATGGAAGCTTCCTAAACAAAGGCTGCTTCTGTTTTGCTCAGTGTTGTATCCCTCAGTGCTTGGCAAGTGTCTGGCCTGCAGTGGAGCTCCGTAAATGCTTGTCGTGGCAGGAATCTGAGCCATGTGCCGTTAGGCAGTCTAGCGTGGTTACTGAGGCCGCAGCTCGTCAAACGTGGGGAAGAGTAGTAGAAAAATGAGCCTGGAGCTCCAGCGTGTGTCGAGTCTCACAGGCCTGGGCAAGGACTTCATAGAGCTAAGTAGACAGACCACTGACTGGATATGAGGACCACATTATGATGGTCACTCGACGCAAATGAGTGGCCCAGGGAAGATTTGTGGGAGGAAATAAGATAAAAAGCCAAGATTTGAAGGATGAGTAGACATGAGGCAGACAAAAGGGCCACGAGGAGAGGGTTCCAGAAAATGAGGACAGCCTATTGGAGAGGCTGGGTGTAGGGTAAGAGAGGACGCAGCATGTTCGTGAAACCTGAAGGAAGCCCATGTGGCCGACTGGGAGAGGGGGAGGGGGAGGGGTGTGCTGGAACAAAGGCAGGACGGATCTGGCAGGACCCAACGGGTTTGGACTCTGTCTAGGGGCTTCGTGGAGATGTGGCTGGGGTAGGGCATGACTGGACACAGGGGCAATGAGGAGCCCCTTGTAGCAATCCAGGCATGAGTTCATGGCCCCAGGACTGGTGGAGATGGGAAGAGGCGGGCAGACTCAGAATATACTCAGGATATAGAGGAAGGATGGAACTCATTGTAGGCTGGAAGTAGCAGGTGCCATCGCGGTTTGGAGAAAGAAGAGCTTTTACCCAGTCAGGGAATCGGGAAGGCTCTTCATGGGGGATTGGTGCTTGCTTGAGTGGGGTTCAAGGTCACACGTGGCGAGGAGGCAGAGGGAGTGGTAGGTAGGCGGTACAGAGCATGGAGCCTAGAAGTTGGGAATCATTCAGGGAATTGATCAACAGCAAGTAGTCTGATTTGGATGGAGCTTGGGGCTCATGTTAGGAGATTTTGAGAGAAAAGGTAGAAGAAGAAGTGGAATTGCACAGTGACCTTCGAGCTCCAGCTGACTCAGCTGGCCATGGAGAGTTGCCAGAGGCTTCTGCATAGACAGGTAATGATCTGGATTATTCTCTCAGTAAGTCCATTTGGGGACCTCAGTTAACCAGACAGAATGACTTTTGCTTGGTTAGTTTTTTTGTTTGTTTGTTTGTTTTTATTAAACAGAAGTGTTTGTCAGATTTCCACTTTACTGGATGCGGGTAGATTTACTCTAAGGGGAATCCCCAGGCTGCCTGCTGATGTCACAGTCCTCTCCGCTGTTCTCCCCCTCCCCTAGCGTATTTGGGGACAGGGCTCTCAGATTCTGTTCATATCAGAGGCCACAGGAACATTTCCAAGAGGGTCAAAGTTGGAGGAATTGAAGAGAAATCTTCATTGAAGAGTAGATGGGTACGAGAAATGATTTCATTCCTTAAACACACCTAACAGGTATAAATGTAGGAATAGGACATAAAAGAAACAAAAGCTGCTGTTAAAAGAAGGGGCTTTGGGGCACTTTCATTCATCCAGAGGCAAGAATTTTGTTGTGGCAGAGTGTCCAGTCAGACTGGCTACATCCAGGCGTGCATCTTATGAACTGCGTGGCTTTGTGCAGATTACTGAGCCTCCCTCAGCCTCCGTCTACTGGACAGAGGGACCAGCAGTAGAACCTGGCCTGTCGTAGTGATTAACTGAGGTAATACATGTAAAGTGCTTGGCACAGTGCCAGAGCCAGGACTTGGGCCCAGAGCCTGTGGGCTTAACCACCCTGTACTACTGCTTCCCAGTTCACTCGGGAAACCGAGACGGCGGGCATCTAAGGCTTCATGGGAAGGGTCACAGGGCAAGTGGAGAGGCTCAGAGAGGAGTTCCCCAGGGGTGACTGGGGGGCAGCGTGGGTTTGGCATTCCAGAAAGAGGAGACAGCACGTGCCGTGGTAGGACCAGTATGTGCCTGGAGCTCAGGGAGCTCGGGGAGGGGCGGGGGGCTGGATTTGAGGTTAGGGAGTTGGGCTGGGGTAGGTCACAGAGGTCCTCATGGACCAGCTGTAAGAGGCTGGATTTTGATCCCGTGTAGGTGGCAAGAAGGCACCCACTGTTTTCAACAAGGAAATGAAATGATCATATTGAGATTTTAAAAAAGATCCAGCTCTCAGGGCAGTGAGGCTGGAGGAGGGGTAACGAGTTAGGAGAATGTGTTTGGGGTCCAGGCGAAAGGTTATGGCTGGTGGTGGGGAGCGCTGCTGGGCCAGTGGCAGGGAATACAGAGCAGTGGCGGGGTTCAGGAGATGTCTTAGGCAAAATCAGCAGGACATGGATTGTGCAGTGTCAGGAAGAGAGTGGAGTCTCTCCTGCTTCTGCTTTGGGTGGCTCCGGAGAGGGTGAGGCTGATCATAACGATGGCAAAACTGTATGTATCGATGCGGATGTTATTCAAAAGGGATATTAAGCCCATCAGCTATGGAGAGAATCGTAGATTAAATTGATTGATGACTTCGCAGGCCCCATTCCACAACTTGATAACTCCTCAAGATCATAGTGCAAAGAATTGCAAACACATTGCCTGCGTGTTTTATTGCCTCGTAGATGCAGAACAAGCATTTCCTAGTGGCTCTCTGGTGTGTCCCTAGACCAGAGTCTGTGGCCCCTAGCACCTTAGCCTGGGGCCAGGCCCTGCTGTTTGCACTGTGCGCGTTATGTGAAACACCATTGGGATAAACACAGAAAGATTTCAGAACTTTGCCCACTCTCTTCAATCCAGTAGTAATAAGACTTAGCAATAACAACAACAGAAAAACAATACAGCTTCTTAAAATTATCTACATATTGTTTTTAGGGAATAGGGTATGATTTATTTTTTAAGAAAGAAAAATAAAGAAAAACAACCACTATAACAGTCTGGTATATTTTTGGTGCTGCTTTCAAGATTAACTTGAACCTCCTTTGACAATTAGGACTATTTCTAGTAAGAAAATTCTCTACTCTATTTGCAAAAAAAAAAAAAAGTTGATTTCTTATACAAATGTTATGCAAAACCCTTTTGTTCTATTCACAATTCAACTACCCTAACAAACATCCATTTTTATTTTTTCATATTTCTTTTCGGTTCCTATATTTGGGTAAACATAAGTTATAACCGTAGCATAAATGTAGTTTGAGGTCTACTATTTCATATAATATTGTCATAAGCATTTTCTGTGTTGTGACATAGTTTTTGTTACCATCATTTTTAATGTTTGTATCATATCTTATTGAGTATATGTATAACCATTTATGTAGCCAGTTCCCTATCACTGGACATTTATTTTTTTTCCAATTTTTCACTCTCATTAGTAGCCTAGCTTTTTCTTATTTTAGATTATTTCCTTGGAATTAATAAATCAAAGTGTATGAATATTTTTTATTGTAAAAATAATTATGGGAAGAGCTGCATTAATAAACGACATTACCAGCAATGAATATTTCAGTTTTGCCACAGCCGTGACAGCACTTGGCTCATTTGCATAAGAGATATTTCCCAGACGGAAATATAGGAAAATTTCTGCTTTTCCTGATCAACTGGAAATGTTTTTATCTTATGTATGCTGGGACTCTTGTAACTCTATTTAATTATCATCTTTGCTTGGGTAGGTAGGAAACTCAGAACCCAAATCAACCCACTTTTAACCAATGTGAAGCACCCCCCCACCCCCCACCCCCGGCCCTATTTTTATGCTACTAGTATTTTCCCTCCATCTCTTTTGGCATATTTATATCTGTTCATTATCGTGCCTTTGTGAACAGCTGCTTCAGATCTTGGCTCTGACACTAGTCATGTGACAAAGGCCTGGAAGGCATATTTGGCCAGAGGTGAGGAAGCCACGAGACCCTGGTGTGGTCTCAGACTGCATAGCAGGACAGAACGCTTAGCCCTGACACTGACACCCGGGGTCAGATCCCATGCTGAATATGTGATTGTCCTCGGGTCACAGCCATTTGAGAGGGACATAGACGAAGTGGGAAGCCCACGTCCTTAGCTAACAGGAGTCAGGGTTAAAGAAGCTAGGGATATGGTACCAACAAAAGTGATACCAGTAGAGAACTCAGAGAAGGACCGCATCACTTTGTGCTGTATCATCACGAAGAGATGACATTTTAGAAGCCCCTTTTTACTTCCCGAAGTGGTACCGCGACGTTATTTCCTTAGATTCTCTGACTATCCTCGTGAGGAATGCAGCGTTTGCTGCCCCATCCATACTCCACACAGGAGATGGGTCAGCTTCCTAACGTACAGACACGATCATCCTTCACACTACCCATTCTAGATGCTCGGCTTCCCTCCAACTCGTCCACTTCTTTCCATCCCGCCGATGCCAGTTTAGTGGAAGCCACTGTCATCTATCCCTGTGATTAGGGGAGGACTATGTAAACCCCTGAGTCCCCACATGTCGGAGGAGGAGCCTAAGGCACAGAGACAGCACAGAGACATTAAACTTTGTCCAAGTTCAAACAACGAGCAGGGTCACCGTAAATGTGTGTTGAATGAATGAGCAAACCAGGCAATGAGAGTATCTGTGGATGGAAGAGGGGAGGGTATGAATGGACCAGCAGAGGCTCATCCCCACCTCAGGGAAAGTGCTCAGTGTTCATGCCCTGCCCGTGGTCAGTGAGCACTAGGGAGGACAGCGTGCAGCCTCGCGTTCTCTGACCACGTGTGCCTGCTCCATGCTGTACTAGAAGGGAAGGGAGTCGGGCAGAATTTGCTTAGACCTCAGAGAAAAGTCCCTGGAAGTAAAAGAGAATGAGTCATCCGGACCATCAGTGGTAACAGTGGGTAACATTTATCGAACCATTACTAACTGCCAGATACTGCTGCAAATTATTTACGTGTGTTTACCCTTCAACTCAGCTCATCACAAAAATTCCCCAAAGTAGGGGTTATTATCATTCCCATTTTATAAATGAGGAAACTGAATCATTTGAATGTTAAAAAAACTGGCCCAGGGGCTCTCCACTCGCTAATGGCTGAGCTTGGATCTAATCCAGGCAGTCTACTTCCAAAAGCCGTGGCCCAAGGACCTGCACTGCCCTGCCTCTCCACAGACCTCGGCTCTGTCAGCACCGAGGAAGAGGCCCTTGAGTTGTGTTTTCACCTGGGCACACAGCCCCCACTTCTGGGTTTCTGGCAAATGTGTGTGGTTGTCCTAGGCAACAGCAGTTAGCATCCTCCTCTCTGCAGATGAGCAAAGGATAGCCTCGGGGTCCAGGGTAGGGCTGGTTCCTTCATTCATCAGAAAAGTGTTGAGCGTTGGCTCATCAGAGGAGGTCGCTGGGCAGAGGCACCTCCCTCACAGGCCAGCCTGTTGTGAGGGAAGGAGCCAGTCTTGTGAAGATCCAGGAGTACGTGCATTCCAGGCAGAGGAGCGTGCAGTATCAAGGCCCCCAGTGGGGAGCAAGTTGGGTTGTGTTTCCAGGACTAGAGAAAAAAAAAAAAAGCCATCGTGTCTGGGACGCAGTGAGTAAGGGTGAGAATGGGACCAGAGAAGGCCAGGAGGTAAGCAGGGACAGGTTACAGAGGCTGGGCGTGGGCTTTAGTTCCAGGGCTGATGGAAGCCACTGGAGGGCTTCAAGCAGGGGAGTGACAAGTTCAGGATCAACAGGTGCCCTCCCCGACATTGTGAGTAGGAGGGGTGAAGCTTAGAGGCACCAAGTGAGCCCTACAATCACCCAGGCGCCCCCCCCCCACCGCCACGTTCCTGAGGCCAGGCGGTGTCTCGGGGTCCTGACAGACTCCTGGTAAGCCAGTGCCACCAGGGACATGTGTTCTCCGCCCTCCTGTAGACTGCTGCTCGTTCAGTGCAGTCACTGTGCTCCCAGACTCTCCCGACGGGTAACGGATTCTCGTGTTGACTTGCAGATCATAAGGCAGCAGTTTCCTCAACTGACCACCAGAAGACTCGGGACCCGAGGACAGTCCAAGTAAGCACCGAAGCCCTTCGCCTGCAGAGACCCGGACCCCCAGGCCTTGCACCCTGAGCTCTGTCTGCAGGCCTGGCAGGAACTCCGTGCCCAGCCAGGGCATGGAGGAGCCTTAGACAGCCGGCTGTCTCTCCCCCTCAGGACCCCCGAGACAAAGGACGTCTAAAGCCCAGGGCCCTCTGGCCCAGCTGCTTTAAGGAATCCGACTTTGTGCCACCCTGCCTTTAAGGGCTTTTGTAAAATTGTCTGGAGCATCATTTAAAGGAGCACCTGGTAGCTTCTTGGACAACGTCCAGGTTATTTGGATTGTTTCACTGAGCAGCTCGCTTCTCTCATAGTGTCCAGCCAGCCAATGGAGCAGCCTCTCCTGAACTCTGAGAGGGAGACGGGGACCAGAGGCTCAGCCATATTGTGGTGCATGGGGCATAGTGCTTCTCACTCATCAGTCCTGTCAGCCAACCTACTGATATCTGCCTCACACTTTCTATGTGTCAGATAATATGGTGCTCAGTGCTGGGGACACCAGAGTGACCAAGGCACTGTCCTCCTGGAGCACATGTTCTGGGGAAGACAGAACAAAGACAGATTGTGACAAAGGGCTGTAGGGACTAACAAAAGGGGAGTGGCCTGGTTGAGAAAGTGCAGTCCTGGAAGGCCTTTCTGAAGAGGTGACCTGAGGAGGGGGAAGCTTATGGAGACACCTCCTAAGTGTGAGTCAGCCGGGAGGGAGTCTGCCCAAACTGCTCAGGTGTCACTGAAATCTGGATTTCTAAGACTTGCCTAGAAGGGCATTTCAAAAAATTGTGAGACATTCATAGGCGTTCCCTGACAAAGGTCTGGTGGCCACGTGGGTTTGGCGAGCACTGAGTTAAACAGGTTCCTTGATGCAGGACTTCTCAGAACCTTTATTACGCTCATGTACACAGTGAGTTCACTAGGGGGTGCCTTATTATACAGCATTTCTAAACATTTTGACCAGCCCAAGTAGCAGGTCAGCACCTGCCGATATGACTCCACTAGTAAAATACTGTAACTTTTTTTTAAAAAACAGACCACATAAGACTTTAAGACGCGTCACTCAGGGTGATTCAAAGTGGCACGTCCTGTGCTGTCCCCTCACTCCTCCTGGGCCTGAGCAGCATGTTCCCACCTTCCCGGGGCGGGTTTATCTTTGAAGCCAAGATAGGTAAAGAGAGTAGATGATCAAACTGGGAAAAACCTTTTTTTTGGTAAAGTTCTGAAACTACTGAGACTAATTATTTTTGTGTCACTCAGAAGCTCTGGGGACGATTTCCAAAGAGACGTACAGAAAAGTTTTTAGTCGGGGACATTCTGGAATAAATTCCTCATAGTTTTCCCAGGTGACTGACTACTCTGAAGAATAAATCTTGTTTGATATGGAGAAGTTCCAAAATCCATTTTAAAGTGAGGTTATCAGCCTTGGTAAGAGTACAGAGTACGAAAGCCAGATTCTTCCTTTCTTGGTTGCTGCTAAGCACAGTAGTTGGCACACAGTGTTGGCTGAACAGATAAGTGGATGGATGGAAGAAGGCTGAATGTGTGGAAATGAATTATTTTTCTCCCGCTCATAGTCTCTGGAGAGATGCTTACTCCAAAATATAGTTGCCCATTAATTTCTAAGATGAGTAGAAATAGACAGTAAAGATAGTAATGCTAGAACAAAGTTTTCTCATCCTATATACACTTGGAGAAAGTCTTCTTCCTTCTGCATTTGCAAGCCTGTTTTTTTGTTCGTTTATTTGTCTTCGTTTTTCTTTAACCTAGAGGTTGGCATACTGGGCAATATGTCCTTAAAAATTCCATGTAATCAATTTCCCTCTTTCCTCCCTATAAGAACCCTCCAAGGCTGGTCACACCTCCAACCAATCAAAGGTAATCAGAGGCTCTAGTCTCCAACCTGCTGTTGGGTCTTATAGAAAAAAATCCCTCAACAAATTTACCTGGACAGAAGACACTGGGGGGAGGGGCTGGTGGACAGTGTGTTGCCTACAAAGCTGAAAGAGGAAAATTAAGATCAGAGCCATAGCTTCCTGTAGTTGTGGATTTCAGCAATCTACACTCTGAAAAACCTTTGAAAGGGTCTGATCTGAACCGTTATGATGATGTCGATGAGAAATTATAAAGGGGAACTTGGTAAAGTTAGGGAGACTGTCATGACTGCCTTGTCCCACCTGAAGGGCGCTTCTGAGGCACACAGAACCCCTCCCCTCCCCACCCCCGCCCCCGCCCCTCCCCCTCCCGCAGGACTGACTGCGAGAGGCAAAGGCAGTTATGACAGTTGGAAAGTAGAAGGCACAGGAGACAGCGATCAGCTCAACACAGAGAGAACTTTCCGATAACTGTACCGACCCAAAATGAGCTGGGCTGCCTTCGGAGGCTCTGAGTTCCTCATGCCAGGATGTATTCAGATAGAGGAGAGATGCCCACTAAGCAGAAATATCACAGAATGGTACCAGGAGGCAAGGAGGGCAGGGGAGGGAAGGTTACATGTGCTTGTCTCTCCCCTCCCTGGGAAGCCTCTCCCGTAACTCAGAATGCTTCCTCATGTGTATCGTGCTGTGACTGTCACCAACCATCTCTCCATGAGTGGAAAATAATAGTTAAAATGTTGCACAGTGTTTCTGAAAGGGAGGTCCAAGAGTTACTTAACGGTAGTATCGCTGTGTTATTGTAACAGTCTACTCTAGACCTACTAAACCATAATCTTTGGGGGATGGGACCCAGGAGGGTGTATTTTAATATGTTCTGTAGGTGATTCTTACTATTAGCAAAGTTTGAGAATCAATGGCTTAGTGGTTAAAAGCACTTTGGAGGTTCAAATCCTGTCTCTCTACCACTTGCCGGGTGATCTTGGGTGTATTACTTAAATTCTCTGGGCCTTAGTTCCCTAGTCTATAAAACGGGGATAATAATTAGTTCCAGCCTCACAGGGATTTTGTGAGATTAAATAAGGTGATGTGTGTAAAGCACCTGGCACCTTGTGAGCCGCTGTGATGGTGCCAGGAGGCAAGGTGGGCAGGGGAGGGCACCCCATTTACAACAGTAGATGATGACGGTCCCTCCAGTGATTGGGGAATATAATGCAGGTTCTTATCCAGCAGGCTGGTCCATCTCAGACTGATGAGCATCAGAGGTACTTATAGAGCCTGTTTCAGTGCTGATCCCTGGGCCCCATCCCCATGTTCCAAATCAGTAGGTCTGGGACCGAGGAATCTGTATTTTTATTATGACCCAGACAAATATCACAGTGTGTAATAGCACCGTGCAGTGTTTGCTGTTAGTGACGCACGGTGGCTTTGCAGCCAGACCCGTGTGCAAGAACCTGTATTCTAAACAGCTGTAACCTCGAGCAAGTTAAGCTCTCTTGCCTCGATTTTCTCATTCATAAAAAAAAGACTTTACTAATCCCCATTTCACAGTATTATTTTACAAATTAATATACATAAAACACTTTGCAAAAAGTGCCTAGCACATAGCAAGTGCTCAAACAGATTGTAGCTAAAATCCAAGTAAAATGCAGCCTCTATCCCTCCTCAGTCTCAGTTGATGATATGGCTATTATTGAGCCCATTTTGAGTTAATAAAAAGTTCTGGTCTTTGTTTTGCATTCAGTATCAACGGAAATACTGAAATTATCTTTTTAAAGATACGATTCCTTAACACTACCTTTTATTGCTTAAGAAAAACAGGCCAAATACATTTGTGTTGGTGTAAAGTCTGCCTTCATAAACGTACCCTGCCCCTTGGGGTAACCCCCCCCACCCCCGCAATAAGAGGAGATTCAAATGCTATACCCCTAGATCACACGGGCCAGATATCAGAGATTAAGTACAAGTGGAAATTTTTTCAGCCCCCTGCTTTGCAAAGTATTTGACTTAACATGTTCTGTAGGAGGCAATTTTGGTTATTTTTACCTGCCTGATTGATGGCTGGCAACATAGAACTTTGGTTTAATTCTAGACTTCCGAGATACAGAGCCTTAGAGGAGGAAAATTAACTCTTCCAGCCCAGGAAGGACAGGCCCAGTCATCCTTGGCCTTGGGCGCCCCCTGCCCAGGAAACCCCACCTGATAATGGCGTGTGTGGATCTCTCTCTCTCTCTCTCTGTTTGTGGCCCAGGTACCACTACTACGGCATTGCGGTGAAGGAGAACTCACAGTATTATGATGTGATGTATTCCAAGAAAGGAGCCGCCTGGGTGAGCGAGACAGGCAAGAAAGAAGTGAGCAAACAGACGGTGGCATATTCACCCCGATCCAAACTTGGAACGTTGCTGCCAGAGTTCCCAAATGTCAAAGATTTAAATCTACCAGCCAGTCTGCCCGAGGAGAAGGTGACCGTGTCTGAAGTGTTACTGGGCGCGGGGGATTTCTCTCTTTCCTTAACACACACATGCACACGCACATACACACACACGCACACGCACACACACACACACACATGCACACACACATGCACACACACACACACATGCACACATGCATGCACACACTCATGCGCACTAATTGCAGAATGGTGAGTTTGAAAACATGAAGCTAGAAATCTGAATCAAGTATGGATTTTAGTTAACAAGGTATCAGTATTGGTTAACTAGTTGCGGCAAAGGTACCATGCTAATATAAGATGTCAACAGTAACTGGATGTGAGGTATGTGGGAAGTCCCCGTACTATCTTCACAACTGTCCTAAAAATCCCATACTATTCTCAAATAAAAAGTTTATCTGTCCACCTATCTAATCTACCTGTCTACCTCCTTACCTACCTACCTACTGCCCTTCCTATCTGTCTATGATGTTATACTTCCTTATTTCACCAGGGAAGAACCCCTCTCCTCTAGATTTCTTCTTTATAGGATACAGTTTAATTTCCCATGTGCTACAGAGGATATGGTGAAATCATAATCCTTCAGAAAAGGAAGATTTTATAAGTACAGTGACTCAGATAGTTCGGATCATAGGGTGTTTGGAGGAAGTTATCAGAAGCATGACTGTGGGGACTTTCCTCCAGGTTAGCACGTCTCTAAGGCACCCGTCTGGGTGCAGCCCGTGTGCCCGCAGGTGCTGAGCGCCTGTCGTCCACAGGTGGCGCTGGGAGCTGGGGTGCAGCCGTGAATGAGCCCTGAGTCCTGCCCTCAGGAAGCTCATAGTCAAGCAGGGGCTGGATGCTCCTACCAGCAAACTAAGTGTACGTTAAACATGTACACATCTGATACCTTTTGAAACAAAGACTATCTGTAGAGAATGCTTTCAATCTAAGAACTAGATAAATCTTTTTTTCTCAAAAAATTTTTTTTTCTCAACAAACTTCCATACCACAGCTTTATAATCCTTGAAGAGAGGAATCTGGAGATAAAATTCTCCTGCTAAGCAGATTCTACTAGAGAATTTCCAAATGTCTTTTTGGTGATTTTGGCAAAATCACCTCTTCTTATAAATACAGACTGGGTATTAACTTTTCAGTTCTCTCTCAGCTGACGAGAATTTAACGTAGGAAGCCCTCCTGAACTCTGCTATGTGCCAGGCACCGTGCTAAACGCCGGATGCACGAGCGTGAATAACATGCCATTTCATTTCCCCAGAGCCCACAGTTTCAGGGGGCGGAGAGTGGGGGCAGGGAGAGAAACCTGTGTTCTCCATCACCGGGGGCGAGTGCTGTGATGTGACACACTCAGGTGCTGTGGGAGCCCAGAGCAGGGAGCTGAGGGGCAGAGGAAATCACCTCCTGGAGGGGAGTCTCACTGGGGTCCGTCAGGATGAGCAGGTGTGAGGCGGGCTCCGTCCCCTCGACGGGGAATAAACGACTTGAAAAAGTAATGCGTATTAACGTGTGCCTTTGTTGTTGATCCCTCCCCATCCCTCCCCACCCCCACACAGGTTTCTACCTTTATTATGATGTACAGAACACACTGTCAGAGAATACTGGACACTGTGATAAGAGCCAACTTTGATGAGGTAGGTCGACAAGTGTTGGGTTGTAAATACGCTGTGTTAAAATATTGTAACAACACTGGCTTCTATTCCACAAGCTCCTACTGCGTGCCGGGCCTTCTGGAGGCTCGGGGTGCACATTAGGTTGCTTAATCCTCACAGCGATCCTAGTAACCAGGCGCCGTTATCATCCTCGTTTTACAGATCTTCTGTGTGAATAGCAGTTGGCATCGCCTTTTCTTTGATCTCATTAGTGAGCCTCATCCTGCCCAATGGGCCTGCGAGGAAGACAGTTTTGCCAGGATATCATGATAGCCAGAATTATAGACTCAGAAAAACCCAAAGGAAAGCTTTCCTATATTTTGGATTTAATCTTTTCCCGAGGCTTATCCACTTCGCTGCCTCTGCGCTGGCTACCCTCCATTCTTCAGGTCTGGTCCACGTGTCTGTTAAATCCCACTGGTAGGAGACCAAAATAGAAAAATCCAGGAAACTTACGTTATATAATCATTTTCAATCATTTGCATCTGATTATTTTACCACTTATGCTTGCAAAGAGTTAAGAGCTTCTTCCTTCTGTCTAATGAGTTTTCATTTGTTAAATGCCTCCGTGATGCCAGGCATTTTATATATGTTATCTGTTATCTGACTTCATCCTAATAATAGGAGGACATCATTATCTCCCATTTTATAAAAACTGACAATTTAGTCCTGAGCTCCGAATTCTGTTGAGTCGACATCTGACTTCACAGGGCCCGACCAGAGCCCTGATTTTCTGCCCCAAATCTGTTTTCTGCGTCTTCGATCACCAGCCCCCCAACCCAGTTGCTCAAGCCATAAACCTCGATTCTTTTCTTTCCCTCACCTTCCACATCCATTCTTGTCGGGAGGTCCTGCCGGCTCCCCCTCCTGATGTAAGCACCCCGTTTGTCCACGCCACATCTGACTCCCAGGTATCAGCTCTCACGCTTTACACTGTTCCCCCGCCTGCCTTATTCTCCTCACTCCACGGAACCAGTGCCATAGGGTATTAAATGGTCTAAAATGCAGCGCGTAGGACGGGAGGTCAAAACGGGATAATACACCCTCTGCACAGGCGGCTCCACAGACCGAGGACTGAGCAGGGCTCCCTGCGCCTCTTGAGCAGGCTTGAAACAGACAGATGCCTGCGAAAGACACTGGTTCTCCACAGATTTGTTTTACTGTATACAGCTGCTGATCTTTTCAGAATGTCTGCTAGAAACAGACTGCTCAAAGTGAGAGAGAGCTTGAGTGAAAGAGGGAAGGAGGGAGGGAGAGAGAGCGAGAGAAAAAGGAAGAAAGGGAGAGAGGGAGGGGAAGAGGAAGGAGAGAGAGAGAGAGAGAGAGAGAGAGAGAGAGAGAGAGAGAGAGAGAGAGAGAGAGAGGTAGGTGGGTAGGTAGGGTAGGTAGGTAGGTAGGTTAGGGAGGGAGGTTAGGGAAGGAGGTTAGGGAGGGAGGTTAGGGAGGGAGGTTAGGGAGGGAGGTTAGGGAGGGAGGTTAGGGTTGCGAGCAATGAAATACTAGAAGGGCAAGAGCACTTAGGAGGAATCAACGGGCCAGAGCTTCCTACTCAAGAGTTGGAAAGGCAGGCAGGGAGGTCCAGGACCCAGCCTGAGGCCGATGCCCAGGGATAAGCGGGGACGAGGGGACAGCAGAACACCTTGTCCTAGAGATGTGGGCATCTCCAGGCCCAGCCAGACTCACAGTTAGCCACCAGGTGTCCCGATGGCAGAACAAGATCCTTGACAGGCGAGCAGAGCCACAGTGGGATTCTGGCTGCGTGACACGCAGATACTTAGGCACAAGTGTCTCAAATGCTTAGAGCGGTACACTGATTTCTTTGGGTCCCAGAAGTGGTAGTGCCTCCATGCTAACGGTAATAAGCTAACCTTTATTAAGTAAGCATCTATTAGGTGCTAAGCGCTATAATAAGTACTTTTTTAGGCTCTTTACCAAAACCTATGCATTACATTCTACTTTTATTCCCATTGCACATGTGCAGAAACTGGGATGCAGAGATATTACACCCATAGTTGGTGGTGGGGCCAGGACTGGAACCCTGGAAAGCGCCCCCCACTCACTTGGATTTTCTTTGTTTTAATTTTCAATCTGGATGAAAACTTTACAGTATTATCACCGTCGTGGAATCAACACAACTGTGACTTGAGTTTCACAGTTTACAAACCCGACTTCATTTATCTCTTTGATCATGCTTTTGACAAACAGCCATTTTCCCCATCAGAAGTCAGGGGGGCATGCTTTTCTCCCCTTTCCTCATCCCCCGAGCCTCCCAGCCAGTGTGTATACTGGGGAGTCCAGGCAGGCTGGGCTGAGCTCTGGTCACCAGGCTGGGCTCGGGGGTGCAGCCTGAGCAGAGGAAAGCAAGACCCTACTTCTCAGAGGGGCCTGCGGGGCACTTCGTGTCACCAGGGCAGGGGCAGAAAACCGGGAAGCAGGCAGCAGTTTGAGGAGAGACACAGGTCTCTGGAATAGGAGAGAAGCCCAGTTACCATGTGAAGAACAAACCATCCCTGGGACTGACTGGTGGGGAGACAGGCAGACATGGGCTCTGGGTCATCCATTCCCTGACTTTCTGTCTGGCTTTGGACAAATGTCTCTGCAAAATGAGAGTAACAATTTTCAGCTGTAGTAGTGGTATGAGTATTAAATGAGAGTACCTATGCAAAGTTCTTGGCACATAGTAGGCATTCAGTAAAGAAAGCTAATGCCAATAATAGTACTACCTCCAAAGTATTTGTCTGGGGTCAAATACTAAATTATCTCCCACACTGGATCAGAATTGATATGGGGAACCAAGGATGTGGGTGATGCTATAGGTGGGAGGTTTAAGAGTGTCTGTCTGTGGGGGAAAGAAGAATGCATAGTCCAGGAACCAAGTTGAGCCTAGGAGAATTCACAAAAATTCAGTTATTCCCTCACTTTAAGATGAGCCACTTGTCAATGCTGGCTGGCGTCTGGATATTTTTAAATGTTGTTATATTAGACCAGTTAACAACCTTCTGTTTCCCTTCACTCCCCTTCTCTTGTCCCACCGCTCCGCCCCCTACCCTGCTCTTTCCCTGACCTCCAACTCACACACCAAGAGACACGGGTTCAGGAGGCCATGGGGGCTTGTCCGCTGTGGGCGTTCACTCTGTCGTTTGTTCATCAGCAGCACAGCCGGGGTTCCTGTTATCATCACATTACTAACAACTCCATGTTTAAGCGCCTGATGCATGTCCATTCTGTGCTTGTGGTTTGGGGTTGGCGTGCCCACGGAGCTAGGTATCAACACATAGCATCCCACACTGGCACCAACTGGCCAAGGCTCTTTGGGAAAAAGGATGAATTTGGACATCAGAAGGCCCTTGCACTTTATCCAAGTGTTAGTGCACAAATCTGAGTCAGGAGACTTCTGTTTGTGGCACTCATTCTCCTCCCTTCCAGACGCATTCCTCTTACCGGCAACTCACTCATGGTTCCCTTCCTTTCCAGAACACCCTGGGCCCCCCGGGGCACCAAGGGGGGTGTGGGGGGGCAATGAATAGTGAGTTCTAGTGCTCTGGGCTTTCCAAAAGCCACGCACCACCTCCCCTCCCTTAAACTCCTCGCAGAGCACAGCGAGCATGAAGGGGCAGATGGGTTCATGTGTTAGCTACTCCCAGCACAGAATAGACAGACCCCAGGCTGCCAGGCTGAGTGGTCCTGCAGCAGTGGGCATGCCACACGGATGAGCAGGGGGAGGACTTGGGACGGGAGGACCAGGGGCCTCCTCAGCCACAGCGGGCTGGGCTGGCCTCTGCCGTGGCAGGGGGAGTAGATAACAAACAGCATGGCAGACAGGGTTGGCCATGGCTGAGCCCCAAGGCTCTGTTGGGGGGGCCCTGTGTAACCTCATGGTTCTTCTCCTCTCTGTGGGCCGACACAGGTTCAAAGTTTCCTTCTGCACTTTTGGCAAGGGATGCCGCCCCACATGCTGCCCGTGCTGGGCTCCTCCACGGTGGTGAACATCGTCGGCGTGTGCGACTCCATCCTCTACAAAGCTATCTCCGGAGTGCTGATGCCCACCGTGCTGCAGGCGTTACCTGACAGGTGGGCACGCTTCTTGTCACCACTCCTCGTGGCCGGTCCCCAGCGTTTCTTATTCCTGCTTCTCCCGTTATTGAATATAATCCCGTACTGTCTGGGGGCCTCCCTTGCGAAGACCATTAACGTTGGACTTTTAAAAATTAAATTTTGTATTTTTGAATATAAATAGAAATTTTAACATTTTGAACCATTTCTGTGGTTCGAAAGTGAAAAGGTAGAATATGGCATACAGTGACAAGTGTCCCTCCCCCCACCTCGTTCCCCAGACACCCACATCCCCTCCCCAGAGCATCAAATATAATCATTTTCTTGCTAGGCACATGTAACCACTGGGTATGATATACTTTTTCTATTTCTTACTGAAATGGTGACATGCTGTATATATTGTTCTGTACTTTGCTTTAAAAAAAAATCACCTTGGAAGTCATGCCGGACAACTTCCGTGGCCCCCGCAGACGCACTCCCCACTGTGGCCCTCGCCACCCTCTGCCTCACGGAGCTCCCCTTCCCCCAGCTCTCCCCTGGGGTCAGCCAGTGGAGGGAAGGGGAGGGCAGGAGCGAGATGAGAGTGAGGGCCCGGACTGAGGTCAGGAGCTTCACTCTCCACCTCCTTCCCTGTGAGGTGCCTCAGGCCGGCCCTGTCCTTCCACAGGGTTCTACTGCCTTCCAGGTTGTCCTCTGGGCATGGAGGTGGGTGACAGCTGCCTGACCCTAACCCCAGGTTGAAGTGGTCTCCCTGTGGGTTCCTCTGTGCCTGCCTGCACCTTTATGACTTGTCCCTTGTCAATAAACTCTCCTGTTTCAAGTGGCACCTGTTTCCTGTTGGGACTGTTACAGAGGGCATTGCGTATCGGTCTATAAAGAGCTTTTTTTCCCGTTTTTTTTTTTTTCACACCTGCATACTGGACCACTGTATTGACTTGAACCAGCTGTCTTGACGTTTCCAGTCTTGTCCTACGACAAACAATGCTGTGACAAATAATGTGTTAGTTACATGGTGCAGCACATTAGTTTCCTAGGACTGCAGTGACCGAGTGCCACAAACTGGGCAGCTTAAAACCACAGAAATGCATCTGAAGGCCAGGAGTCCAAAAACCAGGTGCGGGCAGGGTCGGTTCCTTCCAGAGACTGTGCAGAAAGATCTGTTCTCTGCCTCCCGCCCGCCTTCTGGCGGCTGTGGCCAATCCATGGGGCGCCTTGGCTTGTAGAGGCAGCTCTCCAGTCCCCGCCTTGTCTTCACCCTGACTCCCAGTCTGCGTCCAGCTGCCCTTATAAGGACGCTCATCATCAGACCTCTAAGTCCCACCCAATGGATTCCAGATCTCATCTCAAGACCCTTACTTTAATCACTTTTGTTTAATAATATAAGTATTTCAGGCTTGGATTTTTCTTTGAGCACTTTTTTTTTTAGCTGTATCCCACAGTTTTTAATATCTAATATTTTAATGATTGTTATTTTCTAAATATTTTGCGACTTTGCTGTGGAGTTTCTCTTTATCCTAAGAAATTTAAAAGCGCATTTAAAATTTTCCAGTTCTTAGGAACTAGTGTTTTCTGGTTATGTTATTTATTTTAAATTTTATTGCTTTGTGATTAGAGACTGTTTTCTTCACTATTTCTTTTTTTGAGAGTTGGTTTAGATTTTCTTTATATCTAATAGAGGGTCAGTTTTGTTACACTTGACAAAAAGCAGCACTTTCTGTAGTCTAGGTACCAACTTTGACATGTTTGTATTTGGGACTAACTTTATTTTTATTTATTTCTGAGACATCTTCTCATTTGTAAGGTGAATAAAAGTGGTGAGAGTAGGCATTCTTGTCTTGTTTCTCATCTTAGAGAAAAAGCTTTCAGCCTTTCACCAACAGGTATGATGTTAGCTGTGGGTCTGTCATAGGTGGCCTTTATTATGTTGATGCATGTTCCCTTTATACACACTTTGTTGAGAGTTGTCATCATAAACAGATGTTGAACTTTCTCAAATGATTTTTCTGCATCTACTGAGATGATCATGTGATTTTTAACCTTTGCTTTGTTGATGTAGTATATCGCGTTGACTGATTAGCGAATATTAACCATCCTTGCATCCCTGGAATAAATTTCACTTGATCCTGGTATATGATTCGGTTGGCTAATATCTGGTTGAGAATTATTGCCTCTCTATTTGTTAGTAATGTTGGCCAGTAATTTTCCTTTTTTGTAGTGTCTTTGTCTAGTTTTGGTTTCAGAGTGAAATTGGCCTCGTGGAATGAGTTTGGGAGCATTCCTTCCTTTTCCATTTTTTTGAAATAGAGAACAGGTATTAATTCCTCTTTAAATGTTTGGTAGCATTCACTTACCAAGCAGTCTGGTCCTGGGCTTTTGTTTGTTGGGAGTTTTTTTTTTTAATTACCGATTCAATTTTGTTGCTAGTAATCAATCTGTTAGGTTTTCTGTTTGTTACTGATTCAGTTTTGGAAGATTGTATGTTTCTAGAAATTCATCTATTTCTTCTAGGTTGTTTAATTTGTTGGCATATAATTGTTTGTAATATTCACTAATGATCCTTTGTGTTTCTGTGGTGTCATTTTTAACTCCTCTTTCATTTCTGATTCTATTTATTTGAGCCTTCTCTCATTTTTTCTTGTTGAGCCTAAAGGTTTATAAATTTTGTTTATCTTTGCAAAGAGCTTCATGGATTTTTTCCTATAACTTTTTTAGTCTTTACTTGATTTATTTCTGCTCTGATCTTTATTATTTCTTTCCTTCTATTAACTTTGGGCATTGTTCTTCTTTTTCTATTTGCTTTAGGTATTATCACAGTTACTTTAAATTCCTTGTTTGATAGTCTGGATCAGTTAATTGCTTTATCTCTTGAGAGAGTGGGTTCTTTTTCTTAATATATGCGTCTTATAATTTTATAATGACTGCCTACACTGTGTAGAGCAGTAAAGACTGAGATAAATAGTATTTATATAAATGGACATGGCTCTTCTTCTTCTAGGCTCGTAATGTGAAAAATTCAGTCGGTTTATTCTGGAGTTCACTGGGTTTGGGTTTTGCTGTTACTGTGATTATCTTGTACCAACCAGATTCAAATTCTTTTGGGGTACCTTGTGCTTAGGTTGGAAGTTTGTTTGTTGATGGTACTACTATGTTACTGCTATGTCCTCAGCTTTAGGCTTTCTCTGTGTACTGCTACCACAATTTTTTAGCCTGTTTGGGGATGGGGTGAGGGCAGAGTTCCCTGTTACTTGACTCATTCTTAAGCAAGCCCTGTGGTTTTTGCAGTCAGAGCTGGGCATTTTCAGTGATCCTGTCCCAATCCAGAGATAACTATCCAATAGTCTGAGCCCATGATGATGGTTTCTACCAAAGTTAGAGAGCTCTTCCTCTTTATCCTTCCCCCAGCTGCAGTGAGTCTCTCCCTATACTCCAGGGTCAACAGTATTTCCCGCTTTTCCCCTCGCCAGCTGAGGCTTCTGTTCCCTAAGGTAGAAAGGTCCCAGGAAGGCTTCATGCTTTTCGGCCAGCAGTGGCTGCTCCACGCCTCCAAGCATGCACCCCAGGGACAGACTGTCTCTGTTCTCCTGTCCTGCCTCCATAAGCACATGGCGAGGTCTGTGGGAAGATCTTGTCAATACATGTGAACTTCTTTTGCATCTGTGGCTTCCAGAATTCTAGATGTGTTCATGCTATTTCACACTTGGCCTTTAGCAATCAGTGAAAAACTGTGAGCTGGATTCTTTTACCCAGTTGTGGGGACATCCTGTTCCTTCCCTCTAGCACAGATGAGCCATTTTCCAAGTCCCCCGCTCTTTGACAGTGTCTGTCTTTCCATTAATTCCAAACTAGGTGGTCCTGACCACAGCTCTCTGATGAGTTCAAGAAAAGTTACAATTCTGTAGATTATCTGACTTTTTCCTGTTATAGTGGAAGTGACACTCTTCCCAATTTTCCATATTCTAGGTGGAACAGAAACACATCTAAATAGACTAACCAAGGTGACCTCCAGGTGGGATTATGGTCGAATTTTGGTCTTATGCTTTCTGCATTTTTCAAGTGCTCTGTATTAAGATTGAATTATTTTTATAATCATATGTATATGTATAATCATATGTATATACATATACAAAATATATATATGTGTGTATATATGTGTATATGTATATAGAAGGACCCCTTTAGGGTTTGAGTTACTAAATTCGTAATTGCGCATTGATGGAGTGAATTAGATAATGGCTCAATCTCTACCTCCATTTCACTGAGAAGCCACCTCCCGAGAGATCAGTAAGAGTACACACACCCTCAGAAGGAGCTTCACAAACTCTGAGTACTGCCTGTGACCTTCCAAGTGATCTTGGCACAGCGGCTGTTAGTAGTGATTGGTGTAGCAGAAGTGAGAAAGCATGTCTGGAGCAGGGGAGGGGCTGGGCAGGACAGGGAGGAGAAGATATCAGCAAAGCAAAGAGAAGACTGAGATGCGAAAGCAATAGCAATGCTCCTGCCAGAGAAGCAGCAGGAGGCCCTGGTCTGGAGATGAGGAGTCACAGGGCATCTAGAGGTGCATGTGCAGTTCAGACATTTACCATGGGAGGCCATGGTAAAATGACAGTGGTGAGCCCAGGCTTTGGAGCCAGACAGACCTGGGCTTGAATCTTGGCTCTCTGACTTACTTGCTGCATCTCCTTGAGCAAATAAATTCTCTGAGCCTCGGTTTCTCACCTCTCTGCTAGTGCCTCCTTGTTAGTGAGGATTAAATAAGAAAACGTGTGAAGTGCTCGGTGTTTGTCACGTTGCACTCATTAAGAGGTAGCTGCTGTTATCACCGCTGTTGCTGTTGTGCCAGCATCACTGCTGGAGGTCATTCAGGGGGTCGCATGTGTGGAATGGAGATGCAGGAAAAGGGCTGAAGCTGGCGCCACAGATGTCTGCACAAAAGGGAGGAGAAAGTGTGTTAGCAGAAGTGCAGGGCAGACCCTGGGAGTGCCAGCCTGGGGAGTAAGATGGGTAAGAGGGAGTCGAGGAAGGAGACGCACATAAGTCAGCAGAGAAAAGGGTCAGATCACAGGGTCTTTGCTCACCATCGGAAGAGAGTATGTCAAGAAGTAGGGTGATGCTCAGCACCATCTGCTGACGCAGGAAGGTGGAGGGGCTGGGCAGCGTCTCTTAGACGAGGTGATCGGGAGGCCAGCTCCTCACCTGCTCATTCAACACCAGGGCAGCCTGAATGTTTAGATTACTCCCAGGAGCCCAGTGTCTGAGTCCCTAAATAGAATCCTTTCCAGGCTGAATCCCTCCTCGCTTTTCTTTAGCTTATAAAATCAAACAATTGCATGAAAGGCCCTGTCAATGGTCCTGCTGCTTACTTCCAGCTTCTGGACAAAGGCCAGCTCCCCAATTCCAGCATCAAATAATTCCTTCTGGGCATTGCGTCACACATAGAGAATGGCAAGCCCCCTCCCCTCCCTAATGGTCCAGCAGCCATAGGACGGTCTCTCCAGGCACTTCTCTACATGTTGACCTCTGTCAAGAGCAGCCAAATATTCTGAGGCATCTTCTCACTTAGGAGGTGGATCCAATTCTTTCCTGGCCAGAACCATGGAGGGTGCACAAGAGAATAAGGTTCCTGCTGTGTCAGAAACCCTCAAGAAAAAGCGAAGGAATTGCACAGAACTGAAGATTAAGCACCTGGGAGAGAAGTTTGCCTAAAAGATGCTTTGAAAGGCAAAGAGGAAACTTATCTATGAAAAAGCTAAGCACCAGCACAAAGAATATAGGCAGACATACAGACTGAGGTTCGAGTGGCTAGGGTGGCGAGAAAAGCTGGCTACTTCTACGTACCTGCAGAACCCAAATTGGCATCAGGATCTGAGGCATCAGAGGCAAGAGCCCAAAGGTTTGAAAGGTGCTGTACCTTCTTGCCTTCGCCAAATCTTCAATGGCACCTTGTTAAGCTCAGCAAGGCTTCGATTAACATGCTCAGGATGGTGGGGCCATCTATTGCATGGAGGTACTGAAACCTGAAATCAGTGAATGATTTCCTCTACAAGTGTGGTTATGGCAAAATCAACAAAAAGCCAACTGCCTTGCCAGATAACCCCACTGAATGCTCAGTCTCTTGGTAAATATGGCATCATCTGCATGGAGGATCTCTTCCACGATATCTATACTGTTGGAAGATGCTTCAAAGAGGCAAACAACTTCTGGTGGCCCTTCACATTACCCTCTCCGTGAGGTGGAATGAAGATCAAGACCACCTGTTTTGTAGATGGTGGTGATGCTGGCAAGAGGTGAGACCAGATCAACAGGCTTATTAGAAGGATGAGCTAAGGTATATATTGTGGTTATTTTTGCAATCTGGTCGGTTAATAAACAGTGACTGCTTTCCAACTGAAATATTTTGCTGTCTTGGTGACTTTTTTGTTAGCCCGTATCTGCCATCCCTTAACTGTATGGCAAATTTTGGTGTGTGATCAAATTAAGCCACATCGACAGCTATTGCATGCAAAACTAGGGTTGTTTGTATCTCATGGTTGTTTGTATCCCAATTCCTTGGGTTTATCAAGAACTTTTCTGTACAAAAGGGAAATCTTTATATTTTTTTTCACTTTTGAATTGTGCCATTCAGTTAGCCAAAATGGGTGTAATCTCAGAAAGTCTTTTTCACGAGCCTTTGGGGCATGCTTTACAGATGAGATAGTAAAAGCAGTTTAAAAATTTAAAAGTTCTGTTGCTGAAATTCAATTTTCTCAAGCTTTGGCTTGCCTGTACAGTACCATGTACATGTGTCATTTTTCTTTAGCATTTTCTTTTTATGTTTTTCTTGTTTTGTAACATCTGTTCATATTTTCGTAACTTTTAATAATTCCATTACATATTGTATATATTTATGAAGGAAGGAATGAAACTTGTGCCCATTGACACAAATTATTTTGGAGCATCTAGAGCACTCCTAATGAAACCAGTGAGCAGAAATTTTAAATAGAAAGCTTGGATGTTTTATGAATAACATTCCTATGTGTTTGATGTATCATCTCACCTAGACCAGTGAACTTTTTTTTTTCTTTTTAGCTTTAATATGAAGTATATTTAATAAAGGTAAACATTTTTGGAGTCCTCACTGATTGTGGCAAAGGTATGATGCCTGTGAAATAGATGCCCTGTTTAGTTCTTTTAAAGCGATTGCACCAAAATCATCGCATTTCAGTATCTGGAAGGTCCTATACAAATATATTTAAGAATTTCATTAAAAAAAAAAAAAGAAGTTGGATCCAGTGTGCTAATAACTGTTTGGAACCTCTGTTTCATTACACACTGCAGTACTTTTGGTTCACTCAGTGTTCAGCATTTATCTAGCACCTTCTGTGTCTCAGGCACTGTGCTGGGCACAGGCGGTGCATAATCCCTTTTCTTCCAGAAGGACTTACTTGACTCCATTGTCTCCTCGTATACTCGCATCCACTCACCAGGAAATCCTGTTAGCTCTGCCTTCAAAATAATTTAATCTGACGATAGTGCATTATTTCTGCTGTGACCGTCCTCACCCAGGGCACTCTCTTGCCCAGACCCTTGCAGTAACCTCTGACCAGATCTCTCTGCTCTGTCCTTGTCCTCCCGTAGTTGATCTTCATAACATTAGCCAAAGTAATCATTTTAAAACATACGGCAGGATCGCCAGTGTTGAGATTAGTGAAGGGAGCTGAGAGGGTGGGGAGATCGGTAATTTCAAATACTGCTGTCAACACTTGAACAAGCTTTTGAAGTTGGTAAGGAAGAAAGCCAGGCTGCTACCTGGGGCACAATGTCCCAGGCAGAGGGGGCAGCCAGTACAGAGGCCCTGGTGAGGATGGTAAGGGCCCAGGGAAGCAGAAAGAAAGGAAGCTGGCATCATGGGGATGGAGTGAGCGGGGGCAGAGTGAGAGAGCTAAAGTCAGAGAGATAAAGGGGGGGATAATTTGGGTAGTGCCTTGTGGAGAATATAACTGAGGTCTATCCAACTGGGGATGGTGTGCCACTTAACAAACATTTCACTTAACAAACATTTCTTACGTGCCTCCCACGTGTCTGGCACTATGCTAGGTGCTGAGGATACAGTGATAAGAAAAATAGACATAGTCCCTGCCCTCCTAATGGAGCATAAGTCTCATGGGACATGGACATTAATCAGATAATCCCACAAGTTAGTGTATAGTTAGCAAGTGTCATAGTACAGGCCCCTTCCAGAGGGATCGATGGGGGCTCTGACCTAGTCTTAGGGGGCTTCAGCGAAGGTTTTCCTGGTGTGAGATCAGATGGATGAGTTGCTGGGTAGGTAGAAAGGGGTGGGAGTTTCCTGGATGAAAGGACGCCAAGTGCAAAGGCCCCGCGGTGGCAAAGAACCAGGCAGAGAACCAGGCAGAGGCCGGTGGGGCTGAAACGTGGATGATGGGAGAAGATGCGAGGGGAGGCTGGAGAGGACAGCAGGGCCATAGTGCGAGCCTTTGGGGTCACCGTGAGGATTTTGGTTTTTACCCTAAGAATAATGAAAACGTCTTGCGTTTTGACCAGAAAGTGAAACAGGTCAGGATTGCAAGTGTTCTGGCAAAATTCCCATCATGACGGGGTGGAGGTGGGAAGGAGAGGAGGGCAGGGGACACCATGGAAGCCATTGTAGTGGCCTCGGTGAGGGATGGTGATAGCCTGGAGTATGGAGAAAAGGGGGAGAACCGGACGAGGGTGAGAGGGACCTCAGAGATAAACTCTGCACTGCCTGGTAATGGGGAGAGAGTCTCAAAACTAGCCACACTGAAGGAGGAACCAGACGTTCGAAGCCTCGCGATGACGCAGTGAGCAGCACGGGGGCCACGTACAAAGTTTTCTTGCCTCAAGAACTGTAATGAATTTAATCAAGTCTTTAGACCTAACTGCCATGTTATGGGGAGCACACAGGATAGACGAACAGGATAAACGGCACTACGAGGAAGCAATCAGTCAGATCGGAATGAGGGACATCAAATGGAACAAACAACACAATGTTGCCAATAAACCAATGGCATGAGACAGAATTTTTTGAAAGGCTTAAGAAACAGAACAAGGCAATGTTATCTGTTTTATGCAACTTGTAGACCTCATTTGGATCCGGATTCAAACAAACTAAAAGATGTCTTTGAGAGAAACAGAGAAATTTGAGTATGTATTGGGCTTTAGATAATATTAAGGAATTGTTCGTTCTGTTAGGTATACTAATGGTATGGTGGTTTTAAGTGTGTGTGTGTGTGTGTATATATATATTTAAATGCACATGAGAAATGCATTCTAAGATTTTGGAATGAAACGATATCTTGAATTTTCTTAAAACATACCAGAAAAGAGTGGCATGTGATGAAAGTGGCATGTGATGAAAAGAGTGGCATGTCAAAATGTTGCTAATTATTGAAGCTGGGTCCAGGATACTTGGAGGTTTATTTATACTATTCTCTCTATCCTGGGGCATATTTGAAATTTTTAATAATAAAAAAGGTAAAAACGAACCTTTGTGGGAAGAAGAGTTCACATGGAAATAGGGAACACAAGAAGAGAACCAGGTCTGACGGGGAAATGAGTTCGGTACGGAGGTGCTGGGTTCGACGTGCCTTTGGGACTCCTGAGTGGGGAGGGGTCCTCTAGGCAGGTGGAATTCTGAAGACCTCTCCGGAGTTATAAAACTGAGTGTAGATGGTGACTGAAAGTGTGGGCATGGAGAAACTATCCAAGGAAGGAATAAAGAGTGATAAGAGAGAACCAGAAGATATAATGGCCAGGTAGAAGGGGCTGAGCCAGGTGACTGAGGAAGAGTAGCCGGAAGATGGAGGGGTCACAAATGCCAAGGGAAGCAACTGTTTCCCAAAGGAGCCAGGGCGAACAGCTGAATGCTGCCCAGGTGTCAAGCAAGATGAGAACCAAAACGAGCCCACTGGGTTGGTGTCATGGATGGAGGCTACTGCCTGGCTGAGAGCCATTTAGACCAGGGAATGGGAATGAAGTCAGGGGTGGATGGGAGGTGCAGAAAAGGCGACAGAGAGATTAGACAGCTCTTTGAAGAAGCCCATCTGTGAAGTGGAAGACAGAAGGTGATAGCCTGAGGAGTGAGGAAATAAGAGAGTTTTTTGTTTTTAAGGTGAACCATTCTTGAATGCATTAAAACGATGAGAGGAGTGATCCAGGAGAGATGAAAGGGTGGAACAGGCAGGAGGAGGGACATGTAAGGTTCCCGAGAAGGCAGGAGGGGATGAAATAGGGAGTTGGCTCCATTCTAGGCAGGAAGGGAGCGGAATGCTGATGAAGCTCTTGCTTTTCATTAGCCTTCCCCGAGAAGTAGGAGGTGATGCCACCTGCTGGTGGACACGGGGGAGTGGGGAACTGGAGGTATGAGGGTCATGGAGAAGGATGGGATTCATCATGGAAAAGAGAAGAATGAGTGAGTGAGGGAGCAGGGTAGGATTGCCCAGAGAGGCAGAAGTTCATGATTATGGTCTGACAGGAGAGTCAGTGGGAGACTGAACTGGGGCAGGTAGGCAGTGTTGGTGGCAGGCAAGGATGGTGTGAGTGTCAACTTGGGGAGCAGTCCCTGTGGCTGGCTGGACTGAGGAGGACTTCGTGGAGAACACTGGAAATGGTGTTCACTGTCTTCCCAACTCCAAAGTCCCATCTCATATTGTAACCTACTGTTGCCCCCTGACCTTTCACCCCTCTAACCCCCTCCAACCGCCTACCCCCAAAGAGTCCTTGGCTCTCCAAATCGGATATGGTTTCAAGTTCCACGTCGGGGTTGTTTGCCAGCTTAAAAACACAACTGTTGCTTTCCAGTTCCTGCCGAGCAGCGAGCAGCTGGGCAGGCCGAGGCCCGGGCTGGGTGGGCAGGCACGGTGGGTACACGGTCACCGTTTCTGTCCAGCTGGGGGTTTCGGACAAGACTAGGCAGAGGCCAATTACCAACCGGCCAATTACCGACGGGCGCGCTCAGGCCCGCTGCCCACGGTCCTCACCCCGCACACAAGGCTCTTCGAAAAACACGAAGGATGGTGTTTTGCCGGCAGGAAGCGCCCTGGATGCCACCGAGCCGAGCTGTGGGCTGTTCTCCACACTCGCTCATGCTGTGTCTTCCTGTCAGCCAGCGCTGGCAGCGGAGCACATTCTGTCCGTGTCCTTCTCAGACCCAGCAGCGCCCCACAGGGCTTGGGCTGCCAGCCCTGTCTCTGAAGTTGCTCTGTGAGTGGCACCTATTGCTTGCAGCCAAAACACCATCAGGGGAAATAAAATCCTGTAGGGCCGCTGGGAAGGAGCGGGCAACGCGGGAGGCGCTTAAACGCATCATTTCTCTTTCCAGCTTAACTCAGGTGATCCGGAAATTTGCCAAGCAGCTGGACGAGTGGCTAAAAGTGGCCCTCCACGACCTCCCAGAAAATCTGCGAAACATCAAGTTTGAACGTAAGTACTGAGTTTGAGGGCAGAGTGCCAAACCGCTCTCACATAGGTTGTTCGTAAAATAATAATAATAGCTACCATTTACTGTTTGTGACTATAAAGCGCCAAGTATTATGCTTAGAGCTTTCTATACATTCACTTATTTAATCCTCACAAGATGTTTATTGCTAAGCGGCATACCTCCTTCCATAGAAAAGGAAACGGGCTTAGAGACGTCGTTAAGTTAGCAGAGGTGGGATTTGCTCTCAGGTCTGTCTGTCAACCCCGGAGTTTCTGCTCATCACCGCCATGCTCCTCACCTCATTTAATCCTCACGTCACCTCAGTGATGTCGGGAACAGTCTCCCTCCTCTACAGACGAGGCTGAGGCTCCACGAGGCAGAGAAACATTCCCAAAGCCACCACACGGCCGGTAACTATGGGCCAGGAGTCACCAGTCTGTCTGACCCCCGAAGCTGGTGCCCACAAAACTGGTGGGAGTAGGAGGCAGGAAACAGCTGTGGGGCTGTTTTCACATATTTGATTCCCCGCCTAACGAGAGAGCCAAGTTAATATTTCTCATCAGGGGACCGGGACTGTGAATCTTTTCTCTGCCAGGCATCACCTTCCGTTCCCCAGTAGTAGTTCTGCCCGAGAAAACGGGTCCCATCTCCCTGTGTCCATGTGTCTGTCATCCGTACTTGTAGGAAGACTCACGGGCTGCTGTTAAACGATGTTGAAATGATTTTAAGCAAAACAAAGTTTAAAGATATATGTTCCTTAAAGCCGCATTTGAATACAGCTTGCCATTCTTGCCCAAAATCAGTGCCCGCGAGGAAAATGAAGGAGATCAAATTACCCTCTCTCCACAGGCAAAGGGAGCCCATTCAGCGGCTCTGAGGCCGCCTGCCGTGCCCATCACCTATTGATAAAGCCCGCTTTATTTCACGGTTCTCAGTTCTTTTCTTTTCACGAGCACTAAATTCCACATCACAAAGTTAAAGAAAAAGTAATTAAGGAGATGGATTAACGATTGATTGGCCTGGAAAATTAGAAGTTCATCTGTTCCCCCACCCCAATCCTCCACCCCACGCCCTACTTTTTTCAAACCAGGCTGGCTCTGAGGACAAGTTACAATAATCCAAGGGACATTTCTGACTTTCTTCATCAGTTGAGAAATTAATGAGAGGAATGCCCGCACCCCTTTTCATTATGCGGACAAAGCAAACCTGTTGAAAGTTAGCAGCATGGAGCTTTTTCTTGGACCTTCCACCTGTGCGTCCCTGGGGACACCCACTCTTCCCAGGGAGCCTTGGGGTGCACCTCGGGAGTGTGGAAACACACAGCACTCGAAACGACTCTGTATGAACGGAGACCTTAGGCAGACACCTGATTTGTCTGCTTAGAAATCGACAGATACAAGGTCACCCCACTTCGAAACATGTCTGCTAAGAATCAGGATCATCAAAACACGCAAAGAGGTCTTGGAGCTCATTTGCTAAAACTGACAGATTACGAATGCAAAGCCACATTCCAGGTGCAGCCCTGGGTGCCATCTGAGGAGCAACCCCCAGCACCATACAGCGCTGAGGCTCCATCAGGGTTTCCTATTAGACAGATTACTTTTTCAAGGGCCTTCTTCAAAGCTTGCACTTGATTCCTGCAGTTAGTTATGGGGAGAAGTGATTGAGCTTGCAATTAGTGAAGTGAAAGACAAGTAAATAATTGCTTTTATTCACGGTTGATTGACACTGCAATTTCTCACATCTGCCAGTGTGGCGTGGGGGTGACTTTGAAATATGTACCCTAAATATCTGCGTCTTAGGAAATAGTTGTCCAAATGGGAGAACAAAGAGTCAAATGCAAGGTTTTGCCAGTGGGCGCCTAATATGTGGTGAGACGGCGAGACAAGTTTAGGCAAATAAGAGAGCTACTTTATAAGAAAGCTACTTTTAAAAATCTGCCCCTCGATAATCCAACATAAGACCATAAAGCCTGAAAATATTTCAAACTCTTTTCTTCTTGCAGTGTCAAGAAGGTTTTCCCAAATTCTGAGACGGCAAACATCACTAAATCATCTTTGCCAGGTATGTGTCCTGTGTTCTGTGTTCTAACTACTGATAAGTCGTCACAAAGGAGGACAGACACACAGAACGGCTCCCTAGAGGATCTGTCGAGGAGGCTGTGTAACCGTCCACTCTCACTGTTACCTTGAATTTCTACGGATAGAGAATAAAAATGCTAGCAAACCACTACATAGTTTCAACGTACACACGAAATAATTTCTGGTATCACTTGCCCCTTAACTTTTCAGATACGTCTCAGGTCCACGAGTTTGTGTTTTCCTTAAGTAAATAGGGGTTTCTCTGCCACATTTTGGGTTTGGATAACCCTTTGTTGTGGGCAGCTGGTCCTGTGCATTGTAGATATTTAGCAGCATGCCTGGCCTCTACCCACAAGATGCTAGTAGTGCCATCCCCAAGTACCACCTGCATTGCGACAATCAGGCATGTCTACAGACACTACCGAACGTAGCCTGGGGGCACGATATCACCCCGGGTAGCAACATGGTTGTCGGTGATTCAGATAGGTAAAGGGGATGAGCTGTTTGTTACAGTCTTGTCATCACAAAAGCATTCACGGCCCTGAAGTATATTAAATAGTTATCCAATTTTGTTTTTCCAGATTTCTGTTTCTATTGACCACAAAAACAACATGCTTAATATAAAAAATTCAAACATAACAAAGATATATACAGTAAAAAGTAGCTCTCACTATCACTCCAGAGTTATAACTTCATGGCATTAAGCTTTGTATTTCTATTAGTTTTGTACCTTAAGGAAGGGACTCTATAAAATATTAATGATCTTAAAGCAGAAGGGGCAAACCAGTGGCTACAGGTCAAATCTGGCCCTCAGATCACTGGTGTGAGGTTATTTTTGTTGGCTTTGCATGTATTCAATTTTTTTTTTTATCACTAACAAAAGAAACTGGTAGATGACAGCTAAATACCCAAATTTTCTGCAGATAAAATTTTAAGAGCTGGAAATCCTAGTGCTATTTTCCCCCAGGCCAGGAATCACCTGGATGGGCCAAGTCTTTCTCTTCCATCTGGCACTGTCCTCATCACCCCCATTTCCTCTTAATACTCGGCCCACCTCACTCACGGGGGGCCCTGGCTTGGAAGAGCTGGTCTTGAGTCATACCAGGGAACTGGACGTGGTCTTGGTGCCTCCCGCTGGGGCTCAGACAGTTTAGAAAAGCCTCTGTCCCTTTAATGCATGTGTGGGTAAAAGCATTCACACGCATGGCAACAAGCACCTGCACATGCGCACATGCGTGCGCGCACACACACACACACACTCTCTCTCTCTCTCTCTCTCTCCACCTCTCACACAGACAGGATGTAATTTAACCAGCAAATGCTACCTTTCCATCTTCACTGAGCATCTATCAGACACATCCCTGGATCAACCAGAGGACCGGGGTTAGTGTTGGGAATGAAACACCACGGAATCTCTTAGCTAGCATCCCAGTGAGCTTCCCTAAACACACATAAGGCAAAGTCAGACTAAATGGTACCCAGCCAAAATCTCACCCCAAATACTTAAACCCAAGATTCAAATATCTGGGCCCTTCCAGATACGCTAAGCACGCAGCTTGGCGTTCACATCTCAGCCATTCATTCCACAAAGACTTTTGGGTGCCTACTGTGTGCCGGACACTGTGTATGCTTAGTGGTATTTGCCCTCCTCAGAGAAAAAAAAAAAGTAAGTGTCATAAGGAAACAGAATTGAAATAGAGGACAATGGGGCATGTAGGTCCTATTTAGATAAAGTAGTTAGAGATGGCCTCACCATGGGAGTGACATTTCAGTCAGAGCATATGTGACAGAAGGGTTGCTGTGGCAGGGGTAGGGTAAGAGAAGAACGTTAAGCCGGCATGGACACCGTGTACAAAGGTCCTGAGGTGTCACATGATCGCTACAGAGAGAACAACCTGTATAACAGAAGCCTCCTCTATGGAGCTCTCACTCCCCGAATTACGCACTTTTTAAACATTAGCTCAAGAAAGCCTCGACAGCACCCCTCCATAAGAGGTGGGTACTGGTACCTCTCCATTTTATAACTCAGGAAACAGGTTAATCTACTCGTCTGCCTGAGTCAATTAGCTTGTCAGCAGCAAGGCCAGGATTTGAACAAGGTAGATTTGAACCAGAATCCTAGACCTCTGCACTCAGTTGTTCTCATTATCTTCAGAGACTGACCTAGCTCACATGTTCATGTGTTCTAGGCCTCTGTGATCTTCAGAGAGTTCTACAATGACTTAAATAGGATTTTACTTGTACGTTGACAGTCTGGGCGTAAAAGGTATTGTCAGTATTTACCCCTGCCTGGACCTTCACAAGCATTAGGAGACATTTAATGTCCAGGTGTATTTGAAGCCTTTTTTTTTTTTTTCATTTTATTAGAGACTTTTGAGGAAGCCACAGCTTGCTCGTGCTCTCTCTCTCTCTCTCTCTCTCTCTCTCTCTCACACACACACACACACACACACACACACACACACACACACACCAATAAACTACCAAGTCTTAAGATATAGTTTCCCTTTTTCTCCATCTCAATTACGTATGTGTGTTTTAATCATTAGTTACATAAAACAACAAAAAGCAAAAACAGAAGGCTAGACTGTAAACTGCTCCAGAATACATTTATATGAAAAATAAATGTATTTATGTCAAATCCTGAGCCTAAAGCTGTCACAGGCCCAGGGGTGGCGGGACCATTCCTAGATCTGGGCCTGTTGCTTCTCGGGCGCAGGGGGCACACGGGTCATTAAGCGCAGCGCTCCCATCCCGCAGGCTTCCATCAGAAAGAAAGCCGGCAGATCTCTGGGCTTCATCCCATTGTTCCCCTGGGAGAAGACCCAAAGGGGCTGGGCACAGTAGGGTTTGGTCTGGCTTTTAGGCCACCTTGAGGTAGTTTTTCTTATAGAGAAAGGGAGATGTGAGAGAGCCTCGAGAAAGAGAGAGAGAGAGAGAACAGATCTTCTGAGTTTACAGACTCACCTCCTTATTTCCTGAAATTGAGTTTTCAGTTGAATTGCAAAGTAGTTTGCGAAGTACCACTGGCAGATTCATTAAACAGGCTTAACTGAAAAAAAAAAAAAAGTGAAAGGGTTTTAACCTAACCACCCAGGAGCTAACGAGTGGATTGGCTTGGATTACAGGCATCTCGAACAGTGATCCACAGTGCAGACATCACTTTCCAGATGCTGGAGGACTGGAGGAACGTGGACCTCAACAGCATCACCAAGCAAACCCTTTACACCATGGAGGACTCTCGCGATGAGCACCGGAAGCTCATCATCCAGTGTAAGCTGTTCCGCCATGGATGTGTCTTTTTTTTTCTTTCTTTTAAAAAGAAAGAAAGGAAAAATATCTTGGAAATTATTTAAGTGGCATTCCCGCCCTGTCCTCCCCGCTTTTATTATTTCTGTTGAATGGGTTGGCCCAGATGAGGGGGCTCATTGATTTAAGGGGACACGTGTCAACCCTGCAGGAGAAAACGGGTCCTGGTGCACCTGGGCAGCACACAGTGTCATGCAAAAAGCCTCACCTGGGGCCTCCAGTGCCAGGCACATTTCCATAGGTGGCATAAAAAAAAATGAGCATAAAAACTTGCTGTCTCTCTCGGTGCACATCAGCTGGATAGGCTGCCTGTTTTTTAGTGCGGGCCACATAAGTCAGCATGCCTAACGGCAGGTGAACTTTTGTTTGATGACGTCAATGTTTGAGCATTACACTTCTGTGAGGGGATTACACTTCTGTGAACATCTGTTTGTGGACAATGACTGCAGGAATACTGCTCTATTACCCTGATGTGGTCTGGCTGTTGTTGGGAGTGGAGGACAGGAGAGGGCCAGAGACCATCACAAGCACGTCTCTGCTCTTTCTCAAACGCCCATCACAGCCCGCTGCCCAGGGCAGCCCACAGCCCCGGGGGGACTCTTGACCAGGGGTTTACTGGCTCCTCCCTTACTTTGCTCAGCCATCCTTTGTCATGCCACTGGAGGAAAGGGGGCATGAGAGCAGGAAGGGAGTCCGCACGCCTCCCGTCGGCTCTCAGAAAGGCCGGTGCTGAGAGTATCTGGAGGTGGGAGGCTACGGCAGCCGCTGCACCCTTATTGTCTGAATGGGGTGAGGCCCAAGATGCTGGCAGTGACATAGTTCGGGAAGCTGCAGAGTGGCCGTACCCCTGAGAAGAAGGGCCTCTTCTTCTCAGAGCCTCCAGCCCCTCTGGTTTCCGGTATATGACTTCTAGCTCTTGTCTTGAGGGAAAACTTTCTTCGGCCTGTCTAAGCACATGGTGTTTATACACGAGTAACGTTCCCTAAGATGGCCCTGTGAGAGACTCTTTTGCAAAGCAAAGGGAGCAGCTGAAACGCTGGACTGCGTGGGCCTCCCCTGGGGCTTCTTTCCTCCTCAACCCCAGGGTTCCTGTGACGCTCCTATTTCTTCCTCTGTGCAGCCCCCAACCTGCTTTCCCCTGTTAAGGATTTCATAGATCATCACTAAAATAATATTTCAGCTGACAGACCTGCCTAGTCTATGTCGAGTCCTGTGTCAAACTCACGGCACTCATGTTCTCATTTAATCACCACCTCAACTCCCAGGAGAAAGATTCTTTAGCCTCAAAGAGCTGGTGAACCTTACCCCAAGTCTAGTCTCGGCGTCACCACTGTGCACTAGTGCTGTCACTTTATGGAGGAGCAGAGGAGACAAAAAATAACAAGATGTGGGCACATTTCAGAGGTTCTGGGTTCTTCCAAGTGTAATTTTACCGCCATGTTTCCTGTTTTCCCTACTCCCTGCTAGACGGCCTGTAGAAAGCACGGCTGTGAGTACCCAGACAGCTGTACCTCTGATGGCTAGTGTCCCCAGAGCCTCACATCAGGCCAGGCATGGAGGAGGTGACAATGATGTCTGTGCCAGAGTGAACGAATGAATGGAAACCAAGGACATCCAGCTTCCTAGTTCTGCTAACTATTCCGAGCAGCATTACACTCAGCTCTCTCCCCACTCAGCTCCTTTTCATGGGGAAGGAAAATGTGAGCCTGACTCATAGGAAAAAATACAATCACCGTTGCTGGCTTCAGGGACCAGGCTCTGAGCCTCTGCTGTAGCACCATGGAGGTCACCGATGCCTACAGACTAGATGGTGGCCTCACGACACTCACATTCTAGGGGCTGTCTTAAGGTGACGCGAGGGCGTCCACGGAAAGCACTTAGAAGAGTTCCTGGCACGCAGCGGGCACTGGATAAGCCTTAGCGGTTAGCACCTTCATTGCCACCACCATCGCCATTCTCACTGACTGTATCCCAGCAGCACAGACGCACAGTGTGACGAAGAGTGAAAGAACAACAAGAAATTCAGAGGCCTGGGTCCCAGTCCCTGCTCTGTCCCTAACTCACCCCCTGACTCTGAGTGGGTCATTTCATCGCTTGAAGACATAGCTTCCTCATCTATAAAATGGGACAGATCAACTTCATGGGCATTGAAAGCCTTTTCTCGTTCCAACGTGTCATGACCTCTTGTAGCCTCCACCAACTCAGTAAAATAGGGCAAATTGGCCAGTTTGGTGAAAAGGGAGGACAAAAACTGTTCAAATGAAAATATAGAAATGTATGGGTCTGGAATTGTGGTTTGGTTTATTGAGCTCCACGTACAAAAACACAAAAAATGTAATGGAAAGAGACGGTTTCCACGGAGCTTCACTGATCAGAGCACTTTCCCGACTCAGTTACCTGACTTGCAACTGAAGACAGGTTGTAGAGTGGTACGATGATCCCCCTTTCACTAACGTGGAAACTGAGGGCACAGAGGTTGTTTCCTTTATTCCACAAATATTTATTAGACATCTCCTACACGCTGAGTGCTGAGGAGAGTCTGGTTAGGCTACCTGCCTGATATAGTTGTGGTTCAGAAACATCTGAATGATCACAACTGTGCCCAATCGCAGAGCGGAGCGCCAGAGGGCAACCATGCCTCTGGCCATTCCTGCAAGCTAGCACGCCCCGAACCACAGCTACATCATGGGTCATGCACCAGCTAATACAGATATCAGACAAAGAACACACACACACACACACACACACACACACACACACACACACACTGTAACAGTATAATGAGTGCTATCATGGAGAAGACAGAAAATAAAGTGCCATGGAAGTACAGAGGAGTGAGCAGTTCCACTGGCAAAGGGCACAGGGAAAGTGGGAAAGGGTGTCCCATGAGTGTCATTTCAGCTGGGCCACGAAAAACCCAACAGTCCAAGCAGAAGGAAACTGCCTGAATCAAGCAGGACTCGGCGGCCGGGGGGTGAGTGGGGGGAATGGTAAGGAATGTGAGGTGGCCAGGGTTTAAAGTGTTCACAGACATGGAGGACAATCCTGGAAAGGTAATTCACGGTACGCTTTCTAAATTCTTAAATGCCCTTGCTAAGACTCTGGAGATCCGTTTTCTTCAGTTTTTCTCCTTTGTTCTCTTAAGATGCACCTCTGTCTAAAACACAAGTGCAGTGACGCGCGGGGTTGTCCTTTGTTTGGCAGTGTATCAGGAGTTTGACCACCTCCTGGAGGAGCAGTCCCCCATCGAGTCCTACATCGAGTGGCTGGACACCATGGTGGACCGCTGCGTCGTGAAGGTTGGTGAGCCGGGCGGGGTGGGAGGGCAGCCCTGGGTCCGGCAGCCTGTCACCGGCCTCAGTGACACCGGCACAGTCTGGAGGCTCACGGTGAGCTACTTGAGTATTCCTCAGCAGCCACACAGCCCTGGGGTTCTGAGGCGTGGCCTGGGCCCCCCCAGGGGGGGGGCTTGCAGGAGGCAGCGTCTCTGTTACCTGTGAAGTAAGTACCTAAGGGCCTTGACGAAAGATTTCATTTTTTAGAGTATACTTCCGCTGCTAAAAACAAAAAGTTGCAAACCACCGCTCCATACTGCGAACCTGGAGATCTTCCGTAGGCCTTCCTGTCGTTTCCCAAAGCCGGGAATAAATGAAAGGTCAAGTCGACCCCTGGTAAAGTTGTTCCCTTTCTTGTAGGTGGCCGCGAAGAGACAAGGGTCCCTGAAGAAAGTGGCCCAGCAGTTCCTCCTGATGTGGTCCTGTTTCGGCACGAGGGTGATCCGGGACATGACCTTGCACAGTGCCCCCAGCTTCGGTAAGGCCACGCCAGGCCCGCCCCACGCCCCTGGGCCCTGTGTGTCGGGGTCACCTCTCGGAGTCGGCGACGGCCTTACATGCCATCCCCGAGACCACAGGGATGTCACCCTGACATGTATGTGTTCTGGGGGAGGTGGGGAGACGCGGTACTGTTAGGACTTTCGGGGAGAGAGATGGCATTGCGTGCTCAAGGCGTGCAGGGTACGAATCTGAAAGTGAGAAGTTAGCACACAGGTAGTATTTGCGTTCAGACAGGAATAAATAGCAGTGGTCGTGCTCCGCTTCTGCCAGGTGTCCCCAGAGATCTTCCTTCCACAGAACCATTCTGCAGGATTTCATCATGTGCACCTCCCAAGACCGGGCACTTAAAGAAGCCTCTGAGTTCAAACATGTGCCGATGGCTTGATTGGCATCCCAGCGATGGGCAGACTAATCCCTAGCAGACTAATCCCTAGAAGACTTTCGCATTCATTTTCCTTTTGTTTTACTGACTCCTTGGGTTTTCCTCACGTTCCCCAAGTCATCATCTGCTGTTTTGCTGGGACTTGAAATCTCTGCCCGGAGGTGCTTATAACAGTCTCCTAACCACCACCCACTTGGGGTGAACGCTATGGACACAGTTTTTGTTTTATTGTCAGAAAGAATGGAGTGTGCATTGAGTCCAGGTCACCATTAGCAACGTGAGGTGGGACTTGAAGGCATTATCCAGGCATCTGAAAACTCAAAACACTTGGGCCTCCATTTTCTAGGCATTTTTGGTAAAGGGCTGTTGGTAAATTTTCTGGGTAATTGCTTCAGTTCTCTATTTTACTTTGCAAGTAGAGATGTGGTTTCGTTTCTCATTATCTCCAATTAAGCCCATCAGCTCTGGGTTTTGCTCTGGCTTTAATTTGACACTTTTCCATCTAGCTTTCTATGGTCTTGTCACCGTTTTCCAGTTGTGCTATACAAGCAAGTGAATATGTGGTGAAACAAAGACGGCGCTATTTTTTTCTAAACAGCTCTGTCCCTGAAAGGCTGTGTTTACCCGGTCGGGGAAGCGTTTTGTCGTGGACTTCTTTAATCTCAGCCTTGCGAAGTTCTCCGAACCTGCCTGCTCCGTGAGCTGTGTATGGACACGGGCTGGCGACTGCTACCTGGCCAGTGCCATCAGGCATGGCATTTTGATGACTTGCAGCTCAGCAGAGTTTACTGTTAGCACATGTTACCCCCGGCTCTGGGAAAACCATTCGTGCGTAACTGCTTTCAGTGAAGCAGATGGTTGAAAAATATTTTTGAGATTTTTTTTTTCCAGTTTCACAATCAAAGAATCGACACGATCACACACATATACACACACCCACACAGCAAACATCTTTTGCTTGCTTTACGCCTTGTTCTTCAATTTGCTGATTCGTGAACTGACGTCAGGTGT
This sequence comes from Macroglossus sobrinus, assembly GCA_004027375.1. Classification (NCBI taxonomy): domain Eukaryota; kingdom Metazoa; phylum Chordata; class Mammalia; order Chiroptera; family Pteropodidae; genus Macroglossus; species Macroglossus sobrinus. Next base: position 260,315 of record PVKZ01000518.1, read on the forward strand.
ATTATTAGGTACCCTTCATTAGACAGAGAAAGTAACTCCGCAATATTCTCGGAAATGCACTTGTTTTTCCAAAGTTAACAGTCCATGTGATAAAGGCTGTTTGGACAGGACAATTAGGATGCGATGAATGGGTCGAATTTATTGCTGAGAAATACTGTGCCTTAAAATGTGTTTATTTCTTCTGAACCACACACAGTTTTAGAACATGGCACGGATGGTCACAGGTCTTTTAGAAAAGGAAGAGAGATGGACCGAATTTCACTTTTACAGCATTTTTTCGTCCTTCAACGTGTTGAAATAATACCTGTTTCCAAGTGTCCTGAGCAAACGGTCTGAAATGGTCTTGCTCATCTGACTCATTGTTGAGTTTTGCGGCTTGGGGTGACAGGCAAGTTGAAAGAATTTGCGGCGGACAAAAGCCCAGCTCCCCCTTTCTGCCTGTATGTGTCAAAGACACAGTTGGTGGTTGTGTTTGGGTCATGTGTTCCCTGTATAAAAACAGCTAATTAGGAAAAAGCCCTCTGTTCGCCGGCCCCCTCCCCCAGCCGCAGGGGCCAGCTCTATATATCTCATAACTCCCACACGATCCTTGTCGCGCTGAATGCTGCGGGGTTTGCGTGTCAGCTTAGCGGGCTGACCGCTACAATGACCGTGTGGAATATGACAATGATCCCATGGGGGACTCGATCACCTCTTCCCAGAACAGCCTCTTTCAAAGGTAGTTGACTCCTTTCTTCTCTTTAATTCCTTTTCACTCCTTTCTCCCTAATTCCTTTTCACTGAAAGAGCCTATGCTGTGAACTAAAGTAGCCAGACTTTTCTGTCTTTGCTGTAAGCAGCAGTTTCTAGTAAAATTAGTCAGCAAAGGTAGGCTAGCAGACAATGAACTTTTTTTAGTCCCAGTAAAGCTGAGGAAATTAGTTTTTATTAAAAAGCAAGCAAACAAACAAACAAGCAAACACACCCTATTTTCAGTTAACCGCTCTGGCTTCGGTTCACAGGATACCTGGATCCCAAGTCAGCACCGGTGCCTTTGCCTTTTCACTCTGCGTTTTCACCAGCTGCCCCTTATTTCACTGTTGGGAACATCTGGAAGGCGACAATAGTTCTCAGAAGTACTTGGGCATAAAACAGCTTGAAAAACAGCCCTGGGTTTGACCGCTAAGGGAGCAGGACTGCATATTCATGCCCCAAGTGTTCACTTTTTCACACACTTGTTTTCTGGCCTAGCACCAAATCAAAGCTCACTCGCTCGGGCACAGCTGGGGAGGCCATGTGGGAGTGGTTCCGTAAGCAGCTGCCAGACCCAGGGGCCAGGACCGAGCCTTCCAGACTGCTGCTCTAGGCTGAGATGTCCTGGCCTCGCTCTCTTACCCAGAACCTGCTAAGCTGCAGGATCTTGACATTAGAAGTGTCACGCAGGCCCCCGCCAGACACGAGGAAGCAGGAAAGGAAGCAGAGACCCGGAGAGCTGGGGGACTTGCCCATGGACACACAGAAGACTGAGCTGAGCTCCCCCTGGACTCTTATTCATGCTAGAGCTCGTGTTCTTGCTGCTGTGTCACACTGCCAATGCTGCTTCTAACTTTCTCCAGTGGAATACTACTAATAAAAAAAGTTAGTTAGTAAGGGCCTAGTATGCACTAGACATAATATTAGGCCCTTTCTGATTTAATTTTCACATCCACCTGCAAGGTCCCCTATTACTGCCTTTAATATAATACATGAGAAAGCCAAAGTAGAATGTGAAGCAAAGGCAAGATAATAATAATCGTTATAACAAATGTTTAGGAAGCACATACTACCATTTAATTCTCCGATTAACTCTGCAAAGCAGACAATAGGTACCTTTCTACAGAGATAGAAAGGGAGCTTGGAGAGTTTCTTACCCAGGATTAATATGGCAAGTGGTGAAGTGTTTCAAAATCAACTCTACCTGACCACAAAACCCATGCTTTTTCAGTAACCACAGTTAAAACAAATGCCCTGGGCTCAGATGCATGGCACAAAAAGAATAGACAAATTTGTTAAATCCTCATTGATGTTTTTTATGAAATACATATTGATGTATTAAAAAAAAAACTTAAGCCATGAGAGAAAAGAACAATAATTAGATTATCAAGAGATGCCAGAAGACAATGGAATAATATTTTTTAAGTATTGAAAACAAAGAACAGTCTGCCATTATTCAAGAGTGAGGGCAAAGTAAAGGCATTCAGTTATACAAAGAGTAAGAGAATTTGCTACCCATTAGAACTTGATTTAAAAAACAAAAGATTAAAGGATGCATGCAGCAAGAATAAAAAGCCACAGTTAAGGTCTGGAATGCAAGAAACGACAATGTACTAGTTACTTTTGCTGTGTAACAAATTATTCCAAAGCTGAGAGGCTTACAACAAAAACAGTCATTTTATTATGCGTATGGGTTCTGTGAGTCAGGACTCTGGACAGGGCATAGCAGGGATGGCTTGTCTCTGCTCTGCGAGGTCCGGGACTTTGGATGGGAAGACAAAAAAGGCCGGTCATGAATCAATAGCTGGAGACTAGAATCACCTGGAGGCTTAATCATCCACATGTCTGGTGCCTGGACTGGGATGACTTGACAACTAGGATGACAGGGCAAAGGTGCCTTCAAGTAGCCCTTCCATGGGGCTTAGTTTCCTCATGGCGTGGTGGCCTCTGACCAGCTAAACTTTTCATAAGGTGAGCTCAGGGCTCCACATGTGAGCATTCAATGGTCACTTCCTCCACACTTTGTGGGCCAAAGCAGTCGCAAGTCTATCAAGACTGAAGGAGGTGTGCGGACCCCCAATTCTCCAGGGGAGAAATGTCAAAGAATTTGAGGGCCCTGTTTTAAGATGAGAGAAATTAAAAAATATGTCAATAAATTCAATTAATCATTCGACTTAAAAACTAAATTTTGTGTCTTTAAAAAAGGTAAAACTAAATTCTAGGAAACAATACAACATTGGGTGGTAGGCAGAGAATCTTCAAGGTACAGTTACAGCATGCTAAGGTCTCGGAATACTAAATAGGCTATTGACAAAAATTAGAGCTTGGATTTCATAAATGTATAGGATATATGTTAATGAAGGGATTATCATGAAAAAGTAGAATGATAATGTACTGGGGAAAAATGGAAAAATATGAGAAGTTAAGATGTGGCAAGAATTGAGAAGATGAAGCATAGAAAAATGGTAGTAAGCTAAAAACAAACTAGGATGCTAGTAAAAAGGTCAAATAATAATCACAGTAATGAGAAAGTCTCTTCCCTTAAATATCTGGCATAAATATTTTTACAGGCAACTTTCACTCAACTTTTAAGACACATAAAATCCTTAGTTTATGAAAATGAATATAAAACCATGGAAATCAATGTTTCAGAGAATAAAAACGTAAGGAAAGTTAAATAACTCATTTTATGAAGCTAATATCTCAGTTTCAAAATCTCTAAAGAATAGTAAAGGAAAAGAAAACTGTGGCTCAAGCACACGGAAATACAGATGAAAAATTCTAACTAAAATACTAGCTGATCCAATCCAGTGGCAAGTTTTTAAAAATCAAGAATTCAAGTAGGATTCTAATTAGCATACTGCATTCACAGATTAAAGGAGAAAAATCATATGATCATCTCTATGTGATATAATTCAGTTCTCAAGTATGATTTCAAAAATACTCCTAGCAAACTAGGAATACAAGGGAATTTACTTAGTATGTTAAAGGACATCCAAAAATCTGCAAAAAATATCATACTATATGGTGAAACTTTAGAAGTTTTCCCATTCAAGTTATGAATCAGATAAGAATGCCTTCTAACATTATTTTTAATAAATATTGACTGGAGGTTCTAGCCAATGCAATAAGAAAAGGAAATGAAATATTAGAATTGGAAAGGAATACACAGTGTTCTCTTATCTACTGACGTTATGATGACAAAGAAAAGGAAATCTACAAACTAACACAACAAATAAAAGATTCAGCCAGTCTACTGAATTCGGTTTTCTAAAAAGTCATTGACATTCTTAGCTCTAACTGGACACTAACTAGAAAATAAAGTTACATACACACACACACACACACACACAATCTCACATCATACATATATGTGTGTGTGTGTATACATATAATATATAATAGAACAAACTAAAAGTTATCTGCAGAATAATTTGTAATAAAATTGTATGAAGAAACTTCAAGGAGAAATATTTAAAATATCAGTGAAATATGGCTTGTTCATATTCAGAAAAACTCATCGATAGACGTTCTCTTCAAATACATACATAAATTCAGCGGAATTCCAGTTTAATTCTTTTCCTTTGATTTTGACAACCTGATGTTAAAATTCATATGGAAAAGCAAAAAATCAAGATAGTAAAGTGGTTTTGAAGGTAAGGAAGAGCAAGGTGTAGGGTTCTGCTTACCTGATATTCAGGTGTACTGTGGAATAAGACAGGGTGGTGTTCTAACAGTGTCAGACAAGTAGCGTGATGAACAGAACAGTGTTGCCCGAGACAGACTGACATGAAAATTGCCTTCTCATCAGAACCTTGTCTATAAAGCAAGAGGATTGTGCAGATGCTCTATGTGATAGAGATGGCATTAAAAACCAGTGGGAAAAAATCAGTGGATAAAGGTCTTGGGACAAGCATTTTAGGTAAAATAAAATTACACCCCTTCCTTACAACTTCTGAAAAGAAACATCTAAATGGAAAAAATAAAAGACCTTAAAACTTTTGGAAGAAAATGTGGAATAATATCTTTATGATGTGGGAAAAGGAAATCATTTTTTAAAAAGACACAAAAAAGGACAAATCATAAAAAAATATTGCCAAACTGGCTACATTGGGATTTTAAATTTGTTTCATAAGCACACCATAAACAAAGGTTATGATAAAAGCCACAGAAAGGGGGAAGATATTTTGCAATCATATAACTAACAAAGGATTAATGTCTAGAGTAAATAATAAGTCCCTCTAAATAACTTTTAAAACACAAAAACCCCAATGGAAAAATGGGCAAAGAATATGAATAGGCAAGTCACAGAAGAGGACGTACAAATGAACTATTTGAAAAATTGTAGATAACCTAAATTCCATCAAGAGGAGAATAGATTTAAAAAAAACTGTAGTATATTCAAACTATAATAAGAAAAGGTATATAATAACCTTTCTAGTAATTAGGATAATGCAAACTGTGAAAAGAATATGATTTCACATTTTTTCAGATTGGCATATATTATATTTAATTCACTACCAGTAGGAATGTAAAAAATTTGGGTGAGCAATTTGGCACACTATCTGGTGAGAATGAAGACGCAGGTGTTCTTGGACCCAGCAATCCCACTTCTGGTCCTAGACACAAGGACACAGGTTCAAAATATTTCATGAGAGCCAGTTTCCAAGAACGAAAAATTGTAAATAACCTATATTCCATCAACAGGAGAAAAGATTTTTAAAAACCCTGTGGTATATTCAAATAGTGGCCCTGAAACTAGAGCTAGATGTGTGAAGGGCGTGCTCAAAAACAAGTTGGAGCATAATCTGTAAAGTATACCATTTATATCGAGTTTGAAAATAGAAAATAACTTATTTATGGATACATGAATATATGTAGTAAGAAAATAAAAATGCATATGAACAAATTTGAGATAGTGTTTACCTCTGAATGAACACAGGAAGTGCAGAAAAGAGAATAAAGAAAGGAACACAGGGGCTTCATCTTTATCTTCAGTTAAAAAAATGGTTCAATATAGTAAAATGCTAAGATACTATAAATGACAGTGGTAAATACACTACTGTTCATTTTTAAATTCTCTACACTTTTCTATGTTGGATCTTTTCATAAGAAAAAATAAATGTTTAGATTCTATAACATATGATTAATCATATAACAAGAAAAATCTCCTGTCTCTCTCCTAATACTTTTTTTGCATAACAAGCTCTGATGCTCAATAGCTCTGACTTCAGGCAAGTTATTTAGACCCTCTGAGCCTTCATTTCCCAATGTACTAATTGAACATAATAAAATAATAATAATGATGATGATAATAATAATAATAATAATAATAATAATAATACTTTTTTCATAGTGTTGTTGGAAAATTAAAAGACCTTTAGCACAATGCATGTGCTAAGTGGTCACTGCTTGCTCATTTTATTCACTCAACTAACAAATATTCACTGAGCCTCTACTGTGTGCCTGGCACTGTCCTAGACACTAGGTATGCTGCAGTGGAAAAACAGATAAAAATCCCTGTGTTTATAGAGCATACAGTCTAGTAAAAAGAGGCCCTGGGTAAAGATAAAAAAGTTAAATATACAGAACAAATGGTGGTAAGTGCTAAGAGAGAAATAAGGCAGGGGACGTCAGCTATGATTGCCTTTGTCCTGTTTTTCTCTTCCTCTCCCATCCCTCTTCCCCTCAAACTCTACCCCTCCCCCTCTCCCTCCTGTTTATTTGCACTGCTCCCAGGGCTATGACACCCTGGCACTGAACTGTGTGTTCCCCAGTAATCTTAATGATTGATTTCTGCTTATTAAGGACACTGTAGCTTTTGTGGCGTCAGGGTGTGAGCTTTAAGTTTCCTTTCTATTCAGAGCACTTAGCACAATAGTAGGCTGGCTGCAGTTAGCTCTGCAGACTCCTGTTGTTTGAAAGATGACTGCAAATTATCAGACCAATTGGGTAACCCATCAGAGTCACTAAGAGAGGGAGCTCGAAGCCCCACATAGACACTTCCCCCAGAGGGCCTGTCTCCCAGCCCAGCTCTGATGTGTCCTAACAGTGTGGTCTTAGGCAAATTTTCTCACCTCATCAGATCTTCGTTTCCTTGTCTATAACACAGGAGAGTTGTATCCGATGGTTTCTAAGGTGCCTGCTTGTGCTAACACTGCTAGTTGAAACCCATTTTTATCATCTAGGGCTCTCCATTTTTCAGATTGTTTCATATTATGTTCTCATTGTTTCACATTATGTTTCTATCTTTGTTGACTTAGAGGAACACGTCAGCAAATATTTCTTCATTTCGGAGACCCTTTCCTTTCAAGCATTTGTTGGTATCTTTCGACTTGACTTTACAAACAAGAGTCGTATCACAGGATCATAGCACGAGTTGCAAAACAATAATTAATAACAATAAATGACAGAGATAATAACAATAATTACCACTTATTAAGCACCTAGTATATACTATTGCTAATTATGGTACTTCTGCAATATAGGTTTTACTGTCCTCCTCTCAGAGAGCCTTATTGCAAAATGACTGAAGAGCACAGTCATGGGTTCAAGTCCCAGTTCTGCCACTTAATAACTGTGATATCTGACGGTTACTTTACTCTTAAGCTTCAATCTCCTCCTTTTCAAAAGGAGAGTATCATTCATCCCAGACGGTTATAATGAGGTTTTAATGCAATAATAAATCTATAGTGGTTAAACGTAGTGGCTGCCACAGGGCAAGGGCTCAATAAACAGTTTAATTTATTTTTAACATTTGCAAAGAGTAACTCATCAAGGTCCCAGTTACTAAGTAGCAGAGCTGGATCTTGACTCCCGCTCAGTTACCCAAAGTACTGTGCCTGCTCCGGTGCTTACGGGACCCATTTTGGGGGAGCAGAGGGAAAGTTTAGTTTTGGAGACTGCATCTCACAGTGACTCAGCAAAACCTGAACCTTGCTGAAATCCAAACGGGACTGAAAAACAGACCCACCCTAGAGATGGAGGAAGAATGAGGAGAAATTGCAGATTGGGAGACTTTGGCCTGAGCCCTGTGGGTGCAAAGATCAAGAAGACTGTGGCAGGGGTTTAGGAATAGAGGTTTATCACCTACTGGGCCTCCAGTGGCCTCAGAATTAAGCCAAAGACTTTCCTCGGCAGCTTTCCTAGGCTGAAAGAATTAATCTAAGATGAAGGTATGTGTGTGTGTGTGTGTGTGTGTATGTACAGAAGCCAGGTGCAATTAAGGAAAAAACTGATCAATTCCACCAAAGAGAAGTCACCCCAAAACCCCCAACTGACCCCTGTCACCTTATTTCTGAGACCTGAAAGAGCACAGTTCACAACTCAAATGGCCTTTCTAGGGACCAAGTCTTTTATGCCATCTGGTCTAATTTTCCCATTGCTGCTATGAGGAGATTGGACCAGGTGATCTGTAAGGAAATGGGACCAGATTCTGGAGCTAGACCAAACTGAGGCAAATCTCTACTCAATTACTGACTGAGAGACTGACTTCTTCATCTGTAAGAGAGGATAATACCACCTGTCTCAGTTCGTTGTAAGGATGAGTGAGACCTGTGCTAAGTATTAAGCTGAGTTTTTGGCACGTAGTAAGTACTCAGCAAATGGTAATATGCATGATGACAGAATCACAAGGAAAATAGGCCTATAAATAAGTAAACTAGAGGGTGTGGGGAAGGGGGAATTTTCTTTTTCCCCTCTTAGTTCTTCTGGCTGCTCTAATAATCAAATTGACCTGAGACAGATTAACAGGAGAAAATAACCAAACTTAATTATGTATATACACATGGGGTTCCGTAAGAATATGGGTCCCAAGGACAAATCAGACACTTGAGGCTTACATGCCTTCATACGCTCAGGAAGAAGGGGGCTTGTGGTTGGGGGCTTAAAAGGACAGGAAGGCAATTCACATGGAGATGGTAAAGCAGATGTTCGGTGCACAGATGTTTGCTGGGCCATCTTTAACAGTGGGACACAGAGAGGACTTCGACCAAAGGAGACCTGCTGGTTCCTCCCTATCACGTACTAGTTCATATTAAACTACAGTTATCTTATGGTACTAGCTCTCTTCCTGGAGCAGATCCTCTGTTCTCTACCTAAATTCTTTAAGGCAGTTGGGGGACGGCCAAAGGTTCTTCCTGAGTCTTTCGTTTCTTAAAAAATAACCAGCTTAAAGCAATATCACACACACACACACACACACACACACACACACACACAAAGGCATATTTGGGGGTGGCAAATTCTGCTATCCCTCAAGAGAAACAGGAAGCAGAAGTGAGCTTGCAGGGAGGTGGGTGAGCTTGGGATGTTTCACGGGACAGCAGGGTATCTCCATGGAGACACACCCTTGGGAGTCAGACTGGAGACATGGTTCTCTCTGACTCTGGCATTCAGGAAGCCCTGATTACAGTTTACAGCAGCCACGAGCTGAGCCCCTAGCATAAGTGGCTCATTCCACTGTCCATGGCAGTGTCATGCCATGCAAGTAAAGATGGTTTCGAAATAATGTATTATCTATTAATTTTTGTCATCTCCCACAAGTACTTGGCTTGCAAAACAGGAGTAAAAATGCCTGCTTTACAGGGTGGTTGCAGGGATTAGAGAGTATATGACTTTGAGCATAGAAATTTGCATACTGGAAAATCTTTTTAAGTGTTCACATCCCTTCCTATGAAATAACCTACTATAAATTGAAAATGGAGAGTACTACTTAAAAAGGCCAAATCTTTTCAGTTTAATACTTTCCTGAAAATTGTGTATTAAACAGAGGCCTCAGAAATATTTAAGGAATTAATGCAGTTGTTGCAAATTTAAGTTTTTCAGTTCTGTTCCTAGAATTATATCGGGTCATTTTGGTAGATACAGAAACCAGAAGGAAAAGTCCCTGCCATGGCCATCCCAACTGTGTAATTGGGGGACTTAGATAAGCTCGTAGGAGAAATCAAATTAAAAGACACGATGTCCATAAATGCTGAACAAAGGCGGCAGGATGGGGGGGGGCTCCAACGGGGATGAGGCCGGTGCATATGTGGGAGCTCATACGTGCCATATTGATAGACTGAGCAAGGAAAAGATTCACTTGCCACAAAGTGTTATGACACCTTACGCCAAGCATTAGGTGAGGCTGAGGACACAGCACAGAAGAGCAACATCTGACCACGAGCGGTTCATAACTGAGTGGGGAGTGAGTCCTGAACAGATGTTTGGAACACAGGGCAGCGAGTGCTTTGGCCACGGAAGCTGATGTGACTTACCCTTCTGTCTGGATCCTTTCTCACTTTCTCACCAGGGTCTTTTCACCTAATTCACCTGATGTTTGATGACTACGTGCTCTACCTGTTAGAATCCCTACACTGTCAGGAGCGGGCCAGTGAGCTCATGCGGGCCATGAAGGGAGAAGGAAGCACTGGTAAGCCCGCCCTGCACGGGGGACGGCCCCGCCCGGCACTTTGATTTGCATCCTTACTTCTGTGCTCTGAGCTTCTTCAGCCCTGTATTCCTTAGACTTTAGTTATGGTGAGCAGGTCAAGTGGTGTGAAAGCAGTAATGTCTTTTCTTTAAAGTGGGCACACAGGCATTTGGGATTGTCTTACATGCCACGATGGTGATGGGAAGCCACCGAAGGGTTTCAAGCAGAGGAGTGACATGACACAGATGAGAAGGAATATTTCATTTTTGACAAGTCCCTAAAAGACCAGTTGGCCTTTGGTTCTAAGAACCATCCTTTCTCTACCCATAGCAGAAGTCCGAGAAGAGATTATCCTGACGGATGCTGCCCCGCCAACCCCTTCACCGGTGCCGTCCTTTTCTCCAGCAAAATCCGCCACGTCAGTGGAGGTGCCACCTCCCTCCTCCCCTGTCAGCAACCCATCCCCCGAGTACACCGGCCTCAGCACTACAGGTAACGAAAAGTCCCCCGAAGGCTTTGAGTGGCGAGTTGATGTTTGTACATATTCCTCATGCTTCTGTTTTCAAGTCAGCAGATTAAGTATATGATAAAATCTCCACCACCCCTCCCCCCCCTGAAAAAAAAACCTAAGCCACTGAAGTTATTAAAATGATATAAAGCATAAATTAAGGCATGGCCATTCTTGAAAATGAGAAAGAGAGCTCTCTAAGATCTACAAACCGAGAGGCATCTCTGGAAAGTGGAGCAGACAGGAAGTCATATGTTAAGCCATGGCAGCCACAATTGAGACAGGAGGAATAAGGTACAAACCAATGCTGTGGGATCCTCTGGGAAGAGGAGACTCCATCTGGTGGGAGGTCTCAAGGAAGACCTCACAAGGGAGGAGGATTTGAGCTGGGACTTGACTTTAGCGGATAAAAGTTTGGCAGAAGGGCCTTCTGGGAAGAGGACCGTGTGAGCACATGTGCACAGGCCTTTTCGGAGACTGGTAAACGCGTGCTGAAATGCAGGAGGTCCGTGAAGGAGATGTACAAGGATGGGAAGGTAAGATGCAGTCGCATCCTGGAGGATCTCCAATACCGAGACAAGGTTTGGAAATGGAAAACCGATGTTACTACGAGATAATAATAGCGAATTGTTAATGTCCAGATGTTACTTTATGATATACAAAGGGCCTTCACATAGTCGTCTCACTCGCTATTCACAATAACCCTGCAAGGCAGAGATCATTCCGTTTATGGAGGAAAACTAAAGGGCGAGAAAGATTTAACTTCCTCGTCCTGGGTACCACAGTCAATAGTAGACATAAATGGATATATTTACTCAGTTCAACAAATGCCCTTGCTCACAAGACTTATAGAAATGATATCTGTGGAATTTTCATAAGTGTTAGCGGATATATAACAATAAAGAGAGAACGTATGTGCGTATGTAGCTCCCGATTATCTCACACAGTTGCTGTGGGGATCGGATGAGGCAGGAAAGGCCAAAGTTTACTGTTTAGAGATTAAGGTTCTGATGAGTTAAGAATATAATGTGATGAGTGCTGAGTTGGGAGAAGGGTAAGTGTGTTAGGGGGAGCACAAAAGGGGGCCTCCAACCTGCACGTGGAGGGTCTGGGAGGCTGACTAATGAGAGAGAAGGTATTCCAGACAGGGAAAGTAAGCAGTACCAAGGCCTGGAGGCAAGAGAGCACATGCTATTTTCAGGGATCTTGACATATAAATCCCAGCAGTCTTTTGAATCATTACTTCTCTAAAGTTTCCTCTCTCTTCAGAACTAGAGCTACTCAGAGAGGAAATGAGCAGATGCTGAAGAGCCTGCCAGGTGTCTGCCTCTTCTGTACTTTGCTGGGGTGGAAATAGTATCAACACTCTCAATGGCCCTTTGTCATGGGGCAGCTAAGGAGATGGGATTCTTCACAAGTCCTGAAAATGAGGGTTGTTGGTAAATGGCATTAGATGGAGCTTTGATTTCACTTTGGGTGCACAGCTAGGGTGGGTCCTCCTCTGCCATGGAAACTTAGATCTGAGCATCACCAAATTTTTTTACATTGAAGCACCTCAAATCATGTTTTGTTTTTCACTTTGAGGAGGAAGAACATGACCCCCCTCCTCACTCCCTCCCATTTTCTCTACATTGTGGGTGGTTTTAATTCTTGCCTAGAAGGCTCAAGAAGAGGAATCATGAAGAACAATGCCGTTCACTGCACATAAAAAGGGAAGGGACCTCAAGCACTGCTCACGGCTCTTCAGCTGCTCAGGGGTCTTCCAAGACTGGAATTATGGGGCAGCTATCCCGAGCCTCCTGTCTCACCCAGGAAGGATGGAGGGCAGGAAGAACAGCTCAGAGCCAATCACCCGAATGTCCTGCTTGCAGCCTGCTCCCACCCCCCACCATAAGTCAGTCAGTGACATCCTTACTTCTAAAACCAACAGGGAAATTATGCAAATAAACAGTTCTGCTTTGTGAAGCAGAAACAATTTGGAACCTTTCTTGCAGTGTAGCAACGTAACAAACAAGGAGATGCTATAGGGAAACATGGGGATGGGAGGAGGGTGAAGGAGAGATTTCTAGGATCTCTCCATAATTCTTGCCCAGCTAGTGAGTCAGTCACTCCTGGCTTTCTCTGTAGCAATGTGAAGGCCTCAAGGTGTGGCAGGTGTGACAGTCAAAGCCACAGGAATAACAAAAATATGTTGGGCGATTTCTGTGCAATGTGTTCAAGAGTCATAAAAGTAGCTTCTTAGAAATACAAATGTGAACCAGGTTCGCTTCAGATGACTGTAACCTTTGAAGATTTTGGCACATTCCAGCTTTGTTCTCAAGATATCTCCAGGGGGCATTAAAAATGTCATCCTATATAAAACTACATGTAATATTTTTCTCAAGTACCACTTTTGAAATACTCCATTGGTAAATTAGACTGGATCTTGGCATGTATTATGGGTCATGGTGTTGGAGAAAACTTAACTATAATTTCCTAACAACATATACGGTTTTATAGATATTATCATCATAAAGTACAAATTATTTATCTATGATGTATACCTAAATAACAGGAAATTATGGTAGGCTTTTTAAATTTGGGGATTTGTATAATTTTTCATTGGACAGCATTGTAAATTGGAAAGAAATTATTATAAATCACATAAAATGAATTTGCCATGTTTTTTTAAAAGTTAATGCAACATATGGTTTTCATGCTATTAATTTTTATTTCCATTTTTAAATTATTGCTTGTTTCTATCCCATTATTTTCTGAAAAAGGATCTGAAGTGGTTAACCAAAAAAAAAAAAGAAAAGAAAAGAAAAGCAAAACCAATTTTTTTAAAAAAGACCCAAACCAGGAAGCAAGAAATAAAGAAGTGGGTAAAATAAAACAAAGCAAAACATAGAAACTCAAAATAACTAGGCTAAAACAGTTCATTAAGACCTTAAATGAAATTGTGTGTGATCTAGTTATTTTGGTGGGTTCCTAGCATACTCTGAATGTCACTGCTCAGATGATGTACGTATTATCAAGCTCGACTTACTGAGTGTCAAGGCCAATCAGGCATTTGTGATTCTTCCTCAAATCAGTGTCTTACTTTAGAAGGACACTTTCCCATTTTTCAGCTATGAGAAAGTGAGCTGTATTACATCTGCTTGGTGAGCACAAAGTAGTACCAATGAATCATGAGTCTCACTAGGAATATAGCCACTCTGCTCATCTGTGTGTCTAGTCCTGTGTTCACACCTATATCTGTTTCTAAATGTGTTTTCTTGAGACTGTATTTATTAATTGTTTTTCAAAAGGAGGAGGAAAAGAAAGTGAAAGGAAAGGAATATTAGGTACCTAATACTGAACCTGATCACGGCCGATTTTGACTGGGTGTGTTAAAATCTATGGCAACACCACAGTAAGAGAACTGGTTAAAGGACTCCACGTCACCAGATTTCCACGAGGAAAAATCTAGCCCATTGATCCATTTTTTACCCCTAACTTCATGAGCCTGTCACTGCCCTCATGCCCAGTGAAGTTCAGAAACCTTAAGTTTCTTTAAGGAAAACTGGCTCTTTTCCTCCTCAGGAGTGTGGCAGGTGGTACTCAAATGACCTGCCCCCTTAACATGACATTGGGCTGCAATTCTTTAATGTCATTGAAAGCAAAATGTTAAGCTCCCACTCTGTCCGGGTCAGGCCACCAAAGGGTTCTAAGAGCTTGTTTATGATGTCATTGTAAGTATTCCCTCCTTCAGCAATGACAATAAAAGTTAACTATTAAACTCCTGTTTTCAGCTTCCCACCATGGGTTCCCTGCAACACAAAACCAGCAAATTAAATCATTGAGAGGCTAGGAAGCCTAAAGAAATAAAGGCAAATTCCTCATAAATGGCATTAACTGTAGAACATCTGGCCTGGCCAGCTGCGTTTTCTCTACATCAGTTGAGGATGTAACAAAGATAACTGGCCCCTAGTCTTTCCAGATAACAAAAGCTTAGTTATTCTGAGGGTAGCTAAACCAAGTGGGGTATGTATGGTGGACACTGCAGCCCTGCCACTCGGCCCACGATGACTCATTTACAGAACTTCCCAGTTGTCACTCCTCCTCCATCCCTGCTCCATCCCTGCTGCTGCCTTTTCTTTAAAGGAATGGAATCAGAAAACAGAAGCTGGGACTGAAAAAGGTTTAATCTGCTCACTCATTCATTTATGCATTCCACATATTCCCTGTCCTGAGGGTACAGAAGTGAGAAAAACAGGCATAGTCGTGGCCTTCCTGATATTAAGAGAGTCAATACAGAAGCAAAGCACCAGGTCAATATATAATTTCGCATGGTCATAGTGAAAATAACAGAATGCTATGAAACCGTATAAGACGGGGACCCACTTTAGATGGTGATCAGAGAAGGCCTCTCTGAAGAGTAACATTTATCCGAGACTGGAAGTATTACAAGGAGTCAGGCATGTTAAAGTTGGGGAGGGGAAAAGAACATTTTAGGTCACGAGGAACAGTATGTGCAGAGGCCTCATGCAGGAAGGAGCCTGGCCTACTGATAACTGACAAGGTATACAAATAAGGGAGTGGGGAGCGGCAGGAGAGGAAGTTGCAGAGGAAGGCAGGGACTAGAGCATGAATCAATATATATCTCTCTGGGAACTGATAGATATACTACCCCTGGTCAGTTTCATCAATTAGATTTTGTCTAATCGATGGAACAGTTGATAAAGTTTAACTCAAACAGATGAGGTTTTCAGCTTCAGTGACTATTCTCCTTAAGCACAACTCCCATGAGGATAGATGATAGCCAATGAGAATGGAGATGTTTTAAATATATGTCAAATCTTTACCTATCTCAGTCTTGAAGACTACATGAAATGTTTGTGTAGTATCCAATATTGCCAAGCCACACTGTTCCAACAGAACTTCCTACCATGATGGAAACTCTTAAAAATCTGAGCTGTCTACAACAGTAGACACTAACCACGCGTGGCTACTGAGCGGTCGAAATGTGGCTGGTGCAACTAAGGAACTGGAAGTTTTCACTATTTTATTTTAAATTTAAATAGATACCTGTGGCTAGTGGCTACTGTATAGGGCAGAGCAGCTCTTAAATCTGTACGTGCTCAGAAGAGCTCATTTTCAGGAAGGTACTAATAATAAAAGGTTTAGTTAGGTGAGCTCAGAGCCTGAGCAACATCTGTGATGGTTCACAGAATTCTAAAGGGGTCACTGCTCAAACAGTTCAGTCCAAGATCTGAAGGAAGGGCACAGCCAGGGCACCTGAGAATTTTCTAGTACAAAATTTCAGAAGTCTGTTCTGGAATCTCACAACTTCTGACTTTTAATGGTCCTACTGAATGCATGACAGGAGGCAGTGTGTTATAGACACCTGCTACTCAAAGTGTGGACCAATAGCATTGTCGTCCACCAGCTTGTTTTAAACGTAGAATCACTGGCTGGACTCCTAACTGACGGAATCAGAACCTGCATTTTAACAAGAGCTTCAGTGATTCAGATGCACATTCAAACGTGAGCAGCAATTGCTGTGGAAGGGCTTTGGAGTTGGGCAGGTCTGGGTTCAAATCACAACTCTGCCTCCTACCTGAGCAAGTCTTGGGCCTCAATTTTCTCACCTAAAAATGGAGGTAATACTAGTTAACCTCCAAAGGTTATTGTGAAGATTCAATGAGTCGACATATAAAAAGAAACTAGCATGAGGTCTGGTTTACGTTGAATGATCAATCAATCAAATCATTCATTTACTTATTCAACAAATCATTACTGATCACCTGTTATATTCCAAGCACTCTTCCAGTCCTGTGTTTAAAATCTCTTCCAGGAAAAAGAATGTTTTGTTGGGGATGGGAAGGAAATAAAATATACCTCTCTAGCAGTTTCAATAGTATACTATGGACAACTTATCTTTATAGAGAGTCTCAAATCCTATAGGATCTTTATAGGTTCTCAAAGACCAGGGGCTTCCGGCACAAATGGGCAGAGGAATGGAGAGGGGAGAATAAGAGAAAGATGAGAATTAGACACATAGAGAAGGTTTGTTATATTGCCTTACCAACGAATAAAAAGCATCAGAGCTGTCTTAAAAATTAAGCACAAACTGTTAGCTGCACACATTTTCTTTTATTAGTTTCCTTTAAAAAGAAGAACCAGCATTTCTCGCTGGAGGTCCCACTGGTAGCAGAGGGAATGCAGGGGTGTTCTTTTCTGCTACCCAGGCAAAAAGGGTTTCTCACCCAAGCCAGTAGGTGTTAATCTGCTTAAGCCTGCCTGAGTGGATCTGTTAGATTGCTGGCACATGGCCATTTAGGGGTTTTGTTTCTCAGACCACAGGGGCCCATTTTTCCAAGACTTCCACTAGCTTTTTGTTTGATAACGTCTATTTCTAGCAGCATTTACTCCTTCAACAACAAATTCAATGGAACAAAAATTTACTGAACACCTACTATTTGGCAGACCCTCTGTTGGGGATACAGAGATGAATAAGGAACAGTTGCTATGCTCCAAGAGCTCACACAGAAGTAAGTGCTGCTTCATTCTCTCAGGTGATGGCTATTATCACTGCGTCTTCCTACTGCTTGGGGGAAAAAGAAAAAAATCCTTTGGCTTCCTTAGCTGCCCCCTTTCAATCCTCACTGACCTCGCTGTGCTCTCCCGAGGTCCCAGGGGCTGCAAGGGTTAATTACTTGCTTGCTGTGGCTGGCTCATTGTCCTCTCAAACTTCCCACCCCCTCCAATTCCACTTCCAATTGTAAAATTTGCTTAATACAGTTTAATAATGTTTTTTCTCTTCACAGAGGTGATATACTTTATAGAAAAATACAGATAAGCGAAATGAAGAAAAAATTAAAAACCATTCGCAATCCCACCACCTAGAGAGATAACCTGGTTTAATAAAAAGGATACTTTAAAGAAATTATAACAGTAATCCCATATGCAGTTCAAAATATGGAGGAAAATCATGCAAAATCCAGGCATCTAGTACATGATAGATAATTTGGGGGGATTTTCTTTCTATTCTTGTCGCAGTTACTATCAATGGTGCCTAACAGTCTGCTAAAGTAATTATCTTTTGGGGGAAAATATGATGTAGATGTGCAAACTAGGAGGGGGTATTTTTAGCCATATGGGTGGATAAGGACATGGGTGATTTTACAGAAAAACATGTTTAGAAGTTTGCTGTAATTAGCTAAATTACTGTTGCTATTCAAATATTCCAATCCTGGTAACAGAATCTGACCCAAGAAACTTGTCTTTTTCCCCTGGAATCTGAAATGGGAAATATAAAAATTTCTACTTTAAGCAAGTCTGATATAAGAATTCCTGAATTCATAATGAAGAGCGCTTTGAATATCACTAGAAGCCCACCCCATGCCAGCCTTGATATATATTATCTCTGTTAATCCTCACAATAGTCCTTCAAGATAGATATTATTAACACTATTTTTTAAATGATGAAAGAAGAGCTCATAAAGCTTAAGAGGCTTGCTCAAGATCTTACAGCCAGAACTAGGACCCAGAGCAAAGAAACATTATGGTAGAGTAAGTGGAAAGTACATGGCGGACCAGGGTTCAGAGCCCACTCACTGTGGGACCCTGAGCAAGTTCCTTAACGCTCTAGGTTTTCCTGAACTGGACTTTTGTGTGACACCAGTAGCCTGCAATGAGTGTTGACGTAAAGGACAGTCTTGCCTGATCCCATCTGATCTCAGAAGCTAAGCAGGGTAGGGCCTGGTTAGTAATTAGGGCCTAGTTAGTACCTAGGAAGACCAGGTACTATAGGCGTTACAAAAAAAAATAATAAGGGATTGTAAACTGACAAGGTCCTTGCAATCTGTGAGGTCAACCGAGGATTGCCTCACCTATATATATATATGTATAAAAAAAGGAACAGTCTTAAGAATCAAGACATGGAGTCCACTGTAAGGTGGTTGTTGAGGACACTGCTGAACAGTTCACAGTTGCCTCTTCATGAGGGTGGCTCAAAGAAATTCCTGTTTGTTCTCAATTCCAAGGACAGTATACTCCTGAGCGATTTGTTTACTATCTTACAGCTCCTAAATTGTCAGCATTGGCTCCTGGAAAACTGGGCCAAGTTTAAGGCCCACCTTTAGGAAATCTTTGCACCTTTAGGGTGAGGCTTGTTTCACCTCGCTCCTGAGTACACATTTTGCTCCAAATTTGTTTTGATTTCTTTCACTTCCACCTTCATTTTATCTTCTTGAATCTTCTGTATTGCGTGCGCCCTTAAATTCTTTTAGATTTAACTCTCGGTTTCCTCTTCTATGAACTGGGGTAATATTTCCTTTTTTAAAAAATACTTTTAATTAAGTTTATTGGGGTAACATTGGTTAATACAATGTAATATTTCTTTTAAGGGTGTCTGTAATGCACTTACCACAGTGCCTGCTCCATATTAGATGCTCAATTAATGGTATTTCCTTTCATGCTCTTAAAATGCACCTTCGTCACTTCATTAAAAAAGAAAGATGTTATTTGCATTCCAAAAGATTCTCCAATTTACAAAAGGTTGAATACAGAATTCTTTTAAGAATAAACAGTTCTTTTAATAATAAATGTATTTAAAATAGGATTCCATTCTCAAATACCTCTACAAGTATTCCTTACTGGGTCTCTGTCACATCATTGGCACAGTACGGATCCACCAATTCTTTGTTCCAGTAAATAACGCAGCTACTCTCGTGTGCTGTTTATTTGCAGAGTCCTTGGGATGGAATGGATTGAATTGTTAAAGTGAAAACCTTTTTATCTTTCCAGAGGAATTTTAAGATAGAAATGGTTTACTGCAGAATATATAGAATTGGTGGACCAAGTTTTCTCTTTTACTTCTTAAAAATGGCTTCCCTTAACCAATTCTTTAGTTTTTCACGTGTCTACAAGGGGTATGTTGAATCCTATTCTCTCTACCTTCTAAAATAGCTTTACTCATTTCCACTGTGTCAACATACTAGAATTTATTAGTAATTAAGTTGATGAGTTTATTGTCAAGTTATTATGAGTTTATTAAATAAAACAAGCTTATTATTATTAGTGATTTCTTAAATTACCATTTTTAATTCTAACCACCTCATAAAATTCTTAAGTATCTTGAGTGTTTCTAATTTTGTCAGATTCTTTTCTCAGTCTCTAGTACTTTCAAGGTATCCAATTAAAAAGTAAATTAGTAGAATTAATAATATGTATGGACTAGGTCACCATTAAGGTCACTGTCTAATAATCTTCAAAAAGAACTGGGCAAGCAGCGCCCAATAATCTACTTATGTTTTTCTTAAAGCAATTTGTTGGATACTTAATGCCTGTAGAGTGTTGAAAAGTTATTTTGCTGTGCCTGTCTTAGCTACATAGCCCCAAGCTTTCTTTGGTCCTCGTCCTTCCCTTCCTCTTTCTTCCTACCTTTCTTTTCCCTTTTCTTCCTTTTAAGTTTTTTATTGAAAGTCTTTTGGCTGCCAGGCTCTTTGCTAAGCATTGTGGGGAGGCGATTGTGGGCAAAACAGACAAGGCCCCGAGTCTAGGGGGTGGGACAGGCATCAATCAAATCACATTCATTAATGGGTGTGAGTTTTCAGACTGTGGTTGGCATCATGAAGGACTGTAGTGACGAGTGGGATCTGATCTGGACTGGGGTCAGTAGACAGATTCTCCGTACCACAATATGAAGAATGTGTGGGTACCAAGGGAAGTGAAAGAGTTGTGGGCAGCAGAAACAGCATGTGCAAAGGCCCTGTGGTGCTAGGACTTGTGGTACTCTGTAAAAAATGAAAGATAATGTGGCTGTATCAGATAGAAAAAAAGACAAAGGGTAGGGGATGCTTCTGGTGAGGTCAGCAGGGCCAGAGTCACATACTTTGTAAAGATTTTGACTTTCAGCATTATGAGCAATGCGAGGATGTGGTTCCATAGTGTAGCGGTTAGCACGCCTGCTTTACATGCAGTAAGGTCCTGGGTTTGCGCCCCAGTGGAGCCATGGTCCATGATCTACGGCCATGCCACCCTGAACAAGCCAGATGTCTGCTCTCGGAAGCTAAGAAGGGTCGGCCCTGGTCAGTACTTGGATGACCACTTAGGACGACCAGGTGCTGTAGGCATATTAAAAAAAAAAAAAAAAGGCAACGCAAAGTGACTGAAGCATTCTAAGGAAGAACTGGGGGTGCGAAAGCTGTATCAGTGACTGATGCATCTGAACTTGTCTCCACAGGAGCGATGCAGTCATACACATGGTCTCTAACATACACGGTGACAACGGCGGCGGGGTCCCCAGCTGAAAACTCCCAGCAGCTCCCCTGTATGCGCAGTACTCATGTGCCTTCTTCCTCGATCACACACAGGGTACCAGTTTATCCCCACAGAGAGGAACACGGGTAGGTGACCTTTCTGGGATGTTGCCTTGCTTTTAAAATGGATTTTAAAGGACAGTGTTTACTTAAGCAGTTGTTTTCTCAAAAGACAGGAAGAGTGCCAGCCTTTGTCGAGTTCTTGCAGTATGCTCAGCACTCTACCGGGTATAACTGTCCCATGCAGCAGTCCCCACTACGATGAGGTGAGGCAGGTGTTAGTGACCCCATTTTACAGATGAAGAAGTTGAGATTTGGGTGACAAAGTTCAGTCACTCTAGATCACACAGCTGGTAAAAATGGGGTCCAAACTGAGCACCTATCCTCCTCCAAAGCCTGTGTCCTTATCTCTTTACTGCTTTAAAGCCTCAAGCTGAACACTCCCTTTCAGCAGTTCCCCTAGGTGGCTCTTCCTGCACGCTGTGGCCTTATAAAGCTTCATGGTAAGTCTGAGTCTTTTATGACCATTTAGAGGAGGGCTTCTCCGCCCAAGAGCTAGAGGTCCCTGGAAGGCAATAAGTACTAATGGGGTTCAGGGAATCCCAGTGGGTGCCACTGGTGCTCTGCTTTGGACTCTGCATAAATAAATCATTCATTCTGCCCAAATCATATAGTGATGTTGCTATGATGAATAAACTGCAAATCCACTTAAAAGTGTTACCTGAATCAGAGTAGCTTTTGCCATTATGCACTGTCTTTATCAAAAGACAACTTATCTTAAAATGTCTAATGTGCAGTGATCTGGAAAAACACTTAGATGTTAAAAAGGGTCCTTGTTCCCTGCTGTGTGGGTGCAGCGAGCCTCACACGCCAGGTTCTGACAGACCAGCTTTGCGGGGAGACAGAGTAGAGGGGGTGGGGAGGAAGAGGAGGGCCTCTCAGGTCCCGTCCTCATGGTGGCCCAGCACAGTGCACGAGGTGGCGACCCCGAGCGTGAGTGCAGGCCCGGCTGTGGGTGTACTTTGAGTTATTTAGATAGCTGTGGGTGCCCCTAATTAGTCAGAAGGGCAATGATCGTTTTCTCAGGGGGCCTCTTAGAGTGTTTTCTCACAGGTTTGGAGTAAACTTTGAAAATCATTTCAGAGAGCTTTGGATTCTGCAGGAACAGCAGGCTAGATACCCACATCGTCATGTATCAGCATCTTTCCTGTAAAGTTGTTATTAAGAATAGTGATGATGCCATCCCACGTGTCCATAGGATTTTCTGTTTTACGGAGTGTCTTCCACATGTGACCCTCAGAATAAGCATGTGTAGCATTTTTACAGCCCAAGGCCCCACAGCTCAAAAGTGGTGAAGCCAGGAACTGGGGTCTTTGATGCCTGGTTATCCGTGCCATGGCATCTCTTCCCAGGCGTGGACTCAGAGAAGGTACTACGTCCTTACGAATCATGGGGATACAGAGCCCGAACGATTCAAAAACAGAAATCCCAAAGTAACTTCTAATTTTTTTTTTTTCTATTTGACTTCAGGCTTTTTAAGAGAACAGGACTGGAGGTTTCCATCACTAATTATGTTTTGCTCAGGGCTGGCTTTTGTTCCCTGAGCTCGCTGGGTGGCGAGGGAGGTGTGCTGAGGGGAGAAGGGACGTCACCCTGGGAGTTTAAACTTACCACAACAAAGCTACAGAGTGGAGATGGTAAGAATCAGAAAGGGGGGGAAAAAGAAAAAGAAAAAAAAGAAAGCACAGGAGAATAAAAAGTAAAAATAAATGAGGTTGATTTTTAAAGATGTCAAACTGACTTGTTCTCGCTGCTGCTATTCACAATAGTCAATGCTTAATGTGTTGTAGATACACGGGAAGCTATAACTACGGGAGCTATGGCAACCAGCACCCTCCTCCCATGCAGAGCCAGTACCCGGCCCTGCCGCACGAGGCAGCCATCTCTGGGCCGCTGCACTACCCGCCGTACCACAGGAGCCCTGCACAGGTGAGTCGGCAGTCCTGCCTCTCGCCCGGGCACTGGCCTTCTTGGTGCCAGGTCTAGCCAGTGTAACGCAGTTAGTAAGCACCTTGTGTATACTGTGTGTCGTCGAGGAGAGGATGGTCTTTTCCACAGTGTCACCTCTGCCCTCCAGTGGCTGCCCACGGCGGGTGCCCCACCAACGTTCAGGGTCCACTTTCTCTCACGCACGTGTTCCGCCCTCTCTTTGACCCCTCTAATCCCAGGATCCGGTCCGCTGCCATGTCTGTTGTCCTTTTTCGGGCAGCCGCCCTCGGTTTGGACCTTTGGTCTCCTTTCCCATTGCCATCACCATCCTCCTGGTGCAGGCCCATATCCACTCCGTCAGGACTGTTATCTCGGCATCATCTTAACTGGCCCCTCAGTCTCCAACGTGTGCTTCTGTCAGTCGAGCTCACACTCACAATCTTACCAGAGGGATCCTCCTGAAGCGGGCCCTCTGTCAGATCCTTCTCAGGCCACACACGCCCTCTAGCCCCTCCCTCACTGTCGAACAATCCAAATTGACCCTCCGTGGCCTGTGGTGACCAGGAGTTGAGGTTGCGCCTGCAACACCAGTGTTGGGCAGTCTACTTGCCTCAGACACGTTTCTGTGCCCTGGCCCCAAACACAGCTGGTCCCCAGTTCCATTCAATTCTACATCCTCAGTGTCTCTCTGCACAGCCACTGTCCTTGCCTCAGCTCAGGTCTCTCTGCCTGACCTAGATGAGGACAGAAAGCCTTCCCATGGGTCTCCACGTCGCTTCACTTGCCCCAGCTGCAGACCATCCCCTACACTGCAGCTGGAAGAATCTTTTGGCAAAAACCCAACTGGCCATAACACTCTCTTCTCTTTCGCATGTCATCACTTTCAGAGTCAAGTTAATTCCTTAGCATGTCTCTCAAGACTCGTTACCATCCGGCCTCTCTGCCCTCCTAGCGACCTCTGACCCCAATCTTGGCTCCAGCCACACCATCCCCCGTGCAGTCCCCCCCATGTCTTCGCTGATACTGTTTCCTCTGGCTCGGCTTCTCCTCCTCCGCCTCTTCTGCTTGTTGTTCAGGACAAGTGTCGCACTGCCCTCGTGGCACCTGCTGACACGACGCCCTTGCTTCCTCTAGGACTGGAGGGTGCCCCTCCTCCGTACTCACTCAGCACCCTGGGCTTTCTCTGTAGGTAGCACTTCTCACACCATCATCATCGCTGACTTTCCTGACTCCCACGGGAGACCCCAAAGCTCCTTAAAGGCAGAAGTTAAGTCTAGTATCTCCGGTCACAGGACACGCCACCTATCAAAGGGAACAGGTGACTTTTACTGAACATGTGTCACATGTCAGGCATGGTGCCACGCACTTTACGCATCCTCAGAGAAACCCATGCAGGAAAGAAAGAGAGAGTGACTTGCCCGAGGATTTAAACACAGGCAGGGGGACCCCGACTGTCCAAGCTCCTCAGTGCCACTCTCTGTCACCTCTCGTATGTCAGCATTCTCTGAGTGTTTACTGAACAGAGGAGTGACCGGGGCGGGGTCAGCATAAACAACTGTGGTATGGCCAACACGCACACTCCGTTCTGCCGGTGTGGGGGCCATGGCGGGCTCGTGAGCCTGGGTGTGGCAAGATGAGCACTCTCGCAGCACTCACAGCATGAACCAGAAAGCGGGCTGGTAGAGGCAGGGAGCTCTGCCCGCAAGCTGGACGCTAGAAGAGACATGGCAGGAGGTGAGCTAGGGTGGAGGCTGCGATTACATCAGCTGTCAGCACACAGGCCTGCCTCCGAGGGAGGGCACCAAGGAGAACGTATCCACAACACATGGCACTCGGAGCAAACAGGTGTCTGTTTTGATTTCCATCTACAGTACCCAGGAGAACCCTGGTATAATCCCCAGACAAGCCAAGGAGTTCATTCCACTAAATCAACCACCTGGGGCATTCACTGCAGGTCTCCACCTGCGTCACGCAGAGATGCCAGCTCCTTAGGTACTGCTTCTCTTGGGAGCAGAGTCCGTGCTCCTCTCTGTGATTTGCCAAATGAGTTAGAGCTGCTGCCATAGACTGGGTCACACTTAACAACACAGTCCAAGCAGCTCTTCATTCATTCATTCATTCCTCAAGTGATTCCTCAAGTGTGACCACCATAGTCTCCGAGAATGCAGTGGAGGACAAGGCAGAAATGAGCCTCTTTTGGGAGAGCTTATGCTCCACCCAGTAGGAGATACTGGTCTAGGCAACAGTGGCCAGTACAAGCCACAGCTCCCGGCGTTATCTTCCCTCTCTCTTCACGCCCACATCCCTCCTCATGTAATTTCTGGAGCTGGTTTTCTGGGGTTGATATCTTTACAGCCATGCCCATAAAAAGAAACCAGGGTCTCCTCAGGACCCACGTGGTCTCCAGAGATCACAGATAGGTCTGCAGCCTCTGCTCTGGAAGCCACGATGGTCCCGACTGGAGCACTATCATTTAGTAGCTGGGCTTAATCTAAGGGCTGAGAACTAAAGAAAGCCCCCGGAGGAGCTGTTTGAATCCAGATGAGGTGTGAGAAGCCACAGGGTCCTTGGCTGGCCTCTTTGCCACCTTGGCCTGTGGCCCTTAGGCAAGGTCTCTGACAACCTCTGACCCCACCACACACACACTGTGCACGTTGTGGCTAACGCCTTAGTCTCCATATAGAAAGTGGGCTGGGGAGAAGTTAGTTATATCACATCTCTGCCAGGTTGATGAGTGAGGTCAGTGCTTCTCTGGGGAATGTACAGTCTAAAGTTATGGAATCCTGTTTTGTTTTTCATTAACATTTATGCATCAAGCTCTGTTTTAGGCACTTTCAAATACACAGACTCACTTAATTCTCATAGCAACCTCTGGAAGAAGGCATTTTTCTCCAGTTTTTAAAAATGAGGAAACAGCCTCAGGGGTAATTTGCCCCAGGTCATGCATCCAGTAAGCGACAGAGCAGACTCAAATGCAAGTTTTCCAACTCTCAAGTCCACTAAGCACTATACTGCTGTGTGTTTTGGAGGGTGGGAGATAAATTCAAGCGGTTACTGCAACCATTTCAGTAAGTTTAAAGTTTCCAGTAAGTTTCAAGTTTCCAAAAAGAAGAACCACACACCCAATGTACCGTATTTCTTTCCTTTCCTCGTACTTTGGTTTAAAGTTGAGTGTACAGGGGAGAATCCACTGCAGGGCTAATTAGTTTTAGCCCTGAGCAGAGGCCAAACTGTTCCAAACCTGAGTATTGTAATATCACACTTCATTGTATCAGTCAGACTCATTGGGGAAAAGATCAGTCTGAATTGGAGAAAAATTGCAATTATAGAACACAGTTAAAGAATGTCATTGGTCATCAGCAGAAGAATACCAAGTATGCCTGCCAGGTTTGCCTTAAAGAACTGATAAGACACACCTGTGGAGTGCAATAACTGTATGCATCCCAGCATTTATATGCTCAGAATAATCTGCCCTTGTTTATACTGCTTATTTGCACAACACGTGCTTTCTTCCTGGGTAAAAGGAAGAGAAACCTCCAGTCCTGCTTGAACTCTCACAATTTCTGAATGAGAGAGTCCAGATGAATGAGGTTTCACAGCGTAAGGTTTTAGTTATGTCAGAAAAACACCTGCCTTGCAACGATGCTGCACTTGTTCATGTCGGAGAAAACGAACTGAGGGACTGTGTCAGCCTCGCCTTCCCTGCTCCCCCACTCTCATGCCCGACCCAAAAGTGAAAGCAAACCAGACTCAATGCATGGTTACAAATAATTCTGAGCCTCACTCAACACATATTCATGGACCTTCTACCCAGTCAGCAGCCATGAATGTAAACTGGGCCCTAGAGCTCAAAAACCATCTGATCAGCCAGAAGCTGTGTGACTAGAAATACACGCAGCGTAGACTAGACAGCTGTTCCTTATTTCTCACCTGTATGGCCAAGGCCCAGCCTTGCCTGCAAGTCCCACAGCTTTCACAGAATCTCCATCCTTGACCTCAGGGGCCCAGTGACTACGCTACAGTGTCTGCTTAGGGTGCTCTGCTTTGGACTAGCATTCTGGGCCAAAGGCAGTAAAAAATCCATCAGCCACAGTGATGTAGGATCTCTGACTGTGGAGCCCGGCTTCCCAGATTCAGATCCCAGCTCTGCCTCTCCTTAGCTCTGTGCCTCAGTTTCCTCATGTGAAAACGGGGGGTAATGACAGTACCTATTTCATAGGGTCGTTGTGAGAGTTAAGTGAGTTAATAAAGATTAGAACAGGGCCTGGTTCACAGCACGATTTGTGTATATTATTATTATCCTTTATAATACCATAGTTACATTTTGTGTGATTACAGAATAATACCTGTCTCCCTCACTATACTAGCACTATACCTAGCCAGGTCCCTTTTTTCTGACCATTATATTCCCAGGGCCCAGCATGAGCTTGGGCCTTAGTAGGTACTCAGGAAATACTTGTCAATGGATCCTTACTCTGGCACTAAGTTTCTATGTAATCTCAACCAGGTCATTCATCTCCCCGCTCTTGACTTCAATTCCTTCATCTGTAAAAAGGGAGGTAGGACCATTAAGGCTTTCCCTATCATGAATGGACCATGATCTTATAATTTCAAGAAGAATATTAATAATAGCTAACGCATTCTGGAAACATACTACAGGGGAGTTCTAAATGTTTCACGTGCATTAACTCAGTTAATGCTGACCCTAAAAGCTCAGCAGATATGGATCATCTGGCAATGATGTGGGGGAAGAGCTACGTCCTCTTCCAGACGGGGCTAAGAAGAAGCCTGGCTGGAGGCAGGCCCACTGGCAGAACTTCGGTGCGGTGAGAGCCGCCTTTCATAGGAAAACAGTTTGTCCTCCTGACTGGGCCACCTTTCACCCCTGGCTCAAGGAGCAGCCCATTTGGTAAGGGTCAGGGATAAAGGGCTCATTCTTCCCTCTCCATGTGCAGGAAAGTCAGCCCTTGGTGTGGGGAGTTGTTTCTCAAAATAGAACTTCTTAATATGGTTCCAAGAAGGCCCAGAGTCAGTCACAGCTGAGACAGACTCACGCCTCAGTCACTGAACAGAACCTTCGACTATTTATGTACACACATGGACAAACACAAACACATACCCACAAGCACACCTCACATACCTCTCTCAAAAGTGTAGCAGCTGGTGACTTACCTCCAGTTTGACA
Organism: Macroglossus sobrinus; assembly: GCA_004027375.1. NCBI lineage: Eukaryota > Metazoa > Chordata > Mammalia > Chiroptera > Pteropodidae > Macroglossus > Macroglossus sobrinus. The sequence continues at coordinate 288,427 of PVKZ01000518.1, forward strand.
TTCAGGAGCAATAGCGTGTGATTTGACCGAGAAAATAGTAACTTCCTGTTATGGGCCCTCAACAAAAAGCGCCTTTATTCTGGGCAGAGCTCTCTGGACCCCAGGGTTTGTGCCCAGCATGCTTACGGACCCTGCATGAAACCGGATGTCAGTGTGAAAGGTGAGGCGGGTGCCACAGGCCAGCCTCGGCCACTCCCGCCAGACTCAATAGAAGCTTCATTGGTGGCGTTAATCACCAGGCCAAGGCAGTGGACACTTCAGCCTCTCATCTTTCAATGGTCCCTTCACCATGGGGAAAACGAGTCCCTGACTCATTTGCAATTAGCTGACCTAATGGGACAGAATTTTCCATGCCAGATTCTGTGGTAACAGAATTTTATTGTCACATAGGAGATATTTTGAGCCAGTCTCATTTCCAGGCAATTACTCTTTGAGTCTGTGACACAACTGCTGGACACAGCTGCATTTAAGGTCCTTGATTAGGTACAAAAGCCACACTCTCTTGGGTTCTGTGCAAAGGGGGCTCCATGTCCATACTGTGACATTTTATCTACATAAGTCAAGGCAAGTGAACACTCTGTCAGACCAGCAGGTTCAGGCCTGGGCAGAACCGTAAGACTCTGTAGTCTGTAGGGGACAAGAGAGCTTAAAGGAAGAGTGACAAAGAGATTAAATTAAATGGGCTGCATTTCCAATAGGGAGTGCTCTTCCTCTGCTGTGTAATTCAGGCATGGGCCAGTCAGATTGATGTGGGGAATTAGCCCTACCCCAGGACTGGGTTTAATGTCAGCTCTTCTGCGAGCTTGCCATGGGACTTTGGGCAGGACGCTTCAGCTCATGGGTACCAGTTTTCTCATCTGTACAACATGGCATCAGATTATATCATCCCCAAGGTTCTTTCTTGTGGTGACATCCCAGCAAATAATAGATTATTCAGCACCTACTATGTGGCAGGCATCATTCTAGATGTTGAGAACATGGTGGTGACCGTGAGAAGGCCCGACCAGGAGCTTATGAATAGAAGCCAGTAGAAAGAGACAGCTGATGAGAAGGATGGTGAGATTTAGATCTGAGAGGCAGGGGGTGGAGCATTTAGCTCCTTAAGATAGGATGTCCAGAAAAGTCTCTCTGAAGAGATGACATTTGAGCTGAGGGCTGAAGAATGATAAAAAGGCAGGCGTGCAAGTATCTCGGGAGCCGTGATGGTAAAGAAGTGTTCTAGGCAGAGGGAGCGGGCAGGACAAAATTCCCTGAGATGGGAACCAGCTTGGCATGCCCTAGGACCAGAGAGGACCAGAGAGGAGGCCAGGGAGAGCATGGCAAGGTGAGGTGACATGCATCCGAGGATCTTGCTTGAAAGAATGTTAGGAGGGGGAAGTAAACTTCTTGAAAAAATTAGACTGTTTTGTAATATTCCTAAATATTAGCTGTTTAATACCTGGGATTTTGTGTTCTTGAGCACGGCCCAATCTTACAAGGTTCTCTCTGGGATTTAGAGTGGGTCCTGGGCTAGAATCCCATGGCCCAGGCCTGAGGATCCACCACAGCTGTCACACAAACAGCACCCTGTCGAGTCCCAGGACTGGTACATGAGAATACTTCAGTGTTTCTGATCTGACTGAGGAATTATGCAAGCCTGGGTGTGCTTTCCATAGTCTCCTTGGCAACAGCCCTTGGTACCTTCTCCCTTGAGTTCCCAGATACCACCTATGCACTTCTCCCTCTTTCCTACCTGTGCGTCTGACTGTGAAGTGGCTGCACCTTGCTATGTAAGGCATGCTCGTCCTGTGTAGGACAAACCCTCTCAACTAGAAGTTGGATCCCTCTATCCTGACCGATAAATAGCTGGTCCTCTTCTCATGCTTTCAGCCTAACTTCCTTTTCTTGTGCCCCTCGGGCTCCCACTCAAAGAGGCAGAATGGTCCCCTTTGGCCCCACTGACTACGAGGAACAGCCATTGTTGTCATAAGCCCTTCTCCCCGGCTGTCTAGGCTTCAGCCTGTCTGTCTCCCTCACAGGAGGCAGCCTCCCACCTAATCCCTCGGGGCTCCACTCTCCAACTGTCAGGGAAGACAGATGGGGAGCAGAAGAATTCACACACTCTCTCCCCGACTCGCTGTCCTTGCCATCCTTGTTGACTGGCTCCTGTCCTTGTTGGGGTGGCCCTTAATGTAGCAAGGAAATCTGTGTTGACTGGTCTGCACACGGGGAGCGCTCAAAGGGAGCCCAGGGCTCCACCCCTTGCTCCCCTCTGATTGTACTAAAAGAGGCTTATTTACATAGCTGTCTTAGAAACTGAAAAAAGAATTGCAAAGAAGAAGCACTTCAGATGCATTTCTTTTATTCCTATTTCTTTCTAGAACCGCTTCTCCTCTTCTTGTAGCTATGAACACCTGCTTTATTGACCTGCACAAAAGCGCACCTCCCCGCCCCTCTCAGTTGGTTTATCTTGACTCTTTCCATATTCACACTCACCAAGGCCAATAATTTGTCAGTTCCTGCTTGTTTATCTTCCAGGACTTCAGTGACTGTGAACCAAAAAGATAGGTGTTCTTCAGATGACGGGCACTAATAATAAGCTTTGAAGGTGTTGACTTGCTTCCTCTTCAAAAGCCTGTTTTTAGGCTGCAGTTCATAATTGAATTCAACTGTGAAATGCTATTTTTAATAATGTCATTGTGCTTTTACTTGGCAGTATTGTTCTCTTGGGTTGATGGGGTGAGACCTATCGCATCTCTATAACTGATGCTAAAACTCGCAACCATCCATCCATACATCCATATCTATTTGGACATGCTGTTACCTGTGTACACACACACACACACACACACACACACACTTGTATTTCCAGTATAGCTACTCCTCCTTTTGAGTTTGACTTCCCAGTACGTTCCCGCTTAAGAGCACAAAGTCAGTATTACTGGTTGAGTGAACGCCAGTCCAACTCTGGCTAAGATAAGCAATCCTTTCAATTTCTCCTTCCTAGACCAAGGTTCACTCTTCAGAGGTTCATTCCTTCCTATCGACTTTCATTAATAGCATCTTAAGAAATTTAATTTAAAACTGTGAACGTAATTGACATTGTGTATCTGCAACCTCAAGCTAATTTTAACTTTGTGGAATTTCTTTTCCCTCCACAAGTACCCTTTCAATAGCCCCGCTTCCCGGATGGAGCCTTGTTTGATGAGCAGTACCCCCAGACTGCATCCTACCCCGGTCACCCCCCGATGGCCAGAGGTGCCCACAGCCAACACGTGCTACACAAGCCCGTCCGTGCATTCCACGAGGTATGGAAACTCTAGTGACATGTACACACCCCTGACCACGCGCAGGAATTCTGAGTATGAGCACATGCAACACTTTCCTGGCTTTGCTTACATCAACGGAGAGGCCTCCACAGGATGGGCTAAATGACTGCTACCGTAGGAATCCATATTTAATATTAATAAGTATTAATAATAATAATGAACCCATCCACCCCTCCCCCAGAAGACTTTATCTATATACGTCATAACTCATGGACTATTCCTAGGCGTCTATTTTCCTAATGAACGTGAGGCTGGGGTTCAGAGTGGGATGAATAAACGTTAGTTCAGAAACAGGACTCACTACGAGTCAGTGAGGTCGGGTTCCTGTAGCCAAGCCAGACCTGTCTTGACGTTCTATAGAGCACTGTCTCGGGCAGGGCAACCTGTGCCTTTCCCCCTCTATTCTATGACTTTGCTTTGTGTTGGCAAGCACTCCCTGTAAGTCACTTATTTTCCTGCTGACAAAAAGCTCTTTAGTCTTGAAGGATGGATACTGGAGACGGAATCTGGTTTGTGTTCTTGGATGGGCACATAATTTACCAAGAGCATTCACCCTGCCATCTGTCTGTCGTCTCACTGTCCAATGAGCGAGCGGCCCTCCGACACGTTCTACGCATCCCTCCTTCCCGGTGGTGTGATCGCTGCTTCCTGGAGCACCAGGGCTAAATGGAGGTATCTGGAAACTGGATTCTCTGTCACGCTCATGTCTGTTACAGTACCTGCATTGTCTTGGAATGTAAGCACTGTCTAGAGGGAAGGAAGAGGCCTGTTCTTTATGCCTTAAGTCAGTTGAGGTTTGTAGGGGACCGGTTCTTCTACATACAAGTATCTGTCCTAAGTTTGCACAATGGCTAGTGTCAGCAAATGGCAGGGGAAGGGATTTTAAAGTTCTGCGAGGCTGTGGACTTATGGCATTGAGCATCACACTCTGCTGTTAGTTTTGGGAGACTGGATGGACCAAACATTAACCTGCCAGGCACCAAGTGTGAAAATGACTTTCATGGTTCCTTCATAAGACTATAATAATTTCCGACACTTTGATAGGAAAAAAAAATTCAAAGCTGTGCCTTTGAGCCTATACTATACTGTGTATGTGTGGAAATAAAAATGTATTGTACTTTTGGAAAACTTTTTCGTAGGCATTTTTCTGTCAGATTTGTAGCAATTTGTGAGGTTTATTAGAGATTAACATAGGTTTTCTTTCTGTATTATAAAAAGCACCAAGCAATTATGGTGGACCTATTACCCTATGGGTAAGAAATAAATGGAAATATGACATCGGATGTTTTAGCAATTGTTCTGTAAATAAAATCTTTGCTCACACCCACTCAGTGTGATAATCATGTCTACAGCTCAAATGGAAATAGTTTTATCTGTACAGTTGTGCAAGATATGAATGGTTTCACACTCAAATAAAAAGTATTGAAATGACCTGCTTTCTTCATTTTGCATTTGCTATGACGTGTGTGTGTGTGTGTGTAGTATAACTACCATTCTGAATACATAAGTTGTAAATAAGCAAAACAAAACTAAGTGGTCCTGCATGGTTGTGTTTATCCAGTTCCCCATCATCCTGTTCTAAAATAATCATTAAAATTTGGATAGGCCCCATGTGAAGTGGATAAAGAACAGTTTAGTACCTACAGCCTGACTAAGGTTTGGAGGAGACCAGTTCCACATACAAGACTTAAGTCTGCATGATAGCTAACAACAGCAAAGGGCAGGGCCTTTCAGCTCTTCAAGAGACGTTGTTCTTCAACACCAGCACCATTAAGAGGTCGCCTGGTACTCAGTTCTCTATGTTTTAATGATCACCAGGTGTAAAGATATGTCAAGTGCATGGTAATGAACTTCTAGAACAGAACAGCAATATTACTGAATATTCCATAAACATCAACAAATTCTCCTCCAGCACTGCATTTTGATTCTAGAGCAGAGGAGTGAGGCTATAAAGGCAAAATGATTGAATGTTCTGCCCAAACTTTAAGGGTCTAGGATGTATGAGTGATTCACAGCCAAAGATTTCCAGAAATGGCAGTAGTGATAAGTTAGCGAAAAGGCATGAGAATCTGGCAGCTCAATTTGCATTCTAAAAGATGCATTTTTAAAGCCAAACTCTTATTTGCTATCACATATTTATATGTGAAAATGATTTTAATGTTAAAATTATACATTTTGCATAGCATCCCCTTAGAAAATTTAGCTGTGTTTTTCTGCCAAAAGAAAGTAGATGTTGGATTTCACTTTCTGACGGTAAGTGAATTCGATCTTTTGGCCACAATCCATTAGTTGGCTTTATCTGAGGAAAGTAAGGGAGATGAAGAATGAAATTTCAGATTTAGTCACTGTATAGAACAAACGTGAGGATAAGCAGACTTAATGCTCTCTTACAATCCAAAGCTCTATTGCTCCATAAATGAAAGGGTGTAGTAAGTCTTTTGACTTACTAATCTCTCTCTCGTTCTCTCTCTCTCTCTCTCTCTCTCTCTCACACACACACACACACACACACACACACACACAAATATAAGGCAATTGCCAAATTCTCTAGCCAGGTAGCAGTAGCACACAATAAACAACAACCATGTACAAGTAACAGCCACAGCTCATTAAATGCCCAAGTCTTTAGACAAAAATAGTCACGACAAGGGCCTGAATCCCAAAGAACAAAGTAGTCACTCCAAGAACTTTGCGAGGGAGACAACTTGTGCCTCCTCCTCAGAGCACGGCCAAGAACTGGGAGCCATCAGTGCTGGAGGAAGGAGGCGGCTTCAGATGAGGGCAAGAGGTGACTGGCGTTAGTTCTCTCCAGAGCACAAGGTACCCGTCTCTTGGGAGGTGAGAGTACTGACTATGTTCTCGACCTTCAACTTCGGAACTGAGAACGATCTGATTAGGAAAGACGACAGCTGCTGTGAGCTCATGACTCCAATGTACCTTCTCTCCCTCCGATGGCTCCTACCCGGCCACCAGAATGAGAATGGGCAAGGTTGGCAGCTGGGAGTGGGGCCAGTCACTTGTCAGAGGAAGAACAGGAGGAGTCTTGGCAATAAAGGGACACTCCCCTCTTTAGGACTCTTTCTGAAAAGGACTCTGCCAGCTTGAGACTGAATGAAGTCATGAAGAGCAGCCAGGATGGCTCACCCACGTTGCAGGCCTGTGGCGTCCCAGACATCCATCCCGCTGTGTCCTTTGTCAGGCCTCTAATATACCCCAGGTCTGGGATGAAAGGGAAGCTGCAGCCCCTCTGAGATTGCAACCCAGTTGCAGACCAATAAAAAAATATGCCACTGAGTAAGCCCAACCTAAATGGGGAGAGAGACCGAAATCAGGGCAAGAAAACTGAAAGGAAGCCTTGGCTTCACCACTATGTGACCTTGGAGGGGTCACCTCCCCACTCTGGACCTCAAGTGGGCATGTTATATGACTGTGACATCCCAATTATAGTCTGTGTGCTGATGGACCAGGGCCGGCAGATCTGGGTGAGGAGGGTGGACAGCTTAAGGAAAACAAAGAACAGACTGGCAGCTGGGCAGTGACTCGGGAAGGCAGCCACCAGAGACAGGGCGACGGCACCACCAGCTGGTGCTCAAAACAGCCCGAGGTTCATGCCCATGAGCTCAGCTCGTGTACCTGCACCACCATTACTGAGCATCCTCCCACCCTCTTCCTCGTGTCTAACCCCACCCTCTCTCCCACAAGTCTGGGTAGCAGCCTTCTGCCATCTTCCCCTCCTTCCAGATTGGTCCTTAATATTTGCTTTAAAGTGACATCGGTTGAAATATCTCAAGTGAATCTGGGGAAGGAAAGAGCAAAAAACATACTGGCTAATATGTCTCAACTCTTTGCATCTCTTAAAGGCAGAATCGCGAAATTAAAAATTAAATCCTGAAGGGACTAGTATAAATACTCCCTTTACTACAGGGTGTGGGGAGGGGTTACTGTGGGTCTCCTGGAGCACAGAGTTCAGACTTATTCAAGAGCCTGAAGTATGCAAATCATCATGTTTGGAAGCTTAAAAGAAAAAATGAAAAATGGATATACTTATTGCTTTAAAGTGACAACTGAGATCAATTCCTGGTTCCACTGAAGATGGAGAAGGGGCACTCCTGCTCCAAGTGGTTCTCAACCCTGGCTGCCATCAACTCTTTCAAAATCCTGATCTGTAGGTCCCACCCACAGTAAATGATTGACCTGGAATGTGACCCAGAGCATCAGCTTTTTTAAGCTCCCAAGGTGCAGTCAAGATTGAGAAAAACAACCCCTTCCACCTGAGATCCAGGAACTGCTAGTTCTTGAATGTGCACCCCCAATTTCTTTTTCAGAGGGTTCCTGTCTGTCTGGAGTGGCAAAAGGTGGCACTCTCTGGAAGCCTACACTGTTCACAGTTTGGCCGCAGCTGACAAACCTGTCTCTGGCTACACTGTTTGGCGGGCCCTCCATCCCAGCCCACCTCCCTACCACTTTGCCGCCTGCCCTTCTAACCTGGTCCTTCTCTGCTTCAGTTCCTTGGCAGCCTCCCAAGCTAAGCCAGCTTGGACACGGCCCTTGTGGTTTCCTCTTCTTCCAAGGAGGTCAGAACCTTTTGTGCTTCATCAGCCTCCTCCCCAAAGCTCTTCCCCCATTCCTCCTCCTCACCCCCATATTTTGCTGCTACTAGTGTAGGTGGGACGGAAGACGTGGGCCCCAAGAGTTGAGAAAAGAGCTGTTGCTAGGAAAGGAGCGTGGGTGTAGAGAGATGGTGGGTGGGAGAAATAGGGTTCCCCGGTTTTATTCTTCCCTTTGTCATTATAAATGCCACAAGAGCTAAAACCAGCTGTTTAAGAACTATTATGAAAAATAATGAGGTCTGACTGTGGCGTCAGGGGTGAGAGAAGCAGCCGCAGAAACAGCTGCGTATTTATGATACCTGGTATTTATGATAGTCTCCTGATAGAAGGGGAAAGCGGAGGAGAGAAGTTAAGAAGAGCCAATTCTCAAGGAAGCACAAAACTGTGTCCCCACCAGTAATGGTATCCGAGATGTCTCGGCTCATGCTACACTTCTCAGATTCGATAAAAATAATCAATGGCGAAATGTCTTCTTAAGAACTAAAATGTAGCCAAGGCTGAAGGACAATCTCTAAGTGAGGAACCTGCACAGGCCTTCCTCACCTCACACTGAGTGACAGGTGGGACATTTCTCAAACAGATCTGCCTGCAGAAGGCTCCCATTTCTTGGGATCTGCTATGTGCCAGGCACATCAGAGGCATCATCTCCACTTCTCACAACCCCCTTGCAATGTCAATGGTCTCATCATTTCGTTTTACAGGGGAAGAAACACAGGCTCCGAGCAGTCTAGGGCTTTGTCCAAAGTCACACAGTAAGTGGAAGAGCTGGGATCTGAAAACAAAACTGCCCTGCTCCAGCTTTTTCTACTAAAGCACACTTGCCTTCTTCCTCCTTCCTACTTTTGTTTCCACGCCACCCCACCCCACCCCCATTTCTCTCTCCTAAGCGGCTTTGCAGTTTTTAAATCAACCTTGACCATGGTAATAGAACCTACTGGGGTTAAAGAACGTTTCACAAGTTCTGGGAAATTTCTGTGAGCGCTACATGAAGGCAGTTCCTGCAAGGGGCACTGGACCTTCCCCCCACACCCTAGGCGGTATTCCATTCACAGTAAGTTAGCCGCAGATAGCTTTCCCTCCGTCATTTCCCAGGGCACATACAAACCAATATATTACCAAGGACCAAGATTTGGGCATTCTATAGAGAAACAAGAACAAAAGTAAATCAATCATAATGTTAAAAAAAAAAAAATACCAGGTCACGGGAGGATTTTTATTACCAGGTCTGAAAAAAAGCTCTGCAGGGGAGGTGCAATGAGCCAAGTATTCACTAGAATGAAGTCATTTGAGGAGGGTGGGGGTGGGGGACTGGCCACCTCTTGCTGTTCAGGTCACTACCCTTTGACAGCGGTGGCCTCTGACCTCAACAGCCCTACAATTCTGTTTTGACTGACCCTGAAACCCATGAAATTCAGATGTAGGCACTACCCAAAAGTTGAGATAAAGCTGACTAATATGAGAAAAGCTCCCGGTATGTGCCCCCAGCTGAAAGGAGCTGGCAGTTCTTTGGCTGTGGATGCAATTTATTCTGTCCTCCTCCTTTCAAGGAAATGCTAATCCTTCGTAGGCAACTGGAGGGGAAGACTAAACTGTGCTGATGATGAATGGCAATAATCCTTTGTCCACTGCCACCTCCTCCTAGGGTTGAACCTTAAGAGTTTAATCAAATGTTGGTAAGTAAATTAATGCTTTACTGCATAACGAGTTAAAAAGGAAGTGGTGGGAAGAAGGGTTGTGAGAATATATTTCCTCTGACATGTGCATCTCGAAAGCTTAATTGCAAAGACATCGATATGGTGTATGTGTGTGCACACGCGTGTGTATTTTGGATCCCTTACTTACACACACGACAGCCACTGTCCCCAAACCATCTTGTGTCAAAGCATGTCAGTGTTAAAGACATTAACTTCAAGGTTTAAAGACCAAACCAGTGTATTGGGATTACTTTCCTGTTAAAAAATAACACCTAGCGACAACAAAACTTATGAATTTGTTCATCAATAGGAATAACATGATCTTTATCCCCGAAACTTTACAACATCACCGTGAAGGAGGCTGCATTTTTCATTCTAGTTCAGCTAACATCTGAGTGGCCACTCCATGCCACGTCCGCTATGCCGGTCACTTTGAAGGCCATCTCTTTTGCCCCTTACAACATCCTGCAAAGCAGGTATTATTATGCTCATTACTGTGGAAAAAAAAATCAATGCTCAAAGGGGACAAGTGACAACCCTGAACACCCAGAGACAGAGTTAAAATTTAAACTAGAGCCTTTTGGCTTTCAAGTATTCTGTCTGATACAAAAAAAAAAAAAAAATTGGTTGCCAGAAAAGGGTTTTAAGGAATTTGACAAATGATGGGCTTCTGAGACTCACACAGTGAGTCACAACTAAAAACCAGGTTTTCCAATTCCCAGTCCAGGTTCTTTTGCCACATTACAGCACTGCCACCCAAAGCGCTGGGTTTTCCCAAGAGGTGTTTGGATGGGATTCCAAGCCAGCAAGATGCAAATAGGTCTGACCCACATTCCAGTTCTTGGATAAATAAAAACTCCGAAAGGGCAGAGCCCATTTTGTATGCTTAGTTTGAGAGTCCCACTGTGGATAGTCAATTAATATTGAACAACTATATAGGTACATTTGCCAGGGACTAACAGCATGGGCTCAACTTTAGCAATTAGAAAACTGTAAATATTATTGAGGAACCTCATAATGGTGCTGAAAGGCTGGATGGAGTAGTCATAAATTTTTAAGAGTTTTTAAAAAAACTTTGAAGTCATTTAATCCAACTCTAAGTTTATAAATGAGATCCTGAGAAATTAAAATAATGTGTATAATGATTTGACACTTTCTGGCAACAGACCCTTTCCTGTTTCCCAGTTCTATTTAACTTTGTCATATGGCATTCTGAGATAGTATTTTCAGGAATGTAACATGTTGAAGTTGGATTGGCTGGTCACACAGCCATCACTGATTATGAAATGTCTCTCATTTTTAATTCTTCCTTATCTGACCAACTCACTTCTAAGAAATCTCCATCGCTGGCTTGAAAGTTTGACTAAGTTGGTATCATTTCTTAATAAGGGGCTCATTAATTTTGGCCTCCTGAACTTTTCTCATGGCATTTTCCACTATCTGCTAACCTTCTACGTTCTTTTCACTATTCTCTATGGTTCACCTCCTCCAACAAGGCTCCTCTGATTACTCTTCTTCCCACCAATGTTTATCTTGCTTTGATTTGCATAATACTTATGTTCAGTTTGTTTCTTCCTACCAGTAGAAAAGATCTGCTTATTGCTTGAATTTTTTTTTATGGTGCTTAAGACAATGCTGTGCTCCAATAATCACCAAACTATGTTGAAGGAACAAATCATGATAATTAACTTTATTGCAAAAGGGAGACTTCATTCTTGGTAATAAAAAATAAAAATAAAAAAGAAACAAGCAAACAAATAAACAAACAAAAAAATTTAAAATAACTTTCATCTTGCTGGGTCATTCTGATTTCTCAAAGACTAAGGAGTCACATGCACATGACTTTGGTAGTTTATCAAAAAATTAGTTCAGTGGTTAATATACTATCAAAATATTGGTCCAGTGGTTCTTAACCCCATTGTTCACTTAAACCCAGGCCTCACCACAGATCAAGTGAATCAGAATCTTTGCAGGTATGCCCAAGATATAATTTGCATACATCATATTCATATTTTATTTATACATATTGATTTGTACAACCTCACTCTTAATACATTTTTCTAAAGAATGAGCATGTTCAAATATGATTTTGTTGTTCTTCGAATCATAAAATTTTAGAACAGAGAGAACTAAGATAATATCTGGCTCAATCTTTTTATTTTACAGCTGAGAACACGTAGCTTACAAGAGACTGACAGTGTAGCCTCACACAGTGGTGTGGCGGTTTTTAAGTGACAGGTTCTATCTTTAATTAGTGGAATTTTCTGAACTCCAATTCTGAAGCTGTAGCAACTAAACAAAGCTATTTAGTTTTTAAAGTTCTGCTTATTTTCTAAAGAAAATCTGTAAAAATATTGCAAGTGAAAGATCTGTATTTTAAAAGCTATTGGCATCAGGTGCTCCATAAAGACCTTCGATTTGGCACATTCCAAATAACCCATTGTCGTGGCAGAGGAAATGCCACGGCAGGATATATCAAAGTCCAAAATAAATGACTAGTATCTACTTGCAGGCTTTTTCACTGACCCTGACTTCTAAGTCCATAACACTGTATGTTATCAGAGCCTAGAGCACTTCTAGCCTTTAACTATACCAGTCATTCATTAGCTGACTTATTGCTTAGGAGCAAGCTAATCAGCACCGTGAACTTCCCTTTTCTCTATAAAAAGGTCCTACTGACGTTGCATTTTTCAGCTATTATAAGGATTAAATCAGATAATCTATGTGGAGATATTTTGAGAATAGTAAAGCACTATCTCTCTCTCAATCTCTCTCTCTATACACAGACACACACACACACACACACACACACACACACATAGAATTATTATATTACTCTTTCAGAGCAATGACTTCTAAATAAATATTTGTTGCTTTGATTACCCAGTCTCTAAATCCTTAGTATCATGCCACCCAAGAATCAACAAAAACTGGAGTTAGTGCTGGACTAGAGACTCTAGTCACTGAAAGTATCACATAACTAAATATTAAGAGATGTAAAGTGATGCAGTGACCCGGGATTTAGCTAGTCTAGGCTCTAGTCCCAAAGTCTGCTTTTAACTATTGATTTTGGACAAGTCATTTAATTTTTCTGGGACCAGAGTCTCGTCAGTGGTCAAAGGATGACTTGAATTAGAGTCAAAGATCCTTTTTTATTTATAAAGTCAGAATATTAGTGCTTAATTAAAATTACTAAAGTGCAATTTCCCAAGCCGTTAATTCATGTGGTTTTGCATTTTTAAAAAATCTTTTTAGAAGTATAGGGTTGGAGCCTAAAAACATAAGCCTATTTCTGTTAAACAGACATTTCAAACACATGTGTAAGATCCCCTTTGAAAGGAACATCTCTACTCAGATACTTTATGCTTGTTAGTATCCTGTCAGGGAGTCTTTGCTCCAAAAATAAATATATGGTTACTCAAAAAGCATATAATATAGTACTAGTCACAGAGTAACACCCCAAAACTGTTATGTTACTGCTCTCAGTTTGAGTCCCAGTTTGTGTGGCTTAACCCAAATGAGCCTGTTTTCTTATATATAAGTGGGAACAGTACCTTGCTCAAGGATCCATTGTGATAGCGTATATTAAAATGTTTTGTAAACTGTTAAAAACAATAGCAAGATATTACTATTACATAAGGGATGTAGCTTACCATACCATGACCTTACTAAAAAGTGTGCTTTTTCAAGTTACAGATTAAAATCTTTCTGACTTAATTATGGACACAGCACCTACTCCAATTCCTGGCTCAACAAATATGCTCAACAAATGTTTGCTGCATGAAAAGTATAACCCACAGAAAGACCAAAAGCTCTGTGAGCTCTGATTTCATATTTGTTTTTATCTCCAAATCTCCAGAGCCTAGCACAGTATCTGACTCATAACCTCAATAATTATTAGAAGAACAAATTTTTGTCCCCTCTAATTCCTCTTCAACATAGCTCAAGAGGCAGAGGCAAAGGCAGAGGTAGGCAGAGGAAGCATCAAAAATTATTTCCTGTAAAGGTTGCTTGGAATGAAAAACTGGAAATTAATTCATCCACTCTCTAACAAATAGCTTGAAAGAGCAAAAGGAACATAGACTCTTGAGTTCAAATTGTTTCTAAATTCTGCAATTTTGGTAAATTAATCTCTCCAAAACTCAGTTTCCTCATCTTAAAGAGTGACTAGTATCTCACTCAGAGGATCAAGCACTGCTATGGAAGGTTGATCAGAGCAGGGACTTCATTTTGGGCCCACTATCTACACTGAACAAGGAGCAATGTCTCATATATGATCTCACTTGATTCTCAGGGCACTCATAGGGTAGATGGTATCATCCTTCCCATTTCATAGATAAGAAAACCAAGGTTCTCAAATGTTTGTTGACTAAATTTGTGAGAAATTGACAGAATATAGCTGAAGTAACAGAATGCCTGCACATAGTAAACAGGAAATGTGAGCGTATCATTATCATCACCACCACCACTATTACCAGTGTTATCAGTATTATTACATTACTGGTGGTTGAAGAGCAGCCACCTTTGGGGAAAGACCAAAGAATTCGAATCTCAAGTTCTCCATTTACTGGCTATATGACTTAGAACAAATTTCTTAACCTATTCGAGTTCTTTTGCTTCTACAGAAATCTTGGTGTCGTGAGAATTAGATGCTACATGAAAACCACGAAACAGAGTCTGGAGCTCAGGCACAGCGCGATATATGACAGCGATTATTATTAAAGAAAAAAAAAAATCTCCGAGTCCTCTTTCTTCTAGTTAACATGCCTGTAATACATACATAACTGAATACATAACACGACCGCAAACAAGGAAGGAAAGAATTTCGGCGATAGAAACCGCCGAAAAAAGAGGGCAATTAAGCCGGTGCTTGACAGTTCCCACCAAAGTGTGCCAGTTTCCGCGACTATCAACCAGTATAAACAGCCAAGGTTCCAACAGGACAGTCAGCTCCGTAAGGAACAAAAAGGAGGCAGAGCCGTCGCTTAAACCCTCCCCCTAACGGTCTCCTGGCCGCTGGCCTCAGGGGCGGCCCGACTCCCGTTTCCGGCCCTCGCAGGACCACAGCTCCCAGCATGCCTTTGAAGGGAAGTCTTTCCCGCTGGAAGACTACTAGTCCCGGCATGCCATTCGGCACTCCAGCAAATTAGATGGAATAATGGGGTGACCCCATTGCACGCAGGGAACTGTAGTCCACTTAGCGGTTGTCTCTTAGAGGGGCGGGGACAGCAGCGGGTCGTTTTCGTCAGCTGAGAAGAATGATTCACAGAGGAGAGTCAGGAGAGAACAGTTCTGTCTGTGAAAGCCTATTTAAAGGGCTGGACTCTAATCCGAGGGAAAGAGAGGCGGGAGAGCAAGCAGGACCTTGGGTCTGACCCCGCCTCAGGCCGCTCGGCAAGCCTCTTATCAAGTCCTGGGCCTTGTCGGGGGCGGCCGCGAGGCGCCGGTTGCTGGGGGACCGGTGACGTCGCGGGGTGAAAGTTGAGGGGCGGTGACGTTGGGCCTGCCCGGGCGGAGGCTGGCGGGTTGGAGGCAGGAGGGAGGGAGGGAAGGAGGGAAGGAAGGAAGCTGGGAAGGAGCGAGCGAGCGGGGGCGCGAGGCGTTTACCTGGAGGCAGCGGCTTGGGCGCGCAGAGCGGCCGCGGCTCCCCCGCACCTGCGGCCATGGATGAGGAGCGCGCCCTCTACATCGTCCGGGCCGGCGAGGCGGGGGCTATCGAACGGGTCCTGAGGGATTACAGCGATAAGGTAAAGAGCCCTGGCCCCGGGCTTGGGGTATAGCACCCCCGGGCCGCCCTCCGGACTTGCACAGCGCATCTCTCCCCACCCCCTCATTCCGGGGATGCGCACTGCTTTCCCCCGAAAACGTTTCCGGCTTGGGCATGCGTGTTTGTGCCCCCAGCCTTTCCTATCCATGCATCCTGCATCCCCCTGCCCCCACTTTGGCGCCCACTCCTCTGATTCCGGCCCAGCAGCCTGTCCTACGGTCCTCCTCCCAAACGCGCAAGTCACACCCCCGGAATCCGTAGGTGTGCGTGTGTACTCTGTGCCCCACTCTTGGATGCATAAATACACTCGAGGCTTCCTCACCTGTGTAGCATAAAAATACTTGCTTCTGTACACAAACACGGCCCATGACCTGCGTAAAATATATCAGCCACGGTGGCAGTTCTTTATATACCTATAGCACTGTACAGTTTTCAAGGCGTGATGTCTCATATATGGTCTCACTTGATTCTCAGAGCACTTATGGGGTAGATGATATCGTCCCCCCCATTTTATAGATGAGAAAACCGAGGCACTAAGAACTGAAATTATGCCAAGGTCATGGACATACTATGTTATAAGTGGGGGGAAAACCTAAGTCCTAAAAATACCTATTATTTGTATCGCATTAACAGCTTTCCCATCCGTTATCTCATTTAATCTTGACAACAGTCTTATGAGGTTTTATCTGTGTTTTGCAATTGAGAGTCTCAGTTGATTAAGTAACTTGCCCAAGGTCATACTTGTGAGCTGGTATCCCAGCCTAGGTTTTCAAATCATTTATTGTTTTTTTCAGTGTACGATTCTGCATTAAAAAGGTATCGTGTTATAAATCCCAGCCACTTTTCTGAATCTCTCTTCTAGGACCGTTAGCTCTCCACTACTTTTTCTTCCAGGAATTTTACATGCTCACTTCAAAAGGCAGCATACCACACCTTTATTCTTCCATTTAGAAGACCGCTTTATAGAAATGACTGACTATTCCCTCTGTGAAAACACACCCAGCACCAAGTCTCACCCTAGATATAACATCTTTCTTTCATTTGCTTCTATTCACAATTTCTCCTTCTGTTTTCTATATGCATACTACTGCACATTTTACACTTTGTATTATTGAGTTGCTAGTATGCCATTTTTGTTCTGGGTGGATGGAGAAGATGCAAAAATAAGACACCTTCATTTCTATTTAATCTTCCCAACAACCCCGTGAGGAAAGTGGTGGTATTCCCTATTTTACAAATGATAAAATTTAGGATAATGTTGCCCCAAGTCTATACAACCATTCAGAGATGTGGCTGAGATTTGAATCTAGGCTGTCTGACTGCTCTTTCTACAAGACTACACTGCTTTCTTTGGGAAAATGCATGGATTCAATTCTATTCATATCTTAGCCCCTTCACTTCTGATGTGCTTTACTCTTGCTTATCTGTCTAACTTAGAAGTTCATTTGATGCATAGATTTATATATTGTGGAGGTTGTATTCGTTTTACTTGATTTGTAACTTTTCCAAAAAGGATTTGAGGCACCTACAAACTGATTTTCAAAAGAAAGAAATACAACAGAAAACCTTGGCGTTGTGTTGAATCAAGTAGTATTTATTTAGCACTTACTATATGCCAGATATCCAGCAATAAAGAGGAACTGAAGGGAGGAGGAAAAACCTCCAACTGACCCTTATCACCTTCAGTATTTCTCCTTCCCTTCATGGCTAAACTAATTAGAACTCCAGATTTGCTTCCTCCGATTTATTTCTTCCTCTCCTTGATTTCCCTCTAGGTTGGTTTCCACTTTCCACTGCTGGCCAAGTGCTGTCAGCTTGAGTTCTAGATATCTCCAGCTCCGCTTTCACATTGAGAATGTTTTTTAAAACTGTAATGCCCAGTGTGCATTGTTTAAGGTGGTATTTCTGAAGTGTTTGGGAATTCTTCCTAACACTTGGATGTTTGGGCCAAACCTGAAAATGCCCAGACTTGATCCAAGCCAAGTCAGTCGTCTCTGTCAGAAAAGAGCTCTCATGTTTAATGCTGATTATAGTAGGGCCAGAGTACAGAGACAATAGCTCAGTTTCTTGTTGGCTTTGCAGCTTTGCCCCCCAAGGTGAGAGAAACATGAATAGGAACGGAAAGTATGATCGCAGTTGTCTGGCAATAAGAATGGGAAGGTGGAATTAAATCATCCAGCTCTGTAGGATATAGAGTCTGAACCCCAGAAAAAATAACTGGATATGGTGTGCTTCATTTTTCTTATCTGGAAAAATTGATTTCAGAAATGTTCAGAGTAAGAGGTGATTATGGGGCATTAAGGGATCTAACCAAGAAGAGAAATGAATGATGTAGAGAGAGAATGTTTGGTTCATTGTTTGGGGGGAGGAATTTCTTTTGTGCTACCTTATTTCTCTAATAAAGCCAGTTGTCAAAAGGAATAGTGGAAAGAAGGTAGAATTTGAGGTCAGATAAACATTGGTTCACATCTGTCATTTATTATTAGTTTCATGACTATGGTAAGTTATTTGAAGCTTGAGTCTCAGTTTCTATATCTGTAAAATAGGACTAATATCACCTAAATTATTCTGAGGCTTAAATTAACTGAAGTATAATGCCAAACACTGAGCACAACACACCTGGAGGCATTGACTCAGTTATATTCTAATGATCAAAGTACTCAAGAGGTCCTGTGACCAGGGCACAGGGCACTGGAGTCCAACTGCCTGGACTGCCTCAGTTTGCCCTCCGTGTGTGCTAGTATGTCCTAGTTACTTAACTTTGCTGTGCCTCAGTTTCCTCATCTGCCAAACGGGTAATAACAGTACCTACATCATATGTTTGTCAGGATCAAATTAGTTATATGTGTACAGCACTTAGAATAGTGCCTAGCACAGAGGAAGAACCCATCTGTTTTTGAACAAAAAAAGTGGGAATTAAACATGTATCACTGAGTTGACATAGCCCGATTAAAAAAAAAAATGGGGGATTATACTCCATTCTTTCTCTTTTTCCTTGACGTCTGCACTTTCACATTTAGAGCAACAGTTACCTGTCTGGCTCCAGGTAACAACATCTAATTTCTGCTGAACGTTACAGAGACTAATTTCCCAGCTTTCTTGCTTTATTCACTGATCCTTGTTTCTTGGGGAGAAGGAAGAACTGTTTATCCCAGAAAAAAACAAAACTTGTCTGTTTCTCAAGGACATATGCATGTTGACTCAGCATAGGAAAGTATTAAAAAGGATAGGAAGACTGGTTTTTCACTCTTCTTAGTTCACCTGTTAACATATATTGAGTGTCTGCTATGTACTGTGTTATCCTAATGGCTTTCACATGTCATCACATGTAATCCTCTTATATTAAAACTTCTGAGGGGGATGGAAGTATTCTTCTTTTGGGGGATTAGGAAATTGAGATTCAGAAAAACAAATGACTGTCTACGGGCCCAAGAGCACATAGCTAGAAGTGGCAGACCTAGTCTTCAGATTCCACATACAGGTCTCTTTGCAAGGCCATGTTGCTTTTACCCCATCACTTCTGTGTTTCTGAGCCCAGAAGAGAATGGTGTTTCAGCACCAATACACTACTTCTTTTGAATACTGTTGGACCCTAATCACCTCCACTCTGGTTATAGAATGAGCTATTGATTATGGAAAGTATGATTCTAGTCTAGGCTGTCCAGGGTCCTTCTCCTTTAGGGCCTGTTCTGATAACAGATTTAGTAGAGCAATTGGTTGCCATCATTATGATTATCAACGACAAACTGATCGAGGGCCTCATGGTGCACAGTAGTATCACAGTTACCTGAATCACGGATATTTAGGCTAGAAAGAACCTCAAGAGATAATTGGGTTCAACCCTCTCAGTTAATAGGTGAAGAAACTGAGGCCTAGGGTCATCAACTATGATGATAACCAGAGATATTGCCACCTAAGCATGTTACCCATAGCAAGCTCCAGCAGGATTCCTGTTGGAAGTTTATGGCCAAATGAAAGATAGAAGCAGGTAGGTCTCCAAGAATAGTCCTCATAAGAGAGGAAAACCACACTGATAGCAGTGAGGTCTTCATTTATGTGCTAGAAGAACCTGATTGATAAGGACCTTATATTGGGACAATTTTATAAATATAGCTTCCACATTTGAATAGGATATATAAATACCCCATATCATGTAAGAGGACTTTTTGCTTTCCACAGTGAGTTCTGACTCCGAGGTTATTTCACAGATTTTTGCAGAGTAGCATGTTTAATGGTCTGTTCCTTTGTTATACCTTGTTCTTATTTCCAAATTGAGTTATATAATTTCAGTTACTGGCATTTAGTTCTAAGTAATCTATTCATGAAACATAGCCCAACACTCACACACAGGTAATTACTTGGTGTTAGTACCATTTGAGTGTATCTTTGGAAGTCTATGAAATAACTCCTAGTTCTCTAATAATTCAGTATTTGGCCACATCATATGCCATGTAATAATAACAGTAGTGACCACTTATTGAACATTTGCTGTGTGCAAAGGTGTTGGACATAAAGATAAGGAAAATGACTGGTAGTAAAGTTGAGTAACTTGACCAAGGTCACACTTCTGTTAAGCAGAAGGACTAGACTCAAACCTAGTGCTTTCTGAATCCTGACTCTGATCTATTTAGAGCCTATTCATAGTATATAAAACCTACAGAGGGGAGTCCTAATGAGTTGTGTGTCTCTGAGCTGTTCCTACCTTAGCTGGTCTCTAAATTTAATAGTGGTTTTACTCTTTAGTTTATATTTGACTTGTTGTTCCTGTTTGTCCGGAAATTAAGCATATGAAGAAGGTGAGATGGTTGACTCTTGGTTAACAGTTCTAGAAAGGCATTTATAGCCAGATATGCTAGTTCCCCTTCCCCTTTCAACCCTAGAAAAGGGGGAGAATAAGGGTTAAAGGTTAAAGGATAAAAGAAGTTAGGCATAGAGAAGTTAAGATCCTTGGAGCCAAGCAGCCTTAGAGGTCTTAGCTGGATAGATTGACGCATTCGAAATTCAACTTTGTATTGCCTCACATACTGGTATATTTTCTAATTAATCCCTCATGCTAGTTAGATAAGGCCTTCCGAAAGCTTTTCTTTTTTCTTTCCTCTCTCTTCCTTTCTTTCATGTTTTAGTTTTATGACAGGATCAGCCTTGCATTTAAAAAACAACAGAAAATTTGAAACTAATAATAAAATAAAATAAAACACAAAAAAGAAAACCCAGAAAATAAATGTTGGCAAGGATGTGAAAAGGAAAAGCAACAGAAAAATTAGTCTTCAGTACTAGTCTAAATTATCACCTTAAAAGATCAATTTTAAGCAGACACTGTTTACAAGATATTTTTATAACTTAGGGTCTTTCCAAGATTTCTGTTGCCTTACCATAAATGCCAAAAAATTTAGGAGAACCATTATATTGGCAACTAGGTACATTTATTCCAGATAATTTATGGAATTTACACAAAATGGTAAAAAATAAGCTTTGTTGGTTTCTAAGTGTAATTATTCTTGTTTACATTAGACTTTTATTAAGCTTCAGTTTACAAGGTTAACTTGATGTCTGATGCTTCTTTTATCTAATACTGGTTTTTACTAAACCTCAGATCTATAAATTCCTAACTTAAAGCCTTCAGATTTACAACTTGTTCTTTCTTTTCTTTCTTTCCTTGTTCATTCATTCATTCACTTATTTTTTATTTTTTTAATTTCACTTTTAATTATAAAAATAATATTCCAACAATGAGTTTTGTCAGAGAAATCACCAGAATTTCTGCCTCCCCCGTACAGTCGCTTTTTATTTGCATTTTAACACTCAAGACTTTGTTTGAACGCATCCATATATTTAGGTAGGTACTTTCATCATAGACATGGATATATAATTTGATGTTTTACTCTTTCCATTTGATGCCATCATTTTCCATGTAAAAAGCTTTTTAACCATCTTTTTGTTTTCATTGTAATGTAATATTCTGTCAGGTGGATGCCCAGCAATTTATTTCATCAGTCTCCTGTTGTTGGATAGTCAGGTGTCTCTCTTCTTCTATATTAGATAACAGTGCAGTGAATATGCTTATATATATAATTCGTCTCTCCTCTGGATGATTTCATTAGGATAAATTACTAGAAATAGAAGTTCTGGGTCAAAGCATGTGAATATTTTTATGGTTTCCAATATGTGTTGCCAAATTACTTTCCCTTTTAAAGTTTGTCTCAATTTATACTGCTGCCAGCAATATCATACTTGGATTATTAATGCTCATTTCTCAGAGAGCTTTATGTCCTGTCTTACTCTCCATTGATCTGGTCTATAAGCTACTGCCCCAAATGTTCTTCCAGAATGCTCTACTTATTCACACTCCCCTCAGAGTCTTCCCCTGGTTTCCTACCATCCATCTGCCAGCTCAGATATAAATTTTAAAATCCAAGCCCTTATCACCTGACATCCATTTTAATTGTTTTCCAAGCCACATGTGAAGCAGTCTCTCTTAGGCTTCCTCAGATGGCCCTTCTCTCTTACCTCTAAGTCTTCCCTCTGACCATTTCTTAGATTCAGAACTACTTGCTCACTCAATGTTTCTGCATCTCATTTAATTTCAAAAATTGCTTCTTCTACAAAGCCTTCAATGCAGAACCACCTGTAATGATGATATCTTTAGTACTTCATGTGCTCAACTCCTGGTGGGTTGCCAGTAAATGTTTGTTAGTGTGGCCAGAGAGAGAAATACAAAGGAAAAGTGGAGATTTTTTTTTTTTAAGAGAGCTTAGGACTCATAAGAGCACTTGGTTCTCCTGACTAAAACTTGAGAGGAGAATGCTTTATTTTTTGTGTACCATCACTCTTTCTCTGACAGTGGGCAAGTCAACTTACTCCATCACCTGTTGCAGCTACAGAGTGGAAAATATAGTGTTGCCAGTCATTTTAGGAGAGTCAGGACAGTCTCTTCCAGTTATTTTTTCTTCAATATCATTGGCACCACCATCATTATAACCGTAATTTATACTAATTGTTTATTATGTGCCAGGCATTGAGATGGTATATCATATACCTTCATTGTTTAAACCCTAACAGTAATTCTGTAAACTAGATACTCCCTTTCTTCACATAAGAAATTCAGTTATGGAGAATGTGTTACTTGTTCAACTAACTAGTAAGTGATGGATCCATGATTTAAACACTCATTCTTACAGAATATTTTTCTGAAATACTAGTCTATCAAATCACTTCCCTTTCTACAATTATCTGATGATTTCCTGTTGCATATGAAAAAGAAAGTACAAACGCCTCAGCAACATCGGAATGCCCTTCCAAATATCTTTCCAATCTACTTTTTCCATCCTCATCTTTCTTTACTCTTCTCCTCCCATCCCCTACCATCCCCTAAGATAGAGCTGCTTATTTCATAAATACATCATACTGTTTCACGCATCTGAGCCTTTCTGTTTCTATAATGCTTTCATTTGCTTCCTGGCAGACTTCTATTCATCTCTCAAAGTCCAGTTCAAATTCTCTGTACTGCATGCAGAGCATTCCAGATCTCTGGGCAGAGTTAGTGACTTGGTACTCTGTGCTCCTTGGTATGTATTTCTGCTGTAGACTTTTCATACTAAAAATTATTTGCTCATATGCCTATCTCTTTAACACTAATAGTGAGATATGATATGAGAAGGCAACATTTTTTATAGAAACATTATATAGTTTTAAACATAGCCAAAATTAAAAATCTGTGTATTTAAAATGACATTGCTTCTCTTTTTTCTCCCCTCAGCATAGGGCTACTTTCAAATTTGAACCAACAGATGAAGATAAAAGAAAGGTAAGACTTGGTGTTACTGTTTATGTTGTGTGTGTATATGTGTTTCATTCATGGACTTTCTAAACAGTGGAGTTGTTTTTATCTGATGGTTATTTAGTTTTCAGTTCCCTTCAGCTTGTTTTTTAGGAACTCTGAGAATAAAGACATGTGCCAGGTTTAGTATGAATTACATACAATGCCCTCTGCTTCATCTCCACTGGACCATTAATTACACTTGGATAAATCAAGGCAATGGGAACGGTTCAGAGGGGACTCTCTTCCCATATCTTCTCACTTCCAGAGATTGACTTCATTTGAAAGCAGGACTGCAGGCTGCCCACAGTGCTTTGCTAATATTGTGAAACTTGGCTTTGGAATAAGTTTTGGGAAAGCAGCCGTTAATGCTGCTGCCCCTTAGCCATATGTCCTTCCCTATGCTGACAGTTTTGTTGTCAGCAATTGTCTGAGGTCACTGACTTCATGGGCATAGAGGAAAACAGAGTCAAAAGACTTACCAACAGAAGAGTTCTAAAGAGGGTACATCAGAGATATGATCATTTAATGTTGTGTTTGCCTCTTGGGTTGCCTATGGTTGCTTTACTTAGTTGATTAGAGCATGCTACTAAAGGAGAAGCTCACCAGTTTTGTCTGTGTGTTGGGCCCCATTTATCTATCCCTGGCCTCAAATGCCAAGACCAGGTAAGAAAGCATGACTGAATTAGTGTAAACCTATCACTGCTGCTGGAAAAATAGCTTTAAAAAATCTAGTGCTTTCCTACTAGTGGTTTGATAATACCTTGAAATCATCCTTCTGTTCACGTCCACAACAGCATCTAATGTCTACATCCTGCTTACTTTACCTCGTGATTTTTTTCGTTCTACTCTCTCCTTAACCCCTGTCCTAATTCAGGCCTTCATCTGGATTACTTCACCAGTTTCCTAACTGTTCTTTCTTTTTCCAGTTATATGCCCTTCCAGTCCCTTGTCCATGAATGTAGAACAACAATCTAACCATGTCACTCCCAGCCTTTAAAACCCTTGGGTGACTTTTTTTGGCCTGTAAGATTCAAACTTCATAACATGACATCCTAGATGCTTAGTGAACTGATCTCTGCCTATTTATGCAGCTCTTCTCTCCCTTATATTTTATTCTCTGACAATATGAAATGTTTCGAGTTACATACACATATACATCACTTCTGTTTCTTCTTTTCTACCTTTGCTTTTATTGTTTTCTACTTAGAATGCCTTTTCCTTCTTGTATACATCTTCCACTTTTCACCTGGTTAATCCAACTCAGCTCCAGGGTTATCTCTTTCAGGAAGCTTCCTTTAGTATTCCTGTTAGGGTAAAGTAACCCATTTCAATATTCCCATACAATTCTATGTAAATCTCTAACACTATGCTTATACATTGTCTCTTAATTAAATATTTATGGCTCTCATTGTGAGACCCTGCAAACTCCCTAATGACAGATAATGTTACTTATGTCCTCCACATCTAGAGTGCCCAGCACATAAATAACACTGAAAAAAGTATCTGTTGAATGAGTGACATGGAGTATAAACTTTGGAGTTTAAATATTTAACCCTATTTTCTTTTGGATTTTAGCCGTATAAACAAGACTAGAATACTTTTTAGAGCAGGGGTTCCAACTAGGAATGTGCATTTGGGGGAGCTTTTTAAAGATAGGCCTGCTCAGGCCTAACCTCTAGTCTACTGAGTCAGAATTTAGGGGGTGGGATCCAAGAATGTGTATTTTTATAAATAGCCTCAGGAAACAAACACACATTTGGTGGGAGTGCAAAATAGCACAATTCCTGTGGAACAGAAACTGGCAGTATCTACCAAAATTATAGATGCATTTTGTCCTTTGACCAAGCATTGTCACTTTTAGAAATCTTTTGTGGATAGATTGAACCCAAATAAAGAAAGTTATTTGCTGAAGCATTGTACTTGATATCAAAGATTGGAAACAACCAACTGTCCAGCAGTTAGGGAATAATTGAAAAAACTAGGGGACATCTGCATAATGGAATGCTGTGATGTGGTGAAGGGAGAAGGAGAGGGACAGACCATTATGTGCTAATGGGAGAGAAAAAAACCAAGAACATATTTTTTGACATACCCTTGGTAGGTATTCAGGCTAGGAAGGCAGCTGCTATTTGTTTAGTTGGGAGAATCCATGGTACCTCTGTAGATTCATGTTGCCTTGAGAATCTGACACTAGAATCTTTAGTAGTACCTTTACTGTTCAAATTAAATACATTAAGACAGATTCGCTCACTCCACATAAGTTTCAGTTGAGGAAGAAGATTTTCCCACACAGTTATTAATGAAGCATGTGTATTTCCTATATGGTAATTGCAAAACCTAACGTTTTTAGAGTATTGTCTTTGCCTTTTAGATCTTCAGAGACAGTAACTACTGTACTGGTGTTATTTTCCACTATAATGTGCAGATTTCTGTTTCCTCAGGGTTCTACTACAAACAAATGTCATTGGGGACCTAGCTAGGTAATCTTCACTAATGGAAAAACAGTGGCAAACAAAAACATTTCAGTCTCCAGGGGTTAAAACCATTAGTGACTTTTTTATGCCTAAGGCTTTAACAAGACTTTGAAATCAAAACTATTGGACTACTCTAACGGATCTACATCCTGACAGTTTCTTTAAGTTCTCGATGTACAGAAACATGGAATAGTAGATATATCTCTGCATTAAACCTAGTTTAAAAATAAGAGGAACTCAAATTACTGTCCAGTTTGTTCTGCTACCCTAGTTCTCTTTTTCTCTTTCCTAAACATGTCTCTGGAGCCTTCTTTCAGTAGCTCCTTGGTAACTACCGCACCCCTTTCTATAAACTAAAGGTAAAAACACACCTTTCTTATATAAAATCTTTGTGAACAACTTAGAAGTAAATGTATGGAAACAGAGCCTTTCAAAAAATAAAAATGATACTGAGCTTTTTAGGAAATGGTTATAAATTAAGGATCCTTAGGCCTAATTCCTAATACTTATGTAGTGTTTTGCATTTTTACAAAGATTTGCTTTGCAACGGTAATACACTAATACTGTAAGTATGGTAAGAATGCCACTATCCCTATTTTATTGATAAGAAAACTGAGGATCACATTAGTGACAACTTGCTAATACTCATATAACTAATAAGTGCTGGAGCCTCACAGAACATTTTCAGACTATTATGTGGCAGCTCCTTCACTACTCCCACTCATTACCACTTGAGGTATAGTTCAGAAGGTTTGAAATTATGACTCAGTACCTTGTTTTATCTCTTGTTTCATACCTCGAGTCACCATTTAGGCAACTAGTCTTAAAATGGAAGATAGCAAAGGAAATTACCAACGAGGAGTGCTTAAATCTTTCCAGATAAAGTCAAGTCAGATACGACTGCTCATGTTTGTACATATATGCAAATAGTTTTAGGAACATGTGGATCATTGTAGATTTGGATTTAGGCACCTGTGCTTATTGAAGCATTTGATTTACATCCTCTATCTAAATTGGTAGGCTGTGATTATCTACCAGCACATAAACAAATATATCATGCAAATATATAGGGTGGGAGGAGGTATGATGAATAATCTGAAAATTTATATCTTGAAGAAATGAAAGCTCTTATATTGGTTTCTAAAACACAACTGATCTTAAGACCAAGTACTTCATGATTGCAATACATGTTGAAAAATAAATGTCATAAAATGAGCAAAGGAATTGTAGCTCTTTCACCTGTAAGATAAGAATACAATTACATCAAATGTAAAAGACTTCAGTTGCTGTCTGAGATAAATCTTTATGTATGGCCATTTTCCTCAAAAGAATGAAGTTAAAAATAGCTCAGTTTCAAGCATGTATTTTATTACCTTCAAATTCACATAGATAATCCCATATTTCTGTGGAGGCAGAGGATAATTGCTAAGTCGAGAATTCTTTGAGGATAACAACTCTCACTTCTCTTTGTATTTTCATCCCCCAGCACTGCATGTGGCACTAAATAGGCAACTACAATAAACACCTGTTGAATGAAGGTAACTTAATGAGTGGAGGCTAGAATTCCTGTGACTTGTACATATCATTTGGTGTTGAGTGTAAAATTCTCTTAACTATGTAGCAGAATCAAGCACATCTCATGTTTACTGAAAAAGCAGGACACAAAAGTATTCATACAGTATGATCATAATCATGTAAAGCTAATAAAAATTGTACTAAGACAAAACTACAAAGAAATTCACTAAATGGTGACTATCTGAATATTATTGCTGTGAGTGGTATTTTTCTTTCTGTATTTTAAACTTTTATAGTAGACAATAATAATAAAGGATATGATAAAGGATAATGATAAAAGATATGAATATATAATATACATGTTATATATTCTGGTAATAGTGTTATTGGAGGTATAAGCAAAGACCAATACTTTTTTTTTAATTGTTTTCTCTAAAATTGAAACTTTTTGATTATCTCACATATTCCTTTTGGAGGAATATAAAAGGATATTATTAGGTTTAGAGATAGCATTACCTGTAGAGCCAGTTTATGGAGCAGAATTATATGAACACAAAGTTCCAGTCAACCATTTGAAATATTTCTTTTTTTAAACTTTTTCCCCCAGACTTGGCATATTAGTAGATCTCTATAGTCCACAAATGTTTTTCAGTAATTGCTGTATGCCAGGTCCTGTGTTAGGTTTTATTTCCTAATTGGCTATTTGCCTATGGTATTTGGTTTGGCACCTTCTCAGCTACAGGTGCATACGGAGGATTGCCATCGTGGACCATAGAAAATGAATGGGTAAATTTTCATATTGGATTTCCCCAAGGAAAATATGACAGCATAGAAATGTCAATCTTATACTGTGGAGCCATGCTTAGGAATAACTTGAGGCATGGATGCTTGTTCTAAAGGCCCTTTTCATGTATTTTAGTCATTTGAAAATTGTTAAATGCCAATTTTCAATAAAACAAATGAGCTTCGTATGCCTTGCAAATTCAATTCAAATTTTATTTGATGTCTTTACATTAGGGAATACACTGATACATGATGCAACTACAGTTATCATTTAGAAACCAGTAATTTTAAATATAATCATTTTTAATATCTTGATCTCTTACACACACACACACACACACACACACACACACACACCCTCTCACTCACTCACTCACTCACTACCAAAAGTATCCTATACCTTTTACTTTTTAAAGTTCTCATCCAGCTGGGTTCTGGCATAAATCCTGACTAGAAGGGCTGAACTGTATCAAAGGCCAGGATGAATGCCTTACAGTAGATCAAAGTAAAACAATTTAAACTTTATTTTAGACTCCATTGTAAGGTATTGAAGGACTAAATGTAGGGAGAAAGAACAGAATAGCTCTTCTGACTTAGTAAGCCATAGATGTGATAGCCCATACATGATGTTTGGATCACTTTTTGGATTTCTGCATGGGAATGATAAGAATAGCTATCCTGATTTGTACTTTAGAGTTTCAGATTTATTTTCTCATACAAAAAAAATTCATCAAGAACTTCCACTTCCAGCCATGACAGTGTGAGGAGCTCTATGGATCTGCTCCCCAGTGAAACTGGTGAAAATTATTTAAAAAAATAAAAAAACATTTAAAGTCTCTGAAAGTAGTCTTAAGAGCATATAGTCAATGGAGAAAAACGTATTTAAGAAAATCTACTGAAACTTAGTAAGAAAAGTGAAAGTCTGTAGTATTTGAACTAAGAACTGCATCCTCCCTTCCTTTCAGCTGGGAGAGATGGAAACCCTTATCCAAACTAATACAGAAATTAAGGCAGCATATAACACAGAGCTCCCTCCACCATCAGCTCACAGTGGGAGGGCTTTCTTCCCTGAAGAGACTGGGGGTAGCCTTAGCATTCTTTATCATGCCTTGGCTAATCTGTTGCTGAGACTAAATTCTAAGTGAGTGCAGCTGAGAGGAGCAGTCTCCTTCCCTTTGTGGGACTCATGGGACAGAGGCTCTACCTTGGGTGTGGTACCATTGAGAATAGTGGGGTACCAATTGCCCTTGTCCCTTGCTGGTGGGACACAGGTTCCACCCTAGGATAAGCAAGCTGAGGAGATCTGGGGCTGCTGCTCCCTGACCCACTCCAATTGTTCTCTCAAAGGGGGTTACCCAGTGAGAAGTATGCCGTATCTCTGTACCCAGCATTAGAACCATGGTTCCAAAACTTGCCCCAGAAGAGCAAACAGACCTTATACTACAGCTCTGAATCTCTCCCCAAAGGAACCAACTTTATTTGCAGCATTGTTCATCACTTGAGGGTGCAGGTTGTGGTGAAAGGCAGTTGGGAAGAGATTGATAGATTCATTGGAGATACAGGTAATCAAAAGGCTGGCTAGTTTGCTAGAGAGAAAGGGCAAAAGAGATAGCCGGGAGGAACCCTCTTGCGGTTAGAACAAACCTTAAATACTGATCTCAGGAACTACCCCCTTATAGAAATCCTAATAGACTATTTCAGTTTGTAGAGCTATTTATGCCCCAGGATATTGTCTAAGTCAGTAGATCAGTCAGCCAGCAGTTAGTGGCTCTTAACAGCAGGTTGTGGTCGAAGAAAGAGTTAGTCAAAGAGGAGGGGCTTGCTAAAGTCACTGTCATCCCAGGATGACTGTAGGCCTACCCAAGGGTGAGCTCCCTTGAAGAGAGGGAGGGACAAAATATGCTTCACTAAAATAATTCAGCCAGTTACTGAGCAAATAAATACCAATAGCAAGTCTTGGAGGGTAGAGACATTACTCACTGTTACTACAATGTATTATCTAAAATGTCCAATTAAAAAAAAATGTGACATGCAAAGAAACTGGAAAGAATGACCTATACACTGAGAGGTGAGAGGGAGCAGGCAAAGGAAGCTGCTTGAGAGAATGACCAGATGTTGGATTTAATAGACAAAGACTTCAAAGAAGCCAATTTAAATATATTCATAGAACTAAAGGAAAACAAGATTAAAGAAGTAATCCAGGGTTTGATGAAATGTCGCATCGAATGGAGAATATCAGTACAAACATAGATACTAAAAAGAAAATGAAGAAGAACTAAATGGAAATTTTGGCATTAAAATGTACAGTGAAGTACAATAACTGAAATAGAAATTCACTAATGGGGCTCAACAGTAGGTTTGAACTAGCAGAAGAAAGAATAAGCAAACTTGAAGATCAATAGAGAGTATACAAGGTGAAGAACAGAGAGAAAAGAATAAAGAAAAAATGAAGAAAGTCTCAGAGAATTGTGAGGCAACAGTGATGTACCAACATATGCATAATGGGAGAACCAGAGTTGAGGAGAGAGCAAAAGGAGAAGAAAAAAATATTTGAAGAAATAACATCTAAAAACTTGCCAGATTTACTGGAAAACTACGTACACATCCAGGAAACTCAATATTCAAAGATATGCAAAAGCGGATGCATCATAGTAAAAATGCTGAAAGCCAAAGACAAAAAAAAAACTTTGAAAGCAGGTACACTCGGGGGGCCTGGCACACTCGGCATATGGTTTGTGGCTCCACCTGTGGCGCGAACCCAGGACCTTCTGTGTGTAAAGCAGATATTTTAACCACTACACCAAGGAGCCACCCCCAAGACAATCTTAATAAATGGAGAAAGATTCCTTGTTTATGGATTGGGAGATTTACTGTTGCTAAGATGCCTGTACTTCTCACATTGATCTGCTAATTTCTTTTAGAATCTTAAGTAGCTTCTTTGTAGAAATTGAAAAGCCAATTTTGGGATTCATATGGAATTGCAAGAAATGCAGAATAGCCAAAACAGTCTTGAAAATAATAAATTTGGAGAACTCAAAATTCTCAATTTCAAAGCTTACTACAAAGGAACAATAATCAGGACTGTAGTACTGTCATAAGGATAGATAAATTGTGTGTGTGTTTGTGTTCAATAGAATAGTATTAAGAGTCCAGAAATAAACTTATGTGTCTGCAGTCAACTAATTTTTGACAATGATGACAAG
Source organism: Macroglossus sobrinus (assembly GCA_004027375.1). Taxonomy (NCBI): domain Eukaryota; kingdom Metazoa; phylum Chordata; class Mammalia; order Chiroptera; family Pteropodidae; genus Macroglossus; species Macroglossus sobrinus. The sequence goes on from PVKZ01000518.1 coordinate 319,600, forward strand.
ACTATTCAGTGGAGAAATAATAGTCTTTTAACAAGTAGTCTTTTATATCCACATATAAAAGAATGCAGCTGCACCTTTACCTCACATATATAAAAATTAATTCACAATGAATCAAACCTAAATGTGAAGCTGAAACCACAAGACTCTTAGATGAAAACGTAAGGATAAATCTTCATGGCTCAAGATTTGGCATTGGATTCTTAAATATGACACCAAAAGCACAAGCAACAAAAGAAAAAATAGATAAATTGGACTGCATCAAAGTTGACTTTGTGGTTCAAAGGGCACTCTCAAGAAAGTGTAAAGACAATCCACATGTAACAAAACCAGTTTTACTATAGGCTCATTGATATAAATAAGACAAGTTCCTAGGCTTCTCAGCTTCTCATCATTATAATAAAATGATATTATTCAAGGAGGTGCTGTACTTTCTAAACTAGGGTAGTGAGAAGCTATGATTCAAACCTAGGCAGTCTGGTTCAGCATCCAGTGTATACTACACTGCCATTCAGTAATTGAATTCATCTGTTGTATAGCATATGAATCAATGCTATTCAATTTCTGATTTAGGCATCCAAAATTCAAGACTTGATATGGAGCATGAACAGAGCTTTAACATTGAACTAATAATCAGCATTGAGAGGAAACAGCAGAACATGCTTTTGTAGTGTAAGTGACTGGCTAGGATAACTAGCGAGGATATGCAGTGTCAGCTCTCCCCAGAAGCAGTGTTTTTTGTTTTTTGTTTTTTTTTTTTAGATTCTTCAGATATATTTTTGGCTGAAAGTGTAGTTTATTTTTCTCAGCAGTTAGCCCTTCCTTATAAAGTTTGATCATGTATTAAGGAACATGAAAACCTTATACATCATTGACTAATTAAAAACACTTAGATACCTGAAAGAGTTCTTGGCTGATTTTACATTTCCAGTGTTCCCAACTTCCCCATTTATAGATGAAAATCTTGAGAAGTTGTCTTGCCCAAGGTCACAATTAATGAGTAGAATTGCTAGGATTCAAACCAAGTCTTCTGTCTCCTTTTTGGCCTTCAGTGATCATCTTTGCAGGGCTTCTCCATGGGAAATTCACAGTGTAGTAATGGACCAGAATATCTTCCAGCACAGTGGTTCTTTCTACGATATGTCATACCAAGGGTCATCACACTGTGGCTGAATACTTTCAGTAATGGGAAGCTCCCAGCAGCCACTTTGCTGTTGAATAGCTTTAATTGTTAGAAAGCTTTAATATGAACTCTAAATCTGCTTTGGTTGATCCTCATACTTTGCCCATATCCTACTTTGCCTCTGCCTTTGTCCACCATTTGGCTTATCTACCTACTTCCTTTCTGCCACTGTATCTCATTTTTTTCTCACTTACTGCCCAACACTTAAATTTATCAAGCTTTCTGGGCTAAATTCCCTGTAGTTTATTCTTTCAGTCTTTTAATACACAGTTTAAATTGCTATACGTTTATATTCCTCATTCATTTTAATATGTGTTCAAGGTCCCTAATATTGTAAATAACTTGAGTCATGTGCTTTTATAGCTCCTCAACCCAAAATAGACTTCTCATTACTTGGTTAGAATTTACTTCTCTTAAATAATTTGCATGTACTTCAACTGTTAAATTGGGAGCATTTTGAGTTGTGTGCTTATATCAGGGCTATGTACACAGGGGTCAGTAATGGACACTATAGTTCTAAATGGACACTATAGAATCCATAAAATTAATATCAAATTGCAACATCAACACTTTCCCTTTTTAAGTGGTTTTGCCATTAAAAGGTAAATACAGATAAAAACTTCCTAGCCATATTATGCCTGTGTAGAGAATGCCTGTAAATATTTCTTGATCTGTTTATCTGGCCATCTTTATGATGTAATGTACATTAGTCTCTACTCTATGCCAAGCACTATGCTAGAGATTTTTTAACATATCATCTCACTTAATATTTATAAGCCCTAGATGTTACCTCTGTTTTCAGAGATGAGGAAATGAGGCACAACTGTTTCCAAGAAATTGCCCAAAATCTATAGCCACAAGGGGCAGATGCTTTCTTCACTTTATACTGTTTCCTAGTGAGTAATATATAAGATGCTTTACACCTTATAATATGTTCTCTCAGATGCTATCTATATTAAATAATTACAGTAACCCTGTGCAATAGATATATTTCTTACACATGAGAAAATTTAGCTTCAGATAGATTAAATAAATCAGTCCAGATCCATGTTCAGAAAACAGTAGAATTAGGGACTCGCAAGAACCCAAATAATCTTTTTCTCTGCCTTTTCTGCTATACCATTAGTATGTTACCGTGCCTTTGAAGACCTCTAAAATCTCATAACTGTCTCATTGATACAGCTTAACCTTCCTTTTGTCCTTATTCCTGGCTGTCTTAGTCTGCTCAGACTACCATAACAAAATACTGGGTGGCTTGAACAACATGCATTTATTTATCATAGTTTTGGACGCTGGGAAGTCCAAAGTCAGGGTGTCGGCAAGGTTCATTCTATGGCTTCTTCTCGGTTTGTAGGTAGCCATCATCTCACCATGTGCTTACATGACCTCTTCTTTGTGCAGAGAGGGTAGGGGAAAGCATGAACAAGCTAGCTCTCTGGTGTCTCTTCTCACAAGGGCACTAATCCCATTGGCCCAGGGTCATACTGTCATGACCTCATTAACCCTAAATACTTCTCAAAACTCCCCATCTCCAAATACCATCACATTGCGGGTTAGGCCCTCAACATACGAGTTTAGGAAGGACACAGACATTTAGTCCTTTATAATCAGAGCCCCAGACTATCTTCCATACCTGCCCCTGGGCTGCTGAGCTCAAAACAAGAGATTCTGAAATAGAGTAACTAGTTCAGAGTGAATAGTTAAATGTTGTGGAGTAGGTGGCATTGAAGACAAAGTAAGAGAATTCCAAAAAGACTATAGAGGAAAGACTTTGATATACTGAAAAAGCAAAAAGGCCAAGGGACTATAGAAATCAGTGGGACCAGGATCTATATCAGCCATCAAGATACAAGGTATATGACAGAGCATCCATTTTTTCAGCCTTGTTCATATACTACATAATCAAACTATAGCTTGTGCTAAGAACTCACTAAAAATTAAATGAGATAATCTTTTCTTTGGTAAATTCTAATATGAAACAAATGATGAGACTTATGTATTTGCCATTATATTATCTTAAAATACTAAAATGTTTTACATAGGTAGTGCAGAAAAGGGCTTTCTGAAAAATAAAGACTCCTACTTAAGTGATAAGAAGCAGAGTTAGCTGGTACTGTATTCGAAGAAAAATAAAAAGCTTTGACTTGCCCATTTCTGCCCTCAGTCAAGAAAGGAAGGGCAGTGATTAGTTTTGTAAGCTTTTGTTTATACCCAAGTTGTCTTTCCCATCTGTTAATGAATTCTTAATGATGCAACAAGTCTTTCTCAGGATCGTTAATTAGCAAGGAAACTTCATTGAAACTTACATAATTGTTAATCCTCTGAACTGTCTTTTCAGTCTTTTTGGCAAGATCACCCTGATATAGAACATAGCCAGAAGGACTGTATTACTAAAAGATGGATATGTGTAAGAAGGGAAGCTAGTGGTGAAATTTAGGAAGTGAGATCAAACCTCTTTGACAAAGAGTATATAATAAAAAGTGAGAATTACCATTGTCTCCCATACTACAAGTAGAAAAACCCCAAAGTGTAAGATATACTAGTAAACTAAATCTCTCTGGACCCAGTTACGTGAATATTCATTTAGAAAATCTCATCTTTAGCTTTTTATAAAGAAATTCCAAATTTGACCCCCAAAATCCTCACTTTCTTTTATTAAAAGCCCATTTTAGAATTCTGGCAGTAAGCCATTAACTTTAATATTTTTATAAAATACAGTTTTTAATAGATCTGTCTTGTGGGACTGACAACATTGTTCCAACTGTTAATTATAGAAAGCTTATTTTAGAATTTAATACCTCTCTCCATGTCTTTGTCTTGTGTGTATGCACACACACATACTCACACACTTACATGTGCATGCACAGAGGGCAAAAGTTTAGAACTATCAGATTTAGGTGACTGACCTTCAGCTTCAGTTAAGAACTAAAATTAGATCCCTGTGGAATATTTATCCAGTGACATCCATCAGAGGACAGTGTAGGCGTAACCTTGTGAGGCCAGGGAGGCATCATCCAAAGGATCCTGCCTTAACTACAATTCTGAGATCTGATCTTTTTATCTTAAAAAATTTTGTGACTTTTTGTGTTGTGGTTTGTACTGCCTTTGTTTATTTTCTTGTAGAAGTTCTTCCCCAGTCTTACCCTAGTGAATCTTTTGGTAAAATAGTGGTTAAAGAGGATGCACCAGGATTGTCCTGTGACTTTAAGTATCCCTGGCACTGTGCCACATCTCCTGGTTGCATGTGCATAGTCTATTTTAAGATCAGCATTCTATCCCATCACTATAGGAGTACTGTTGGTGGAGCGAGAGCATAGATCAAGCATTGTAAACATAATGGGCAAAAAAGGAGGGAGAAAGGCCATTCTTATTAAAGAGGAAGTGGCATACTGTAAGGATAGGTATTTCACTACCACTACAATAGAAGAACAGAAACATTAAAAAAAAGTAATAAGTAGAACCATGTTTAACGACTTCGTTTATTTAAGGAGAAAAAAAATCAGCCCTCAATAATTCCTTTTACAGGTCCAGCTTAATGCAGAATTGCTTTTAATGTTGGAGTACCCATTTTTGCCTTATTTCTTATACATCACCAGATACCCGTAGAATGAAAAGAGAGTAGGACTGCGTCCAACAAGAATCTGAGTCCCCTTTCCCAATGTAGCTTTTTGTGCTACCTTAAGCAAACCATTTAGCTTCTCTGGGAGTCAGTTTTCATATCTGTAAAATTTAAGAAATATCCTCTAGTTTGAGTATGTTATGTATTATTTTTTTAAAAAAGATTCTGTGGTCAAATAAAGGAAAGAGAAGTTTTTAAAAATTAAACAGAATTTTTTTTAGTACATCTGAGACTCTACTATTTTAATAAGCCTTATAAGTTTCCCAGACCTATTCTCCCACAAAAGCTTTTTTTTATAGAACCTTTTATGCTGCTAGTGCTTATTCACACACACACACACACACACACACACACACTCTCTCTCTCTCTCTCTCTCTCTCTCTCTCTCTCTCTCTCTCTCTCTCACTCTCTCACTCTCTCACTCTCTCTCTCTCTCTCTCTCTCTCGCTCTCTCACTCACTCACTCACTCACTCACTCACTGTAGCCCCTTCTAACTCTTTAACATTCTGATTCTGGAAGTTATACTCATTTTGTTTGGCTCTTAAGCTCTTTCTGGCCTTTAGTTATCCTAGGGTTCCTGCCAAGTTGAACTCAGTGCCTGTGCTGTGTGTATAACCTGCCTCTCTTTCCAGCTTGAACTGGAAAGTTATTGCATTTTCCTGTTTCTTATAAATAAAACAGACATTAGTCCTTGTCTTTTGCAATGTTCACTTTCTCTGTTCACTGTTGTTTCATTTTGATGTGGTCATTTAGTCGTTGGTCTAGTTTTATTCTGAATTAATCTGTGACTCTTTACCTGAATTTTACTGACTAGTAGTAAAAACTTTTGAAAACCTAAGCTCATTAAATCTTTTTTTTTTTTTTTTTTGGTGCCTCTGAGATTCGAGCTAAATCATTTTGGTAAGCAGTGATGTTAGAGAGAAAGCTAGATGTCAAATCTACATGCAGGCTTATTATTTCAATCAGAAAAACAAGCCTTCAAGATACTGCTGTTGGCTGAGATCTTTTAATTATAGGTCTTATTCTTGGAAATGTATAATTTTAGCTCTTACCGTGTACCATCATTTTATTTAATAAAACAATACTGTAATACAGAGGGTATTATCCTCACTTTACACATAATGAAACTGAAGCTCAGAAAACCAAATAACTTACCCAGATCTCACAGGTAATAAATAGCAAAGTGAAGTCTGTCTGATTTTGCAACCCATATACTCTCTTATTACCATATAGCCTCATACTAAAGTGTATGATAATACTATATGTAAGCACATGCATTGTAATTATAATGTTCAATAACATTTTACCCTGGGTCAGTATATATACACTATCTCATTTAATTTTCCCAGCAAGCTGAGGAAGTAGGTACTACCATACCCATTTTATAGATAAAGAAATAAAAGAAGTTGACCAATTTATTCAAAGTCATACAACTAAATAAGCAGCACCTGGGAATTAAATCCAGGGCTGTAGTGACCTAGTGAATGTCTGGACATAATATTCTCTCTAGCACGCTGTGCTTTAAAGATATCACACTTGGTCTGTATGCGTGTAAGTATTCAACATATTGGACAGCATCTTTGTACCCATGGAAAAGAAAAATGTTAGACAACCCCCCTCCACCCGCCAAAGCTGATGAGAGAGATAAGAAGTTTCCATAAATATAATTCAAGGTCAGAGGTATTAAGAGCTATAAAAGTGATGGAGATTAAGTACTTGGGATTTAGAGGTGGAAGAAGTTACTTCCTGCTGGGAAATGGCAAGGATGACATTTGCTTTGAAGATAAAAATGATTTGGGAAGTTTGGGGTTTGAGAAGACATTCTAAGTATAGGAAGTAACATGAGAAATGATGCATAGGTTCACACAGGCAGTAGAGAGTAGGTTTTTCGACTTGGATCAAGGATATTGTGACAAGTAGTTGAATATGAGTTTTAGAAAGATGAGTTATGGGGATCTGACCCCTTCCTAGTTAATGAGTTTGGATGTACTTTATTTGATGTGTCTATTTGGGAAAAGTTGAAGAGAAATGTCTACCAGGCAATAACATTTTTCTTTTGCTGCCAACTTTAGGAAATAAGGCCCCTCTCTCATGAATGAATGATAATACCATCAACCAATTTGTCTAGGTTAGTAACTTAAAAGGCATCTTGTCTCCTCTTCGTTCTACCCTAGACATCTAATCATTTTACCAACCATTCACTCAGTTCCACTTCCTTAAAATCTTTTAGCTTTCTTTGCCTTAGTTCAGACCTCAGTCATTTCTGACCAGAATTCTTAACTGGTTCCTGTCCCCTCTCTTGTCCATTTTCCATATTACCATCAGTGATTTTTCCAAAGCACATATCTTATGTTATTCCCCTGCTTAATATCTTGCAGTAAGTTCCCCATTTCCCTCTGGGTTAAAACTCTTCATTCCCCTCATGATATAGACATGAACTAGTACATCCTCTTTTTAAAAAGAAAAGAAAAACAGCCTCTCTTGACCTTATTCTTTCTTGTTACTATCCCATTTCTCTGCTTCCCTTATAACCACATGCCTTAAAAGGTATGTACTTCTCTCTTTGTCACCTCCCAGAAACTCTCAGGAAACTACTTTTATCAAGGTCATTGGTGATCTAGCATTGCCAAATACTTATGCTCCTTAATCGTGCATTAGCATTTGAAACAGTTGATTAGTTCCTCCATAAAATATATTCCTGTCTTGTCTTCTAGAACATCACACTCCTAGATTTCCTCTTGCCTCTCTAACTGATACCTCTTAATTTTTTTTATCAGCTTCTGCTTCCCTCAGCCTCTAAGTGTTGGCATTTTTCAAGGTTCTATGGTAGTTCTCCTTCTTTCTGTATATTTTTCTCTAGATGATCTCATCCATTCTTGCAGCTTGAAATGCCTTTACTCATATATATCAACAGGCACAGCGCTGATGGCTGCCGAGGACTCCAGCCACACACAGCTTCATACTTGACATCTTTCTAGACATTTCAGACAATGTGTCCAAACAGAATTTTCCCAAAAGACTGTTCTTCTTCTAGTCATCCCATTCTCAATAAATGGCACTACACTGCTTAAGACAGAAACCCCTCTCTCGCAAACAAATAGCAAGTACTGTCAATTTTTCCTCAAAAATACACATCAAAGCCATCTAACTCTCTCCCTCTACACTGCTTCCATTCTAGTTGAAGCTGTGTTTCTTCCCCTCCAATCCATTTCCAGTGTGATTTTTTAAAAATTTCAGTTGTATTTCTCCTTTACTTAAGCTCCTTTAGTGACTTTTCATAGCATTTGAAGCCAAGCCTCCTTATTATGGCCTATAAAACTTCACATGATCTGGTCCCAGCTTATATCTCTGCTATTAACATCACTCAAACTGGCTTTCAAGACCTTAAACACACCAGGCTCTGCCTGTGATACTCTTTCTTTTACTCTGCACATTCAGCAGCTTTTCACCAACAGAACTTGACTTCACTCTAAAGTTGATTCTTTCTAGTTATTTTCTATCATAGCATCCTGTTCATTTCCCTTATAACATTTGGTAACATTTTAATTACATGTTTTTCATTTGTTTTTTATCTGTCTTCCTCATTAGACTGTGATTCTCATAACACATAACAGAATCATGTCTGTTTTATTCACTGCCATGAAGCACAATGTCTTGAATATATCAGACACTCAAATATTTGTTAAATGACCAAATGGAAATTAATGTGTATGTTTCTGGTATCATCTTCCTTAGGAAGTGTTTTCTTGAATTGATCCATTTCCCTCCCATGAGATTGGATTAGGTGCCTTGGATTTGTATTATCATAGTTTTTTACACTTAAATCACTAGTTCTAGTGGAGGTCAATTTTGCTCCCCAGGAGACATTTGGCAATTTCTGGAGTCATTTTTGATTTCTGTGACTGGATGGTGGTAGTGGTTGGAGGGTGGTTGGTGGCATTTAGTAGCTGGTGACTTAAGGAATGTAAAGGTTTATTACCTTTTCAAGTAACAGTTCTGAGGTGATCAACCAGGCTGGCGGGTGCCTCTGTTTCATAAATTTATTCAGTGGCCCTATTTCTTTCCAAGATGTCAAGTCAGACTTCACCATCTGAGCATTGTCCTAGCCTGTACTGGACTGCCATTTCCAAGTTCTGGGCTGCAGAAGGGGACAAGAAAGTAAAGAAGGCATGCTCACTGTCTTAAATGCCCAAACCTGAACATGGAATACAATATGTCCACACACACACGTCATTGGCAAGAGCTCAGTCTTATGGCCATGGAGAACAGCTGAGGAATGTGGCGTAGCTAGGCAGCCATGGGCCTTGCCACAGTTCTGTTACTATATAAGAATAAAATGGATTTTGGTAGACAGCTATCAGTTTTCACCACAATGCCTAACAATTAAACTAAGTTACATAAGCTTATTTATGAGGCTTTATATTATTTCCTCATTACTCTGAGATCTGAGTTCATTTTACTACCTTGATTATATAGTTGAAGAAAACTTACACAGAATAAAATGCATTGTCTAGAACAGTGCTTCTCAAACATATGCTTCATAGCATGTTTTGCTTGTTTCACATCTATAGCCAGAGCTGGTCTTAGTTTGACAGATTTATAGTGAAAAGCCATCCATTCTGGAGGTGGCAGAAGGTTGCCCTGGAGAGGTTTGACGCATGGTATAGATGAAGAAAGAGGCCTAATAAAGCAACATACTCAAGATCACAGTTAATAAATGAGAGACAGCAATGGCAGGATCTGACAGTGGAAAAGACACCAGAGTCACATGATCTGGATTGAGTCCTGGCCTTCTGCTTCTTAGCCAAATGTCCTTAGGCAATTAAAGAATTATATATCAAGTGTTTATTAAGCACTTTTTAGATTAAGGAACAAATATAAAAGTTTTTTGTAAATCGTAAAGCACATAAGCAAACAATATTACAATAATTACTAAAATTATGAAGCCATTCCTTTTGATACTAAGTTCACTGCTCTTTCTAGTCTCTCTTTATTTCATGCTAGAGACTTACTGAGAACAGGAGTCATATTTAATATTGCATTCATTTAAAATTATGTTTATAAAGACTAGCAATGTGGAAAAATACTTATAATTAAATTAAAAATTAAATTTAAAAGTCAGAAAACAAAATTTTATACACACGATGATTGTAACTGTATGTTAAAGTAGTATACTTGTTACTGATAATCAAGTAGATTGACTAAGGATAAACTCATCTGTTCACTGCATATAAAATTATATGCAGTATAATTATGAATGTTTTTCTATTTTCTTTAATAGTTTGATTCATTTTACATTTTAAGAACATAAATATTTAATTAAACTCTTGAGAAAAACTTTATGTGAAGACACGTGATTTCTGTTACTTATATGAAAAGACTTTTTTACCCAATGGGGCAAACCATCCTACCAGTACAATTACAAAAATAGCCTTTACTATATCTCTTTTTTTTTTAATTTTTTCGAAAGGAGAAGTATCAAGACAACATTAATAGACTTCTGCTAATGCTTTAGATTTGGGGAACTTCTTAATGCTAATTGCTCTGCTGAGGGCTACAAGGATTATGAAGAAATAAAACATAACAGTTGCCATTCAAAGAGTGCTTATTACATCCTGGAATCTTTCACAACAGTTCTATGAGATATAGGAGATGTTATTCCCATTTTACAAGTGGGAAAGTGAGGGTCAAAGAAGTTAAATAACATTTCTGAATTTCACAGTGGCAGAACCAGGTATTAAGCCCAGATCTTTCTAATTCGAAAGCCACTGCGATACATTTTCTTTTCTCGTTAAAAAAAAAAAAAATGTCCTTTCCATCTTCAGAGAACTTTTAGTAGTTGAAGCAAACTCATAAAAAGAAAACTAGCAGGAAGAATGTGCTGAGCATCAAATGATTGCTACAAATTGTGATTTGGATTTTCCTTGGAGAGAAGGAATGTTGGGGACTGAAGTGGTTAGGGAAAATTTTATATCAAAAGTGAATTTTAAGCATAGCTTTGGATAATGGGTAAAACTTAAATAGTCAAAGGAGGAGGAGACTGTGCATATAGAGGTGGTTAGAAAGCAAAAGAGCTCAGTGTGGGATGGGTTAGAAAGGAATATACCTAAAGAGCAAGGTCTGACAAGAAAATACCATGAAAGAGAAGATTCAGAAAGCGGGTTGGAGGATCCTAAATGCTAAGCTGAGGACTTGGAGATTTTATCTTATACTAATACATAAAAGATAACCTGCACTAAACACTTATCACAGGCTAGGCACTGTTCTAAGTGCTATACATGTAATGTCATTTAACTCCTACAGTAAATGAGATCCAGAGAAGCTAAGTAACTTGCCAAGGTCACATCATTAGAAGACCGTAGAAGAGCCAAGGTTTGAATATAAGCATTTTAAATCCCGGTCCCCTGCTCTTAATCACAACACTGTTCAGATTCTAGAGTCCATGGTAAATAGATGTTTCAAGCCCAGGACCCCTGACCTTAAACAAGTAATGTGCTTAACACCTCTAATAGTTTTTAACATTTAAGAAAGGTAATGTGACCAGATAGTGACATCTTATTCCTATCTCTGCAACTTATATACATCTTTGGTACAAAGCAGTTAAGGAGAAGCTAAGGTACCTGTGTTAATTCTCTCCACTCTGCCTGCTTTTCTGTGCTTATCCAGTCATTACTCTAAGCTTACCACTACCCGCTAACATCCAAGTAGTATTAGCATTGGCGAACCTTTGGGATCTTACTCTTGAATCTCTGCTGCTGAGTCTTGCACTCTAACTTTATAGAAATAGCCATGGCTATTCCTAAGATGATGAGCATTTTAAAAGGGCCTTTTTGCAGACCGTGATTTTTAGTAATTATAACCTTTGCTTTATGACTTTAGTTCATTCCTGAAAACCTGACCTCTAAGTAAAATGTTATTAAATCAGAAAAGATTTTCATTAATTTTAATGGAAAAAAGTATGTTTTGTGATTATCTGAGATACCAAAATAATTTTGAGATTTAAAAAATATGTAATGAAAATAAGTGTGTAGAATGATTACTTTGAAAGTAAATAAAAATAGTCTGTACCTAAAATGGAATGATGGTTTATTTTACTTGCAAATAGAGGAAGAGAAGACTTGATTGTCAGTGGTGGCTGGTGGAAGAGAAATACAAAGAAGTCATTCTTTGGGAAGTGCTGGAAAGTCAGGTGGTAGACTTTGAGGCAGGTAATCTTTGGGAGTTTATGGTTATCTTGCGCTTAAAAGTAGTTATAGCACACCTGGGCTAGCCACTGGGACTCAGATGAAATATAACCTCTGTTCTTAAGGAGTCTGCAGAAGGAGTGAGATGCCCTGGCAGCTCCTTCCATAAAAAGATGAGTGCTATTGGAGGCACAAACAGAAAGCAAGCAAAGGAGGGTGTGACTGGGGAGGCCTATAGACTCCTCAGTCCTAGAACTCAGCCTTAGAAAAAGAGTGGGATCTTGACTGGTGAACATGGTGGCAGGGCATGCCTTGCTGAAGGAACAGTGCGGGAAATAGCTCAGTGCGTGACATACAATTAAAGGCCTGGGAGTCAGTTTGAGCACTTGGAAAAGAAAGGAATGTGATTCTGACAGACATCAGTAGGAAAGAGGACACTGGCTCATTTCAGCTGCATTCTATGGGCAGCAAGGAACTATGGAAAGTGAAGAGAGCAGGGCATGGTTTAGGGAAAGTAAAATCAATGAAAATTTAGTCATAGCACAGAAAAATACTTTTAGGGCAAAGTAAAGACAATGCAGTTGCACCTTTGAAACACAGAAGCAGTGTGCACACTCAACAGATGGAGGAATCATAAAGAATACTACCTCTTCAGTCCTGCTTGGTATACATATGCAAAGCAAAACTTTTCTGATTCATCCAGATGTGGTACATGATTTATTAATTTGTTCTTTATCATATTCTCTAAATAGAAGTGATTGTATTGAGTAAAACAATGAGTGTCTATTAAATACCACTTTTTTATTATATTTTGAGTATGTCTTTGATTTTTTTTAGTTTTAATGCAGATAAGGGGAGAGTAGTCATTGTCCAAGAGTCGTATTACTTTTCAAGAGACATTATAGCAAAAAGCTACCTCACAGTCATTATGTGAGACATCTCTAATGAGAAGTGACATGTTTAATAAAACTGTGCTCTAAAACTAGATTGATTGAAAACTGCTTTAAAACTAGAATTCTTGTCTTTGATTGACAGTTGATCTGCAAGCCTTTAGATGAGGCAGTTTTTAACTATAAATTTTGTAGGCACCTCTAATCTCTTTCATGTAGCCGTCTTATGCCCCAGAGTTTCACAGTCCATTTGTTTTATAGCTTTGGCTATTCCAATTTATATTCATGCTTTGCTTTTTTTCTTTCTTGAGTCTGAAGCAGAGGAAGAAAGGAGCCATGTCGCCCATGGTAGGGGAGGAGGGATTTTATTGGTTTGAGTTTAAAAAGGAAGGAGGTAAAGATATCTGTGTTTTATTAGATATGCAAACTCCAAATTCACTTATATAATATTTTATGATACTTTAATATATATTTCTTAACCTAAATATATAAATGTAGATTATTTCTTTCTTGAGTAAAATCATGTGGGAGCAAAGGTTATTGGAATCCACTCCCAGAAATATAACAGGTAAGTAGTAGTTTGTGGATATTTGGGGGTGGGAGTCTTGGATGTGAAAGATCTGAAATTAGAGGAAATTATTTTTATTTTATATATTCTGAATAATGGGTACATCATACTTTCCCCTACCCACAAACTGCATTCATTTTTTTTTAATGATTTAACATTTTTTAACGATTTAATGATATTAAAACATTAAATGAAAGACCCTTCTTGTTATCAGATATGGCAGGGATAGAGTTAACATTGTTACAGCATTTTTATAGCTTGCCAGGTTAATTTCCTTCCCATCTCCAAATAGAGAACACAGTACTTTTTAAATTGTCTTCATTTCCATAGCTGAGGAACTAGGATGTGCTCAGAAGATACATGTAGCCTGAGATTCCTGTCAAGTTCATGATGCTTAACCCACAGATAGCCTCTTTTCAAGAGTTAAAGTCTGATGATAAGTTAATAAGAGACTTTGTGAAATCTTAGATTAGTCATAATTGTTGCTGTTGTTTTTATAAAATGTAATGGGTACAGAAATGGTTAGCAGTAGAATGGTTATACCTGCTTGCTACACATAAAAGGCCTGAGCTTGAGAGCCCCAGAACTGCATTTTATGGAAAAGAAATCTGTAGATTGAATTTTGAGAGAATGATCAGTGGTTCTTAAATTAGGCAATGATAGAAGTAACTTTTTCAAAAAATTCAAGATAGAGTACACGTTGGGTCCATCCTAAAAGAATTGTTTCTGATATAGTGGTAGCAAGATTTGGAACCAGGTCTACTACATATATTTGTATAATCTGTGCTCTACACCAAGAGAGCAAAGGGGAACTAAGATCTTGCTCCCCCTATGAGCTTCCCAAGCCATGTGTCCTGGTGCCAGGCTGCCCAGAGGAAGAGGTTTTTTTTTTGTAATTTGTCCACCCAGTAGAAACACTCGTTTGCAGTTAGTTGGTCTGGAAAGGAAAGGGGCACCTTTTTGTGATTGGCTCACAGTCATCATATATGCTAGCTAAGCTCTCTTTGGAATCCAATTTAGAACAATTTTTAGCAGTTTTGTCTGGAGATCTTCTTTGAGGTCACTTGATGATTAAATATTATTACATGTTAGCTCAAGAGAGTCCTGCAGTTTATAAAACATGGGACTACTGCCATAGAACTATAAATTCAGATGAAATACCACAGCTAAGATTCAGCAAAAATGCATACTTCTTTAAGTCTTTTTATAAGAGCCTGTACTCATGAGCAATTGTGAACCAACTCTCAAGGCATTAATCTTTACTTCTGGGAAAAGAGCAGCTATGATTCAGACTGATTGCCTTCCATTCGGATATTATATGTAGTCTGATGTACAAAATCTATTGAGAATAAAGCTATTTGAGACATTTGAAACTGGTCAATTTAAAAGAAAATAAATGATTTTATAGAGCAAATATTGGCTGGAAATTAGGAAACCCTAGCTCTTACTACCCTCACTAATTCACTCTGGCCCAGCAAAAGTGACTTAACTTCTCTAGCTCTCAATCTCCATATCTATCAAGTAAAAGAAGTCCACCAAATATAAGGTCTGTTTTAGTTCTAATATTTTGTGATTTAAAAATAATAAAAATTTTTTCTAGCTAGACCTTGAAATGCTATTAAATACATTGGTAGAGAAACATTCTATTTAAAATCATTTAAGACAAATAATGATTTTTTGCATACTTGTTCTTATTTTTCAGAAACTCTGTGAAGGCATATTTAAAGTTCTTATAAAGGACATCCCAACCACATGTCAAGTGTCCTGCCTGGAAGTTCTCCGCATTCTCTCCAGAGACAAAAAGATTTTAGTTCCTGTAACAACCAAGGAAAATATGCAGATACTGCTGCGACTAGCCAAGCTCAATGAGTCGGATGATTCTTTGGAGAAGGTGTCAGAGTTCCCAGTTATTGTGGAGTCGTTAAAATGTCTGTGTAACATAGTTTTCAACAGTCAAATGGCACAGCAGCTCAGCCTGGAACTTAACCTTGCTGCAAAGCTCTGTAATCTCCTAAGAAAGTGCAAGGACCGAAAGTTTATCAATGACATTAAGTGCTTTGACTTGCGCTTGCTCTTCCTCCTGTCACTTTTGCACACTGACATCAGGTCACAATTGCGCTATGAGCTCCAGGGACTACCGCTGCTAACCCAGATCTTGGAAAGTGCCTTTAGCATCAAGTGGACCGATGAGTATGAATCGGCCATAGACCATAATGGACCTCCTCTCTCACCTCAGGAGACAGACTGTGCCATTGAGGCCCTCAAAGCTCTCTTCAATGTGACGGTAGACAGTTGGAAGGTGCATAAAGAGGTAAGGTTGAAAGGATATTCTTATCTACCACAGAATTTAATTGGTCTGGGGCATTCCTAGAGCTGCCTGCAAGGGAGGAATGCTAAGTTGGGAAATGGAAAAAATGTTCAGTTCCTCCATTAATCAGTTTTATGACTCAAGATTAATTTCTTAACCATTTCTTTCCATTTGTGTCACCCTTATCAAAAGAATAGGGTGAAGATAGACTACTGTTTTGTAAGATGCCATATGTAATTCCTTTTCTGAGTTGTACTTTCTATCACGTCTTTTCTTTTAAGAAGCCTCTTTCAGGAATAAGGTTTAAATTATGAGATTTGAAGGGAAACAGAACAATGTGGTTCATAAAGGTATAGGCATTTTTAATGGCTGCCATCTTAAAAGTTAAGATAAATCAGGCCAGTTGAAACTGATAATCAGAATTGATATCTGCTCGGAAGAGTAAAAGATGCTGTGTTATCACTTATCATCCAGTCTCCTGGAGTGTTGTTACTTTATAGTGTTAGATAACTTTCAGAAGTGTAGGACTGCAACTTGATACCCATGCTTGTGCACAGTCCTAGAAAACAAGCATAATTACACAAGAGTATGGGAAAGGTTATTTTAAACCACTTGACTTATTTCTAGACTAAGATACTTTTCCGTGGCTTGGACCTTCCAGCAACCAAAGTAAGGCAGATTTGATAGTTATATTTGAGCACCCAGAAGAATAGTATGCTAAACAAGAAACTTAGTGTAAGGAAGTCAACAGTTTTAAGTGAAGCAGACATAAGCTCTCTTTCCTTGTTTCTAGAATCCTGACATTTTACATTTACCCTCTCTCTTTAACCTTAAACATCTGGTGAAATTCATCTTCCACTTAAAAAAAAAATAAGTATTTTGATGCTAGAGCAAATTATCTTTTCCAACAATTGATTTTAGGTTAACATTTTACTGTGTCCATTTGAAGCAGTTCTCACTATGAATAAAGATCTGTTTTTGCCAGCAGCCTGCTTTGAAAGGATTATCTCAGTGCAATAATATAGTGGGAGTATGCAGGCATCTGAGTTTTAAAGTGCAAATAGGTCTATATTTTGAAACCAAATATTTGAAGATCAGTCCTAACAGCTGTTTTAGATGACTGTAGTATGGTCAGTTTTTCCTGGGACTTGGCAGAAAAAGATGTGGAAAACCCACATGCTCCATTTATGCTTTGAAACCAAATATTTGGAAGTATTTAAAATATTATGTCGCTATGCTTATTTGGTACCTTCTATGGTTATTTTTCTTACACTGCTTGTTTTGGTGTTTTTAAGTTTTCCATTTAGTTGCAAGAGCTCTTCTGAGACTGTTGGTTTGCCATTGTTGGACCCTCTGTTACTTGAATTGTGCCCCAAATAGTAGCTCACACTGTTCAGAGTCCTGACAAAAAGAGTTTATAATTCAGTGGCTACATATCAGTATATGTATGGGATAGCATGGAATAAATATCAGTAAATTGAGATTAGCCCTCATTAGTGTGCTTCAGTTTTTAGTAATAGTGGGGCTAGAAGAAGCTTTAGAAGAAAATGTTCATGTGGCAAATACTCATTCTGTGTAATGGAATGTTCTTCAAAAGATGTATAAGAAAAGATCAGTAGTCCTGAAGCAGGCATCTCAGCAGACCTAGTGCCTCTTGGGTTGTGAATCAGATGATGCAGCCATTAATGTGACTCTGAGCTATTCTTAAAGTTATCAAAAATGTAAACAGTATTGAAAATAGCCAACCCATTCAGTCAAGAATGTGGGATAGGTTTTTTAAGCCACTTGAGTCTCTGTAAGTCTCCAAATTCAAATTTTAGCATACATTTAGTCAATCATTCAGTCAGTCAACAGATAGCTATGGACAATTGCTAGGTGTTATGCTGTGTGTTATGTAATATATTGACAAATAATAGGCATAGTCTCTGCCTTCATGGAACTCTTGTTTTGTTGGTAAGAGAGGTAATAAGTAAATAGATACATAATTCAAATTATATTAAGTGCTAAGAAAGAAACAGTGCAGTGATTATACTTAGTATAGTCACAGAAGACTTCTGAAGGTCTCTCCTGAGATTTGAAGACAGAATGATTCAGCCATTTGAAGAATGGGGGATGAGCATTTCCCAGAAAATGAACAGCATATGAAAGACACAGAAATCAGCATAGTGTACTTTTTAGTGAGGTACCCACAACAACTTAGTGTGATGAAAATCTATAATAAGGATACAGAGAAATTTGCCAGCAAGAGTCCATTTACCTGGATTTTAATAGCTCAATTGTCAAATGAAAGACATCATTCTCCAATTTAGCAAACACCTATAGAATTGTCAATGCTTTAAAATACCAACCGAAATAAAGGGATATGGAAAACACTGTACAGAAAAATCCAGCTTTAAAATATAACTAAAAATAACTAATATTATTTTCTTTGTTATGAAAATGATGCATACTAATTGTTGAAAATCTGTGAGGAAAAAAGTATGGAAACAAGAAGAAAATACAAATTACCTATAAACCCACCACTCAAAGATAAGCACTATTTGTATTTGATGCATATATTTCTAACCATTCTTCATTGTATAACATATAAACATATGTATCTTTTTTTTTTTTTTACAAAAAAACCCCTTGATCTTATTTTTACAACAAATGTTCTTAAAGAGTAGTGGTTTTAAAAATGTGTTCCTTGAAGCCAAAAAGTTAATAGGAATAACCGCTGGGGGTGAAATGAACAGTGTTCAATGTTCTAAAAAGAGCCCTTGATTGTTGCTATTGTTGTTGTTTATTTTTAAATTTGGGTTGTAGCTAGATTTCGTTGGGTGAATAAAAAGAATTCTGCAACCAAAAAAAAAAAATTAACAACCCCTTTCTTCTCCAGTTTATTAAAGGCTGATAAATTCTTCCTTCGGAATTGTCAGCATTTAACAAATCCCCTATGTGTAGGCATTTAGATTGTTGACAATTGTTTGCTATTTCAAATAATAATACAGTGAATTTTCTTGGAAAAATCTTCATAGTTGAATTCCTGGAATTGTTGGGTCAAAGGGTTTTTCAAAACCTATTTGGATTGCCAAACTGACCTTGGGCGTAGTGCTGCTTTATACCTTTTCAAACCCTGGACATTTCACTTTTTAAACTTACCTATTTCACAGTTCAACCATTACAGAAAATAGTTTCATTTCAGAAAATACAGATGTTTGGTTTTGGTTTTAACTATTTTAGTAGGTATTTTTATGACTGTTCATTTATAATTCACCATAAACAGAAAATTAATGAGTAGGTTTTACTTGAGGTTTAGCAAATTAGTGCCATTTGTTCATTTTTAGGTTTATGCCTCAGTGTTAAATTCCTGCCTGCCTTACCACCAGCAGATTAATTTGTAGAGTTCTTTCCATTCACTAAGAAATGTAGCTGGTCTTATTTCCACTTGTGGTGTCAGTCTTGTCTTTCTCTCTCCCTCCTTCCTTTCTTTCTTCTCTCTCTCTTTCTCTCCCTTTCGTAAAGGCAGTATGTTTAAGGTCAAAAGATCCCTTTAGCAGGACCCCGAAGTTCGTTCTAGAAAAGCGAATTGAAAAGGCTCGTCGTCTTCCTGCTCTAACACTGGTATTTCTCTGTTGATAGAGGAGAGCAGATTGTTCTGGAGTTTCCTCACTTAGCACACATTCCCTTCTGCAATGCTTCCCAGGTACCAATGCAATGTAGTGAGAAAATACAAGGACCAACAGACATGGCAGAGCCAGACAACCAAGTGCAACCAGAGAGGCAGTACAAGTACTGAGTAGTCAAAGGATGCTATTTGAGTGAAATTAAACAGTGAGTGTCCGTGGAAGGTAATTGGGAATGTCGCAGTGTGACAGAAGAGGTTCGTTCCATGATTATTTTAAAGGAAATGTGAAAAAAGAGCATGATATTAATTCAATAGATATAAAGCTTCAAGCTGTGCCATTTTCTTTTCCTTGAATCATTTTTCAACAAATATTTATTGAGTGTGCAATACATGCCAAGTTCTGTGTTAGGCACACAAGATAAAGATGCAAAAAAAAAAAAGCATCAAGATAAATTATCACCACTCGCAAAGAACTAATGGTTTAATAGGAAAATCAGATATAAAAACACAGTTAGATGTACAACTGTTTGTTACATTATTTTCTACTCTTCTCTAATTTTCTATGTTTGAAAAAAAAGTCACCTCAGCAGTGCACAGCTGCTTCAAATGCCGTATAGTCTATATCTTTGGGGGTCTGTCTGACCCCAGTGGCTGTCTTTCCACTAAGCAACATACCTAGCACAAAGTGGTGTTCAGTAAATACTCGCTTAATGAAAAATTTAATGTGATATAGTTTGATATCTATATAGCGGAAATACATGGGGAAAATAGCCTGAAGTTGACAGGAAGGAAGGAAAGTTTATGATACCTTTTAAATTTTCAAAGCTATTAAAAAATTCTCTAGAAGTCTTAAAATTTAATAATGTCATTTATAGGAGCAAATTTTCTAGCCTTTTTGGAGTTATGACACTCTATAACATTTATATTTTCTTTTGTAAGTTCATTCAAAAGAGCATTTATTTTATGCCCAGCACCATGAGAGATGCAAAAGATGTAAAGAGGTAAAGTACCTAATTTTTGCCTGTAAGGAGACAAGAGATTTTTGAACATATACAATTTAGTAGGACACATAACAAAGTAGAGTAAGCAAAAGGTCTAGGGTAAAACATAGGGTGAAATGCTGTCTGAGTTATAACTATATTCCAGTTAAGAGCACTTATGTTCATGCGCATCTGTGTTTTTGTGTGCTTTTCACCTTTTATAGAATTGAAATGGAATTTTCCATATACATGTTTTCCAAACCTCATTGAAGTAGTTAGAACTACCTTGAGATAACAAAACCAGAGTAGGACTCATTGGTGCAAAATATTCTCCCTTCATACTTCCTCTCAGGCATTGATTAGATCGGCTAAAGCTTTGAATGAAGGGGTGTGAGGTACTCCATACCTTTACCAAACAAAAGTAAAGTCTTCTAGTTTGCACGGGAGGAAAAAAGCAACAGTACAGTAGTAGAATCTGTAATTAAAAAATAAAGTCTATGTAAAGAGATCCCAAAGAATTCCCTGAGTTTTTAATCTCTCTGGTAGTGTCATCTCATTTTGATTTCCACTAACACAGCAAGCCTGCTTGCTTTCTCTCTCTTCCTCCTCTCTTTGTCCTTGGGGACTTTTCTTTCTCAGCCTTTGGGGATGGTATGATTTCACAGGAGAGAATATTGATGCCCTAATGATACCAAAATAAAAATCATGAAGCAAGTAAATGACAGTTGTATAAACTGTGCTTGTATAATGTTTTATAAAGAGCAGTTTAATCCTTCCAACATCCTTGTGAGACAGGGGCATTAACCCCATTTGACAAATGAGGACACTAAAGATCAGAGAGTTTTATTTATGGAAAATCATACAGCAGAAAACCAACATTAGGAAATAGTGTCCACTCTAACTTTTGTTAACTAAATATAAAAGGTAAAATAATAAATCTTTTAGAAGAAAATAGAAGATTATCTTCATGGCTTTATCATAAACAAGTCAAACATTTCTTAAATAGACAAAGATTTCTAAATCAGGATAAAATAAAGATCAAGCCATCAAGGAAAAATTTAAAAAATGGTCATTAAAATTATTTCATCAAGAGAAGAAAGTAAAAAGGCAGGCCACCAAATGAGAGAAAATATTTGCAATACATAAATCAATAAAGGACTCTATCCAGTATATATTAAATGGTCTTACAAATTCATACAAATAAAGTCAGTCAACTCAATAGAAAAATAGGCAAAAGGCTTGCAGACGCTTTATAAAAGAGCTATTATCCAAATGACCAATAGACGTCTGAAAAGGTATTCAACTTTATTAATCATCAAGAAAATGCATGATAAAACCATGAGACAACTGCACACCCATGAAAATGACCAAAATTATAAAGGCTGACAATACTAAGTGTTGACACAGCTGTTGAGCAACTGGTGGAAGTATAAATTGGTATAAACACTTCGAAACACTGTTTGGCAGTACCTTCTAAAGCTTGACGTGAATGCCCTATGACCCAGCATACCAAATGATGTGTAAAAAAGTATGTTCATAGCAGCACTCTTCAGTACATAGTCCAAAACTAGAAATAATCAGTGTCCATCAAGACTAGGATGGATAAGTAAGTCGTAACATATTTGTTGTATATCACAACAGTTTTCTTAACCTAACTGTGGTGTAGGACCAGATTTTTTTCCCCTACCTGTCAGAATGGAACTCTTGTATAATACGTTGTTCCACACAAGGTCAAACTGCTCAAAAATTTCTAGATGCTCACATGTACCTTCTGTACTCATGGAATTGCAGATAGGGTTATTAAAAGTTAAGTGACGGATGAGCTTTAGATGCATTTCAGTGTGTTTTGGGTAATTTGAGATAAATAAAAGTATGTTTGCATATTAGAGAATTTTGACTCAGGCATTTGAAGGTGGATGGCAAATGGGACAGCATTCATTCCAACCTCTCCAGTTTTAGTGTCTCTGGCATTCCACCAGCCACACTTGTCCTTTACCCTCCCCTACTCCTCACACACAGTTATTTCGTTATCACTCATTTCATCCTTTCCCCTCACCTTCAAATAATTTCATTGAAAGTACTAGCATTTGCATGTGTATCATCTTTATTTTAATCCTTTTATAACCCGAACAACCTCATGTTTGTGGAGATGCACATGGGGAAACTTTGGCTCAGAGAAGCTATGTGATTTGTCTAAGGTCACAACCTACACTCCTGACTCCAAGTACATTGCTTTTTCTCTTGTGCCACTGAGGCCTTTATCTCTTCCCAATCTACACATGATAGTGTTATGTTTAAAATATTGTCATCTGCATTATGAGTAATAAAAGTGTGCTTATTGTTTGTTAGATTTTATAAGAGGCATCTTCCTAGAAGGATGAGTTATATATGTGAATATAGGATAGATATGTATAACATGTGACTATATTTCACTTAATATAGACTTGAAATCAATTTTATATATACTGAAGTTTTAAAAAAAAGTTTAATAGTTTTTGAGGTAATTAGAGCCTTCTTGAAGTATAGCATATCAATGATCTCTAGTCTTCTTAATTGCTAAAAATCTGGAAGAGAGAGGTATGACCTTAATGCAGACATTAAAGAAATTGTAGTGCCCCAAGATCTCACTAAAAATGAGGAGGTAAACCAAGTAATTATTCAGAGCTTAGCTTATTTCCTGCTGTTTGTCTTCTTCCCTCTGACTCTGTGTCTTTAATACCACTGATAGATTAAACTCAGATCACTTGTTTTTCATCACTTGTTAGTAGCTCCAGGGAAACTAGGAGATTTAGAAGATTCATTAAAATGAAGTCAGTAGGATCACTTCATAAATTATATAAAAGCCTAAGCATTGTACTGTGTACCCGAAACAAATATAAATAAATAAACAAATAAATAAATAAATAAATAAATAAATAAATAAATAAGTAAGTAAGTAAGTAAATAAATAAATAAATATGAAGTAAATAGATTATAGATTTTAATCCATTGCTTTTGAAAGTTAAGAGATGAGCCATTTTGCTAAGTATGTACAACCTGCTCCTAAAATATCCAATAGCATTACATTTGTATAACTTTTACAATGCCTAGTAATTTAGAACAGTGTGAGCCAAAGAATCTAGCCTTTCTAGAAATGGAAAATATCCCTAGTTGAATGTAATCCTAAAATAAAGTAAAACAGATTGGGTAATGCATGGATGCTGATTGTGTGTCTCTCTTTGCCTGACGTGCCCTAAGGGAACCTGCTAGATCAACTTACGGTTTCAGCCATTTATGGAGGTGACTGTAGCTGTTCATATGAGACAATGACTATTCACTGAATATTGTCTTGGAAATTCTTTCTAGAATATCCTGACCTCTACCATGTGTGGTATAAGAATGACTGTTTTGGGGGAGGGCAAATGGGACATAAGATAACTCCCAGGGATGTAGTAATGCACCAGACTCCTTCATTAAAGCACACTCAATCCCCAATTTTTCCTCTCTTGTTTTTTATTTGCCATAGAGTGATTCTCATCAGTTTCGTGTCATGGCAGCTGTCCTTCGCCATTGTTTACTAATCGTAGGTCCAACTGAAGACAAAACAGAAGAGCTGCACAGGTAGGTAACCTCTTATTTGTATCTCAGCGAAGGACATCATCAGTTCTTGTTTTTATGCATATAATTTTAATTGTTATAGACAAGAAAGTGAAAATATTACAGTAAATCAGATTTCTGTCAGGTCAGAAATCATTATTATGCCCTGTTGAACAGTTTTCATTCTGTCCCCTTTGACTTTGTTATATTGAATCCCAACAAAGAGAAAAGAATTTGGCATTTGTTGCATTCAACAGAAAACCCCAGAACAATTATAATAATAGCACACAGTTATTGAATACTGTGTGTGACATTTTAACTTCTTTTAATCATCACACCAGCCTTATGAAGGAGGTACTACTATTTTTTCCTAAAAAGATGACTACTATTTTTCCCTAAAAAGATGATGAAACTGAGGCATAGAAAGATAAAGCAATTTCTCCAAGATCACATAGCCTTAATAAATGAAAGAGTATGGATTTCATTTATTAAACCCTGCTTTTAATTACTACACTTAAACCAATACTCTCACTAATCTCATTGTAAAAGTATTTACCAAAAAACATATCTTAAGCAATATTAATTAAATTTTAAAATTTATAAGAATTAGATCACAGTCTCAAGTTTTAATATATAAAAAGTACATATAAAAAGGTTTTATGACTTGACTGTTAGAGCTATTAATGAACTGCTGTTAAAATGTATTATTCTATGAGAACAACTGAATAAGTACTGATGCAATTTCTAGTTCTCTTTCTTTTTATTCTAGATCACATTTGTAGTAACAAGACTTCTGACTTTAACATAATACTGCTCATGGTGCTTTATAAGAACATACCTGGCATTTTAAACAATTCAAATTAATTAAAATCTGCAAAAAAAAATAAAACCCCTTTGGCATTAACTCTGCTTTACAAGCAAATTTAGTAATATTGGGTTCTTCTTAATAAGTAGTAATTAGCTTTTGGGCATTTGCAATATTCTGTTTTCCAAAATGTGGCTTAAATAAAACTATGGAAACACAACCACAATATAAAATAAAACTTACCCTTAATTGTTATTTTTCAAGAAACTCCATGTTATTTTTGTTTTGATTGGCAATTTATTATTTGATATTGTAATGAGTCTGTTGGTAGGTAATCTTTATGTGCTCTGCCCTGCAAGCCTTCAAACGATTGTTTTTGACAATTAAAAAGTATAATTTTTTATGCAGCTATAGATCAAAAGTTCCTTTAATTTTCTTGATTTTCTGTTCTTTAAAAAAATCAGATTAACAGTAATAAATCATATCTTCTAAACAGATTTTATGGAGCATTTTGTCTTACTGTAATTTTTTTTATGGTCCAAAGACTATAAATCTAGATACTAACAGTAAGAGAAAGTGGGTTTATAAGCCCAGCGGTAAATTGATTTTTTTTTAAATCAGATATCACGAGTTAACAAACATTCATATAAAAATGTGAAGAAAAAGTGTATTGACAGAAATTGTTACATGAGTCACAAAAATATTGCTAAGGATTCTCTGAAGGACGAATTTAATATTTTAACACAGCACCTGGCATCTGTCAAAATAGAGCAAAACTGCATAGAGATATAAAAAATCAAATTTTTAAAAAAGCAATCAGATATTTTAATTTTTATTTCTGATACTTAAATATTTATTTTCTTAAATTTTAAAGATATTTTTCTTCAAATTTGCTTTAATCTTAAAAGTTGCTTTGATAAAATATCTATTAGCTACTGTAAATAAGAAGGGCTACCCCTAGAGCTAGACAGGATTTATGAGTATAGAGGCTTTCCTGGGAGATCGAGGTTGCTGCTGACCTGACAGTTTATCTCGAATGGCCCTGCATGTCCCTTTAATCAGAATTAAAGTAATTAGTATCATTTGAACAGTAATGACTCTAGGATAATCCATTTAAATACAGAGAAAACTGTATCAACCTCAAAGGGCTATTTTAGGAACCTTACTAGGATTGTAATATCTACTAAAGTCTGCTCCTTTATAGTGACACTGAAAACAGTTTGTGTGTGTGTGTATAAAACATAAGTTTAAGGGAAAAAAAATCAGAACGTTTCAAAATAAGATCTTAGTTCATTTTTAAAGTTATTCTCTAAGGTTTTTTTTTTTAAGCTGATTTATTTTAAGGAAAAATGTAATGAAATAGGTAAACCTGGACGCTATAAAGTTTGGTTATGCATTATTTTCATAATAATGATTATGAGAAATAATGATTACATGAGAAATTAATAAAGCACTCTGCCCCTGGCATTAAGCTCTCAGTAAATGGGGAGCTGCTGCTACCATGTGGCCACCACAACACTGCTTCTCTTACTGTTACTGTAAGAAGTGTATTGGCTGTTAGATCCAATATTTAGTTTCAAATCTCCTTTTAAAAATTGTTTCACAATTTTGATATTTTGTTTAGAAGACTCATTTCTGTGTATATCCTGTAATTACTAGAGAAATTCTTTTGTTAATCTAAGTTTTTCTATGTTCTATGATACATGCATGTCAGGAGCCTAGGAGACGAGTGAGTAAAATGGCTTGGCAGCAGCTTTTTTTTGATACGTTGTGTCTGTAAGACAGTGTTTCCTGTACCCCACTAGAGAAATCAAGAGGACTTGGATGTAGAGATAAAATAAGTTAGCTCACAATAACAGCTGACTTGACCTTTACTTCCACTGATCAGCATCTTAGATAGTTTTATATCTTATATTTCATTTTCTTTTGCCTATACTTATGGTAAAAAGTAAATTTTTTGCTACATTAAAGGACATCCTAATTCTGTTTATCTCTACTATCTGCCTGAAAATATTTTCAGTCCTCATCCATAATCAGTCAGCTTATGCATAAACACTTAGCCAAAAAGTTCCATGTGAATGTGGTTGTGGTTTTATTTTATTTTGGAGAGAAGAGGGGAGATGGGATGGCCTGTGCATGAAAGAAGAGAGGAGAAAAGATGAGGGGAGGACCAGATCTAATTTAATTTCCTTTAGCCTCTCAATCTAATTTCTTTCTCTCTGCACATTAGTATCTACAAAGCTCTTTATTTTTTCACCCAAAAGAGCCAGTGTATTTAAAAAGTAATTATTTCCTTACTTTTTTTTTATTTCTTTGTTTAGACCAATTCATTTTATCTCATATATTGAAGGGGAAAATTTAGTACCTAATGACAACTCATTACAATGCTAAGCTTTGAGATATAATTGACATATAACGTTGTACAAGTTTAAGATGTATAACATGTTAATTTGAGCTACTTACATGTTGCAAAATGATTAGCACCATAGCATTAGCTAAGCATGGTGGCTTACACATGACAGACTTAATAATGTTTGAAAATTAGATGATTTCATTTTGGCTTATATTTATTAACTGAACACTTACTATGTGTTAGGCTCTATATTGAGCTCTAGGGCAACAAAGATGAATCTAGTATAATCTGTGTTCTCCAGGGCTCCCCAACTAGGGGGTAAAACAGACTTTTAAGTAAGCAAGTGCAGTTGTTTTGATGAATGTTGTATCAGACATGATCAAGCTTATGTAGCTATACAGAAAAATTAGTTTATGTTGGAGAAATCAAAAAGAGGGGGTTTTATTTTGGTATTTTTTTGTTTATTATTTTTGTTTTTGTTCTTTTGTTAACCTTAAAGTTCTTAGCTTTTTGACCTGGTTTCACTGTGAATAACAGTTATCTAGGTGAACAGATACTTTTCTGTTATATCTCTGAGCACCAGTGCATACTCTGGAGGAACATAGAGTCTAAATGGGGAGACAAGACATAAATATTATTACTAGTTAAATAACTTTTCAAGACAAGAATAAAAGAGATATCACAAGATAGTTTTTGAGTAGTCTCTCAGTAAATTAACTATTCAAATAGTAATCACTAATAGAATTCAGAGAACAAGCTCACTGTGGTCTCACATGATGAGGGAACTCTTCCTCATTCATGTGGCACCTGTTCCTCATCTTCATCCAGACCTCTGGTTCCCTGATGATTCCTTTTTCTCCTGTTTATAAGCCCCCTTATAGGTTTACTTTCTTTCCTCTCTATTCTGAAGCATTGGTTCATCATTTCAACCTCTTTCTGGGCCTTCATCACTATCATGTCCTGCAGCCTTCAAGTACCCGGATCTCTTAGATCACCTTCTTTCTCTACGTCTAAACTCAGGCTGCTCAGTCCTGTGGGAAAATTTTACCTAACCTGACAGATTGGTTCTTCCTCTTCAAAGTATGCAGAATTGTTTTTTGAAAGGCAAATCTCTGCTTAGAATCCTCTCATGGCTCACCTCTGTCTTCACAATTAGAAACAAATACATTTGCTTTGTCACTGTGCATTTATTAATGATCTGCGGTTTCATCTGGGTAATGTTTCCCTGG
Organism: Macroglossus sobrinus; assembly: GCA_004027375.1. NCBI lineage: Eukaryota > Metazoa > Chordata > Mammalia > Chiroptera > Pteropodidae > Macroglossus > Macroglossus sobrinus. The sequence continues at coordinate 347,900 of PVKZ01000518.1, forward strand.
CTTTTGCACCTTCTCCTTTGTGCAAAGGCCAACACAATTCTGGTTTAAGGTTATCAATAACCTGCCTGGCTGTAACATATCTCATCATGGCAATCCCCTTTATTATAATCTCTCTACCTCACTCCATACACACATCTTTCTAGCCTACTACTAAGGCCCCTCCTTTAGAGGCCTTGTCTTTTGCTTTAGACTTAAAGACCTGTTTTCAGTTCCGCACGGATACCATATTCTCTTTCTTCCATATTTTGCTATTGTTTCTTGTAGTGCAGGGGTCCCTAACCCATGGGCTGCAGACTGGTGCCAGTCTGTGGCCTATTAGGAACTAGACCGCACACAGGAGGTAAGCAGTGGCAAATGAGCAAAACTTCATTTGTATTTGGAGCCACTCTCCAACACGAGCATCACCTCCTCAGCTCTACCTCAGATCATTTCTCAAAGGAGCACTGGTCCCTGGTGCCAAAAAGGTTGGGGACCACTGCAGTATAATGCAATATGTCTACCGTTCAAAAACTCCTTAATAATTGGCATTTACTATGTGCCAAGCATAGTGCTTTACATGCTTTTTTTAATTCAAGCCTCACATCAATAAAAGGATAAATTTATTTCCCTTTACAGTTGAGGATACCAAGGCCTAGAAGCAGTCATGTAATTTGCCCAAGGCACACTTTTACTAAGGGGCAACCTAGAATTCAGCCCATTGTTCTACAAATTATGTTATGCTGCTTTCTCTTAGGAAAATGGGTATATTTTATTTATTTTTGTATACTTAGCACCTATCACAAGGCATAGTAAGTATTTGTTGAGAATGAAGTAAGGTTTGAGCTAGTCTTAGAGAATGAGAATGTTCTAGGCAGGAGAAAACATGGACAGATACAGAAACAGAGAACAATGACTAGGTCACTATGCGTTATAAAGGTACCCGTCCTGAGAGCAGAATCCAGAGGTCTTTCTATCCATACCTGATCCAAAGTTTTCTTGACACTTCCTCATCTGCTGCTGCTCCAGCCTTTTCTTGGCCTTTGCACGAAACTCCTCTTAAGTGTTAGCGACCTGGTTCTTCTATTATTCTCTCTTGAATCCAGTCTACGTAGGCTTTAGTCCCACTACTTCACCAGAATGGCTATTGTTAAGGTCACTAGTGACTTCTGTGTTGCTAAATCTAGTGGATGTTTCTCAGTTGTCATTGCTTGATCTGCCCACATCCTTTGTCACAAGCGACTCCAGTCTTACTTATCTATTTGTTTCCAGAATACCATACTATCTTGGTTTTCTTCCTACCTCGCTAGTTGTAATTCCTTCCTCTACGTCTCAGCCTCTCGATGATGGAGTGTCCCAGGCTCAGCCCTATTAGTTTTTCCTTCCACACTCATTCCCTTACTGATCTAATCCAGTCTTCTATCTTAAAATACTGTCTACATGTTAATGACTCGTCGATTTGTATATCTAATCTAGATCTCTCCCCCTGAATTCATTCTTATAACTAACTTCCTACTAACATCTCTACTTGGAAGTCTAATCAGCATCCCAAATTTAACATATCCAACATTAAACAGTTCCCCTAAAAATTGCTTTTCCCATTTCAGTTTATGGCAACTCCAGCTTTCCTCTTGCTAAAGCTAGAACCTTGGATTCTCACACTCTACACTAGCCTGTCAGGAAGTCCTTCAAATTAAATCTACATCTAACCACTTCACTGTTATCCCCTGTTCATGCACCTGAATTATTATAGTAACAGCCTAACTGGTCCTCCTCACCTTTGATGTCCTATTAACTGTTCTCAACTCTGGAGCCAGAGTGACCCTCTTAACATAACCCTGCAAGGTCAATCTCACCCTTTATTACCTGTCCGGTCTCCTGTCCTACTCTTTCTTCTGTATATGTGGTTTAATCACCCCAAATTCTTTGCACTTCAGACATGTCACTACTCCTGCCCTGGGGCCTTTGCTCTTGCTTTTCTTCCTGGAAAGCTCTTTCCCCAGATAGCACACAGCTTACTCCCTAACTTCTTTATTTTTTAATTAAATTTTTTTTTATTATGGAGACGTTAACAAAATCCAATAAGTTTCAAGTATACAATTCATCAGTAAGCCATGTAGATATCCCTAACTTCTTTAAGTCTTTGCTCAAATGACACCATCTCTGTGAAGTCCGCCCTAATCACCTTATTCAAAATTACAACCCACATGTTCTGCCTACCTTACCTTCTGGGTTTTACACCCAGACCACTTATCACCTTCTATTTAATTAACTTATTTGTTTTGTCATTGACTGTTTTTTTCCATACCGGGAAAATAAGCTCCAAAAGGTCAGGGATGTATCTCTGTTTTCTTCATAATACCTGCCTAAAGCAATGCCTACCATAGGTAATTAAGAAATAATTACTGAATTAAGCTAGATTACTGAGTTAGATTGAAGTAAATTTAGGTATTTACATCTGAAAATCTTTGGAGATCTTAAGATTTATTTAAATAGGTTTTTCAACCATGAAAAAAGATATGTGAGCCCCAAATATAAAGAAGATACATCTGACCAGGAAGATTTGTTAACAGTTGTGGGTCTACATGTACTGTCATCATGCTTCTCAGTGTCATTTAGCATTGAACTATGTTCAGTCCAGCAGTTGATACAAGACCGTATTTTAGATTGTCTTCCCTCTCCCACAACTACAAGGCTTTAATCAGGGCATTATGGAGCTCTAAATAGGCCTTGCTTTTAAATCTGCATATCAGGAGGGGGCTGGGAGCATGAGTGGGAGGATGTCATGTCCCAGTGATTAATGATCTCTAGGAAGCTGAAAAGGAGAGAGTAATATACACAGTATTTCTACCCCCTGGAGCAGGAATGCAAACACCATTGTGTGGATCTGTGCATAGTCACTGACTTCCTGGTAGCTGGAGAATTTCATACACTCTTCTACCACAAATAAAACTGTCAGAGAAGTGACAGAGCTCAAAAAGCTGGCCTTCCTTTACTTAAAAAGAATAGCTCAAACACAGTGAGCCAGAAAATTAATTTTGTAGTTGTTTGGGAACCCAGTTGTTTAATAAGAAATGAGAAAATGGGAACTTTTCTTGAAAAGCCTACAACCTCCAAATATTTGATGAATAGAACTCTATATTTGATTTCTTAAATATACCAAATTCTCAGAAACTGCTTATTTTAAATGAATTTAAAAGGAAATATTTCTTTGTAATGAAATGCATCATCTTAAACTTTTCAGTATGTTCTCTGTGGTAGATTCAGAGAATTATACTATCAAAGACTCCAGAGCCTACTGCCCTATGTGTTTAAAAAAAAAATCCTTAACATTTCAGAATGGCTTATACAGTTTTAGAAAGTAATTCTAAGGTAGAGTTCTTTTCTTTTCTTTTTTTTTAACCGTAATGAATCCATAATAATAACAGTTCCCAAATGTTTAAGTCAGAAGCAAAACATTTTTAACGATGAATAAGGAACTACAGATGTTTGCAAAAAATCTTTTTAAAAAGTTTGTGGGTAAAGCATTTTATTTCAACCAGTTGTAATTATTTACAAATAACCAAAATTATAGACTTTAATAATAATTCCTTAAACTTTGTTTAATAATAGTAGCAGCAGCAGTAGATTTTTAGTGGGAACAGCCAAATAACTTGTATTTTACCAGGATCCATTCATTTATAGGATTTGTTATTTTTGTTCTTGGTTCAGATTTTTTGGTACCGTTTACGTTAACACTCATTGTTCTACGTCATCTACGTTTTAAACTTTGATTCCTTATGAGTTTTTTTCATAATATTAAAAGAAAGGAAATATTCATTCTTAGGGAAATGGAGTAACACTTTAGTAAAGGAGAGCAAAAATTTGTGTTTTATTTCTTTTATTTTGTTTTATTTTTGAGGGTATCACTATAATCTAAATTAAAAGAAACTACTATGGTCTAAATTAAGACAGCATCAGATAGATTAAGCCCTGAATTTGGTTTCCAAGTGGTTAGACTTTTAAATTACATTTGCAAGAGTTTATTTTTAGCCAGGATGTGGTTATTTTTAGACCTGCTTCTCTGTCACTAGGAAATGTAATGCCTGTCTTTCCATTGTTGTTTATCAGGAAGTTCTGAGGCACAGGCTTACAAGATCCAGTTAGCATAGAGCACTGCCTCTGCCTTTAGATGAAAGAATATGAAATAATACATAAAAGAAAATATTTTAATTGAGAACATGTCTAATTTTTCGATTGTTAGTGTCATTTTAATCTTTTATACACTGAGCAACAGTGAAAGCAAGATTTTTATGGAATACCAACAATACAAGGTTTGGGTTCCCCCTACTGGTGTGCATCTCAGGCTGATGTATTCATTAAGACATAGGAGAAAGGCCTAGGAAATAGATTCAAAAGAACTATGGTCGCCTCTTTTAAAGAAACCTGATGATAAGAAAGCAAGAAAAAGCACCATTACCCATTTTCTGCAAATGTCTTACAAAAAATTTGGATGATCTAAAAATTGTATTTTCTACATCTAGAAAAAACCAAAACTTTAATCCTATGATATTTGGGTTTTAACATTGTTGCCTCTGTAATAAGCTGCTTATATACAGTGCTTCTCAGATGCTTTATGTTGTAATCTAGGGAATAATAAAACACCAGTGAATTCACAAAAGGATTTAAAACCCCAAGGAAAAAATGTAAAGCTAGCATTGTGTTGTAATAAAATTAAAGAGCTGGTGTTAAAGCTCACTAATTCCTATTTTAGCATTTCAGAAAGTGACATGACATCATGTGATTGTGTGTGTCCATTTAACATCTGTTCTTTCCAATTTGTCATCTGTGTATTTGAAATAGTTCTCTTTATTTTCTCTCTTAGTTAGTAAATGCCATGTAATATTAAAGGCTCATTTTGAAAAAGAAAAATTTTAATTGACTCCTAAAAGTCACTTCTGAACTTCTTATTATGTTTGCTTTTTAAAAGACTATTCAATCAAGTTAAAATACTGTATTTTTAAATTGCTTTTCAGCAATGCAGTCAACCTTTTAAGCAATGTTCCGGTCTCTTGTTTGGATGTTCTCATTTGTCCATTAACCCATGAAGAAACAGCCCAAGAGGCAACGACTCTAGATGAACTGCCCAGTGATAAAACAGCTGAGAAAGAAACAGTTTTGAAAAATAATACCATGGTATATAATGGTATGAATATGGAAGCCATTCATGTTTTACTCAGTTTTATGGAGAAGAGAATAGACAAGGTAAGGCTGATAAAATGGAGGCCTTTGAAAGATGCTTCTAAAGAATGTAGAAGTGCCATACATAGCAGTATTACAAGACATGATTTTTAAATCTAAGCTTTTTTTATAGTTGACATCTTATATAATTATTTGTTCTCTGGAAAGCACTTCATAATGCTATGATAAATTGATTAAAACAAGTGAATTTATTTGTTTAAAGCTGAAATTGTATTGATGCAGCACCAAAATTGTGACAAGTTCCTGAAAACAAAGGAAAAACTAATTACTTTTTACATGTAGTTATTTTGTAAGTCCTAGAAGTTAAAATTATTCCCCCCAAAACTTGCTGATAAATACTTTTCATAATACCTAGAAGACATCTTTAAGAGAAAAATCAACTTTCCGTTGGTTGTGAGCTGCTTATTTTCTCTCATCTGTCACTTGCTTTGTCAGGTAACTGTATGAAAAGGCAGCAGGGTAGTATGGGTCGGTCGGTCATCAAAACCTTTGCCTCATTTAAGCTAATTGGTTAAGTCAGTGAAAACCCTATAAAATGTAGAAAAACCTAGGAAGGATGAAAATGAGCATTAGTAAACATGAAGCTAACTGATGAAACGAAAATATTGTTAGGAAAATAATTTCATAAATAGTTTGTAAGCTTTGGTAACATAGAATGTCTTCCCCTCAAAAAGGAGTATTAATATGCTCAGTTATATGGAGAAAAGTAATACTGTTATAAACTAAACTAATGTAGCATATATGGTTTTCTTTATAGGGAAGCAGCTATAGAGAGGGTCTAACTCCAGTTCTCAGCTTATTAACAGAATGTTCCCGAGCCCATCGAAACATCAGAAAATTTCTCAAAGATCAGGTAACTGCTTAATGCATATTACATCTTAAAGTTAATCTTCTATGTGGTTTTTTTAAACATAGAATTAATGATTTAAATTCTTTCATAGTGGTTTTCTTTCAGAAAGTCAGAATCTCGGAAAAGTTAGTTTTAATCTTTGAAATCTTCCTAATCCAGAAATAAATGATCCTATGTATTTTTTTGAGTCATTCATTTATTCAACAAGTATTTCTTGAATCTACTATGTGCTGTGTTCTAAATATTGTTCTAAACATTGAAATACAGGTGAAGTCTTTGCCTTGTGGAGTCGACCTTATAGTGGGAGGTTAAAAAGTAAGCAAGTAAAGATATGATGTAATGGCAAGGAATGATAAACGTTCTGAAGACAGATATAGCAGGGGAGGGAAAACTTAGAAGAATAATGGAGGGCCTCTCTGAGGAAGTAATATTTGAGCAGAAACTTAGATAAGTAAGAAAAGGATCTCTGAGAATATTCTAGAACACAAATGTACCAGAGAACAAGTTCAAAGTCTCTGAGATGGAAAGATGCTTTGGAATGCTTAAGGAAAAGCAAAAAGATTAGATAACAATGTGCAAAGGAGAGAGTGGTAGATGAAGTAAAAGAGAAAAGCAAGAACTAAATAACATAAGATCATATAGGACTTCTGCTTCTCTTTTAAGTGATATGGGAAAGCATTCAGCTGTTTTGAGTAGGGAAGTGATGTAATGTCATTTATATTTAAAGGTACTTTGGGTACTGTCTGTAGGATAGACAAGTGTGAGTAGGTGACCAGCCCAAAGTGAGCTCATGATGAAGGTTTGGAGTAGGATGCAGCAGTTAGAGGTCCTGGTGAGAAATGCATCTGCACCACCATATCTTTTGTCTCCTCTTCTATCACAATGGATGGATTGTCCCCGCTTCCTTCTGTGGCCAGCCTCTGCACTGGTATCTTGGATTCCTCTCTCTCACCTTTTCAAGAACTTGGCTCCTGCATTTATTTCTTCTTTCTTCTTAAATCATTTCTTAATGTACTAAATCATTTCCACATTCAAACTCATCTTTCATTATAAAAGCAAAAACTCCTTCCCTTAACCTACTTCTCAAGCTGCCTCCCCATTTCTCTACTCTTCTTTACGCTTTGTTCCTCAGAAGAGTTTTCTATAGTCACCCTGTCTTTTCTTTTTACTCATCTTTGATCTCATTCAGCAGTCATGGTTTTGAAAATCATCTGTACACTGATGACTCCCAGATTTCTATCTCCAGCTCTGGGCTGTCCACTAAGCTCCAGACTTATATAGCAAACTGCCTACTCATCTCCTCTCCTTGGATCTCAAGTTTAACATATTCCAAACTAATCTCTTGATTTCCCATTCCCACCCTACCCTGTTTTTTTCTTCTTCCCACATTTCAATACATAGTACCACCGTTCACCTCATTGTTCATTTATTGCCATATAGAATTTCCCCTAATAAATGAACCAGGTTTATTTGTCCCCTCTGTGTTTATGGTCAAGATTTAGTAAGCACTTTACTATATGTAGAACACATTAATAGATATTTCTGATAAGGAGAGATTGGAAAGTAGAGATTCTTGTCTTTGAGAAATTTATAGTCTGTTGAAGGAAGAGAGAGAGACATACCATGAAAGCACAAATAATCATTTAAACAAAATAAACTAGTTAATTAATGAATTGGGGTCATTTCCAAATTTGACCTTTTTAAAGACATTCTACCATGGCTAGGAGGACTTGATGAAGAATAACAAATGAACATTTTAGCTTTAGATCCAAGTTCAACTAAACTGTTTAGGTTTTGCTATCTCTAGCTAAAAAAGCCAAAAGAAAAAAATAACCTATTTGTTAAAACAGTTTCTTTACACGAAGGCCTTGGGTCATACATTATGTAGATATAAGAGATTATAAGACCCATTCCTTATCCTCAAGGAAACACTACAGTGTAGATAAAGAACTGAGACAAGACAAATAAAAGATAGCTAAAGATACAAGGCACTTTACAAAAATCAACTTTCCTTCTGAGGAAAGTTGCACTTTAGAGTATGATAACTGAGAAAGGCAAAACTTAAAGCAACATGATTAGCTTTGATAATAGTGTAAATGGAACCATGGCTAATTAATTATTATGCTCTACAGTTGTTACCAGATTAAATCCTACTTGTGCATGCCCAGAGGAAATTGGTCTTGAGTGGTCTGTATTGGGGCAGGTAGAAAGAAAATGGATGGTAGAAATTACTGATCCAGGTTGTGTTAGTCTGGTAAGGCTTAGAGCAGAGATGAAAATGCTATGGGTTTTAGAGAGGAAGTTGACAGATTTGTCAAAGAAAACCTTTGTTGGAGGGTAGTATTTGGGGAGCGGTTATAGAAAGGGTCTATACCTATGCAGTTTGTTTGAGAGTGATAAATAATAATAAAAACAACAAAATTTCATTTAAAAAACTTGTTTTAACGAGCTCAAAACATAGCTCACAGACTATGTGTGTGATAATTTATGTTAATAGATTCTGTCCTCTGGAACTTTAAGCACATACTACTGAAAACTTGTTACATGTCTCATTCTTCTAGAAATAGGAGATAAATTCAATATGGTTGGCTGAATAAATAACAAGAATTTATTGTGCAATTACATTGTGCCTATAGAACACAAAGAGCATCGTGCTCTGTTTTACCACAGATAATTAAAATATGGGTTCTATAAACACTTTGTATAAATTACTCAATTTTCTGAGATTTAGTTTCTGTTTTTATTCAGTTATGTCTTTAGTGCCTCCAGTACCTCCTGATACATGGTAGGCACTCAACGTAGAGAATGTGGGAAGGAAGAAAGTAAGTTGAATGGGTTAAATAAAATAATATACACAAAAAGGGTCTGGCACAATAAAGTAGTATTTGACTTTGTGTCTATCATCATTTGCTATGCATAATGTATAACTTATAGGAGCACTTTTTAAAAGTTACTTGAATTCATTCTTCTCTCAGTCAAGAAATATTGAATACCTACCTATAATTTGCCAGGCACTGAGAACAGTAAACAAAGCAGAAAGAAATCTCTGCTCCCATGTCCCACTGACTCTTTGGAAGAAGACAGACACTAAATAAATAAATATATACTGTGTCAGGTGGTGGTAAATGCTATGAGGAAGATGAAAGTGAGAGGTGGTAAAAAAGAATGCTAAAGGTAAATTATATAGGGTGGTCAGAAAGTGTTTTTCTATAAGTGGCATTTAGAGACCTGAAGGGAGTAAGGGAATAAGCCATTCAAGTTTCTAGAAAAAGAGTTTCTGGGCAGAGGGAACAGCAAATGCAAAGACCTGGAGCAAGAAGGTGCTAGGTGTGTTTAAGGAGAGTCATGGAGGTCTGTGTGTCTGTAGCAGTGTAAGCAAGGAGCACAGTAGAAATGAGGTCAGAAAAATAGCAGGAAACTGGATTATGTGAAACCTAAGGGAGTTTTAAGAACCTCATCTTTTACTGTGGGTGAGATGGGAAGCCACAGGAACTGGAGGACTGTAAGCAGAGGCATGACATGATCTGACTTTCGAAGGATCATCCTGGCTGCTATGTAGAGAATAAATCAGAAGGCGCAGGATTGAGGCAGAGACCAATCAGAAGACTGAGGCAGTAGTCCAAGCAAGAAATAATGGTAGCTGGATGTGGTAATACTAGAGGAGGTAGTGAGACAGGTTGGGTTGTGTATACATTTAAAAGGAGAGCCAAAATACTTTGCTGATGGATTGGGTGTGGGGTATAAAAGAGAGGGATTCAAGATATGTCCAAGGTTTCTGTACTAAACAGTTGGAAGAATGGATTTGCCATTTAATGGTTGGAAAACTATATAAAGAGCAGCTTGCTGGGAGCATCAAGAGTTCTTTTTAGGACATGCTAAATTTGAATAACCTATAAAAGTCAGGAGATTAGGGAAGAAATCAAGATGGAGATATAATTTAGGGAGCTATTAGTTTATAGAGGCCATATAAAGCTATAAAACTGGATGAGATCACCAATAGAGTAAGTGAAAATACTGAAGAAATGTTGCCCAAGAACTCAACCTTTGAATATTCCAACACCTAGAAAATAAGAGGAAAGAAGAGAATTGGTAGAAGAGACTAAGATAAAGCAACCAGTGAAATAAGAGGAGAACCAGAAGAGGAGTGCTCTGGGTGGATGGGTGGGAGAGTGAGTGAGCAAACAAACTAGACAAACCAAGCAAGGTTCAAAGGCTTCTGAGGCTCAGTCTATAAAATAGGGATGATGGTGATGTTCCTTCATCCTTTGCAAGGTTATTATGGAGATAATTATGGAAAATATATTAAAGTGGCTAGCACACAGGAAGTACTCCATAATTAATAGCCATTTTTATTATAAAGTAAAACTAGAAAACATAAATACAGATTTTTTTACTAAATAGCAAATGCTGCAGGAATTAAAAGAAAGGAAAAATCAGTGTGAGTCAGGGTATTCAGGAAGTCTTCATGGAAGAAAGAGAAACTTAACTCTGACTTTAAAATGGATTTTGATAGAAGCAAGCAGAGAGGCATTCCAGGTGCTGAGATGAACTAAAGCTCAAAAATAGATATGAGTATACCATGGTATTATAGTGATATTTCTTTTCAAATAAAATTTTGTTACAAGCATGAAAATATTTGAGGGTTTTTGTTTGTTTGTTTGTTTGTTTTGTCATTGTTGTTAATTTTTTTTTTTGGAAGCAGACCTATTATTTTTTTTATGTTTTTTCCACTCTTGGCAAAAATGAGCACAAGACTGACCAGTTTCATGGTGTCATCCTCGCTTGCTTTAGTACCCACGATTGATGATGGCTTTTGCATTTGTACCATTAGGTTTTACCACCATTGAGGGATGTGACAAATCGACCTGAAGTTGGCTCAACTGTGAGAAATAAGCTGGTGCGCCTAATGACACATGTTGACCTTGGAGTCAAGCAAATTGCTGCTGAATTCCTTTTTGTGCTTTGCAAAGAGAGAGGTAGGTTAAACTCTCTTTGCCTTCTACTGTTTTATTTTTCTGAGGGAGTTTGAGAAATCTTTCTGAGAGTAGTAGAAATCTCATTATACTCTTTTTCAGAGCTCACTGTCTATCTTTTCTGTTAGAGGCCTGAAAAGATATTAAAATTAAAAAATTTTAAACATTTTCTATATGCTTCTGAATTCATTGAGGCATGCGGACAGATACACTACCAACCACACTCATATTTAAATTTTGCCTTTTGTATCCTTTGCCTAGAATTCTTAATCTCGATGAGTCAGGACCCAGAGCCACTATGAAAAATCTGCTTCAGTAATTCAAATCCTGCAATTTTGATAACTAGACAAAGACCTGAGTTAGTTCTCCTCTTTAATTTCTCTTAGAATTAAAGCTATAGAAGTTTTAGTAAGTTGTTATAAAATGTGAGCTGTCTAATGTACTAGATGGAAGTACAAAAATGCTTAAGACACACACCCCTTACCTTGAGATAGGGTAAGATTGAAGTAGAAAAAAATTAAAATATAGCTACACTACAATGTAATAAATACTATTTTATAAGTATATTATATATAAAGTGATTGTCTTCTGAGATATCTCTAACAATTGAAAATGTTTCCTAAAATTGTATGTTGCTTGATGAGCAATAGGCAAGTTCTCTGAACAAGTCACATTCCGCCTATTGCTTTCTTCATCTCCTAGTTTATTACTGATATAAAAGTTCTATCTAAGATTTTATATTCCATTCTTTTACAGTACCCCAGTTTTATGAGAGATAATTTGGAGGTGAAAGGCTTCACTTCTCTCAACATCTTAAGTCAGTTGAATTCTTATTTTTTTTTAATCCCAGCTTTATTGAGGTATAATTACAAAATTATATATATTATATATATTACAACATGATGATTGATATACATGTACATTGTAAAATGATTACAGGTTAATACATTACTACCTCACATAGTTACCTTTGTATGTGTGTGTGTGTGTGAGTGTGTTATGAGAATGCTTAAGATTTATTACTCCCTTAGTACATTTCTGGTGTATAATACAGTATTGTTAACTATAGTCACCATGCCACATGTTAGGTCCCAAGAACTTACTCATAGGCTTGTACTCTTTCACCAGCATCTCCCCATTTCTCCAATCCCCTATCCACTGCTAACCACTATTCCATTCTACTCTTTATGAGTTTTTTTTGTTAAGATTTTACATATAAGTGGAAAAGGTCATTCAGTATTTGTCTTTCTTCATCGGGCTTATTTACTGGGCATAATGTTCTCCAGCTTTATCCATGTTGTTGCAAATAGCAGGATTTCCTTTTCTGTCATGGCAGAATAATAGTACATTATACATACAAACACACACACACATTTATTTAGCACATCTTTATGCATTTATCCATCCGTGGACACTTAGCTTGTTTCCATGTCTTGACTGTTGTGAACCATGCTGCAATAAACGTGGGAGTGCAGATACCTCTTGGGGTACTGATTTTATTTCCTTTGGATACATACCCAGAAGTGAGATTGCTAGATCATATGGTAAATCCATTTTTAATTTTTTTTAGTAACCACCATACTTTCTTCTACAGTGGCTGCACCACCAGCAGTGTACAAGGATTCCCTTTTTGTCACGTCCTTGCCAACCCTTATCATCTCTTGTCATTTTCATAAGTCATCTTAACAGGTGCTAGGTGCTCTCTCATCATGCTTTAGATTTGCATTTGTCTGATGATTAGTGATGTTGAGTACCTTTCTTTCCTTGTGCTGTTGGCCATCTCTATGTCTCCTTTAGAAAAATGCCTGTTCAGGTCCTTTGCCCACATATAATTGAATATAGGTAACCCTTGGACAATGTGGGGTTTAGGGGTGCCCACTTCCTGCACAGTTGAAAATTTGTGCATAACTTTTGACTCCCCAGAAACTTAACTACTAGTAGCCTACTATCAACCGGAAGCCTTGTTAATAACATAAAGAGTTGATTAACATGTATTTTGTGTGTTTAAATATATATTACATTCTGTGTTTTATAATAAAGTAAGCTAGAGAAAATGTTAAAATCACAAGAGAGGGAAAATATTTATAGTACTGTACATATTTTAAAATTTATTTTAAACTTATTTAAATTAGTTTCAAGTATACAGTTCATTAGTTAGACATCTATATAGTTCATAAAATGATCCCCCAATTGCTCCCTCCCTCCCTTGGCCCTCCATCTAGCCAACATATTAATGCTAACTGCATTCCCTCTGCCATGCTCCCCATCCCCATGACCAACTATCAACTACTGTACGTATTTATTGAAAAAAATTTGTATGTAAGTGGACCCTCACAGTTCAAACCCATGTTATTCAAGGGTCAACTATATTTGTTCGTTTACTATTGAATTGTATCCATTGAATGCTTAAATTTCATTTCTGACTGATCTAAGTAAGCACTTCAGTTCCTGTTAAGATGGTATATTAGCAACATAATTTGAACCATATCATAACGATGACAATAAACACAGCTATGATGTGTTGAGATACCATGTGCTGAACATCCTATGCCATAATCCCATTTAATTTTCGTAAGGACCCTCTAAGGCAAATATTAGTATTAATGTCATTGTTATTAAGGAAGCAACCTGGCATTTGAGAGCCTTTCAGTAACTTATCCAAGGTCAAGTGGTTGCTTAGGGCTGAAGCCCAAAATTTGAGTCTTATCATTCCACTCTGCTATATTTCCTCTTATAATAATTATCTTCATCTATTACCATAGACTAGTTATTTAAAATCTGCTCTTTTAAACAAATTTTTCATGACTTTAAAAAAAGACTGATAGAGAATCTTGGAATTAAGTGACAGGTATAGTGCCTTGCATATAGTAATCTGCAAATACTGGCTAAATTGAATCAATTTTTCTGAGATCAGAAATTGGCTTTTTTTAAAGTGTAATCATATATGTATATACATAATCTAAACCACACATATCTGTATCCATTAAAAAATGATTATAAAAATATATACCAAAATATTATCTATTGCTACCTATGATTAGTAGGATGGCCACTAACTTTTTAATTCTCTGTATTTTGTAATTTTTCTACAGTGAGTATGCGTTTTTTGTGTACTTCTTAAAAAGTTATTAAAAGAGGGAAAATAAAGTTTTTATTTTATAATTATATATCTAAATACATAAATTATGTATCTAGATATAATCACCTTAGTAATGACTTAGTATCATAGCAAATATAGTATATGCATTTATAAATGAATTTAATTGTTTTTTATTTGAAATGGTTAGCTTTGTTCCCCCTAAGACCCAATATTTGAGGTTTCCTAGTCCTAACTTGGATCCCAAAGCCAATCCATATTAGCAAAATTGTATCTTTTTCATTTGACCTTTAACAGTTCATATATGCTCATATGCTTTTCCTTTCAATTTGATTTTAAGTTTAGTAAATGTATTCTGGAATAAAAAATGTGCTCATTTTACAAGTAACCTTTTGAGCTAGACCCTGGGAATACAGAGGTAGAAAAGATAAGCATCCCTGCCCTCATATTATTTACTTTTTTATCAAGAGTTACAAACTCAAACGCTTACCAGGTACCAGGTTGATATTAAAAGTCAGTCAAATGGACTAGATAGATGTAAGGTGATAAATGAGAATTGACACTCAGCCAACTATTGGGGACACAGTGGGTTTGAACTGGGGAACAAGGGGACTCGAGGGAACTAGAAAGAGGACATTGCTCCTATAATTTAGCTCCACCTGATTATTTGCATGAGGAAGTATGTAGTCAGCGTTACCAAAACTTCCAGATTTTTCAAGAGAAGCTGGGACTCTGGATTTTTAGATAAAACCTCCCAGTTTTTAAATGCTCTCAACTAATTCTAATTTAAAACATTCTGCGGGGTAGGGAAGTTTGTAGTCCACATTCAACTAACTTATAAGTCAACATATTTTGGAGTTTGAGTTGAGCTTGGAGGCAGACAGTATCAATATGAAATAAAATTTTAAATCATTTATGAGAGTGGCTGAACTTTTGTCTTAAGGATGTTCAAAGCTGTTTGAAAGTGAAAGTACCATGATCAAGGCTCTAAAATTAAACCACTCAGTAGACACAGCAAGCAGCAGTCAAATTGGGTTAGGAACACAGAGACTAGATTAAGAAGGAAAAATTGAAATGGTGTGAGTTAAAAGGACAAAATTTTACAGAAGACTTGGCACAGAAAAAACCATCCAAGTGTCTTAAATACCTATCTGTGCCAGGCTAAACTATATATCCAGCTGATAGAGGCCCGCAGGTTAACGTGTCCTCATGTTACGAGCTTGTTTTGTTGAGTCCTGAAAAACTAAACTTTTATTAGCTGCTCTGCAAATGGTGTATATTCTAAAGGGGGCCTAAAGATAGTTCTTACATAGTTTAATAAAAAAAATAATTTGTAAAACCCCTGCCTTGTGGGGTTTCCCCACTATTAACACATTCATTACTTCCCAATATGTGCTCAGCATTGTGGTAACGGCTGAATTGCAAAGATAAATAAAGCCCTCGGCCCCTATCCCCACACCTTTATAAACTTATTTTTCTCAGAGGAGTGTCTCTTTAGCACAGCGCTGAACAGTCTGCCTTTTTTGTTGATGTTTTCTTGTCTTCTCAGAAGCCTTACTTCATCAGTTGTTACTCTCTAGTCTTTTGTGTTTTTTTAACTCTCCCTTTGTGTTTCCCTCGACCTACATACATCTTCATGTCACTGTTTTTTGTATCACAGTATCTTAAAAGATTAATCTGTTTTTCATTATAGTATCATACTACCTACTCAGGCTTCAACTTGATGCCAGTCAGGCTTTCCACTACCATTCCCTACCAGATGCAAATTATGCAGTGGATATTTTTTAGTCCTTATTGTACTTCATCTCTCTGTTGGTATTGCCAACCATTCTCTCTATTTCTGTGCTACCACACACTCCTAGATTTCCTTTGGCCTACCTCTGTCTTTTCTTTTCAGTCTCATTTACTCACTCCTGTCTTTGTCCACATATATTTGCCATGGTTCCCTAGAGTTCTCTTCTGGCCTCTGCTCTCACTTTACATTGCTCCCTGGGTGAGCCTATTCTCTCTCTTGGGGATTCTATTCTCTGTTTTCTGAGGATGCCCAAATCCGTGTCTCTCTCAGTAAACTATTAAAGTAGGAATATCTCCTTGTGCATGGTAAGGTTTTCTTCAGACTGTTTTCTGCATGGCTGAGGGATTGTTCTAAAATACAAATAATCTTGTCACTCTCCTTGTAAAACGTTCAATGACTCCTTGTCATCCACATGATAAAATCTAAGTTTTACCTCCATGCTACCTCTGTGGTATATCTTGAACCCACTCCCACCTTACGCTTTCTGCTTAATCATACTAAAGTCTTTATTCTTGCCCGATTGATTGTATTGCACTGTTTCTTGGTATATCCTTATGATGCTGTTCCTTTTTTGCATGGAATGCCTTGCCTTGTTAGCCTGGTGAGCTTTATTTATCCTTGTAGGTCAGGTTACACATCATCTCTGTAAAAACACCTCTGATCGTCCGAGGATGAGTTAATCATTCTCTGCCTTATGCCATTTTTCCTTATCTCTGTTTTTAATACTTTTCACATTTGTTATATTGTAACTCTTTTTATTTATTGAACTTTCTTTTTAGACATTGAAGTTCTTTAAGTCAGCGATCATGTCTTCTTTATCTTTGGATCCCCAGTGATTAACAAAGTACTTTTTAGGTAGTAAGTGCCCTAGAAATGTTTAATGAAAGAGCATACATTTGTGCTCTGAACTCAATGTGGTAAATACATTTCTCCAGATAAAGGAATAACTTCAATACAGTATGGTAAACACCATAAGAGAGTAATGTGCCAGGTACTATTCTCTCCTGGAAGAGAGAATGATTGAGTAGTGTGGATGTCAGAGAAAGTCTTCACAGAAGAGGACAGAGAAATGGGAAACAGCCTTGAACTGTACAGAAAAGAAACTAGTTCAAGATGTGAGGGATCCACAATGTGCAGGAGTAATTAGGAGATGAATTTGGAAAAGAAAGCAGAGGCCAGAAAATGAAGAACCCTTTAAGCCCTGTTTTAGAAGTCAAGCTTCAGCTTTTAGGGGAGATATTAGAGGTTTTATCTTAGAAGATGATAACATAATATTTTTGTTTTATAAGGATGTATCAGGCAACTAGTTGTGTGGAATGATGTGAGAATGGAAATAGGGAGACTAATTAGAGGAAGGTACTAGTATAAGGTTTCTAAAAGGTGCACTGTTTGACTCAAAGGAAAAGGATTATAAATCCTTTTCTGTGTAACAGAGAAAGGGGAATGGTCTCTGGGTAGAATGGTCTCTGGGTAGAATTTCTTTACAAAGAAAATGCTTCTCCCTGTGAAGATGAGTCTAAAATGATCAACAATCATTTTACCTAATTTTACCAGAGGAAAACAATGATTGTTTTACTTTGTGCCAGACACTTTTACACACTTTGCATGTATTAACTTGAGGTAGATATTATTATTCCAATTCTCAAGATTAGAATATTGGGGTACAGAGTTGCAAAATAATGTACTCATGGTCGACCAGCTAGTAGGTGGTTCATTATTAAAATCCAGCCAGTCTAAGTCCTGGGGATACCTTCTCAGTGGATTCCATGTGCTTATATAGTATTGGTGGCATTTTTTTAAAAAGCAATAACTTAATCTGTCCTATTTGCTAACATGTTTTTTAAAAATTTTATTACTTTTTAAATTAAATGTATTGGGGGGGGGATAACGGGTAATAAAATTATATGGGTTTCAAATGTACAATTTAATAATATATCACCTGTATATTGCATTGTGTGTTTACCATCCAAAGTCAGATCTCCTTTTGTCACCATATATTTAATCCTCTTTACCCATATTCACCTCCTCCCTCTCCCATTTTCCCTCTGATAACCACTAAAATGTTGTCTGTGTCTATGAATTTGTTTCTCTTGTTTGTTGCTTTCAGTTTTATATCCCTCATATGAGTGGAATTATATGGCTCTCAACTTTTTCTGCCTGACTTATTTCACATATTAGTATAGTTATCTCAAGATCCGTCTGTATTGTCGCAAAGAGCAGTATTTCATCTTTTCTTATGGCTGAGTAATACTCCATTGTGTTTATGTGCCACATCTTTATCCAGTCATCTTATCAAAGGACACTAGTGGTGTCCATGCCTTGGCCAGTGTGAATAATGAATGCTGCAATAAACATCAGAGTGCATATGTTTTTACAGATAAATGCTTTCAAGTTTTTGGGGTAGATACCCAGAAGAGGGATTGCTGGGTCATATGATAATTCTGTTATTTTTTTTGAGGAACCTCCATCTTGTTTTCCATTGTGGCTGTACTAATTTACATTCCCACCAGCAACGTGTGAGGGTTCCTTTTTCCCCACAACCTCTCTGACACTGGTTTTTGGTCTTGTTGCTAATAGCCATTTTTACAGGTGTGAGGTGGTATCTCATTATGGATTTGATTTGCATTCCCCTATTAGCTAGTGAAGTTGAGCATCTTTTCATATATCTATTGCCATTTGTATATCTTTTTGGGAGAAATGTCTGCTCAGATCCTATGCCCATTTTTTAATTGGATTGTTAATTTTTTGTTGTTGAGTTGTATGCATTCTCAAGTTATACTACAAAATGACAATAATCAAAACAGCGTAGTATTGGCAGAAAAACAGACACATCAACCCATGGAACAGAATCGAGAGCCCAGAAATAAACCCACATATTTATAGGCAGATAATTTTCGACAGTGGAGCCAAAAACATACAGTGGAGAAAAGAAAGCCTCTTCAGTAAATGGTGCTGGGCGAATTGGAAAGCCACATGCAAAAGAATGAAATTAGACTGCTGTCATCATACACAAAAATTAACTCAAAATGGATGAAAGATCTAAATATAAAACCTGAAACAATAAATTGCACAGAAGAAAACATAGGTACTAAACTCATGGACCTTGTTTTTAGAGAGGATTTTATGAATTTGACCTTAAAAACAAGGGAAGTAAAAGCAAAAATAAATGAATAGAACTATATTAAACTAAAAAGCTTCTGCACAAAGAAATCAACAAATCAGAGGCAACCAACTGAATGGGAGAAGATATTTGCAAACACCTCCTAAGGAGCTAGTATCCAAAATATATGAAGAGCTCATACAACTCAACAGCTAATATTCTTAAGTTTTCTTATTTCTTATATTCTTTTCCTCCAATTCCTATAAAGGGTATAAAAAATGATTTTACATGATATGCTGTATTGGTAAAATCCAAATCTGGCTTTTAGTAACTTCGATTTCCAATCATCATTTCTCTAAAACTGAATAAAAAATAAGATTTACAAACAGAAATCTAGAACACCACCCATACCAATGGCCTTGTGGTCACAGAGGGCCCATCCCTGCCACAAAGTATTGTTCAAAACAGCTCCATTTGAATTTCCGATGCCTGAAGAAAGGCTTTTGGTCCTCAGAGCACGTAGGAGAATGTGTAGGTAATTCAGTATAATCACTACCACACTTCGAAAACCTGTTAAGTTTGAGAGTTAGTGCCCTGGCTTGTATCTCCACCCTCCCTGTGTGGTGAGTGGTCAGTGATGACAATGTACACTGAAGAATTCCTGTCTAAAACACCTCTTCTGTTTTTGCAGTGGATAGCCTGCTGAAATACACTGGCTATGGGAATGCTGCGGGACTGTTGGCGGCCAGGGGCCTCTTGGCTGGAGGAAGAGGCGATAATTGGTACTCAGAGGACGAGGACACAGACACTGAAGAATACAAAAATGCAAAACCAAAGTATAGTATCAAGTTTCTTTTCACCTAACTCTGTCTCTGCCTTTGAGTTGGTTATTTACCTTTCACTTCCTTTTTCTCTCATTTTCCAAGTGTTTCTTTTCTTTTGTGGATTTGGAAGCTTTCTATTTAATAGTGTATTTACAGGCAGTTTCATAGCTCGTGCCTTGGACAGTTACTCCGATTGAGGAAGGATAATTTCAAGTAATGTTCTGCTGCATGATTATGTTCAACATGCTCATTACCCTCTCCCAAGTATTAAAAGCAATGGTGTTTTTAGATATCTGCTGTCACATACTTAAAAAGTATTGTTGCATCCTTTTTTCTCTCCATAGGTTGAGATTTTATAAGGTATAACCAAGACCAAATGTTTAAGTTGGTTATTTGATTCTTCAGCCTTTCTCAGAAATCTAAATGTAGCTTCCATATATTGAGTAAAAGCCTTTAGGAGTCAATAAAGCAACAAGGCACATTACTAGCAAAAGGAAAGAAGTCTGGCTCCACAGTAAATTTTACTCAAACACCGAGGGCGTCATCTTTGACCAGATGCATTAGTGCACTGAATAGGCAAACCAGAGGCTCTGTCGGGTCCTCCCTGAGTCAGTGCTTACAAATCAATGACACTAATTCTTCTCTTATTCCAAAACAAACTAGTCCACTTCCTCCTATTCCCTCCCCATCCTTTTCCTTTCCCTCTCAATTCCATCCCAGATAAATTTCTTAGTTTCCACTCTATTAAGAGTTATTTGAGCTGTTTTCTGGTTTCCGTCACTGAATGTTAAAAGGGTAAATACATTTTGGCATTATCAATGACATTGACATGCTATCTTTTCTACTGACAGTCTTCTAGATGTGATGTGGAATTATTGTAATAGTTGGTCAAGGATAAAAAATTATTTGCAAAATTAGCGCCTTCCCTTTTTTTAGTATTGATTGTGCTCTGTTGACATGAAAATAATGAGTCGTCAGAAGGTAGAAGAATCATTCCCTAACCAGACAGGACTTATATTGCCTGTATTCTTGGTAAATGAGGTCTGAGTAGGTAGCATTACTTTAATCATCCCCAGTGCTGTCCACCTTAGCAGGATCTTATAGAAGGTGTCCTAGAAAAAAGGCTTTTGTGGGGAAAAGCTAACCATGAATCTGAGTAGTAAGTTCTTAAGACTGCCACCATTTAGATGTCATAAATTGGGTATCTCTATCAAGTATTATAAGCTAAGAGAAGAATCATACTCTAATCTTACCCTAATTATAAAAGTCATCATTATAAATTAGTCTTGTTTACTCTTGATTTTTCCATTTCACAAATTATTTCCATATCAGTTTAATATTTTATATCTTCATTTGATACATAAAAATAAACCAAGTGAGAAGTCTCATGTTTTTAAATGAAGGTAGAAACTACATTAGGCATCCTTTCTGTCCCAGGGTATATGGACACAGCCAACCAAAATAGACAACTCTTAAGTACTCATGGATGGTTGATATTGTTGCAACTCAGTGTGTATTGTTGATTGTTGATTTTGTTTTACTTCTATAATAGTAATGGTCATATTTATAGCAAACTCTAGAATGCTACTATAACAAGAAAGAGCTCAGAGAAAATACAAGAACACTGGTGTTTCCAAATGGAAGTAGAAATGTTAGATTTCAGGAGACCATCGTTTGTTTAGATCAGGGACCAGGATGTTTGATATTATTGCCTTGACTTTCTGTCATAGTTTGATTCTGTACTTTGGCCTTACATCTCTAGTTGGAATTGGTTTTAGCCTTTGGACCTGACCCTACATAGAATTCATAGGAATGGTGTACTGCTGTGGTTAGAAGAGTCACCGCGGTGAAATCTTGTGTTTCTTAAGCAATACTCATTACAAGTATAAGTATGTGTTTCTCACATAGCATGTCACATCTTACCCCTTCCAATAGATTTGCATCTATTTTTTTCTTACAGCTTCCCTACATTTCAGGTAAAACAATATAGTGGGATGTTTAATTTGTTCATTTAAAATACTTATTCAAGTGGTCTTTGTGGAAGTGGTGATGAACAAAGTACTTTTTATGCAAGACAATCCTTTGTGCTCTGGGGAATGACCCACAGAGCTAGAAGACCTTTTTCCCTAAAAATTGTTATGAAAACTTTACTAAGCTAGTCAAGCTCATAAAATCAGCATCTGCAGGGATTGCTTATTCCCCTACCCCTGATTTTCGGTCATTAATCAGTGTTCCCAAGATCACAGTCTGCTTTTCTTACGATGCATTTATTCACAAGAGTTCCTAGTATTGGCAGAAGTAGAGAAATTACCCTTCATCCAGTTGGCCTAGGTCCCATTGTAAAAATATAAGTGGATTCTGATTAATGCACCAAGGTAACCTGTAATCCTTTAGTGGAATCTGAAACCAAGTATTGTGTGGAGCTTACATTCAGGCTATGGGAGACACTTAATATCACTGCAATCCTTTTTGTGTCAAAATAAATGTATTTAATGGGCTGGAAATGGCTTTCTGTAATTAGCAGACTTAGACAAAATACACGCATAGAATCAAGTTACGTGCCACTCAGGTTTTTGGTATATGTCTAGCCATGTTTGTTTAAAAGTTTTTAGATAAACTTTGGTCTTGTACCAAAAGAAATCAAATTTCTAAATTCCCATTTTTATACCTGTTTCTTTTATAGTCTAGGAGGCCCCTAGACTGTATATGTGATGTAAAACTGACCGATGTAGTTTGTACATTATTTCAGACATCAGTTGAAAGGTGTGTAATTAATGACTTTTGGCTCATTTTAAACTAGTGCTTTCAGGCTGCATATATAGAAGCCTCGGGGCCACTACTACACAGAGAGGCCGAAGGATGGGGCGTTCAGAGTGGGCAGAATTCTGAGATACCTCCTTATGCCCGTAATACCCCACGCTAGTTCATAATCATGTTTAGAAGCTCAAAATAATTATACTAAGCAGCTCAGGGGTATTTCCTTCTTGACTACTTTTCTCAGCCGTAGCTGTGACAGTAGGTGTATTGATAGTTCCTTCAGCACAAGACGACTTTTATTTTTATTTTATTGGTCAAGATTTCGTTATGCTGTTTTAAGTCAAATCTCATTATTATAATAGCCTCTGTATATTGGTGAAATTATATACAATATTTATCCTTTTGTGACTGGCTAATTGTAGCATGTGTCAGACTTTTCTTCCTTTTCAAGCCCGAGAGAATTCAACATAGAACTACCAAATAATCTAGCAATTCTAATTATTATACCCCTGTCCATAGTAGCATTATGCACAATAGCCAAAAGATGTAAACAGCCCAAGTGTCCTCTGACAGATGGATAAACAAAATGTGGTGCATATATTCAACATAAATTATTGTTTTGTGGGAGGAAATTATTCTGGGGAGCTTTTCCTGGAAAGGCATTTCAAGCTTAATTTGCATGAAGTGTCTCCTTTCCCACTCCGCCTGCCCCTTTCTGTCCTAGTCTGGGCTCACAGATGCCCCTGGTCTCTTTCCTGGAGGTTGTAGATGCTAGCCCACACACTAGATTTAGCCCACAGTAGTTTCTACTCCACTTGCCCGATGTTTCATTGGACATTTGCATTTTGTTAGTTGCCAACATTTAGAATTTAGATTTTCAGGTGAAAATTTAGATTATTAGCTCCTTTGAAAAAGTGGAAGTTCTGATAACATTCTCACATGGCAGCCGACTGATGGAATTGAGTGAGTGGCTGTGGTCCCCTTCATACCAGGCATAAGCACCTTTGATTGGACAGCGTACCCCTTTTATTTATCTTATCTGCCTCGCCCTAAAGGGGTTGGGCTTCATGGCCCCTTCTTTAACCAGAATGCTTTGAGCAGAACTTAATCCACACTTCTTAGAGACTGAAGTTAACTTTCATATAGCTCATGGCTCTTTTTATTAGTGACCTAGTGTCGTTGATATTGACCAGATGTAACAACAATTTGAAGAAAGAGCAGAAGTCTTGGAATACATTTCAACTTTTGTGTATTTGTTCATATGCTCATACCTTTTTAGTATGTCTTAATCCTTTCGTCCCCATGCCCACAGCTGTTCTCAGTTCATAGAAGGATCTTATGTAATACAAAATTCTCAGATACCACAGATAAGAGTGTAGATACTTCTTGTCACCTACATAATCACAGGATAGAGGGCTAGGAAGAGGAAGGAGGGGAGCAGAAACAAGATGCATTATATTCTTATTATATAAAATCATGACCAATCCCGTCTGATCTCGGAAGCTAAGCAGGGTCAGGCCTAGTTAGTACTTGGATGGGAGACCACCTAGGAAGGCCAGGTGCTATAGGCATAAAAAATTTAAAAAATGGATTGTAAGCTGACAAGATACTTGCAATCTGTAAAGTCAACCGAGAGTTGCCTCACCAAATAAATAAATAAGTAAAAATCATGAGAGATATAAAATTGCCCAATAAAATATCTATCAAAATTAGCATACTTAAAACATCTTAAAAGTCTCAGCATCTTGGAACAAAATAAAACTAACCCCAGAATTTCATAGTGCTAAGATCCTGAAACCTGGAAAGTTAAATCTCAAACTATAGTATTTGAGGTTATAAAGGTGACAAATGTTCATTCAACTGAAAATAACCTATTTTATGAAAGCTCATATTGTTGTTAATCTGGTGACTATTATTTGTTTTCTCCTCTGGGTAGGGAAATTGCATGTGACTGGTTTGAAATGGGAAGCAAGAGAGGAGACAGTGTCCAAGTCTACCTCTTGCCCCCAGCACATTGGCATTTTTCCCATAAAATAGTGGCATAGTTCAGCACACCAACTTGTGTTTTCTGTGGTATTGCTTACATTCGTCTGAGTACCTGGGGGCAGGGATGTCTTTTTAAAGGAAAAATTGAAACCCAAATCCCTGGAATGATTTGGGGGGGTTGGAATGCCTTACTGCATGTGGGTAAAGTATGGTAAGTTCTTACTCTGTAAAAATGAATTTCTAGCCGCTGCTTTTATGCTCAATGAGCACAGAACTTTATGACTTTAGTAGCTAATTTCAGAGCAAGCCATTAAGTCATTTTAGCAGCAGAGGACTTGAGACCAGCTTACGGAAAACGGACATCATTTCCACTCAGCCCTTAAAAGAACCAAGAAAAGAATCAAATGTGCCCTGATCCAGGAATTCATATCCTGACCTTTGTACTCTGTGGCATCCACAATACCACAGAGCTTACCAGTGTGTTGTCCTGACACATTTTTCTTGTGAGGCACATGGTGGTTTGTGCTAATGTCATCATATTCTAAAATAGTCTGTGGATCTGATTTTTTAAATTACCCCTCCACAGAACCCAAGAGAAGCCTTCACTCAGACAAAATGAATATGATCTGCATGTGCCTTCCTTAACACTTTCTTAATACCTGATTTCCTTTGCTTAGGAAGTGATATGTGCCTATAATAAGTACCTTTACCCAGTTATAAGACTAGTTGTTTTTCTAAGTTAGCAGGCGGCAGAAGAGTTATCAGTGAAAATGTGCCCTGGTGTTACATGCCTAAGCAAATAATAGATGGGTGGTAGAATTACATTTTCAATGTGGCATCTGGAGACATCTTAAAAACTGTAGTTCCCAGAAGCCTGGTCTGGGTCCTCTTTGTGCTTGACTTTTGGGAAATATGATGACTCCATTCAGCATTTTTTGTTAATGGCCACTAATTGGAGGCCTTTTTCTCTTGTCTTATGAGAAAAAGAGGAGAGGAAGTAGTAGTACACAGTGTCAGAAGGCAGTCTAGCCCATTGTTCTTAGCTATTGTGAATCAGAATCACCTGGAAAACTTAAAAAATAAAAAAATAACAGATGTAGTTGGTTTCAGGCTAGACCCATGCCTTTTCTTTAGAGTTTCTGGTGCACAGCCAAGGCTGAGAATCACTGACAAGCCTTGGGTTTCAGGCTGTTTCCTGAGTGCAAGTTGCTGAAAGTGCCTGAGGGGCTACTTTAAGAGGAAGCAAGTGAATGCAGACAGACAGAAGGGGCCCTTAGCCGTCCCCATCCTCTCCTCTGCCTGAGCAGTTCCACTTTTATCTATTTTATCTGCCTGTGTAGATGTCACTTGTTAAATAAGAAGGAGGAAGTACAGTGTCCACTGCTTTGAAGGAAAAAAAAGTTTTGAACCATGGCTGTGGACATAGGTCTTGTGTAAGAATGGCAAAATATAACTGATCCAGTTTTTGAGGATGGTGAGCACTGAGTCCTTTCACAAGAATCTGTGTGTCATGTAGCCTCTGAGGAATGTAACAAAGGAACGGCTCTTTTATAATAGTACCTAGTAGTCTTGCCCTTACTCCAGATGAGAAAAACCCTGGTCAGTAAAGGTTAACATGCCCAAGTAAGTCTAACACAGGTTTATAAGCTAGCCGCCAGAGGACCTAGTTTTGTCTTTGTTTTGGCCCGCATGAACCCCATTTAGACTAGCACAATTCTCCAATTTACCCCAATCCCAACACAGCACATCGTTTATACTTGACCAATTCACTCATTTGCTTATCTCAAAGGACTGGCCCCTGAAAGCATTTGTGTTTGTAAACTCTAGAAAGCAATTTGTTAGCAATTTGCTGTTTGCAGGGATATTTCATTTGATGATTAAAAACAAACCATCTGTACTTGGCTGATACAGAATGCTATGATTGTTTGATTCTCCAGTAACATGTTTAACATAGATATTTAGCAGCCATTGAAAGAATTATCTTTTCCTAAAAAAAAAAAAAAATAGTGTGGCTTTTATCTAAGAAGATAGCTTGTTTGGTATTAGAACTTCATACAAACTTTATGGAACATATTCATTTTAAGTACTTTATTAAATCTGTTTCCAGAAAGCCAGATGGTATACCTGTCTCTTGCTAGGCTAGATTTCATTCCTTTTTTTTAATCTAGGTCAGATCAAATCTAATTAAAATTGTTCTTTCCGCTTTATCTTTTATTATTTATTCATTGCCTTCTTTGGTCTCACTAATGGACTAATTTCCTGAGATTATAAATTGGCATGCTTTAATTTTCAGATTCCAGCCTCTCTGTCATCATTTTTCCAATTTTTTTTGACATATTTGTTTTATGCTGTATCACAAAATGGATTTCTCCCTCTCTGAAATCATTTGTCCCCTAATAATTAATGAATAAGCTGTGCATCCAAGTATATTTATCCTATCGGCACCAATCAAATTTCATATTTTTTAAAAGCAGCTGTGACTTTTTTTAAGTTGGCAAGTTAGTTTTACTTTTTTAAAAACAATAGTCAGTACTCATTTCCCCAAGCAAATTAGTAGGAAAGTAAAATTTTTAAATTCCCATAGCAGTTCTATATCATAAAATTGCTATTATTGCCAATTTTTTGGCTATTATACTCTTTCTTATTATAACTTACAACTTGGACCAGAAAAGTATAGAAAGAGCATAATTTTAAAACATACAGCATAACTTTTTTTTCTTTTTGTAGCATTAATCTTATCACTGGTCATTTAGAGGAACCAATGCCAAACCCTATAGATGAAATGACAGAAGAACAAAAAGAATATGAAGCCATGAAACTTGTCAACATGCTTGATAAACTTTCCAGGTATTGTATTCCCATCCATTTTTTGCTTGGTTTCTAAAAATGTTCTATTTCTTTGTCTCTCTCACTGAGAGTTACCCTAGAACAGCAGCTCTGGAAATCCATGCTGATTGGAACAGGGTGGCCCCGGCATTAGTAGTTCAGATCTCTTGGCTACCATGGTTTTTCTACATGTGCCGCTTCTGGATGTGCATCCTTAATCATGTAAACTCTCAAAGTTAGGGTAGTAACTAAGAACACTGTGATACTTAACCAACTAACCTCCCTGTCTTCAAAAGATGCTATGAGTTAGGTTCAGCGATTTTGCTGCTGCTTGTACTTTTTGTTTTAGTCTGTTTTGGTTTTTGTTCCAAATCATGATGCTTTTTTTTCTTTTTCCTTTTTTGATGTGCAAGTTTGCAGTTCTATCTTTTTGGGTTGCTGCTGAAGCCAAGAATTCTAAAATGTCATGCACCCTACAGGAAAAAGTGAAAAGGAATAGCTCTAAAGAAGGCTTTTTTGAAAGTAGGCATTTCTATTAATTAGGAGTTCTAAAAACAATCTCCCCTTTCCTTCTTGCTTCACACTTCCTTCCCCTCCAAAAATGCCCAGTTTTGAAAATAATCAAATCAAACATATACTAATCCACAACTAGTCATCTTGAAGGAGTTATTGGAAAATATTAATTCTTTTCACACTTGCCTGAATTGCGCTGTTTTTCAGTCACACATTGAGTTACTGTCTCCTTTAAGTCATCTTGAGTGAGTGCTTCTGTGTGTTGGTGGCAGCTGCCACTTAAAGGTGAATATCTTTTGTTCATCTTCACAGCAACTATGTAAAGTCTAGTATCCCTCACTCAAGACAAGTAGCAACAAGAGTGGCAGAGCCAGCGTTGATTGGAAAGGTGTAACAGAAACAGAGCCTAAGAGAACAGCAGGAGGCTTGGAGTAGAAATGTTTAAGAACAATAGGGTGACAAGGGGAGTGTGATGGTATTGTGGTAGAAGTTATTTAGAAGTAAGTAGCTTTATCATCTACTTAGTGACTTCCAGCTAGTCTTTTTACATTTTCATCCTTTCCCAAGAAGATTAGAATTTATAGCTCAGTAACATGCTCACAATCTTCAAAAGACATTGTTATCTTTTGGCAAATGACATTCTCCATTCTTCTGTACAGAACAGACATGTTCCTTCTCTGAAGGAATTCACAAACATAAGGTATTGCTATGCAAACCTATAGGAGGCAGAATAACGAGTTCAGAATGGATGTATAAAAATAAGATTTGTGTTTGGCCGTTTCCAAAAGGATATGATGTAGCTAATGAAACACCGTGGTGTAAGTACAACAACAGGCAGATGAGAACCAGCAGAGCCCCTCTGGTAGGAGGGGGAAGTGCTATCAGGGACCTGAGGGAAGCATGTTAAGTGTGTTAGGACACTAAACCAGTTGAGTGCATAAGTGTCATTTTCATAAATCAATTCAATAACATGAGTTCTTAAAAGATAACACAGATACTGTTCAACTGGCCTATATAACCTGGAAGAGTAAACTCCAAGCCAGGAAAGGGGGAGATGGCGGAAGGAACTGCCTAAGATAATACAGTGTGATCCTGGTACTTGACTTACGGAAAGAGACAGGACCATCTCATAAGGCTTTCCTATAACAGAGACGGACAATAGTGCTAGGACCTTCTCCTTGTAATCGGGGAAATCCACATGTTCTAAAAGCTGTCAGCAAATAAATACACGAAAATCAAGTGTAAAATACCCAAGCTTCCACTTAATTTAAACTGTGCCTCAAAGAAGGTATGTGCTTGCCCGGAAACACCCAGCAGGTAGATGTCTGACTCAGTCTAAAAGTGACCGCGATTTTAGCACTTACAAAGCAGAGCAAATATGTCTTATGTTGGCTTTGATGATACCAATTTTGCCATGAAAGCTGATATCTGGCAGCTTTGAGAATAGTCCTAAATCATGGACTTTTTGCATGACATATGGTGGTTTTTTACATTGTTTGCCTTTATGTGCTTTCTAACATTTGCTCTCACTAATAACGGTCAATGACAAAACTGTATGGAGATCGGCAGTGGGCGTTCCAAAGCAGGAATGCAAAGAATGAAGCCATTCTTTATACATCTTACATGTTTGTCTTAAGTTTCTTCTGTCTTTTCATTGTTGTTGGTTTTGGTTTTGGGTTTTTGTTTTTGGTTTTGGGTGTTTTTTTTTTTTTCAGGTAAACAAGATGCCATAAAGCTGAAGTATAGACTAAATGCAGTACAATTCAGGGAACATTTATTAAGCAGCTACTCTGTGCAAGGCACTGTGCTAGAAAAATGAGGGAGATTCAAAGTTGAATGTGACAGTCTCTGCCTTTGAAAAACTCACATTTTAGTGAGGGAAATGGCCGTAATCTGTTCTAGAACACACGGTAGAAGAAAACAATGACAAAATGAGGTCTGTGTTGAACTGTAAGCACCAGGAAAAGGAGCAGTTCATTCTGTCTTGATGCATCAGGGACTGTTTCCCAGAGAAGGAAGCATTTGTGTTGATCCCTGAAGTATAAGAGGTATTTAATAGACAAGTGGAGAAATGACTTCATTCAGTTAGAGGGAAACTTACTGTTGTTAGTAAGATAAATATTTGATATTCACATACTACATCTTTCTTCCAAAAAGCTCAGGTTGTTTTATCATTATTTGATTAATATGTTATCAGATTTATCATTGGGGGAAGGAAGGCCCAAAGAATTGCCCCAAACATTTCCAAACTAATGTCTGGTGATTATCTATTTCCTTTAACAGTTTACAGAACACTTCACATACATTCTCTTTCTAGCTTCATGATTAAGTGAGACTAGGAACTTCACTTCCAGCACTCAAGACTTTTGCTCTGTCCACTGTGCTACTGTGTCTGTCTGTCAGAGTCAGTGTTTGCCGGAACATTTCCAAATCATCCTCTTCAGCAGTGTGCTGCTGGTCAGTTCCCTCAGCTGTCACTCTAAGGATGTTCTGCATCCCACCAGGTCTTTATTGTGCTAAGAGTGTACTGTAGCTTTGTCTGATTAACTTTCCTTCTTAAAAATAAAATCACTTTCTCCTGGGCCTGAGGTCAAAGGCATGTGAGTAAAGGATAGGGTTGGAGGTGACGTGGCCAATGAATGGACACTAGACACTTCCTTTTTTCCATCCATAGGAGAGCAGATGTGAAGGACCTGCACCAGGATGGTGGTTAGTCAACAGTGGCCCGTGCCAAAGCACTTACCAAAGTGATGACTAAGGTTGGTCATGCCAAGTACTGTTACTGAGCCTGGTGTAGGATATAGATGATACTCACTACCAAAACTGTAAAACCACCAATGCAAAAATTACATTTCCATATTTGCCTCTGTGCTAGACATAGCCACTGCCTCAGGGGAGTTCACCATCTTAGCAGCTTTATCTCAGCTACATTTCCAAGGACACTGGAGAGATTAGTGCTCCAATATTTTCTTCCTATTGAGTACCAGCTGACTTAGTAGTACTCCAAGTTATTTATTTATTTTTAAGTCTAAGGACTGTACTTGTGACAGACGTAGATAAGGGAATTCGCAGTGGAAGTGGAGGCCTTTAAGAGTTAGAGGATAATCTGAGTGCTGTAAACCTCATCATGTCTGGCTAGTACAGTGCCTTGTACCCTGTGGTCTCCCCAGTGTGTGATGAAATAATGAACGCAGCTGATACGCAAATCTGAAGGTCATTCTTCTGTATTAAATAGCCTATATGGCTTAAGACTTTAAAGAATACTTTTGGCAGTTCTTGGCCAGATATCAAAATTCAGGAAAGGAATTCTGTAAAGGCACTTTGGCCCATGACTGGCCAATTTAAATATCAGGGTACATAATTCCTTTAGCACTTTGGCCCATGCTTGGCTAATTTAAATATTGTACATAATTCCTTTAGTATGGACAGATAATTGTAATATTTATCAAATATAAGCATTAAAGATGAGGCATGAGATTATAGAAAGCTTCACTTGACATTTTTAATGTGAGAGCAGAGGTGGAAAAGGGGATGAAATTTGCCTGTCTCTCCACCTCCTCTTTCCTCTCTAAATTAGAAAAAAATAGGCCCCTGCAATTTAAACGGGAGATTAGAATGGAAATTGGATGTAGTTAAGCAAGTCCAGTGTAGCTAATACAATTGCATTCACCTTAGCTACAGCACACAACTCCTATATAATAATGCAGCCTCCTCCAAAGAAGAGAGCGAAGAGAGCAGATCAGTTAGCCTAAGCTTGCCTAACCAAGGGAAATAATATTTCAATTTTTTTTTATTTTTCTAATCCCCTTTAGTTCCTTAATTGGAACCAGGACTGATTAATCTTATACCCCACCCTTACCCCATCACTGTTTAACAAGGTACATTTCCTTTTTGCTTATATATTCTACCAAAATCCTCTAAACTTTACATTTATATAAATAATTGTTTTCCCATTTCTTTTTCTATCTACTCCTTATTCAATAATTTTTATTTATATATTTATTGCCAGCCGTCTTACAGTATTTGGGATATGGCTTTCTTAATAAATGCAGGTACCAAATATAGGAATAGTTCCCTTTAATCGAAAGATTATTTTTAAACTTAACTAAAGCTGAGGCAGGTGATTTATAGCTGAAAAGTACTAAATATATAACTTTTTCCTTACAAATAAGATACTTTATTCTGCTTACAAAAATAACAACTGATTATACCCAGCTTCTTGATGAGTTAGTCTAGGAAATGCTTTCCAGGTACATTTCAGAAACCTGGTCTAATTTTTAGAGCACTGTGAGATTTGTAGGTAGGAAAGTATAAAGGTTGTAATCGTTTACATCAGAAAATCCTTTAGATCTCCACTGTCCATCATAACGACCACTCTCCATGACTGTTGAGCACTTAAAATGTGGTTAGTCCAAATTAGGATGTCCTTTAAGTGTTAAATACTCAGATTTTCAAAACTGTACAAAAAGAGAATAAAATATCTCAGTTGTTTAATATAGATTTCACAGAGAAATCATATTTTTGATACATTGGGTTAGAAGATATTAAAAGTCACTTACCTGTCTTTACTTACTTTTCCATGTAGCTACTAAAACATTAAAGATTACATATATGGCTTACATCTGTAGCTTACATTATATTTCTATTAGCGCTGTTCTGCATCATTAAAATACATTGTAAGGTTGCTTGGAAGTTCAATTAACAACTTGGATTCAGTTAAATTAATATACCTTTAAAGTGGCAGGGGAGGATTAATTTGAGAAACTTGATATTGTATGTCTTTAGGTTATAGAGGGTCCTTTGTCTGGCTAGACAACTCTTAAGTGGGATGTCATGCTACCTTTGTAGTGCCGATCAATAGTCATTGTCCTTTAACTCTGTAGTAGGAATGACTGCTTTGAGCTCTTGGGTAGAGCACTAGATGAAACAGCCTCTGTCTATGAGAAACATCAGATAATAATCTCCATTGGTTATTTGCTGTCTTAGTTACCCCCATCCTTTAACTTTTGAGTCTTTCTGTGTAGGAAGAGCATGTAGGAACTTCTGTTTCTACTGCTTTATTTAACAGTGTCAGTTGGCATGCTGACTTCTTATTAATATTTGTTTTGCTAATTTAGACAACAAGATAGAAAAGCTCCACAGAGAAATTACCAAGAAATAAGAAAGAATACCTTAAGGATAAAATTGAATTTTATTCTTCTAACACTATCCCTAAACACTTTATATTTTAACCATGCTGTTTAATGTGGGGTAGGTAGCAAATATTTAGAAGTTTGCATGTGATCTTCTAACAGAAATGAGAACAGTAATAAAAGACTAATATTCATATAATGCTATAAAGTTTAAAAAGTGTTCATATATATATATATATATATATATATATATATATATATATATATATATATAAAATCTCCACTGATCATTAAAATGATATTAAATAGGGCAAGAGGTATTTTACTGAGGAGTAAATGGGACCAATGATTGAATGACTGACCCAAGATCAGGCATCTGGTTAATGACATAGTCAGGATTCGATTTTCAGTCTTCATACTCCAGAGCATATATTATTTTGAAAATTATCAACAGCTCTCAGAAATTTGTCTCAAAAAATAATCAGTCTGATTATTTTTAATAAAGCATTCTAAATTTTAAACAAATCCAAAGCACAGAGACATATTATAAGCATATTTACCTGATAAGGAAATTAAGATTTAGAGAACATGTATATCAGGCCAAGTGCTAAATAGCTTATTTCAAAAATAAATAAATAAATAAATAAATAAATAAATAAATAAATAAAGCTTTATACAAAGTAAACCAATAAAATTGCTATGATTTTAGGTTACTATAAGGTCTTTTAACTAATTTGAAATGAATGATTATAGGTATTCTAACAAATTCTTATATTTAGTGTGATCACATTAAGAAAAAAACTTTAGAAACACTTTTTAGGCAACTCTCAGTTGCTTTTACAAAGTGAAAGTACGTAGTATGAACAATATGCCATATCCATTTGTCTTGGGAATGATATTTTTATGCTATATGTTTTACTTTCCCAATTGTATCTAGTTCCAAAGCATGATGGTGAGGGCTGAGGGAAGGACCTCAGAATCATTTTTGAAAATGCAGCCCAAAGACCTAGAATTTGCTATGGAAAAACCACCCTATACCTCCTACCTACGGGGTTAGTGGCTTAGTGAAAAAGCAGTATAACCTGTCAGCACCAGGAAGCCATTAGACAAAAGATATAATGAAAGGTGAAAGATCAAGGTCCAAAGGACACTATGTAAGTGAACATGCTAACCAGGGCCAGAGCCAAAGGTGATAATATTATTTCTGTTAGGAAAAAAAAGGATTAAAAACACAGAAATATCACAAGTAACTGGGAAATCCATTGTATTTCAGTGGATTATGGACTATTCCAGTGATGCTGAAATCCTGAAATAAGGTGCACTCTCAGACTTGGAATTATAGCAAAGATTACAGAGCGTCTTTCTTTGAGCTATCACCGGCTCCATTCTAGCAGGCATTTTTGGAAGAGCTCTGTGTTAATTAAAAGGCTTTATTTATATACCAGTTTCTCATCCTATCTTTCTAATGTGAAAAGGAATTAAATATGAAATGGCTAATTTAAAATGTCTGGGTTCTTTTTGCCAAGCCAACCTTACATTAAGAGCAGGAATCCCTGTGCCAAAGAAATGGTTCCCAATTATCCCATCCTGGGTTTTGTTATACATTGTACAGAAGTCAACAAAACAAGTATGTAAGAGAACCTGCCTAAATAACAGCCACCCTCATTAAAAACAGAATTAATCAGGAGGTGACTGAAGGAAGCAATGCTTCATAGGTTCCCCCCCTTTTCTTCCTTTCTAATCATAGAACAAAATATGTTACATAAAAGGATCGGAACTATTATGCAGTACTCAATTAGAGGGAGGTGAATAGGTCTCTAACATGCTGTTTTATCAAAAGAGCAGACCGGTGTTTGCATGACTGTTGTTTCATTACAGACCCTGTCATTAATTCCATGTGTCAATACTGCCCTGTAGTACACAGAGCAGACAAGAAAGAAGAGCCCTTGAAAACAAGGGAATGATTTTTGAGTCGTTATCAAGCTAAGTGGCAAGCGGGAAGCTGAAACTCGTATAGGTAAATTCGAAGGGACTCTTGGGAGATCTGCAAGTGGGAAACAAGAATGCATTTTTCCAACTGCTTAATTATGTCCTGTTTTTCAACAAGTACACTTGAATTGAATGCTTTGTTTGTATTGCACAAAACATGTGCTGTGGGCAAGAGTATTCTCTTGCTTCCAGGTCAAGTAAGGTGTTTTATACACATACACATCTGGCCTATTCGATAATGTGCGATTGGGTATGTTAGTATCTGAGCCCCAATATTGCACTGTCATTTCTGGGGGAGTTGAAACCATTAGGAACCAGAAGTCCTAAAAAGTAGAACTTTCTTGAAGGTTCTGGGAAGCTATATAAGTCCAGGGATATCAGAGAACCATACTTATAGGAAAATGTTAAAATATATCTGGGGCAAAAAAACCAGACCAGAAAAATTTAAATATGGTATAAATTCCATAATCTCCCACCCCTAAATCCTTAAGGAAGTAATTTTTGGTTTCCATTAGCAGTCCCAAGGGCTAGGCTGGGGCAAAAGAGGGTATCCTTCTTTGGACGTGCTTTATCTGTGTCCTTGTGCCTGGCCAAGCCCTTATAGATTATGGTTCCTTATCGTTTAGTAAGATCAAATTTCTAAATGATGTTTCGTTCCAGTTGAACATTCTTGGAGGCTTATCTCTTCCCTGGCCAGATGCCTGATCAGATGAGAAGCCCGCCATGATACTGTCACAGTGCCTAGAATGGGCTCTTTATCCAGTAGACATCACTGTACTTTTTGATGATAACGAGGGCAGTCTTAACTTGTGTTAAGGCCTGTGTATAGCATTGAAGGTAAGTATGAAGGAGTTGTTGCTCTCTGAATATCTTAATCCTGATGTACATTTCAGTATACAATATCTTTGTTTAACCATGATGTACATATATCTGACACCTAGCCATCCTTTTTAGATGGAACCTTCATAATTTAGGACCGGTAACTTCATGAAATGGCCTGTTTATTGAGGGCCATGATTGAATTTAGATCTTTCCTTGTAACCCTTGCCATTGCTTTGATTTACTTTTGTAATCGTTTTCATCATCTGCTGATAGTTTTGCAGAGGTCTTGGTGTAGGTCATTGACAATTAGGTAGGATACTGTGTTTGACTCAGGCTTAGAATATATTGATTAAAAACAAAAACTTAGCAGTATTGAGTTCTAGTGTTTTAAAATCTAGCAGCTTTTAAAATAGATTAAAATTACTTAGTAGCCTAATATTTAGAATAGAAGAGAATAGAATCTTAGGGATCATCTTGTCCAACCCCTTCATTTTATAGTTGGGGAGAATCAAGCCCAGAGAAGGAAATGACTTGCCCAAGGACACCCAGCAAGTTAGAATAAGATCGGAGACTAGACTCTAGACCTACTGATCCCCCATATATAATGTAGAAGCAGAATCTACACCAGTTAGTGGTTGGGAATTCCAGGCTCTATGGTACAAAAGGGGCCTGACTTCTGCTGGACCGTCAGAATATCTGATGAGACTGACTCATCAGGGAAATAATTAGAGTTGAAATAATATGGGAATGATTGCTGACAAGTAGTTCTCTACCATTCTCATTTATGCCATGACGCATGTATTATATTCTTTCAATAAACATGTATCGAGCACCTACTATGTGCCTCATCCTATACTATATATACAAATCACAGCCAGATAAGACATGGACTCTGCCCTCAAGTTGCTCACAGTCTAGTTGAGAATAAGAAATCCCTAGAAAGCATTATGCAGACTTTCCTGTAGAATGCTATTACCTTTCCTAACCCTGTGGATCTTGATGATGAAAGTGCATCTTCTACCCAAAGATCTAGCTTTTCTCTTGGTCGTGGTTATTAGGAGTCCCATAAAAGACCATACATTTCCTTTCTTTTAAGGTGCAAGATAGTATCAACTAAAACTACATGTAGTTTAGAAACACTTATTGAGGATATGGTACCTGCAAGGCACTGTGCTAGACACATAGGGATATGAAAATTGTATCATTAAAGTGTAGAACGTTTTCTTTTTAATGTATCAGGGCACTGTTGTTTTATAGCTTTCAACCTTTGTAATGAGAATTGTTTTCAATTAAAAAATTTATTAAATGTAGGGTCCTTGAAATGGAAGACAAAAATACCTCTGTACTATAATCAACTTGTCAGCCTAGGATTTCAAAGTCTCTGTTCAGATTCTCTTTTGTACCCTGTATCTGTTTTGAGCTTTCTTTTTCCTTTACCTCGGCCAAGATATTCTGCTTGCCAGTCCCTGCACACAACTAACTCTTGCTTCTGTGCCTTTGCTTGACTAATTCTTCTGCTCTGAGATGCCTTTCTCCCCATGAATCCATGTCCATCACTGATGTTGCAGCCTGGCCCTGAGTCCATATCCTGCAAGGAGCCTGTGATCAGCATCCCTGTATCCTCCTGTGTCCTTGGCACATGTACATAGCCCATATGACTGGTGGAATTACATTTCTGTGTATTTATTAATGTTTCTCATTCTCTGTCCATATTGCTAATCTAGATATAACAGCGCTTACAAAATGAAACAGTGTAGTATAACCAGGCCTTTTATCGGACCTTTTAGGAATGAGTCTTTAGAGCAAAGATTTTATTTCGCTATTTGTAGGCTGTTAGTTGTATGATAGAGAAGAAGATTAGAAATGTTAAGATTGAGGTTGAAAAGTAAACCTGGGTCCATAAGAAATAAGTCATATCTGTAAGGGAATTTCTCTCCCTCTGCTTCCAAAGAGGACAAGAGATCATCTTCAAACAAATTTGAGTTATGATAAGAGGATATCAGTGGACTGTCAAGCTAGGGAAAGCAGGGCTCTGCCTGTTAATCATCTCAAGCTTGTTGATCTGCTATTCTGTAATTCTTTTAATATTGTTTAACGTATGTGTGTTTTATCTTCTGGACTAAAAGCTTCTTGAGGACAGGGACCATGTCTTTTTGCTTCTGCATACTCTTCCCCTACTTAATTCCCAAAGGGTGCCCTAATAAGTTTGGGAAACTTTCCATAAGCACATACAAGAGAGGAAGTGTAACTGTGGGTTCCCACTACATTCCCGCCATTGCAGTATGCACTTTATAGATGTGGTCTTTTGTTCTCATGACAACTCAGTGTGAGGGGGTATTCCTATCCCAGCTCTACAGATGAGGAAATTGAAGTTCAGAGAGTTCGAGGTCTTACTGCTAATGAGTGGTGGATCCAGGATGAGAACCTAGGGTTGTCTGACTCTAAAGCCAAATATGTATGTGTCTTTCAATACACCACAATAATAATATTTAGGATGCCTTTATAGTTCATAGAACTCTTTCATCTACATTATTATTATTACTACTACACTGTTAGTATTATTAATGCAACTCCTTACATCATCACTAGGAAATAGGTAGAGCTAGTATTATCCCCACTTCACAGTTGGGAAAACTGAGACTCAGAGACTTGCCCAAGATCACACAGCCAGTAAGTGGAACAGACTTCCTGGTTCCAGATCTTTCTGTTCCACTACATCACATTGCTGCCTTAATTCATTTGCACGAACATATGGTTATGTGGCCAGGTATCACTGACTTCTCTCCTACAGAAATGTCAGTACCTCCAAGCATCCCATGGGGCCATGTGGGAAAGAAAACAGTACTCTTAGAGGA
This sequence comes from Macroglossus sobrinus, assembly GCA_004027375.1. Lineage (NCBI taxonomy): Eukaryota > Metazoa > Chordata > Mammalia > Chiroptera > Pteropodidae > Macroglossus > Macroglossus sobrinus. Next base: position 386,636 of record PVKZ01000518.1, read on the forward strand.
AGCTCCGTGTTAGTGGAGCGGTATCACACAAAGAACATGAAAAACAGAAGCTTGGGAAGAACCGTTCGCTAGTGGTGGGAGTTAAAATATGGATCCTTTATTCTATAGATGAATTCCCACAATTTGGACATAAAACTTTTTTAATGTTCTTAATTATTTCCGTTGTAAAATTGGATTAAGGAGTAGAGATGAAACCAATGGACTCGATTTGAACATACTGCTGGGCTTGACTGAGAAAGCTAGAGAAAGCCAGCTGCTTCCAAGGCTGCGCGCAGCTTCAGCATCATCCTGCTGGCAGAGCAGTGCGCTGCTGTCAGTGGTGGCAGGGCTGATGGGGCATCACGCAGCCGTCATGGCTACCGCGGCGGACTTTCTCTAGTCCCATCTGCTCATTCTACCTCTGCCTCCCACACCCCTTTACCGCACCTCACCTGACAGAACCGAGTCCACCAACCTCTTCAGACCTTTGAACTTTCTTACCCCTTAATGTCTCATTCCCAGCGGATCGGCCCCATTTCTATTGTATCAGTTGTTAGTAAATAGTGTCCAATATGACAAAGTCCTTCAGCACAATCAGAACTAGGAAACTTATAAAAATATAGGTATGTGTCGTGTTTATCAGAGGTAGAGAGAAGTTCTAATGGAAACAGATTATTTCTAACTCCACTAAGCATTTGTACCTGATTGTCAGGCAAAGGCCTCAGGCTTTTCGTGTCCTAAAGGTGTCAGCATCCCCCCACCAAATCTGCCTCATTGGCTGTGTTCTTGCTCAGTGAATGGTGTCACCATGCACGTGGTCGGTCATCTGAGCTGGAAGCCACAGGGACACTGTTCTCTTTCACTAGCCAACCCCCAGCCCCTCCAGTGGGCCACAGATGTACCTCAGAAATGTACACCTTTTCCCACAATCACAGCCACGATCCAGCTTTCAGTCTCTCTTACACAGGCTGGTACAGTGAGATCCCAATGATTTATCTCTCTGCTCCTCATAAACAGCCTTCCGGGCATCCCGACAGGTGAAAACCCGAGCTCCTTGCTTTGGCATTTAGGACACTTGACTGATAGATAGGCCCCAAACTACGCTTGCGGACTTACCTCCTGCCACTCCCTCAGGGGCCTTCACCACTCCCCAGACGCTGGGCCCTTGCACAGCCTTGTGAGAGCGCAGAGGCAGAGACTGACAGTCCAAAAGGTGTACAGAATCACACGAGTAGATGGGAGCACACAGAGCCCTTTGGTGTCCTTTGTCTGAAATGCCCTGTGCCTGCTTTGCCTGGCATAGGGCACCTCATTGGTGCCGTCCCCACCTTCCCCAGGCAGTTTGGTCTGTGCGTCTTCTCAGGAGCTGTCACAGTTCTCTGCGATTCTCTTACAGCATTTTACCCCATTATGTTCTAAGTTACTTTTCGTATACATGTTTCACACACTCAAGGGCAGCAGCTGTGCCCAGGCTTCCTTTGTTCCCCGGTGTGTGACACAGTCCCCGGCACGCAGTTATTGAACAGCCGGATGCAGGGCACGCTCCACCAGTGCAGTTAGAGCAGTCCGTCCAGACGTGGTGTGCTGCAGAGTACTGGGCGGGGGTCCTGGAGCCCCGTGTCCTAGATACGTGACCTTGGGTAAGTCACTCAGTCTCCTTTTTAGAGGAGGGGGTTGGACTGAATGATCTCTAAGGCCCCTCCAACTTAAAGTTGTACCGTTCTGACCCCATTTCTTGGATCAGGAAACATGTTTCCTACTTTAGAACATTCGGGAGCCTCAGCTTAGCCAGGCAGCCGTCCACTGTACTCCGATTTTTAAGACTCTCAGAGATAGTCTTCTGGTGCCAGCCAGAGCTGTTTGATTAGGCTCCTCTTTGCTCATCTAGTGACCACCGAGCTGCTCTTAACACCACCCCAGGGTGTTTTCACTGTGCCTGTAATACCATCACCTGCTATGCGGAGGTGCTTCCCTGGAGGGGACCCTGATTTGTGCTGGCCTCAGGGGACAACAGTAAGGAGGCAGAAGAAGAGGTTTTATCTTTTCCTTCACTCCAGATCCCACCAACCGCTGCCATGTGGGTTCCTGGTTATAGACATGTTTTCAGGGGGCAACGCCCGTTTCCATGAGAAATAAGTTTTAAGTAGCTCATGCCAATCCAGGCTGCTCATAAAGTACACTGCTGACTTTTGGGGGTGGGGAGGACTAGAGTTAGCAACTCAACAGGTACATTCGCCATAATCTCCATGTAATAAGTAAGAGCCTATGAAAAGATTAAGTAAATCTTTCTTAATGCTTTTTGATTGGCTTAATCAATAATTAATCATCTTTAGATGAGGCTGTAACTTGTGGAGTAGATATAATTGGATTAGCTGAAAAGAGGCAGTTGGGGAGCTTTGAAGAGATTAAAATGGCTGTCAGTGCCATAATTAAACTGCCACAAACAAAAGCAGTGGTACCAAAAAAAGAGAGAGAGAAGGAAAGAGAGGGGAGAGAGAAAGTTGGGGAAGGCCAGCTGATTTGAAATGAATCGATAAGTACTTATGTATCACAAGAGATTGGAGAGGCAGATCAGATCTGACAGATTTATTCCATTGAGTGAAATCACACATATCAAATCAGCCATTTAATTGCATGCCTAGCCCACTGTGGCAGGTGAAATTTTGGTAGCTTCAACTTAAAACGAATCCACAAAAGGAAAAAAAAAAAAAGTTAATTATTAAAAACAGAAGAGACCTGCTCCTTGTCCTGAGCCCATTTAGACCTTGACTTTTTATACTTTTAATTGGCTTAGTAGGTTTGGCCTGTGTGAATGAGTCTTTTATCTCCCTCTTTTTCTTTCCATGCCCCTTTCATCTTTCCTGCTACAAACACACAGAGAGAACTCGAGGAAAAATACTTTGGTTTTTTAAAGACTTTTCTTTTTAAAAGGATGGGGATTTGGGCAGGGGGGAGGGATGTGTGTGTGATGCTGGTGAATACTTTTTTTCTCTCTCTTTTATCTCTTTTTCCAGAGAGGAGTTGCTTAAACCAATGGGACTAAAACCTGATGGGACAATAACGCCTTTGGAGGAAGCACTCAGCCAGTACTCTGTCATCGAAGAGACCAGCTCCGACACAGACTGAAAGCGTCACCTGCTCACCTCTCAACATTGCTTTTATCGGCATCTTTTCTCTGTAGCTCCAGGGGAATCTTTTCTCTAAAACATTTATGCCCTTGCTTTGGCTAGAAACACATTAACTGGTTTACTCATTGAGAATCCAGCATATTTAAGAGGTGATCCTGTGTTTTTGCAATATTGAGGCATTCATACAGAGCTGCAGTTAGACGGAGTCGCAGGGGCTAGAAGCAGAAAAGAAATTTCCATTTCATCAGGATGGAACTGAAGGACTTCATTCTATAAAGCAGCCTCGGTTGAATCTGGCAGATCTGTTTGCCAAGATTCTTAGCAGAAGATTTAGCCGCGTCCTCCTCTCACTTGTGTGAGCTGCCCCCTCTGAATCTCTCCAGCGGACCGAGGCATGTGACAGACAGAATGAGCTGCTTAAATAAGGGCTGAGGCAAGTGACTCGTTAGATCAGGACTGACTGACTGGAAGCCAAGCAGCTTCTCCATGCACCTAGCCCCGCTCTTCATTTCAGTTTTGTAAAGACATAGAAACGCACACAAACACACACACACAGCCCCAGACCTGCAAACTGATTACACTCTACAAGTTTGTATGTCACCTACCTAGAACTTCAGAATACATTTCTCCCTGTAGAGAGTTATAAGTGACGGTTTAGTTCTGAGGCAGCTACAAATGCCTATTTATTCCCTCACGTACCTGAACACTAGTACCATAGAACTGAACCCCATCTGTATCACTGCATGGGGAGCATGCATTCTGAGGTCCAGCTCGGGGTGCCAGGAACACGTCCTCCAATCCAGGAGAGGGAACGGGGACCCCTGAGTTCTTCTGTGGCCTCTGCTGGTGGCGGGGAGTCAGCGGCACCCTTCTGTACATATAGGTCATTCATATGTCACATTTTAAATTGGGGACTGTGTGTGTGCCGATGTGTGTGTGTTCTACCTTTCTACCATGTGATCAGTTTAATGGTAACCTTATTTATTTAAAAAAGAAGAAACACAAATAGTTACTATTAAACTGATTAAGGCTGTTTATTTTTACTTTTAAAATTGGTCATATGAAGTAGAAAAATCATGCAATAGACGGTGGGCCTAGTTAATCAGTGGCTAAAGTTGAAGAGAGGTTGGCTTCCTTATGTGTGAGTGTGAATGTGTGTGTGTGAGTGAACATAAGCGTGAGTGAGCATGAGTGAGTGTGTACATGTATGCGTGTGTGTGTGTATGTGTGTATACATACATACACATAGATAATGTGCTTAACCACTGCCTTTTAAAACTTTAAATTAAATAAAACATTGGGGTTGATTCAATTTAGCCATCTCTGTGTGTTTTTTATAGATATATGGGATAAATACTGTTCCACAGTTTATGCTTTCTTAAAGTGCATTTTACATCATTTATTATCTCACTTATCGTAAGGACCTTTTTAAGGATAGAAATGTTAGTGAAAATGTTATTTATTCAGAAGTCACTTCTCTGGCAAAACTACAAATCAGGAACTGAGGTTTAAAAGGCCTTTGAGCCACCAAAATAGATGTCACAAAATTTCTCAGTTTACTCATAGGAGCCTCAAGAATCTCACTTTTTGCTTCTTTACTAAAATTTGCATTTCTAACATCTGGCTTTCAAGCCCACAGAAAAACAGCAAAGGAGGGGTCTGTTAGATTGAAGACAGGCCTACTGAAAACAGCAAAAGGCAAAAAAACTGGAATAAAAAGGCAGAGAAAATGAAAACTACTGGAGGTATTACAAACCTGAGATAGTCTGTTTTTCCAAAGGACACTCTAGTTGACCCAGGAAGTATCTGTACAGAAGTATGGCCCATGGACTCATTCTCACAATGATGACCCTGAGTGTCTTAAAGTAATAAATCCGGAGTACTCTATAAAAAAGCTAAGAAGAATACATTTTAGGATTTTCATCCAAAACACCTAGGAATAGAAGTTGTGACTCATGTTTTAACAACAGTAGATAAAATGAAACTTGGCAATTAATAATTTTAGATTAAGTGAAAAAAGCTTAGAAGACAAGTTATTTTTGTTATGTCATTCTACGAATGCATTTTTTAAGTATTTTTATAATTTCCATAATCAAAGAGCTTTGGCGTGAGTGTCAGCGTCCCTAGATGAAGAGGCACTTGGTGAAATACTGTCCTGCCAGCTTTATACAGAGTGTCTGAACAGTCCCATTAAAGTAGCTGTGCTCTTCTGCCTTCAGTGAGTTCTGTCTCATTTTCGGTTTCCCTGCCCTGGGCACTAAGCTCTGTTTTTGAAGAAAGAATTTGCAGGGGGAGAAGTTGAGAGTGACCTCATCTTGCACATGGAAAGAACTAACATCTGTTGTGTGTCCACTACGTGCTGGGCTTTTTATGGGTGTGACCTCGTAACCTCATCACATCTCCTATTAGAGACCATCTCTAGAAAGTGCCAGTAAGTTACCCAACATCACGTGGCAAGAGTCCAGCTCCAGCCCGCCTGCCTCCTCGCACCTGTCCCCACCTGGCTCCACACTGTGCCTCCCTTTGACTCTGGAATGCTGGCAGAGTGGTAATTCTCAGGCCATTTTAAGCAATAACTATTTCAGCAGAACCAGTTTAGAGAACTTCTTAAGTTGGGAGGTGACCTGGACTTCGCGAGGGAGAAACTTGCTCAGCTCATACTGCATCTCACATAAGGGCCTAGAGTCCTTTAGGTCAGAGACCAGGGCTGCAGCCTCCCCAAAGGCGTGCCCAGCGTCGGTGGCCTGCATTTGGGATCAGCATACACCAACCAACAGCACTCTGCAGGCCCCCGTGTCCACATCCCTCCCGACCTTTGAAATGAGGTATGGAGGAGTGTCCTAAAATAAGGCACGTGAGCTGCTGCTATAGAGTAACAGTTCCAGACACTTGGGACCCCTTCCACACCCAGTGGTCCTGGGAGGTGGGCCAGACAGATCTTACTGTCCCTCTATAAACAAGGACACAGGCTGATGATGTGCAAACTAAACATCCCCCATCACACTGGTCTTGCCACCTCCCAGGTCTAGGTGTCACCTGTATTTTCTCCCACTCCCAATTATAACAGTAACATGTTCATTATAGAAAGTTTAGAAAATGCAGAGAAAAAAATAATTCACCCCAAATTCCACCACCCTGAGATAATCACTGTTAATGTTTTAGTGTATTTCTGTCCTGTGTTTTTTCTATGCATATATATTTTACTACAAGATTGGGATCATGCTGTATTTACACATTTGTATCCTGCTTTCTTCTTTAACATGTTGTTAGCATTTTCCTGTGTCAATAAATGTTCTTCAAAAATTAGTGGCTATGATATTCCATTATACGAATTGTGGTAAACAGTGCTAATTGCCCACCCAGTGTTATTCTTCCTAAGAGAAGACATTATGGCCTAGCCCCCCACTTCCCAAAAAGTGCCTGCTGTCCTTCTGGGAGGCAGCATGAGCCCTGTCAGCACTGAAGAATGACAGGAAATAGGAACAGCACCAGCAAGAGCAGACCCGCTCTGCCACACAGCACCAGTCTCACAGAAGCCTCAGGAGCACAAATCATGATACAGTTAAGATCAAGTGCCTGGACAATTCTACGGTTTTTGTCAAGGAGAAGCAGTGGAGAATAGCAAGGGATCCAGGTGATTGAAAAGTCAGCATGTGAAAAAAAAAATGATAACAGTGTCAGTAGTGTTTACTGCTGTATAGTCCAGTTACTGGCATGAATTCTCTTGGAGCTATTCTTCATGCAGTGCCAGAAGTCGAGGAGGGTACACAAGGATGGCAAGAGACCGGTTACTCTCACAAGAAAAGCAAGGTGACACCTGTCAGAACTTTGGGGAATGTGGCGAGCACAATATGGATAAGGAAACGTGAATGGTATTCTGGGGACATCATGTGGGTGCAGGAGGAAGAGGCTGCCCTTAAGTGAGAAGTTTCAAGGAAAGGAAGAGGCTTGTAGAGGGGGGACTAGGGAGGCTGTGACTCACGAGGCCCCCTGCACCAAGAAGCATCAGAGCAGCCTTTCTTAACGGGGCAAGGGGACTAAGCCTCGGTGTCCTAAATCATGCATTGTATATAGTGACTCCGCTTTCCTGCATCCAAATGGTGTTAGTTCTATAGCATCCTCAGGGGAAGGAAGATATAATCGCCCCAGTCATCTTCGGAGTTCCCTGTTTCAGATGAACCCTGGCTGAGAAAGACTATCCTAAAGAGAAGATCAGAATTATTTGCCAGGACTTCTGGAGTCAGATTTGTGTTTGCTTTTAATCACACACAGTGAAGATCCTGGGCCATAAGCTCCAGCTGTATCCAGGTCTCAGAGGCTTTACCTTTTCTGCATGGAATATAATTAGTGCTGTGCATATTTATTGAACAGTTACTATGCCAGACACTGCTAAACGCCTTCCATGCACCTTCAAATGTCATCTTCACAGCAATCCTATTGAAATACTATTATAAGAACTCTCACTTTTCAGAGGAGGAAACTAAGACACAAGGTGTTAAGCACAATGTGAAAGGCACACGGCCAGTGAGTAGCAAAATCTGAACTCAAACCTGTCTGATGTCCATGTAAACAAATACTATGCTTTGTGTTGCTTTTGCAATCAGAGAATAATGCAATAAAGTTTTATTTGGCAGAGAAAAAAAAATTCAGAAGACACTGTAGAGGGGAAAAGAGAATTGGGAAAATTTTAACACATTTTTTCTCCATTTCCATCTCTCTATGATACACAGAATTCCATTCAGGAGCTAATCTCAAAGAGAGGCTCATACAAGCGCACCAGTCCACATGAATTTGTTCAATGAACGTGTATTAGGCATCCACTCTGTACCACGCATTGTTCAAGGTGCTTGCTCATGATAACAAGTATCAAGTCCCTGTCCCCAGAGCACCCACAGTGTAAGAAGCCCATAACCAAGGCCTCTGGGATGCCAGGAGAACTGAGAGGACTGAATGATAAAGTTTCATAAGTGACATTTGAGCTGCACCTGAGCTCGTCATGCACACAAGAAAAACTGTTCCCACAAAAAGAACTGGCTCAGACAAAAGCTCACGGGCAAAAGGTACTTGACGTGTTTACAGAACCCCCACCCCCATGTCCCGTGATGGGGCACAGAAGCAGCAGCATTTCAGGCAAGGAAAGGACACAACCAGAAAGATCACCCCGGCTGCCTGCCGTGTGGAGAATGGGTTGGAGGAGGGACAGACAGTAAGAAAAGAGATCGCAGAGCACGCAGAGCAGAGCACGTGTAAGGGGTAAACAGGGCCAGAGTAGGTGTAAAAAAGGGGGCGGAGTCAAGAAACCCTTAAAAGTCGGGATAAACACAACTGGGTGTTGGAGAATAGAAGGAGCTCATTTAAACCCAGGTGAGAGTGACTTTAGGGGAAAGATAATCTAAAACTCCGACTTCCCAACCTATGAACTAAGCAACTTTGGGTTTGGGAGACGAGTGGAATTAAGAGTGAGTTCGAGGAGTCTACAAATCTGTGCGTTCACCAAGCATCACACACGGTGAATAAACAATGTCTTAGGCGTTGAGTACTTTTATACGTACACATTGATGTGATGAATAAAAGTTCACTCATAAGCGTTACTCAGTTCATGGTCTCCTTTCGACCACCTGTGTGACTCTGTTTTCTCAGTCAAAATATACTAATGATAAATAGCTATCACGTGAGAAGATCCACAAAATTCAGGCTTTAAAAAAATATATATCATCATTGAAAAGACTTAAAACTCATGATAACAAGTATCAAGAGACTCAATCCGAACTAGCACAGTAGTGAAAGAACGCTGTTTTATAGGAAAGAGGAGATAAGCCGCTAAAATGTGGGGAGAATGGAGATATTGTGTGGTCACAACCCAAACGTAGGACTTGTTATATTACACAGGGAGGTAAAGGAATTTATAAAATCCTTTTTTTTTCATAATAAATTATAACTTTCAAGCCTTATTATTTTGTCTTTAAAGTTAAAAAACTAAACAACTGTTCTTAATTTCTCCTGCGACAATTCTGATTCTCTTCACTTCTCTACTTCAAGACAAAGGATAAGCTCACTAGGAGTAAAGTCATGAACTCAGGAAAGAAAAATACATATCGATACATTTAAAACGCCACTACCTCATTTTACCCAAAACGAACACTCTTAAAACTAAAAATGTTACTATGGTTTAACATCTGTGATTTCTAAGTGGTTAAAAAAGAAAAGAGTCACTATCATGGTATTAAATGAATCAATTTTCATACAAAAGTACATTAAGCAATGGAAATGGATGGAAATGTGAGCTATACAAGGTCACCAACTATTCAACAGTGAAAATGAAAAGAGCGAGACAGAGAGACTAACTCACTCAACAGGCCAAAGAATGTAGCCAGAAAGTACGTTTATAAGCATGTATATGAAAGAAGAAATTAAAAGTAATTCTAACTGGAGACACATCTGGTTAAACAAGGCAGTTTAAACACGTGCATATACCCTGACCACCACCCGAAAAACCAATAAGATGGCGGTAAATAGATGTTTTCAGTAAGGCTTAAGCTCAATAGGCCAATGAGAATGAGAAAGTAGATGACAACAGAAAAGAAGAATCAGTGAAATTCTAGAAACTAGAAATCGGATGAGTAAGAGATCATTGAGATAGAAAGAAAACACAAGCTACTGAAAAATTGCAGCCTACAAGAACAAGGGAATCAAAAACAAGACGGCCCATGTTCTGGAACCGGCTTACACCATCTCATGAGAGCTGATTGTTACCTTGTTAAGAATTTTACACACTGGTTTAAATTAACCACTATTAAAAAGTAAATTATGCGAACTTCCGTTAAATAAGTTATATTAAAATAAAGGTAATAAATGCTCAAAATTCCCTCACTTCTTATTATTTTACTGTTTTATCATCATCTATGCTCTTGATGTTATTAACATCTCTGCGTCTGTAAGGTAGAAATACTGGTGTGCTTCTGCCTGTCCCTTCCCAACTCCGTGTTCAGTGCCATCAGGATGGTAGCTTGAATTCAACTATGGTGAAAGTATTTACACCACGGAAATGAGCAAACACTACAAAGCAGGGGTTTTCCCCCTGGAAAACCAATTAAATATCTACCAACACATCACTGTGATATGCCCTACGGAACCCAGAATGGCTTCAGAATCAGATACCAGGCACCTCTGAGAACAAGGGCGTGGGTGGGGTTTAAAACAGACAAGTAGCCTTCCCCTCCCCCACCTGCCCCTACCTAAGGTGATTCCTACTCTACCTCCCAGAATAAGCCAGACATTTTCTTCAGAAGAGGTTAATTCCAAGGGCCCTGCCCCTAAGCACAGAAGACAGGATACCTTCCTGAAAACAGGAAGATCAACTAAAAGACCCCATTCCCCAGTCAACTCCAAGAACATCCAAGAACACTGACAGCTAGGACACTTCTGCCTGTGAAAACTGGCCCAAAAGAAGGATATAAAGTAAAGTTAGGGATCTTCCCATGAAATGGCCATATCTCAGCCCTTTGACACTCCTTGAAGCCATCATTCATTTATTCATTCATTCATTCAACAAATACGCATTAAATCCATAGCAATGTGCCAAGCCCTGCTTCAGGTGCAATAGACACATTAGGGAACAAAATAAAGAACTTGGCCTCATGGAGCTTTAATTCTTCCGGATAAAGATAGACAATAGACCGTAAATCTAATATAGCATACTATATCTGATGCCATGTAACACCTACAGAAACTAAAGCAGAGTCAGGCCAAGGTAGGTCAGGAAGGGTCGTCAGGGAAGTCCTCTCTGAGAAAGTGCTATTTGAGCAGAGACCTGAAGAGAAGTAAAGAAATAAGCCAAGAAACTATCTGGGGGTTATTCTCGCCAGGAACAGGTAACGCCAAGGGCAAAGGCCCTGAAGGAACAACAAACCTGCTATGACAGTGGAACGGCAAGGTGTCCGGTGTGACTGGGGAGACTAGGAGAGGAGGTCGGGGAGGCATGATGAGGCCAGATCACGTAGGCCTTGGAGGACCAAGAGTGAGCCCACACGGAGCTGGCACTTAGGTTTTCGGAATCTCATTGTAAAGAAGCATTCAAGGGGCACTAGACATTTAAGAAAACCCTCTCACATGGAAAACAGAGACCGGAACAAACAATAGGGGGCCAAAGAAAACTTCTGCAAAACTATGATTAATTATAATTATAGACTTCAACTCAATGATCAGAATAGAACCAATTGAGTAAGCAATAACCCAAAATAAATACATCTAGAGCTGAATGACACAATTAAATAAAGCAGAATTAACTCATAAGCAGGAAGCCCGGTAGTGGGACACTTTGTTTTAAAGTATACTGGGGTTACTCAGAAAAAAATAGATGACAAACTGGTAAAGGCCCCAGATTATAAATATTACAACTATTTCGTGAAATGTGGCTGGGAGAAGGCAGCCCTGGGAGGGTCAGAAAACTGAAGCCATAGAATTTCAGGCTTCTTGCACTTCCTGGGTTTGTTTCCACTTTGTTCTCCCTTATTATTTTTTTTAATAAGGTTTTAATAAAAGCAAAAAGTTCTCACCAGTCTTAGCTGTATTTGGGGGAACCAAGGGAAGAGAATTTTTTTTCTAAACTTCACAAAAACGCCTGTGAGTAGGAAAAACCCAGACCTCCTCCTGTGTGTCTCACACCACGACCACAGCACTTCTGACACCAGATGGGGAGACGATGAGCAATTCTCTGTGACCAGCTGGATGCCCTACAATTTAACTCAGTTGACACCATCTACCTAGAGATAGACAGCATCAGATCCCACCGATTAAGGGTCTTGTCCTGTAAGACCGCCCACCCCACCTCCCATTTCAGAGGCCAGTTCCTAATCCAGGTCATCATTTGTGTTTCTGACCACCTGGCTATAGATGGGAGATTCCAATGACACCTTCTCCTTAAGTTTAATTGATTTGCTAGAGCAGCTTACAGAACTAAGGGAAACGTTTTACATATGAGGTCACCCATTTGTCATGACAGGACACAACTCAGGAAGAGCCAGATGGAAGAGATGCACAGGGTGAGGTGTGGGGGATGGGGCACAGTGCTCCCCCATCCTGTCCAGGGCATCACTCTCCCGGCACCTCCACGTGTTCACCCACCTGTGAGCCCTCTGAACCCCTTCTTTTTGGGTGTTTATAGATGCATTATGGCACAGGCATGGTTGATGAAATCATTGGCCACTGGTGATTGATTCAACCTGAGCCTCCTTCCCAGAGGTCGAGGAGTGAGACTGAAAGTTCTGACCCTCTACTGGCCTGGCTGGGTCTCCTGGCAACCAGCCCCCATCCTTAGGTGCTTTCCAAAAGTCACCTCAGCGACATAACAAAAATACATCTTGATCTCTTTCATCACTTAGGAGATCCCAAGGGTTTTAGGAGCTCTGAACCAGAGATGGGGACAAAGACCAAATATATATTTACTGTAAATAGCAATATGACAGCTTACTACCATCATCATCATCGTCGTCATCATCATCATTGCCATCATCGTCGTCGTCGTCATCATCATCATCATCATCATCATCATTATCAAGCAAGGTCATAATAACAGTAGGCACCTAATTGTGAGAACCACTGGCAAAGCAAAACTCAGGACAGTGTCATAAGTACTTGAGCAGTAACCGTCTCCCCTGGAGAATCTTCCAGAGTTAAATCCTAGAGATCCTCGTTTATATTTTATGTAAAAATCTGGCCTTGCTTTTCATGACTCTCCCCATGCCGTACAGCCTATCACATCGTACACTGTTGCTTTCTCCCGGGCAAAACACAAGACAGGTAGGACTCTCGGGAAGGAAGGTAAGTGTAAACGTTCCACGCATTATCTCACTTAATACTCACATCGAAAGGTAAGGATTCTTACACCTTTTAACGGATGAGTCAATCGAGGCTCAGGAAGATAAACTTGTCCAAAGTCACAAAGCTGGAACTGGCAGAGCAGGAATTTTACGCCTGTCTGTAGACCCCAAAATTATGTTTTACCTCCCCACACTGACTTACAGCTGATTCTTAAGAAAGCTGTGCTCAACCATGTGTGTGTCTGGCAAACAGGCAAGAAGGATGGAAGAAGGGAGGGAGGGAGGGAGAAAGGGAGGGAAGAGAAGCCATCCACCAGCCTCCATTTCTCACCTCTAAGTTCTCAGGAATAATAAGAATAACTAAATATATGCGTACTTATTCTGACGCTAAGGGCGTTATACGATTCATCTCATTTTAGTCCTCACAAGAACCTGAAGGCATAGCCACAGTCATTATTCCTAATTTACAGATGGGAAGTGGAGGCCTAAAGGGTACATCACTCAGCAGTTGAGCTGGGCGCAAACACAGACGGGCGGATCCTAAGCCGTGCCCTCTGCCCGCCAAACGGGAGCCTTACTCAGCTCAGCATTTGGTCCATGTGCCTCTTCTCTATGCGGCTCATCTGGGGAGCCTTTCTGAGCATCCCTTGATACCATTTCATTTTTAGTTTTCAGTCTGAATGTCTTGGAAAACTGTCTAGCCGTCCGTATAGCCCAGATAGCCTTTTCTAGGGTTCCACTTCCTAATCCAGAATCAGCTGCATCAAACATTCTCCTGACCATCCAGCGCCTGCCGGAGTCGCATCCTACGCGTGCGCTCACCCGCGGCTCCCAGCAACGCTGCGTGCGTGGGAGTTCCTCCACTACCACCCTCAGCTCTCAGACAGGGGCCCTGCGGCGGCTCAGAGGGGTGCGTTAACGGAGCTAGTGAACTGCAAGCCAGGGCGTGAGCTCCATCCCGACCTACTCCTTTCCCCAGGCTGTGATCACCAGACGCCCCGAGGGGCGGGCAGTAAGGGGACACTTGGGCCATCTTCCCTAAACATGCTGAGTTTCATTCTCTACTCTCATCATAATCCTAACTAAGTCATCATATAAATATCTGCCTTTCAGATTGCTGAGAGGACCCCCCTCTCGCTCACCTACCCCCACCTTCCACACAGCCCACCTGCCCTCTATACTCCTGGCCTGCACCTGGTCAGGCCCAGCATCCCGGGACACACCGGGAGTCTGCAGGCGCCCCCTCTGACTCTGGCCCTCCTCAGGTGCGGCCCCCTCCGGCTCTGGCCCTCCTCAGGAGCGCAGTAAGAGATTCCTCCCCACCAGAGTTAAGAGAAAACACCCCATCCTGAGAGACCAGACCACAAGTCTCCTGGTCTTAATACTTCTGAGACAAACAAAAGGAAGAAGACCCTCTTTACCTGCAGGCCACTGTTCCCAGCCTGATCAATTTATTTTACATACTCTTCACCGTAAGGAGAGGAGGGAGTCGGCCATGAAGTGCGTGTCCCCGTTTTTTTCTTGGTGTCAATTAGCATAATTTAAAAGGCGAAGGAAAACAAAACTGGGTATCTGTGTGACTGCTTTCACGCTTGAACTTCTCCATCCTTTGGGGCTGATTATGGCCAAGTGACCCATATTTAAAAAGCATTTACAATAAAATGATGCACTTTCTTTTGTGCCATCGGCTTCCTTGATGAAAAGCAAAAATGTTTTAAAATTGTCCCTTTTTTTTTTTTTTGTCAGCGATAATGGCTGTGCTATATTTCAGCTCGTCCCCGTTGTGGGCAGAGAAAGGGAAGGGCACTGAAGGGCACAGCTGTAGACACTTTATGGCCCGCTTGGCGGGGTGGAGTAGGGGGAAGGCAAGAAACAGATTGACTGTGTGTCAACAAATGCAGCTGGGAAAAGAGAATGCTCTTAAAGACCTCTGCAACTTAAAGTCCAAGATAAATGACGTTCCTATTTGGAAAGGAAAAAAAAAAAATGGAGGTGAAATTCAATAAAGGCTGGCTGAAAAGGGACTCTGGTTCCAAAGGCTTTTCTCTGCAGCTAGGCAGCTCTGGAGAGAAATGAGCAAAAGTGGCCCTAGGGGAGGGGGGCGCGCAGCCCAGAGACACAACAAAGCCACATCCTGGCCAACGTGTGACAGGCCGGGCCTGGCAAAGCTGGGCTCGAGGGCGCCCCGCCAGGTCGGGGGTTGGGGAAGGACCTCTGTTGAGAGAAATGCCCCCAGGAAACTGACACAGCTCTACCTCGGGGCCCACTTACCTGGCATTGGGGGGAAAGGCTTAGAAAAGCATAATATGATCCATCAGGGGAGAGGCCGCGTCATGCTGTGGCAGAGAAAACACGGCACTGGGGGTCAGGAGACCAGATCGAGTCCCAGCTCCGGGACGGACCAGCTGTGAGAGGGCCATGTCTACAGGAAGCTAGCCCTGGCATCTGAGAAGCCCTTGACCACTTAGGAAAACTTTCCCTTCCTCGTGCCATCTCACACTCACCAATACCCTGTGAGGCAAGCTGGGACCCTTCGCCCCCAACTTACAGAGAAGAAACCTGAGGCTCCAGGGAGGTGACGTGCTTGCCAAGGGTGACACGCCACCAGTGGGAGAGGCAGGATTCACCCCCAGGAGCATCTGCCTCTGAAGCTCGTAGCTTCCTCGTCTATGCCATCGGCTCTGGGAGGCGGTTTGCCCCAGTGAGTGGAGAGAACAGCTCACTGGTAGCCAGAGAGAAGCCCTCCAGAAAGGAGCAGCTGAGTTTTCTGGGCACGAGTGTCCCCCACAGATGTTGGGAGGCAAGCTGTGTTCGTGAGGGTGCAAGGAACAGACGCCTCCACTCAATCTGGCTTCAACAGAAGGGAATACGTCAGCTCTCAAAAAAACAGAAGTCCAAAGCGCTCGATCCAGTAGTTCCGTGATGGCAAAAGAGAATGTTCTAGACTCTTATTCTATTTAAATGAAGTAAAAGAAACAAACAGCTAGTCTACACAGGCAGAAGTCAGGGTAGAAATTACCCTCAGAAGGCTAGTGCCTAGAAGGGAGCATGGCTTGTGGGGGCAGCCCCCGTTTGTGAGACGTACACTTGCCTGTGTGTGTGTTATATCTCGATGTTTTAAAAATACAGACTCTGGAGTCATACGAGCTTGTATTGGAATACTTGATGTATCGCTCGCTTGCAGTGTGACTTTGGGCAAGTTATTTTTCCTCCTTGAACCTCATTTTTTTATCTATTATGTGGGGATAATTATAATACACCATAGAGGCTTATGAGCGTGATGTGAGACAATGAATATAAAGAGTTTAGCACAATACCAGGCACAGAGTAAGTGATCGATAAATAGTATCTGGTATTTTTGTTAATAGTGTTTTTAACAGTGAAAGTGCCTTCTGGGGCATTGAGGGTATTGGCTCTGAAGGGCCTCAGAGATAAGGTTAGCAGTTTTAGGGGTGCTGGGGACAGGAGACTTTATTGCAATGAGCTGGAGTAGGCCAGGAGGAAAACGGCAGACTCCACAGGGCAACCCGGACCAGTGCTTCTCAAACTCTAGTGGATTTACAAATGCCCTGGGGACCTGGCTACATTCAGACTCTGGTTCAGGGGGGTTGGATGAGCCAAGATTCTGCACTTCTAACCAAGGCCCGGTGAAACCAGTGATGCAGGTCTGCAGACCAGACTTTGAGGAGCAAGGCTGTAGGTCTTGCAGGCGAATTTGGAGCGAGGGAGTAGTTTTTCCACACATGGCTGGGGAAAGACGAAGAAACATATATGTGTGTTGCTCCTGTAATAAATCCTTTCTCCCGTGATGTGTCCGGAATCGACTCTGGCTGCCACACTGCCGTGAGAAAGAGTTTTCTTCTTAAATTGAAAATATGAAACAGGTAAATTGTATTTAAAAAAATGAAAGAAGAAAGGCAACTGGAAACTTCAGCAAGTAAAAAGCTATGAACAAAAAATATATAATCAAAGGCAATAATTTTACTCTGTAATGAAGAATAGCTATTGATTTCAAATTTTTAGAATCAACGAATAGACAAAGCACAGGAGGTTTACGTATCATTACTGAACGGCATTTAAATGTATCTATCTCAACGATGCAAAAGTAAAAGTTGGAAAAGTAGAAGTGAGGGGACAAGAGCTGACGGGAAGTCTGGGGCACTTAAAAACTTCATTTAGGAAGTGACAAATCAAAAAGTACTGCAGTTTAAGACTCTATCACGGTTTACTGCGTTTACTAGAAAGAGGACAGACCTTCGCCTGGTGCCCTGTTTATTCCCCGTGTCTGGAATAGTGTCTGGCATGCAGTTTTCAATAAATACTGGTTAAATGAAAGGAGATCAACAATATTGACACCCGAAGACATGGTAAAGGTCATCTCAGTCCACCTACTTACTTTACAAATGATGAAACCGAGGCACAGAGAGGTACAGGAACGTCCCCAAAGTCACACCGCTGTTTTGTGGCCGTGCCAGGGCTTACACTTAGATTCTCGAGCTCTTAAGTCCCATGCCCTTCTCCCCATGCGGCCGTCTTCAGTGAGAGCCTTCTTCCCAAATCCACTTGTGGTGGAAGGGTCACACTGGGGTTTGACAGAAGATCCTTCCAGTTTCAGAGTGTATCCGGGAGCTCACGCTTAGGGTGCCCCTGTGGTGCTCACAGAGGAGCGTGGCCCTCAAAGCCGCGGGAGCTGCACCACACCCAGGAGCCAAGACCAGTAATGGGGACACTTGCGTGCAAACCCCATGTGTCCCCAACCTACTGACCAAACAAAGACCATCGTATCTAATAGTTTAGTGTGTCTTTCTAGTCTTGTTAAAAAACATGGTTTACAGTTGTGATCAGATTGTATAGACTTTTATATACTTGTTTCACTTACTATTATAATGAACATTTCCCCGTTTTATTGTATTCTGAAACCACTTGGTTTTTAGTAACTCATCTAGCATTTCTTCAGAAGGCTGTCATGGCATTAACTAAAGCATTCCTCCATTGCTTAGTATTTCAGTTTCTGATTATTTGTCCTTACCTCATGGCATCAGTGAACAGCTCTGTGTGTAAATCTCTGTATCTCTTGTTACTTGCTTACTATAAAGTCCTAGAAGTGAGATTACTGGGTAGCAAGGAATAAATATTCTTAAAGCTTTTGTTACATCCAGCCAAATTGCTATATTTTCTGAGGGACAGTTTAGTGCATCAGATCGCTATGTGATTAGTCACATTCGAGGCTGTAACGTTGTGTTTCATCAAACAATATCACTCCTTTTATTTCATGCCATTTTCCCACCCTGCGTTCAATCATTCAGGTCATTCATACATTAGATAAACGTTGAACAAAAGCTCTGTATATAATATACAGTTTAGGTCTATGTAATAGTGCTTAATATACAGATGTTTACATACATTAGATTCTTTAATTTAACTAATTGCTCTATGAAATGGTATCATTTCCCCCCCTCATTTTACAGCTGAGGAAACTCCTTACAGAAGCTAAGTAAGTTATCTATGGTCATATCACCAAAAGTGGTAGAACTGGAGCTCCAGCCTTGGTCCATCCAACTCCAGAGCATATGGGCTTTCCACCATTCATCAGCACTTACTAGGCCTGTGGCGCGAACTGCTCTGAGAGGCCCTAAGGCCCTTTATTGATCCCTCTCCCCATCTCCCAATATCTATTTAGTCCAATCTCTCAATACTGGCAGTGTGAACCCCACTCCCCTCACCCCCAGCCATTCATGCACTTAATGTGTGCCAGGCCCCAGGCCTTGGCTGTCTCCATGGAGCTTACAGTCTAGTCTAGCTGTTAAGAGGGAACAGACAATAAGTAAACAAACAACTATGTCATCACAGATTGGAAAAGTGCTAGAGAGAAAATAATCGAGTAAGGGGGTAGGAGGTGGACATAGAAAGGCTAGTGTGGGAAGGCCTGTCTGCAGAAGTAAGATTTAAGCTGTGAGTTTCAGTCCTACCCCAGGGTTTATTTTCTGCAAGAAAACCAAGGACCTATAAAAGCCCTTCCAATCTGGAGATTTTTAAAATTCTAAGACATCTCTGACTAATCCCCCAGGACCACCCCATCTCTACAACGTCTCAGTACTTTTGTTCCAGCTTCATACTTTAAGTTTGGTCTCTGGACCAGTGGTCTGCAAACGTTTTTAACTGCACGTCATTATAACAACCTGAGCTACACATACATGTTTTTTCATGTGTTAATTTATATGCATAAACTACGGTATAAACAGACAGTCTAAACCTGTGCTATTCAAGATAGTAATCATTAGTCACATGAGGCTATTTAAATTTAATTTAAATTTTTTTTTTTTAAAAAAAGCTCAGTCCCTCAGCTGCATCGTCTACATTTCAAGTACATATAAAATATTTCCATCATCACAAAAAGTTCTCCTGGACGGTGCCATTCTAAACTTTATACTGATATAAAATGTTCTAAACTTTATACTGACATAAAATGTTCAAAGGGTAAGATAAAAATGAAAATAATAATTGCAGGAATTTCTTTCCACACCTCCTAAAGATAACTTAGCACAGACCTGGAAGAACTGCATCTCACCCCTGCTTTAGAGATCACTGCTTTAGACGTCTGGTGCTCACAGCAGATTGAAAAATGAAAACAAAGCCCTTCCTTCTTAACAAGGGTGCCTGAAGTTATTCATTCAAGTAAGTGTTGTTCCAGTCTTATATTTCTCTACTGCCATCCTTACCCCGACACCCAATATCCGGCCACACTTACCTAACTGCCAAACCCTATGTGCCCTTCCTACCTACACAGTCTATTCCAGGACGATGAATCCCCACTTCTCTGCCTGGTGAACCCAGCTTTCAAAATCCACCTCAAAGTCACCTCCACTGTGAAGTTTTTCAAGAGCTCCTAGAAAAAAATCAGTGAATTTTCTTCTTCCATTGTGCTTATTTATTTATTTATTTATTTATTCACTCAATACTTTACAAAGTGGCCACAATGAGCCAGAGAGTGAAGACCGAAATTAATAAATATATGTAGAGAGTAGAACAGTGCAGAGTACCC
This sequence comes from Macroglossus sobrinus, assembly GCA_004027375.1. NCBI lineage: Eukaryota > Metazoa > Chordata > Mammalia > Chiroptera > Pteropodidae > Macroglossus > Macroglossus sobrinus. The sequence continues at coordinate 406,603 of PVKZ01000518.1, forward strand.
TGAAAGTGCTCTCAGTGTTAGCTACAGTGATGACAGCGACGATGCTGATGATAAAGATGCTGCTGCTGGATGTTAGAGAGTGGTGACTCATACACAATCCATGATTTAAGAAGCCTAGAGCTTCTGAGAAAGGCTCATAGGAGTTACAAGACAGTACAATGCATAGTTCGTAATGAAGCACAGGGCTCTGAGGGATCACTAGACAGTACTCTAACCCAGTTTAGGTTCTGGACAAGGTCAGAAAAGTTCCTCCAAAGACAGCGTCTGTTCAGCTGCTATAACAAAATATCACAGATGAGGTGGCTTATCAGCAACAGAAATTTATTTCTCACAGTCCTGGAGGCTGGAGATCTGAGATCAGGGTGCCAGCATGGTGAATGGGGGCCCTCTTTTGGGTTGCAGACTTCTCACTGCAGCCTCACACAGTGGAAGGGGCCAGGCAACTCTCTCCCGCCTCTATATGAAGGGTGCTGCCCTCATGGCCTACTCACCTCCAAATACGATCACATTGGGCATTAGGATTTCAACATATGAATTTTGGGGCAACATAAACATTCAGATCATAGCATAGGGGGCATAGAATGGAGCTGTATAAATAGATAGCAATACATATTTATATTTGTATAAATATCTGAGAAGCTGCTGAGGCGGGGAACTTTCTGCACTGCCCTTTGGAAGTCCCCGAAGGCCAGTTTACACAAGCCTCGGGTCAGGCGTCGTTTCCCACCCAAGAATTCATGACCCAGCCTGACCACCTATTTGTTCAGGACACCCAGCTCCTCAGTAACAGTGCCAGGATTTGGGTCTATATCTAACTAGGAAGCTTCTGGAGGAAAGTGTACCCTGGCCCCCAGGAGACTCACATAGTCCCCTGTCCTTTCCTTTTACAGTACGTCTCACAATGTGTCATTACATGATTATATATTTGTGGTATGTGTTTACTGTCTCTCCGGCTGGGCTGTAAGCATTTTGCCCACCACTGAATTCTCAGAGCCGGATGCTGAGAAGTTCAGCAAAGGTTTACAGACCAGAGCCCAGGCCCCGCCCACTTCTCACTAGCCCCACCCTCCCGCCACGCAGGTCCCCGCCCACTCCTCGCCTGGCCCCGCCCTTCCCCAGGTTGCCAGGGTGAAAGCGCGGGTGCTGGCGGCCCCGGCACAGAGAGATTCCCGGCCAGCTCGGTCCGGCTCCCCCGGGCGGGTTCTCCCGCTGTCCCTACTCTGGCCGAGGCCCCTCTGCCACCTGCCCACCGCGGAGGGCCCAGGCTCGGCGCCAGCTGGAAGTCCGAGACAGCTGGGAATCTGTCACCCCTCAAAACCTGTGATCTTGGGCTGCTCCCCGGGCCCCAACCCCTGCAGGAAGGCAAGAGAAGCCCAGTCCCCGCCAGTGAAAAGCGACAGCCAGCCGCCCAAGAGTTTCCCTCGCTAAAGGGCCCGTCAGACCCCAGGGGTGGGAAGGTAGCAGCCTTGAACACCCTGGGGAGTTGCCGAGAGAGGGAAGAAAAGAGCCGACGATGGAATTTACAGGCATTCTCAAGTACTGGGACTTTGCTAGCCACAAATCCGCCAAATTTGGTGGCCTGGGCCTAGGAAGGAGCTTATGGCTAGGCTGAGTAGTGGTCCTGAGAGGGCGGGGTCCTCTGCGAGAAAACAAGATCTGGACGCGGAGAGGGCGGGGACTGATGGCAGATGGGCGGGGCATAGTGGAATGCTGTTCTGGGCTGGCAGGCATCTCCTCCCAGTGCTCTGTCCAGAAATTCTATGAGGGTCTGAGACACTGCGGTGAACAGTCTCCGTCTGACAGGTAGCCCCTCCAACCAGTCCATCCTCCATCCTGTGGGCACTGAGCTTTCCAAAATGTACATGCTAACCGTTGTAGTGGCTTTTCCTCACTGTCAGAGTAAAATCCAAATCTAAAATGCAAGAGTATTAGCACCTTTATTCAGTATTGTTTCAAATCAATTCTTATTACCTTGTAGTATTTCCTGAAAATACTTACGCATTAAGATACTTTGAAAAGCACCTCCTAAAATATGATGAAATTGCATAGAACTAAATACACAAGTGTATATAAAACTGGTGAAGTCTGTGTAAATTCAGTGGATTGTATCAATATCAATTTCCTGTGACATTATACTATTGTTATGCAAGCTGTTTTATTTCTTACAACTCTGTGCATCTAAAATTGCCTCGAAATGAAGTTTTTAGGTTTTTAAAGCAAACAAGATTGGATACATAACAAAATAATTTATTATAAGCTATTTTTAAAAGTATTTTTTTATGGATACCTGTGCCCCCTTGAAAGGTGCTTGAGGGTACAAGTCAGGCCTGATTCTTTTTGTAATAGAAATCATAGTAATTAAGTCAGCGCTTTGTACATAATACACATTAATTTCAATGAATTCCCAGGCCACAGTATAGCGCCCAACTTAATAAATACACTTGCCAGTGTTAGACTAGAAGGCAAGGGCCCTTGCCTTCAGGGAGCTGGCAAGAGGACACAGAGGAGTAAACCCACAAATACAATACCATGTGATCAGCACAGTGAGGGAAGGAAAAATGGGTTCACTAAAAGCATTCAGAGAGGGCTTCCTGAAGGAGGTGATGCAGTTTATACTTGATAGAGGTGGGCTTACTTTGAACTCAGTAAAGATTAGCTTCTGGGATCCTTTAAGGCCCTGGGAGAGACCCTAGCAAAGGATCACATGATCATATATTTTGGTAAAATTTGAAAAATTAAGGTGTTTTAATGGCCATCTATTATAATCACTGTTTTCCACTCCATCTTTTTTTATCATGCTTCCTTTTCATCACACGGCATTGTCCTTTGCTGAGGATTTTTTGTGGTGTTATTAAGAGGAGATGGAGTTTGGAAAACTCTGTTTTAACCATAATTTGGAAAGATGCTTTGAGAACTTTTAAATAAAACAATTTAGAAATTTTCAGACTCTTGATGTGAATATATAAGAAAAGTACCTTCTTTTGCATCTTTAAATATAATTATGAAATCCTCTAAAGAAAATTCATATGATAAAAAAATAGCATGTGAAACAAAAGATGAGCAATAAAATTAAATTATTCTGACTGAGAAGAATAACAAAATAAATTTCAGATGATGCCTCAAACAGTAATTTATTGAGAAGTGACATTTTAAATCAAAATAATTAGGCTTTTGGGTTAATAATATAATTAATGAAGAAGAGTGAATCATAGAAACATAATTGTTGTGTTGAAATACATATTTCTAAACTATCCATATAAAAAACAAATTTTGATTAGCCATACTTGTAGAGAGGCTGAATTAACTTTACATTGTCTCTACAGATATATAACAAAATCATTGTTAATATGAAGAAGTGATTAAAAAGTATGCAGCCAGACAATGTAGGAAAATAATTATAATAGAGGATGTCAAATTATTTAAAAAGTTATGTAGTTTTCCAAATTTTGTGATGTTTGCAGTACTGGACAACTTTTAAAATTTTCTATTTGTTGCAATTCCTCTTATCCTTCTTACTGAACATTCACTTCCATGCTTAACTTTGTATTCATAATTTTGTATTTTTTCTCAGAGCAATGAGAAGTAAGCATCAGGCCTTACAGACTTGGATCTCTCTCTATCTCTGGAACTGAAGGTCAAGTCTTGGCTCCTGCCAACTACTTCCATCTACCACTCGCCCACCCCCAACAACATAGACACACCAGAAGGTTCCAAGCATCAGCACTGAACATGCATTACCTTGCCTAATCTTTACACAAACCCTTTGAGCTAGGTATGTCCTTTATTCCTACCCTGAGGGATTAATGGTAGAGCAGGGATTTGAACCCTGGTAACCAGGTTCTGGCATCCATCCACAGCACATGACTGCCTCTCAATGATGGTCACATCCATAGCATTTATCAAGAGCTTCTGATTAACAGTGCTAGAGACATATAGGCATTATCACTGAATCTTCATAACAACCTGGGAGACAGGGACTATTGCTGTCCTTCATTTATGGAAGAGAAAACTGAGACTTGTTCAAGGTCATACATCTCATCAGCAGAGGGCCTGAGAAAGCCTCAGTGAATTATTTACTCTCCCTAGGATGTTCTATGTCTGTTTTGCATGCAAACATTTACAGGTGCCTTCTCCTTCACCTGAGATGGAACCATTTCCCCTCCTCCTGTCTCCACCTTGCTCATTTCTGCTGTATTCTAAAGCTCAGGTCAAGCATCAGGTCCTCTAAGAAAGCATCCTTGTCACTCCCTCCTAACTCTCAGAGGCTAAGGTAGATGCCATTTCTTCCTCATAGCATTCTATGTTCGACTCCACCTGAGCAGCCCCAGTCAGGCTGGGTTGAGAGATCAGGTTCACTGCTCCATCTCGGCCACTTGACCAGAAGTGTCACGAAAGACATGGAACAAGTGTTGAGAAATGAACCTCTTGTTTTAAGGCACTGAAATTGTGGCAGATGCTTGTTTCTGCAGCATATCCTGATTGATTGTACACTTCTAAAAGCATGAGACACACGGACAGCTAACAGCCATACTTGCAGCCCAATGGCGAAAGCCAATCTGAGAAAAGGAGACTAACAAAGAGAGGCAGGGACAGAAAGCATGTGGTGATGAGCAGAGATTCCTGGTTCTAGATGTCTCTGAGGCCCAACTAAACCCATTACCCTCAGTTATGTGAATCTACATAATCCTGGGCTACCCCTCAGGGAATACCACAAATCATATTCAAACTACCATATGACCAAGTTCCAGAAATGCCCTAAATGCACAGAAAACCACAACTGGAATAAATGTCAAAGACCCAGTCCTCTGAGAGAAGAGCAATCTGCCCAGAGTCGCTTCAGAAAATAAAGAACCCATGTGAGAGGGACCCAGGTGTCCTGGCCTCCGGGGCTTCACCCCGCAACTTTGGCTCTGCTTGAGAAGCTCACTTGAGAAATCAGTTAGTAAACACTCTTCTTTCTTAAGTCCTAGTTCAGCATCTCCTATTTTGAGAACCTCAGGAGTCTCAATGAACCAGAAAGCCATTTTTGAAAACACAAATGGGAAAGTTCGGTAGAAATGTGTGTTTGTGTGTTGGGAGACCAGCCTTCCAGCCCTCAGTGAGGCAGAAGGGAGGCCAAAAGGAGCTGCTGGAAGCTATATTCAAATGAGCCCTGGGTTGGAGCAGGGAGCACATGGGTGGGAACAGGCCTGAGCATTCTTGGGTGTGAGCTCTGGGTTTCTGGACTCTCATTTGAACTTGTACAAAACTGGAATGAGCTAGGAAAGGGGACTGGGTAGATTAGGAAACCCTGGCTCCAAGGACAATCTCTCAAATGCCAGGCTTTCTGGACTTCGTTTAGCTTTCCTCCTACTTGTAGTTGTAGCAGATACTCTCCTGGGTACTTGCCTGCGAGCTTCTACTGCCACACCCACGCTCTGGTGACATCTATGCCCTCCAGCCCCGGCCCCAGCTGAAGTATTACAGACAGGGATGAAGAGCAGACACATAATGGGAACAAGGCAGTCACTGCAACCCTGGACTTTCCAGGCCCTTGTTCAAGGTCTGGTGTGCATCTATTATTGATTTGTTGGTTTAAGCCAGTTGAGTGGGTTCTAGTAATGGTTCTTAACCTTGTCTGGGCCATGGATCACTCAATCTTTTACCATTATCGTTTCCATGCCTTTTTATAATTTTACCACCCCAGTCAGTGTGCATCCCAAAACAGAACGATTTCCTTTTACTTACTTTTGAGCTTTACATAAATGGAAGCCCACTGTAGGAATTCTTTGGGGTCTGACTTCTTTCCTTTAACATTGTGAAATTTATCCTTGCTGTTGACTATCTCTGTGATGTGCTCACTTCCCTCACTGTGTGGCATTCCATTCCATGATTACCACAATTTATTTCCTCCACAGTCGTTAGACATTTGGGTCGTTTCCAGATTGAGGTTATTACACATAATGGTCCTATGAACATTCTTGTACATGTGTCCTCATGGTTTGGGGCTCACTTTTGTAGGTTATGCACCCAGGAGTGGAAACACTGAGCCAGAGGATATGGATGTTTCCAACAGAGTGTATAATGGCAAATGGCTTTCCAAAGTGGACGTCTCGGTTTACATCCTCTACAGTGATGTGTATAAGTTCTTATTGTTCCCATCCCCTCTCTCCCTCCTCTGTTTTCCCAAGGGCTTTCAGTTTGGGTCATTGAGGTACTTGGACCCCATCTCAGGCAAAGCAGAAGGCAGTGTCTTTGTTGGCAGCTCTTGAGCCAAACCCTTGTGCCCTTGATGGCTCCTGTTGGGCACATAGGGCAGCGAGCTCTGTAACTCAACTTCCTGCCCAGCATCAGGCTCTTCCTTGGAACGGAGAGCGAGAGGGAGCTTTCTGGAGAAGCTGTTGCATTCACGGAGGGCGCGAGGGCAAGGGAAGTAGAATTAGACTCGGAAACTGAACCAGCACTTAAGACATCTGTATCCTCTCCCTGACCAGACATTAATTAGCTCTGTTCTTGGGCATACCCATTAACTCTCTGTGCAACCATTTCCTCCTTGGTGGGGAAAAACACACACACTAACACCTGCCTATCTCTTGTGGGGAGGAGCAGTCCTGGGCAGTCCTAGGTAAGAAGACTATCAGAGAAGAATTTTAAAACAGGTCACATGTGGTTTGCATTACTTCCTGATTTTGCTCATTAGAGTAATATACAAAACCACCTCTTCCCCTTTTTTTCCTCCTATCTATAAAAATTGTGCGACAGATTTTTTACTTCTTTCTTCTACCAAAATTCTAGCTGAAGTCCTGGGGCTTCAAACAGGGAAGAAACCATTCTGGTGGAGAGAAGATATTATAGGTTCCTACCCCGGGGAAGTATTAAGATCCAAAGAGAAGTAGTTCACATCACCACTCTCAAGTGGCAGTTCAAATCCCCTAGTTACAGCCTGTGGGTCACCTTGGTAGTGTCACACACTGAGAACTCTGGGGTGAGGATAACCCCCAGGGGGTCTCTAGCAGATACCCCACCACCACTATCTCAGGAAGAGATGGAAGGGGCAGCTAAGTCCATTTGACATTTACTGAGTGCCAGGCACTGTGCCTCTTTGACACGTTCAAAACAGGCTTTATTATCCTTATTTTCCAGTGAGGAAAACTGAGTTTCAGAGCAACAAAGCTTTCTCAAGATAAATTCGCTAGTAAGTGGGCTGCAGTCTTCCTGCAAACCTGAGCCTGTCCTGGGTCTCAAAGCCGTGGGCCTTCCACCAGCTGTGTCTTAGAACCACACATTTCTGATTCCATGCTGCCAAATGGGAAATGTCACAAAGTCTCCAGTCAGCAAAGAATTGGAGAATTTCCCATACAAATTCTGAGTCTATCAAATGCAGGGTGGCAGAGAGGCTAATGCAGTTTTTGGCTCTGGGTCTTTCCTGCCTCTGGAGGCCATGATGTGCCCTCATATTTTCCCCATACATTAATTTTTTTTTTTGATTAAGCAGAGAGAATAGGTTTTTGCTTATGGTAATCCCCTGAACCCTGATTTAGAAACAAATCTGTATCTCACTTTTTTCTCTCTCTCTTTTTGAAACCCTTCCTGGAGGCCTCAGCGATATGTATGAAGTCTCAGACACCAAAAACGTCTCCATATCACAAGTTGAGGACCACGAACAAGTTCTTCCACCTCTGTCTCCCTTCAGTATCAAGTTCTACTCTTTCTCCCTGGATTTACAGAAAGCAGAGACTAATGGGAGAAGCTTGGGTTTTGGTATTAGAGCAGAGTTCGAATCCTAGCTGCATAGACCTGAGTCAGGTGCTTTACTTTCCTGAACCTCAGCGTTTCCTCAGCTGTAAAATAGAATTAACTATCTCCACCTGTAATAGTTAGTGAGGATTGCCATAACAAATACCACACCCTGGTCACTTAAGCAACAGAAATTAATTTTCTCACAGTTCTGAGGCTGGAAGTCCAAGATCAAAATGTCAGCAGGGTTGGTTTCTTCGGAAGACTCTCTCGTTGGTTTGTAGATAGCCATCTTCTCTCTGCGTCTTCACATGGTTGTCCCTCTGTGTTGTCCATGCCATCTTCTTATAAGGATACCAGTCATATTGGATGAGGACCCACTCTTGATGACCTCATTTTAACTTAATTACCTATTGAAAGGCCCTATCTCCAAATACAGTCACATCTTAAGCTATCGGGGCTTAGTCCTCAAACACGAAAGTTTGAGGAGAGGGAGAATTCAGCCCATAACATCATCACAGGTGAGTTTTTAAGGATGTTAGAAAATGAACTGGCGCAGAGAAGGTATACATCATGGATGAAGGCCTCAAGGCTCAGCCCAGCCTGGTTCACTCACCTGGGAGGCCAGCACCTACCCAGTGGAGCAGCTCAAACTGGAAGCCAGTGAGGATAAGATCAAGGTCTCAGGCAGCTGCAGAGCTGCAACAGTACTGCGTGCAGAATGCCTGCGAGGGTGCCCTGCTGGTCCGAGCAACCCAGCCGGAAGCGCAGATGGTGGGCTTTCCTCTCAGGACTCTGGGAGTGTGCTAAGGACCACTTTCAAGCACAGTGATGAATGCCAGCCTCCACGACTCCAGAAGCACTTTTCTCTAGCCAAAGAACTTTTACATATTCCAGACCTTTCCTGTGGCCTGGTACTATAACCAAAATTCTACAGAAATTGATGAATCAATTCAAACAAGGAAACACCGAAAGAGTAAACTTTTAAATAATAATGACCTTGTCCTTTTGATGAAATGCTTTCAGACAGACAAAAACTTTCTCACCAAATATATCAAAATACATCTCTTTCATTAAGTAATTGACTAGTGTTTCTATATCTGGACTCTTATAACTGGATGTTTACGTTAAAAAAACATTAATTTTTTAAAATTAAATATTGGTAATGTGTTGTTCCTAAGATTTTTTTATACTATAACAAGATTTGTTCTTTTCTCATGGATTTAAAATATTTATATGAAGCCAAGCAAGCACAAAATTTGGAGTAGAACAGGCTTTACTAATCAAATGATGTCTTGGCTTTTCTAAATGAGAAGATTGTTTTATTTAATAACACTGCACATGGAAACTGTTTCTTAACAAACTTGTTTGGAAAGATGAATGTCGTGTTAGCTTGCCCCATCTGGTCATGAAACAGATTTGATCTTTATCTTCTTAAGTTCCTCTGCTTTATAGTTGCGGTTGTACTTTTAAAAAATACATTATTTCATGCCTTTAAAAAACGTTTAAAATAGAACCTACAGAACATTGCAACTGGTTAAAAAAAATAATGTGAAAATATTATAACGCAAAAGAGTTCTGTGACAAATGTTTGACTTTGATGATATGCCTTTGATTTAATTTGAGACACTTTTAAGAGGATACTTTTTAGTTTTAATAATCTTTGAAGAGCTCGGAAATAAAATTTCTGCTTCATTCATCAAAAAAAAAAAATGTGGTGGATACTTTAATTTGAACCTCAGATTTTCAAGGACAATCCTTAGTTCGGGACTCTTCCCTGCTGTTCACGTGAACCTTGGATTGTCCTGGCCATCCCGACAGTTTGGTGTGTCCGGTCTCCAGAACCGAGACCTCTCGTCTCAGTCTTGTGTGTAATCTATGGTCCTTGCATTGAGACCTGGGCTCCAGGAGGGGGTTGACGGAGACAGAGGCAGCTCACTGGTTCCTAACAGATCTTCATCCCTTCCATGCTTGAGAATCCTGCTCTATGGTGACAACCTCTCAGTGCGGGTGGCATTGTCCTTGCTGCCCCACAGAGCTGCAATTCAGGGCCCGTGCTCGGCCCTGCCAAGCTCCTGGAGAGCTCTGGATCCTACCCGAGTGGTCATCAGCCTCCAGTGCCAGCCATGTGAAAAGAGGCCACTTTACATTTGATACAAAGCGTCAGCTGGTCTCATTCAGAGTGCCCGGAACATGCTAAGCTCCGGACGTAGGGCTGCAAAGTGGCACTTTAACACAAACTCCCTTTCCTGCCTCCCCGCCACAAGGCTTTCACAGGCTGAGAGGAACACGCAGTGGCTTGTCTTTTCCACCCCTTGCCTCCCCAGATGTCAAGAGATGTTGTTCTGGGGAATAGTTTGAGAAAAGCCCTATTCTCTTTGCTCCTCCTCACCTGCCAAGAAGCCCCAGCCCGCAGGTGCCTGGCGGGGCAGAGGAGATGCCAGGAAACGTCAGAACATTCACGCTAGTTGAGAAGTAGTCTCCTCTGTGCCAAGTGCCAACCTTGGCCGCTCCATCTGGGGGCCTGGTTCTCATGAGCAGCATCTGTCAAACCCCAGCTCCTGCCCACAACATCACGTAAATGCAGGTACCTCCATGGCCAGGACCCCCTCGGAGCCTGGCTCCTCCTCTGACCAAGCCCTGCTTCTCTGAATCACTGAGTCTGGAGGTCCAGAAATAAGTGAAGTTGGGAGACTGATGGTATTGCCCAAAGTGTTCTTTTTATAGGTGGAAAAATTCAGGTGAAGGTGGGAAAGGGGTCTTGGAGTGTATCATCGGGTCTAGGGGTTCTTAACCTTAGCTGCAGTTAGAAACACCTGGAGGAGCTTTAAAAAATGAGATCCTGGTTTAGATGGTCTGGGTTGGTGGGGGTTGGGGAGGCAAGACCCTTCAGTGGAGTTCACGTTAAGAATCCCTGATCTGGTTCAACCCACTTATTTTACAGACAAAAAAAAAAAAACCAATGTACTGACAGAGGGACTTCCGAGGTTGTTAATTTTGTCCAATCCGCCTGTTTTACAGATGGGGAAACTGAGGCCCAGAGAGATTAGGTAGAATCAACCAAGGCTCCATAGCTAGTAAGTGGTATCTTTTAGTATTTTGGGCAGTTTGATTTTTGTTTCGAAATGGTTCTACTCCTATCATGTCTAGTTTTATTATCATAAAGTTCTGCTCGAAACCCATCAGGACTTCCTGCTGCTCAAGAAGTAAAGTCTACGTTCCACAGTATGGTATCCAAGGCCCCATCACAACCTGGCCCCACTTACCTTTCTTAATGTACCACCTTCGTTCCCAGGCAGGAGGTGCCTCTCCCTGGTTCCATCCCTTAAGAGGGCTCCACTCCGCCTTTTTCTTTCTGGCTGTGTCATACCTCATGAGACAAAGAGTCCACAGGATCATGGAGACATGCTCACCTGTGTATGCTGGACCGCAGATTATCTGAAGTTCACCTATTAGGGCCTGTGCAGGCCTCTTCCTTAGGTCTTTCTTAAAAAAAAATGTTTTAAAGTGCTGCTAAACCTGAGGGGTGGCCCTATGGTAGCTGGTAATGGGGGGAGGGGAGAATGGGTGGAGCTTGGCCATGCAGGACAGGTGCCCACACATGTGCAGGTAAGTCTCCTGGTGCTGACTGGACCCCAGCGCGTGGAGGAACAGGCTTCAGTCTGGGAGCCTTCTCCTCTGTGCCCTGGGGAATCCAAGAATTCTAAGTTCAAATGCTGCCTTCTAGGTTGTGAAGAAGGTATATTTGTCAAGATAGAACATATTTGTTTGATTTATAAATTTTAAATATTTAAACATGGTATGTAGGCCTCTACTTGTACCCTTGTCTTGGCCCTACACATGCTGGAGAGGTGGGTTGACCCCTGAGGGAGGGGTGGTAGTCGACCTCGCTGTGGGAAGGAAAGTGGCCCAGCCCTCCAGTATGTATGAGATCCCCACTGGCAATTCCCAGAGGGACTGCAGGCTGTACTTATGGTAAAAAAATATATATATAGTGTTGATGTGACATGAAAGCAGGATGTGGTGTCCCCTAGGCCCTGGTTGGTGAGTATTTCCTTTTTTTTCTGCAATGTAGTTCTTAGAAAGTCCTGTTTTTAAATTTCTAGGCTGTGGTCTTTTTTCCACAATAGAATTTCCATAGAATATGTGAATTCTAGAATAGGACTGCTAGGTCATAGTAGATCATAGGATGTATCAGATATTTAATTTGCCTGAGTGTTTCCAGATTGTGTTTGAGTGGCTACACCTGTGTACCACAACCCCCGCTATCCATGAGGCTTCCACTGCCTGTGTCTCTACCAACACTTGGCATTATTCAGCTTTCTAATTTTTGCCAGATAACTGGTAGAATAGTTATATCTCATCGTTGCTCTAACTTTCAAATTTTAAACATTATTGTCATTGCCTGTTCAGGCTGCTATAACAGATAGCATACACCGGGTGGCTTGTAAGCAACATAAATTTCCCATGGTTCTGCAGGTCAGGAGTCTTGAGATCAGGGTGCCATCATGGTGGGGTTCTGGTGAGGGCCCTCTTCTAGGTTACAGATGGCTGTTTTCTCACTGTGTCCTCACATGGAAGAGACAGCAAGAAAGCTCCTTGGGATCCCTTCTATAAGGGCACTAAGGCCATCCAAGAGGGCTCCATCCTCCTGACCTAATCACTTCCCAAAGGCTGCACCTCCTAATAGCACATTGGGGATTAGGATTTGAACATATAAATGTTGGAGGACACATTCAGTCCATAATAATTACTCATGATTTCGAACATTGCATCATTGTGCCTGTCAGCTTCATTCAGTCCCCAATCCTCCCACTGACTGGCTCACCTTTCTCTAGGGTTCTCTGTAAGGATGCCTGAGAGACAGGGAACCAGTCTGCTGATCTCTAGATTCACTGTGACACTAAAGAGTGGAGATACCCATGATTATATTGCCATTCCTGTTTATCACCATCCCTTGTGGGCTTCCTCTCCCACCTCCTTATCTTTCCCATACTCCATTCCTGTTCCCTAGTTGCACTGGCCATGAACATGCAAAGCTCCCACTGTTTCCTCTGCCTGGACCACTGACACTCTCCCCTCCTTTGAGTTTCTGTTCAAATGTCACCTCTTCGGTGACATCTTCTCTTTTCTTGGTATCTAAGGTAGCTCTTTGACTACTTTTTCCCTTTAATTTTTCTTCTTAGCACCTCCTACCACCTGGCATTTCCATTGACTGTTATGCTATGTATTTGCTGGTCTATTATTTAGTGTCTTCTTCCTAGGTGCCACAACAGCAAGGACTGTCACTGCTATATCCCAAGTACCTGCAAAGTACCTGGCACAAAGTAGGTACTCAGTTATAAGTTTTTGAATAAATCCTTATAGTTCTTCCTATCTAGACATATTGACACAATACTAAATTGCAAACATTTGAGCATTTATCAGTTTTCTCTGGGTAATTTTTAGGTCATTAATGGGTTAATATGGAGAGGAAGATTGCAGAATGACAAAACCCACAAACAGGTGAATAAGCCAGGGACTGAGTGGATTTCCTAGACTCTCTAGGAAAGAGAGTTCAATTAGTTCCCCTAGGGTCTCTGGTACATTCTCCAAACTGACCAGACCAATATATTTCCAGATCTGGGTTTGAAGAAATTGGAAGTTTCTTGTAAATGTGAGATTATTTCCTACAGTTCATACAGCACAAATTACTTTGGTTGTCTTCTACTGTTTAGTCTTAAATGTTACTTTCTAATTTACCAAAAACATATCTTTTCATAAAAATTGATCAGTTTTTAGGCTTAAAATTTTAGTCCAACACAATGACAGATAAGTAGAAAAGTACCTCATCACAGTGGCACAAAGTCTAAAAAAACTTAATTCTACTTGCTTTCTCTGAAACTTGGTGGTGGTGGCTAGAATTCAGCTACAGCCATGTCTTTAAAAAAAAAAATCAGTTGGAGGGCCAGTTGTATAGGGCTGTCCATTGTTTAAGAAAAAAAAAGTTTTAACCCCAGGGCAGAAAAACTAACATTGTCACTAGGATATGAAGAAACCATGGTGAAGAACTAGCGACAGCGAGGCCCCGCAGAATGGCTGGCGGCATCTGCTCCGAGGGCCTTTATCAGCAGCCTTGTATGTTCTATTCAAGACTCTCAGAACGATTGTTGGCATGATGTAGACAAATTGACGCAAATTAGTTTAGCACGGGCTATGCAAAGTTTAAGCTTGTTGAGCAACACACGTGGACCACATAGCAACAGCTCCCAACACTATGCAAAAGGTGCTGGATGCAAAGTACTAACTACCCAGACTCTCCTCTTCCAGATGGAAAGCAGAATTCGCAAGTCACTACTGGAGGATGGGGGAGGGCGTGGGGAGGGGGCAGGAAGCTGGCAACAGAGGCCAGAGCCCCCACACTGACCCTGAAGGCCAGTGACAATTGAGAAAAATATCTCCTGAAAGTGCCGCTTGCGCTAAAACCTACTGCCTGTTATTTCATGGCCACAAATCCTCAAAGGATTGGGCCCCCAAAGATTAAGGGGATTCCGCCACTTTGCTCTTTACTTTTGGTTCAAATATCTTAAGACAATTCCTTGGGGGCTGGTGTCACACAGACCACCTAGAGGGGCCTTCTAATTGTATTTACAGTAATTTAATTACAGCAGGGAGAGCTTCAGAAGGCAGGATTTACCAAGATTGACACTATAGGTGCCGCTGGTAGAGTTTTAATCTGTTAAATCAACAGAGAAGTGGTAAAAATAAAGCCACTCCAGAATTTGGAAACCACTTCATGGGTTTTTTTTTTTTTTTTTTTTCAGGAGAGGTTGGGAGGTTGAAGGAGACATTTTCCTGAGGTCCACAGTTTTCCCACTTTGGTTCATATTATTTTATACTCCATGCACACATTATATCCATCTGATCACATTCACTCACAGACAACTTTGGATATTATAAATGCAGCACAGCTGTGTGTGTGTGTGTTTAATGAACTATACCCCCGGACAGTCACTGAAAAACGTGGTAGCAGTGGAGCTTCTGGGGAGGATACCTGGGGAAGTAAAGGGTCAGGGCAGGAGGTAGATTTACTTTTAATATCATTACCATTCTTTTGTATAGCAAACATTTAAAATAATTTTTCAGTGAATCTATAAGGAAATTTTCCTGCAAATATTAAATCGCAAAAGTCAGCAACCTGCGTACAATTCAGTCCATTGTTTGGCTAACTAAGCTACCTGGCCTGGGCCAATGTCTTTTCCTTTGGGTGCCTCAGCTTTCCCATCTGTAAAGTGGGAAGGAATGAACTGATTACTCCCGAAGGCCCCTTCCCCTCTGAATGTGAGACTGACTGAAGCCTAAAAACAGCATGTGCTGCTACTGCCATCTAGCAGTCCAACTGGGGCCACAGGGATCCAGCTTTCCCAGTCATTTTGAAAGAGGTTTGGAGCTATTATTCGAAACACAAAAGATTTCAACACGTGTACATCCTGCAGCCCCTAAATGCTTTCTGGAGCAAAATGGGGAATAAACAAACACATCCTTAGATATTTAAGAAAATAGTTCTGAGCCTGTAGTATATGACTAACGGTAAAAACCCTCATTACAATTCAGTGGCCTCAAGGGCCTTTGGGGATGTGCTTAGGCTGCTCGATATAATAGATATTTGTTGGGTACCTACTTTGTGTACAGGTCACTATGCAGATATGTGTGTGTGGTGCAGAGAGGCAAGAATTTGGTATCATGTAGTACAGACACTGTAACCCTATGACAGATGCTAAAACCTTTTGGAGGTGTATTCCCAATTATCCTATGCATTTCCAGCAGCTAGCATACTGGTGCATCCCAGGAACTGAATAAATGCTTGTTTTCAATGAACGAATGAACATATTTCCTGCTTATGGGAGCATTTTCTTCTCTGAGACTTCGTTTCCCTCTCTCAACTAGAAAATACTAAAAAAGGAGGTGAGATAAAGGAATTTCCATATTTTGAGGTTCGTCAACCATTTTCTTTGTATGACTAAAATATGTTCTTTACTTCTCAAATAGATATTTCCATTTGAGAACTAGAAAATGTTTTCTGCCATGTATTCTAAGTTTACTTGACCAGCTAAAAGGAATAGTGAGGAAATAGCCCAAATGATGTGTGAAGTAAACAGAGACTGTTCTCCCTGCCTCTTCCCCCACCCTGCTCTTTCCTGGCAAATGAGTAGGTTTTTCTCCTTTTTACTTTATCTCCAGGTTTCCACATATGTAAATCGAAGGAGTCAAATTAGATAAACTCTAAAATCTCTTCCTTTAAAACCAGATTTAAGAAGTTGTCAAAGCAAGGACACCAAGACCAGCCAAATGTTGTGATGGAACCATTATATGCTGCCACCTATTGGCGATTCATGATATTATTTTAAATTTTAAGCAAAGCTGAAGCTTAACATTTAAATACTAACTGCAACCTAATTAATTTACATACATATTTACAGTGCAAACTCATTACAGTGCCAAGGGAAAGAGGTGTAATAATAGTGTAAGTAATAATAATAGTCTAAACAGTCATTCAGTACCAGGTGCTACATGTATTCTGCCACTTAAATCCTCACAGTCATCTTATGCCATCGTTCTTCGATTATCCTCATTTCACATGTGAGGAAACTGATAGTCAATGAGGTAATAACTTCCCCCAGGTGACACCGGTGGTAAGTGGAAGAAGCAAAACTCAAGCCTAGGGCCTCTGAGCCCAGGGCCAAAACGTTAACATTGACATGCGTGCCCACAAGTGTATTCTACATCTTGGCTTCCTTGCTTCTGATTAGAAAAGCACTTAAAATCTTTGTAGAAATTTTATAAATTACAAACAAAATAAAAATAACTTGAAATTCTATGGCTAAAATGAAATCAATATTAACATTTTGTGCCTATCTCCAGTTTTTAATGCTTATACTGTTCACATATTTGTACTTTTATATATAATTTTTTGTCAAAATGAAAGACCTTTTCTTTTGAAATTCATTAATTTACCCAATTAAAATTAGCACATGCTTACTTTGGGCCAGGTACAGTGGGTGAGATTAAAAAAAAACCAGAAAATGACACGATCATTACCCTTGGGAAGAAATAGACAAATAATCACAATGAGATAGATACTACAAAACAAAACAAAACAAAACAAAACAAAACAAAACAAAACAGTTCCAGGAGAACAGGTGACAAAGGATTAGTCTACATTAGGAGATGATAGAAGGCTTCCTCAAGGAGGTGATGCTTAGAAAGATATGGTCAATTCACAAATCTCTTCTTCCCAACCACCCCTGTAACCAACTTTCCAAGCAGTTCTGCTCGGCTGGGCACAGGAACAGAGTGGCAAGCCCTTCCCTGAGCAGATCAAACAGGGGGGAAAAGATGGTATTCTCTTATTGCAAATACCCCGATGGGACCTCCTCTCTCTTGGTTTCAGGTAAAAGAAAGCTTCTCCCTACAAACACTGCATTTCAACGTCCACCACTGGTGGGTGGGTGCCCAGACTCAACTGTTGGTTTCTCTCTTGGGAAAGAACTAGGCAGTCTACAGTTTTCGGCTGAGGTCCTAGTGCCGTCAGTTCCTGGGAGACAGTAAGAGGCCTACTCACCCATTAGACAACTGGTTCTCAGTCCTAACTGCATGTTAAAATTACCTGAGCTTTGGTCTGTAGCCCCAGAGATTCTGATTTAGGTGGCACTGGGTAGTGCTTGGGTATGGGGGGAGTGGTGGGTTAAGTTACCAAAGTGCAAAGTGAGCGTCATTTTTGGTATTCTTGTAGCATTTAAAACTGTTATCTGTGTCATTCTTACATACTCTAAAACTTTCTTTCCTTGGTTCTGATGGGGTATGGTTCTGATTACCTGGCACCCCTCTCACCACTCCATTTCTTTGTACGTTGATGGATCTTTCTCCTCTTGGCCCCCAAAATGTAGGTGTTCCCTGTGGTCTGTCTTCACCTTACCTGTTTTCTATACCTGTTTATTTAGCATCACCTAAACATCCAGAGCTTCAGCTATCTCTTTCCAGTTTCTTTCCCCAAACTCAGAATCACATTTTATTTTCCTCCTGGACATTTAGAATCATTACTTCTGATTATAAAATGACAAAATGCCTTTGTCGTGTATTAGTTTCCCAACACTGAAATAACAAATTTCCACAAGTTTAGTTGCCTAAACAGCACAAATATATTATCCTATAGTTCTAGAGGTCAGAAGACTAAAACAAGTCTGAGCGAAAATCAAGGTGTCAGCAGGGCTGCATTCCTTCTGAAGGCTCTAGGGGAGAAGTTGTTTTCTGACCTTTTCCAGCTCCTAGAGGCTGTTGCATTCCTTGGCTCTTGGCTCCCTTCCATCTAAAAGACAGCAATGGTCTGTTGAGTCTCTTCTGCCTCCCTCCTCCTAATTTTAGTATCCTTGTGATTACACTAGGCTCACTCACTGATTTTAAGATCAGATGATTAGTGCCTTAATTCCATTGCAAACAACTCTTTGTCATGTAACATATTCACGGTTTCTGAGGATTAGAATGCAAACTCCTTTGGAGGCCATAGTTATGTCCACTTTAGTTTCTCTCTTCTTCTCAACTTCATTGCTTTCATAATCAAGCACTTCTTCCTTATTTCTCATCTATTACTGATATTAGCCTCCTAATTGGTCATTCAGTTTATCCTCAATCAATCTATCCTATAGTGGGCTATAAAATCAGTCTTCCCTAAGACAGTTAAAATAATGTATTATCTTGCTCAAAAACATTCAGCATACCCCTAGGCAATTGCTTCAGTAATATTTTGTAAAATAATTAACATGTATTAATACTTTCCCTTTGTTTACTTCCCCAAATCTAACTTCTTCCCTTCCTTTCCAGGGATAGCTACATCAAGAATTTAGTTTAACTTTTGAGTGCATAAATTTAGACATTTCCTACATATATATGCATCTATAGAAATATATAGATTGTTTTGGATATGTTTAAAATGTTTACATAGATACCCTCATTTGTATATTTCTGTAAGTTGCTTTTTTCACTCCACATTGCATTTGAGATCTCCTTGTTCACATATAACTAGCTCATTCTTTTAACTGCAATACAGATTCAATATAATGAATATATTGCACTTTAATTTCAATTTTTTGAATGGATAATTCATTTACATTGTTCAAAAATTAAAATTATATAAAATGGTATATAGTGAGGTCTTATTCCACATTTGCTCCTGTCTATCCTATTTACACCCCATCACTTGTTTCTTGTATATCATTCTAGCATTTCATCATGCAAATAAGTGTATATTCTTATTTTCAACTCTTTTATTTTGTAAAAGCTAGCATATTATATTCACCCTTATGAATTTTGCTTTTCACTTAACAGTATATCTTGGAATCACTAAGAAGCTGTGAGTTTTTAGTCCTGTAGTAGATGCTGGAATT
Source organism: Macroglossus sobrinus (assembly GCA_004027375.1). NCBI lineage: Eukaryota > Metazoa > Chordata > Mammalia > Chiroptera > Pteropodidae > Macroglossus > Macroglossus sobrinus. Next base: position 425,739 of record PVKZ01000518.1, read on the forward strand.
CAAGTCCCTTCAAATATGGAGTCTTCAGAGCAGCAAGACTTGGGAATGGTTGAGTACATACCTTAGGAGACTGGCAGTCTTGTCATGGTGATGAGAGATGACCTGTATGTTTTCAAATGGGGTAATGGCAATGGTAGTCCTCATAGTCCAGGCAACTTCCACATTCCCTGAGACTGTTAAATTTGAGAAACATTGTCCAAGAGCAAGGAAACGACACAGAACAGCAGCAAGCAAAAGTTACATGCAGAAATCAACAATGACCACACGTACGAGTAGATGGAAGCAGTTCTGACTTGAAGCAGACCTTCAAAGCTCACCCCATGTCAAAAATAACAGCCAGAGGACTGTCTTGTGTCAAGGCCAGAACCCTCACAAGAAAGATGTTTACATAAATCAACCAATTTGTTAACAAGCAAAGAATTTGAATCATATTTGAGAAGTGGAAAAGAGTATCTATGGACTTATATTGAATGAGTAAGAAAGATCTAATTCTGAGTCAGTGATGGGCAAGATCCAGTTTTACCTCTTAGAAAGAAATGCAGAAAATCTTACTAAGTTTATGCTTCTGTGAATATCATCCAGCAGTACTGCCGTAACAGTGAAACAAAAAAAAGCCCAACTATATGGATGACAAAAAAAATTCAGTGAACAGGTGGTGCTATCATCATCTCACATAAACTTATTAGGGCTTTTTGATTTCTGGCTAGTTGCTTTTCTTAACTATAATTCAGCAGTTTTCTATTTTTTTTCCTTCTTTCTTTATGCAATTCACCTTGAAGTAGCAGATGTGATGCACTGTGCTACAGCAGTCAAGAACTCTAAAGAAAGTTTAAATTCCACATAACTGATAAACTGTGTAAGTCTAAAGTCAACATTATATCTAATAAAACAAAACAATCCAAGAACCCAACAGTATCTTGGAGATCTTTCCAAATGAGTTTATAGAATTTGCCCATTTTTTTGTTTGTTTAAATAAGTGCATAGTATTTGTGTGAATGTACCATCATTTGTTAAATCAGTCCTCTATTAAAATAATATTCTAATGAATAATATTAATTCATGATGAATTCATTCATACATTCATCATTTCATCATGTCATCCATTTGCAAGTGAATCTTTAGGATAAATTCCCAAAAGTAGGATTGCTCAGTCAAAGGATAAATGTGCTCGTAATTATGTTAGATATTGCCAAATTGCCCTCTGGAATAGTTTATCAACTGGAATTCCATAAGGACAAGACAGTACATAGTCCCACAAGCCTCTCCAAGAGTGTTGTTGAACAACTGGATCTTTGCTTATCTGACAGAGGAGAAAGTACCTCAGTACAATTTACATTTGCATTCCTCTCAGTATGAATGAAGAGTGAGGGTCAACATCTTTTCACATTTAACAGGCATCTGTCTTCCTTCCTTTCTTTATCTTTCTTTTGGAATACTTATACTTCGCCCATAATTTTCTATTGTGTGGTTTCATTTTATCTTAATTTCTAGCAGCTCCTTACATGGTAAGTTGATTAGGAGAGTGATTAATCCCTTCTGTCTATAATATAGGGTGCAAATATTTTTTCCAGCTTACTGTTTGTTCTTAATTATGATTTCTTTTACTTGTAGAGGTTTTAGATATTTGTATAGCCAAATTTATCAATCTTTTAATGGCTTCTGAATTTTGAATCAGTTAGAAAGACCTTTCCAAATCCAAGGCTATAAAAAAATTTACCTATTTTAGTTTTCTTTTAGTACCTGTATGAAAGAGGGATCTATTTCCTCCTTAAAATAAAACTATTTTTTTAAGTGTCACAAAACTATTTATTTAAAAAAGCATTTTTACTCCATCTGATCGAGATGCCAACTTTATCATACAGAAAATTTCAATATATATTTATTTGTATCTTCTTCTGTATTTTCCATTATTTTCCATTGGTCTGTTGTCCACTAGTGCACAATGTTTTAATTATTAGTACTTCATGGCATGTTTCATATTTGATGGAGGACCAGTTTCTTCTCATTGTTTTCTTTTTCACAACTTTTATTTTCCCACATTAACATCAGATTTAACTTGCCTATATTTTATAAAAAGGTTGATATTTTTTATTTGGATTGGGTTAAATAAATATATAAACAGTTATAATCTCTTTTATCTATCTTTTCCAGCTACTTTTGATGTCCTACCTTTACTAGTGAGAATCATTTTAAGTTGGCTTAGAGTTCTTTAAAAAAAATTGGTTATAAAAAATTTCAAATATATACAAAAGTGGAAATAGAAAACCAAATCCCCTCATGTACACTTCACTCATCTTTAACACTTATCTACCATGGCCAGTCTTGCATCAGTTATACCCACATTCACTCCCCCAAGTCACAGATTACTTTTAGACAAATCCAAAATATTATGTAATTTAATTAATAATTACAGTAGGTATTAAATTATAAGGTTTTTTCCAGCTTTATTGAGATAATTATCACATAACATTGTATAAGTTTAAGATGAACAATGTGATGATTTGATACACATACATATTGTGACATGATTAAGGACTCTTTTTTAAAACATAGCCACAAATCACTATCACAACTAAAAAATAATTCCTTGGTATTGTTAAATACTCAGCCAATGTTCAAATTTCTCTTAGTGTCTTATAATTTTTTTAAACAGTGGATTGTCTAAAATGGTACCCAAACAAGGTCTACAACTTCATTTGGTTGATATGACTCTTAAGTCTCATTTAATCTGTGTTTCCCCCCAGGTTTCTTTTTTCCCTTGCAATTTATTTGTTGATGAAGTGGGTCATTTTTCCTGTAGAACTTCTCAGTCTGGATTTGTTGATTCCATCCATGTGCTGTTGTTTAACATGGTTCTCTGTCCCTCTTCTTAAAAATCTCTCGAGACTTGGAGGTTTGATCAGATTCCAGTTAATGTGGCAAAAACCCTCCTTCCTAGGTGTATACTTCCATCAGGAGGCATTTAATGCTTGCTTGTGTTTTTCTGCAATGTTAATGGCCATCGATAATCATCGCTGGTAGATCCACTGTTTTATTAATAGCTTTTAGAATGGTGATATTCTAATTTTTTCAAAACTTCTTTTATTAGCTATGATACAGCTATAAAGATAAGCTTTCTTTCATCAACTATTTGGGTGCCCTAAGTTATAGTTTATGTAATAAAGGCAGGTCAAAAACTTGATTCTTTCCCTTTATTTACTTAATTTTCAGAGAAATTAATTGGCGCTCTAGCAACCTCCAAAAAGGACTATGAGTTTTTTTGGTTTGTATAACACCATAAACTCATGGATTTAATGATATTTGATGTGTTTCACTCTGCTGTAGTTGCCATTTTTATTGAGGCTTATTTGGTTGGTGGAAGCCTATTCAATCCAGCTCTTGAGTCCTTTTGACAGGATTCTAGCAACCTTTGGTAAATGTTTGATCTTATTCTTAGTCACATATTAAAATGAACACTTTTCTCTGCCTTGTTTTTCTCACTTAATGGTATATTTTAGAAATTTCTCCATGGTAGTATACCAAGATCTTCCCGGTTCCTTTGCACAAGTGTCTGTGATTCTATTGTGTGGACATACCAAAGTTCATTTAACCAGCCTCTTACTGGTGAATGTTTGGATTGTTTCTAGTCTTTTTCTATTACAAATAGTGCTGCAATGTAAAACCTTTTGCATACATCTTTTTCAAATATTTGCCAGTCGACCTTGGGATAAATTCCTAAAGTTGGATTTCTGGGTCAAAGGATATATGCACACATAACTTTGCTAGATATTGGTAAATTCCTCTCCATGATGCTTGTGCCATTTTTGCATTCCTATCAGCAATGTATGAAAGTGCCAGTTAAACAGAGTTTAGTAACATAGTTTGTCAAACTCTTGGGTTTTTACCAAGCTAATAGGTAGAAAATAAGATTTTATTATGAGCCAGGGTGAGACATTTTCCAATGTGTGTGTGTTTCTTTTTCTTAAACTATTTACTCAATTACCTTTTGTGATTCTTGGGCTTTATATTTTCTATTTTTAGAAATTCTTTATAAAGATATTAATCCTGTGATATAACTTGCAAAAAAATTTTCATTTGCCATTTGTATTTTCACTTATAGCGTTTTTTGCAAGTTGTTATGGGCTAAATCATTTCCTTTGTCTCCCAAATTCCTATGTTGAGGTCCTAACCCCCAGTACCTCAGAATGTGACTGTATTTGGGCCTTTAAAGAGGCAAGTAAGGTAAAATGAGGACATATTGATGGGCCCTAATTCAATATAACCATGTCCTTATAAGAAATGACTCCCTCAATCTAGGAAGTCACTTTCAATTAAGATTTCTGAAGCCTGAGCCCCAGAACTCAATGTTTAGAAGTTAGGATAAGAAGGCAGTAAAAATAAGATTCACGTAGAGCCTGAAACATCAGTGAGGAGCTAGTAGAGAGCCCAATAACCCATTCATAGAGCAGCCACCTCTTGTATATTGCTACAAAATCATGTACAACAAACAGCCTCTTGGGAAGGGAAAAGGGAAGACTACCCTGAAAGACTAAGCACTTATCCTTAAAGAGGCTAAAATGACTTTAAAAAGACTATACTGAAAAGAGATTGAATTATCCTTAATAAATGGTAAATTTGTGATTTTTCTCCTGCCATCAAAGGAAATGGGGGCATCAAGGCAAGTTATAGATAACAGACAGCTATATGTTTACACCTTTGGTCTAGTGTGCAAATTTTAGATTCTGTTACATTGATCAACAATTTGATGAAAGACATCCATGTTCCTCAGCCCCTATGAATTATGAAGCTGAGAGCCCCAGTAGATCCAATTTACTCCCAGGCCTCAACAGCTTGAAGGGAGATGTGTCTTTAATTGTCTAACACAATATGAACAGTTACCATGTACTGAGTATTTACTCTGTAGGTAAGCAGTTTAATACATTATGTTACTTAATCATCACCACACTTTTAGGAGATGAGAACTATTACTGACCCACATTTTAGAGATCAGGGAAAAGAAGCTCAGACAAATAAACTGACCAAAGTAATAGAATCATGATTAAAGCCCAAGACTGGTTATAGCATCTGGACTTTGATTCACATCATACTGCCTAGTCACATCACCTTGAAACTCACATTTAATCTACTCAAGTATCCAGGAATTTGAGAGAATGGGAGAGAGACATAGTTAAGGAAACCCACCAAAGACCAAGAAGGTTGTAGGTCATGACTTTCATAAGCATAAGCATACTAACAAATATATCTTGCTCAAATTTTGTCATTCCTATAATCTGTCCTCTGAAGAAGCAATGGGCAGTGGGACTAGTGGTCTATTTTGAGACTATTAACTAGCACAGAGGCTCTGAAAAGCTAATTAATCTCTTGGCAAATAAATTAGACCCCATGAAAGGATGTGCCCTCGAAGCAATGAAGGAAAGTAGGTCAAGCAGTCACTGATAAATTTTAGTGTGGCAATTTTAGATCTAGGGAGAGATTAATTAATGTTAGTTCCTCCACACTCTGGTGACGGATTTGTAGCTATTTCCCTCACATTCAATGTGAGTACAAAGGACAGATTTCAAAAAATGTCCTAAAGCAAGTTTTCCCCTCTTAGAACTCATTTGTCTTTGCATATTGTTAGATATTAGTGTTTCACTTAGGAGAAATTTATTTATGCTGATTACAGAAGACATGATTCAAGATGCCCTCAGGCTTTTTCTTTACCTAGAAAAGAGGAACTATACCCCTCAGAATGCATATAGCATATGCCTAACCATAGGTGGGCAATTGTTCCCACATACAGGAGTGTGGTTCACATGAATCCCAGACAAACCATATTGTGTTCTGGGGTCACACAGGAAACCCTAACTCAGGAAGTCTCCCATCTCATGGTACACATACTCAATTACTATAGGTGACAATAAAGACCCTATGGTTCAACTTTAGGCTGCTCTCTACTCTGAATTTTTTAAAAGCTCTACCTTGCCCATTTAACTCTTTATCATTGAAAATACTTAGGCAGTTGAGCTCTGTTACCATTTTGGGTGCTTTGCCCAAGGTGAAGTACTTTAGGTTTATTACTTATCCATTGCATGGGTCTAACACCTATACTAGATGTGGGTGGACAATAGTAATCATTCCACTCTGCCTATGTTTTAAGTATCCAGCTCAAGTCCTTATTAAAGCAGGCACTTAATATTTATTAAAGGATAACTTCCTCCCCCCTCCGTCCCTGAAGCTCTTTGCAGCCCACATCCTTATCTATCTTTTCTGCATTTATGCAGTCCTCTTTTTCTGACCATTTATTTGGGCATTTATTTGTATTACTGAATGATTTACAAATGCTTAATTTGTATATATCTTGCCCTTATCAACAGTGTAAACTCCTCAAGGATAAGATATATGTTATCTTTTAGTGTTAGATATATGGCTGGTGTTTAACAAATGCCCAATGTTTTTGTTAGATTCTCATGACTACAAGAAATAAAGGCTATATAGTTCCCTCAAGAAATGAGGGAGACTACTGAGAGAAACCAGGCAAAGCCAAATAGACCACAGAAGAACAGGGAGTGTAGCAGATTCAGACTGTACTCTACTCTAAAGGTTAGAGACCAAATTCAAACTGGAGTATTAAGGTTTTTTCCCCCATCATATAGACTTGGCAATGATTCTAATAGGAAAGCTGATTTGAAGCTGATCTGGTAAGGGATATGGAAAGATAATGAAAGTGGGAATGAGCGAATTCTCAAAAGAAAAGCTGGGGGTGAGAGTGAGAAAAGCAGAGGGCAGCTTCCTTTTAGAGTCTGCCAGTTCATGGATATAGATCTTTATGAGGTCTGGTTGCGCTTGGTGCCCTTATCTTGCATGAGGTGTCTATACAACCATCTTCTCAATTCCACCTCCTTTTTGACTCCAGCTCAAAAAGGGTTTCTATTTCTACAACAAAATAATCCTTTTTGATAAATCAATTTCCTACTATAAAATGCATCCTATGATCACAATATAGCAGTAGTCTATTAAAGCACCCACGTTATTTCAACCCAATGATGAATTTTATTAAAATTGGTTGTTTACCTTTCCTAATTGAAGTACCTCTTTAGAACTATTGGGAAGAGAACATCACCTTCAGTGTATACACTTCAGCCTACACTGTCTCTTCTAAACAGGGAGGAGTTAAAGAAGGGAATGTGAAAAATGTAGATTACACTGGGCTCGAGAAAATTCTAGTCATAGTGAGAGATGAGTCAGTCAGACCTTTAATGGCTGAAAGAAAAGAAGAGCAAATTTAGTAAATGACAGAAGGAATAAAAAAGAATCTTCAACAATTACAGATTGTCCCAATTCCAAGTTAGGAGACAGAGAGAATTCAGAGCTGGAAATGAAACTGACTAATGCCAAAGTGGAATTTGAGCTCAGGGTGAATGAGTCAGGGATAAGTCAGATGGAGTTTGTTTTTTACAATTCACTATGGATGAGCAGGAAGAAGACATGCTAGGGAAGTCTGGTGATGTGGAGCGCCCAACTAGAAATATGCAAATTAATGACTTTTTATAAAAGATCTGAAAGTGCAACTGGTTGACCCCAAAGACATATCAGGTATGAAATACCTGACCCAAAAGTTTTACTTCTTTAGGAAAAAGTTACCTTGGCAGAGTCCCAAAGTCAATAAACTTTCAGGAAAACAAAGACAACAGTAGTTGTGGTTGAACAAGTTAAGCTTATTATACTCATTGCAGCCAGGGAGAACACACACTATGGAGAACCATGAGACATCTAGTTAAGAGGGAGTTAGAACTTATATTAAGGTTTAGGTTTGTGTTAGGTGATTGGGGGTACTTTGCTCTAAATTAAATGCTATCAGGAAGCAGGGGTAATTCTATGACTGGGTATGTAGAAAAAGGGAAGACTAGATTGAGGCTAAAGCTATAACTGGTAAAGAAGTAACAGCCACTCATATTAGTTTGATATTTTCAGTTGTGTATTCCGTTTGGAGGCTTGGATAAGGTTCATGCTTTTCTGTTCAAACACGATTATGGAGTAGTCTTATTTTGTTCTGATCCATCATGGTCATGGAGTGACCTTTTCTGCTGTTGATGTTCTCTGAAACTGTTTATGTTCAATGGGGCACAACAAAGTCTAGCTGTGCCAGGCCAACTCCTAGGAACACCAATAACTAGCTGATAGCACAAGGCCAACGACTAGGTATCAGGGAAAACTTAGGCCCTAGAGTCACAGAAAGGTTCTTTGATTCCTGCGTCTACCCTTCACTAGCTGTGGGCCCTTGGGTAAATTAACTTCTCTATGACTCAGTTTCCTCATATGATGATGGGGATAACAGTTCTTGGATTGTTGGGAGAAATTAACTTTTTTTTACTAAAAATTTGTATCAAATCAATCTTATTATTATGTCATAGAAAAGATTAAAAGGATATTGGGGCAAAAAAAGGAAAACCAAGAATAATCCAGGTAATTATCTCAGGAAAGTTAAAGAGTAAGAAAGTGAGGATAGAAAAGCAAAATAATTTGTTTTGGGTGGTAATCTATATAAAGCAGTTAACTGTCCAGCTCATTTCATAATGCAATACATTCATAAAAACATGGTGAAACACAGGAAAATGTATGGATCTTACACCAAGTGATTTGTCACTTAAATGAGTTCACACAGAAACACTGAAAAGAGTGGTTGACAACTCAACAATAAAAGTGTTATTGTGCACATGCCAGGAGGCAGATTCATGTGACGATTAGGTTGGGTTGTCTTCCCTTTCAACTTCAATGTACTCAATGTGCTATCAGCCTATAATTTATTTCTTGCTTTCATGTTTCTAGTTTCCAGCCTGCTTCTTTCTGGCCCTTAGTTTTTGAACTACCCCATCTAATTTCTCTAGTTTTTCAATAATGCAAAATGCATTAGCCATTTAAGTGATTGGATAATTCATATAGGTTGTATTAAGAATTTGTTCTATTAAAAGAAAGTTATTGCCTGAAGGCACTAAGGACTCATTAAGATATACAATCTTTCAAAAATAACATCCAGAAATAGTTTTTATTAAAATTTTAATTTTAATATTCTAAGATTGGGATTTCCAACTGGGAATCAAGAGCTGAGCAGATTCAACCTATAAAATAAATAGGGCCTGACTTCCTTGAAGCTCCTTCTGCTGTACCAAGGTACCCCAAATAAAGATAGCATTCCTCTGCAGAAGCCATTACATCAGGATAATATTTATTTTTACTTTTGATTTGGAGATGGGTGGGCACTCTGTGGTACCTTTCATTTTTATAGGTAAGAAAAATTGAGGCAATTAGAAATGACCAGTGTCAGACTTACACAAAATACGTAATTACCTATACTTGTAGTTTCTGAAGGTTCTGGTGCCCTCACAACCTCCCCAAAAAGTTCCCCTACATCTCTGTTGTTTTATGAGATGGTTTCAACCACTATTGTGGATTATGGCTTAAAGAACTATAAAAATGCAAAATCTCCCAGGAGTGGCCACAATTTTATTGGTCATTCACACTTAATAAATGATTAGATTCTCTTGTAGTGAGAAAGCAGTGCAAGAGAAAGAAGGAACAATGTAATTGTGTGTTGTGGGATTCTTGAAGAGAGAGACGGAACACCAAGGCTATAAGCAAGAAGCAGCCTTTATTGATGCCAGTGGCAGCTCAGTGGATTCTCATCCAAAGGCTGAGCCCTGATTGTAACATGGTGGGTAGTTTTATACAGTCTCATACTTCTGCATGCCTACACAGCTACAGATAGTCCATATAAGGAAGAACATTGATTGGCTGCCAAACCAGAGAGTCATGCGGGGGTGTGGGGGGGATCAGGAAATAACTTGTTCGAGCAAGAAATGGTCAGGCAGGATCAGACTGCCACATTCCCCGCTTTGATGCTTGGACTCAGGACTGGGTCAGAGAGCATCATCTTTTTCTTCTAGCTCTTGGTTTAGGGGCTGGTACTTCCATAGCATGAGGACTTTTACTGGTAGTTTTCCTTTCTACTATAGTCTCTATAAGGGAGGTCTAAGTTTTGGCCTAAGGCAGCCTTTAGTTGATCATACATTTGTGGGCTTTGGGGCCTTGGAGATGGTGTAGGCTTATGTGTGGTTGGACTATGCAGCCACTGGACAATTTCTCCAACTGCTGGGCCCTCTGCATGGTTATGGACCTTTCTCCCACTTGAGGTCCATCGCCAACATGCCCAAGTTTCCCTTAATTTTTCAGGCTCTTGGCAGGATTGGCCACTCTCAGATTTAACCTTTATGTAACCCATCCAATATTGGAACCCCCAATGAGTGCAGAGTGTGGCGTTTAGGGCACACCCTTCAGGTAGGCCAGTTACTGAAGTAAAGCCTGTAGCAATGTTGGACCCTATCCTATACCTTTGCATGCAATGGGTACAAGGGGAAGAAGAAGTGGGGAGACTGGTGCCACACACGTGGCAGAGTAGGAGGAGAAGGAAAAAAGTCTTTAGGGCCATCCTGATGAGATATTGTCCTCAGGCTTCTGCCCTGTGTAGACTGGTCAGATTCCAGTGCAACCAAAGTGGGGCCAATGTCTTACCCTTGGTTTGTCAGTGCAGTCAGTGTTTTCTTCTGGAGGGTTGCCTTAAGGGGCTTGGAGGAGTCTCGAACACATTCCCACTCTGCAGCTGCGAGTTTAAGTCTGATATGATGTATCCTGGGTGTTGTTATTTCAGCAACCTTAACTGCAGTAGGGGTAGACAAAATGACAGTAAAGAGGCCTTTTCACAAGGGTTTTAGGGGTTGAATGTTCCACTCTTTTACCCAGATAGTGTCTCTTGGCTTAAAGGGATGAAGGGAGCCTTTCCCTAACCCATTGGTTGAGAGTCTGGAAGGTGGTCCCTAGAGCCTGAAGCTGTTGTTTCAGAGTCAATTCACTGATTTCCTTGAGGTCTCCTCGTAGTCCTTTTATGAGTGGTGGTGGCCACCCATACAGGATCTTGTAGCAGGAAAACCCAGTCTTCTTGGTTGGGGCCAACCTGATTCTTAATAGTGCCACGGGGAGAACTTCATCCCAGTATAGATGTGTCTTCTGACACAGAGTTTTCCCAACTGAGTCCTAAGGGTCCTGTTCATGTGTTCCACCTGTCCCAAACTCAGTAGTCGATAGGCAGTATGCAATTTCCATTTAATATTTAAATTTTTGGCTAGTAGCTGGCACTATATCTGCTACAAAGGCTGGCCTGTTATCTGAGCCAATGGTAATTGGTAGGCCAAATCATGGAACAATTTCTCAGAGGAACAGTCTGGCTACTTCTCAGGCCTTCTCAGTCCGGGTGGGATAAGACTACGCAACTGGAATATGAGCACACAAAGAGCAAGAGATACTTGAGGCCCTGTGATTGAGGCAGTTTAGTGAAGTTTACTTCAAGTTCCTCAAAGGGGGTGCCACTGACACTTTGGACCACTGGTAGGGCATATGGCCCTTGCCTGGGGTTGTTGCGGATGCAGACTTTGCATTGTCCACACACTGATCAGGAGATGCTGGAGAGCCGAGGATGTAGAAGTACTGACTCAAGAGTGATTTCTAAAGCAGAGCAACCAAGGTGAGTCCTTTGGTAAAACTGCATGACAAAAGCTGGGGCTAGGGTCTCAGGAACTGCAATTTGCCCGTCCTTGAACTTCCACCATCCACTGGGGAGGAGGCTCCCCTCAGTCTTAAACCAGGCTTTTTCTTGAGGTGATTACTTGGGGTCCCATTTGGCTAAGGGACTGAGAAATGGGAGCAGTTAGAACCGTAGGGCTGGCCATCTCCTTAGCTGCTGCCAGTTTGGCAACGTGATCTGCCCTGTAGTTGCCCTGGGCCATTATGGCGTCCCCCTTTTGGTTTCCTCTGCAGAGCATGACTGCTATCTTCTTGGGGGCCCACACAGCATCTAAGAGTTCTAGAATTTCCTTTCCATATTTTATGTCTTTCCCCCCTGAATTGATTAGATCCGTCTCTTTGCATAGGGCTCCATGTACATGGAGGGTAGTGAAGGCATACTTAGAGTCAGTGTATATGTTTGCACACACTCCTGCTGCCAGCTGAAGGGCATAGGTCAAAGTGAAGAACTCTGCCTTCTGTGCTGAGGTTCCCTGAGGCAAAGACTTTGTCTCAATAGTAGAATGCAAGGTTACTACCACATACCCAGCGAGATGCTTATTTCCTGTGATGAAGCTGCTGCCATCGGTGTAGTATTCCACATTAGGGCTTTTGAGGGGTTGGTCAGTTAAGTTTGGCAGCTAGAGAAAACTTCATCCATGACTGCAATACAGTCATGATCTGGTTGTTTGGGTCCCACTGGTAGTAAGGTGGCCAGATGTGGAGTTCGCACTACTTTGAGGCAGATATGTGGGTTCTCACACAGCATTCCTTGATATTTGGCCATCCAGGCATTGGTGAGCTAGTAGTGTCCTTTATATTTTAATAAGGCCAGGACAGAATGGGAGACCTGGATTGTCATCACTTGTCCTAGAATCAACTTGTCTGCTTTTGACACAAGGAAAGTGGTTGCTGCGAGTGTTCACAGACAGGGTGGCCAGCCCTGGGTGACAGAATCAAGCTGTCTGGAGAGATAAGCCACAGGACGGTACTAAGAGCCTAGCAGTTGGGTTAAGACTCTTACTGCAACACCCGTGCACTTCTGTATGTACAGCAAAAAAGATTTTGTTAAGTCTGGGAGTCCCAGTCCGAGGGCGCTAATGAGCACTCATTTGATTTCTTCAAAGGCCTTCTGTTGTGTAGGTTCCCAGAACAGGGGCTCCCATTCTCCCCTCTTGTGGCTTCATAGAGGGGTTTGGCCAGAATGGAGAAACTAGGTATCCAGATTCTACAGAAACCAGCTGCTCTGAGGAATTCACGGACTTGTCGTCAGGTGGTAGGGATGGGAATCGAGTAGGACATTTCTTTCTTTTCCAGGCCAAATTGACATTGTCCCTATGACAAGTAGAAGCTGAGGTACTTGACCCTTTCTTGGCAGATTTGAGCCTTCCTTTTAGAGACCTTGTAACCCGCCTCCCAGAGGAGACTGAGGAGTAGATGTGTTCCTTCCATTCCCCATAGGTCTTTCCTGCTTAGAGGAGGCCATCTACATACTGGAGTAATGTACAGCTGTGTTGGTCTGCCGGAAAAGCCTTTAAGTCCAAGGACAGAGCTGTCCCAAAGATGGTTTGGGAGTTCTTGAACCCCTGAGGCAGACGTGTCCATATGTCAACTGGTCCTTGCCTCCACTTTCAAGGCTTTCCCTTGGAAGGCAAAGATTGGCTGACTCTGAGAAGCCAGGCAGATGCAGAAGAAGGTGTCCTTGAAGTCCAGACTGGTGAAATAGGTTGCCTCAGTGGGGATGAGGCCTAAGAAAGTATGAGTTAGGGATGACAGGGTGCAGGGTGACAGTCGCCTGGTTGACTGCTCATAAATCTTGGACCAACCGGTTTTCACTGGTCCCTGGCTTCTGAACCAGCAAAAGAGGCATATTCCAGGATGATTGGCAGGGATGCAGAATTCCATACTTCAGAAGTCTCTCTAAATGTTTTTGGATCTCCACTTGTGCCTTATGGGGGATGAAACACTGTTTCTGGCGGGCTGGCTCAGCTCCTGGTTTTAACTCAACCACCACTGGAGGAATGTGCTGGGCCAGTTCTGGAGGGCTGTCTTCAGACCACACTTTGGGCACCTTGAAGGGAGCTCAGGTTCCTGTTGGGACCGTCCTATGAGACTACAGAGGCACCACTCTTCTCTTTGGGAAACCATGATTGACATGATCTTTGCTTATGCCCGCCCCCCAAAGTTAGAGCTGCTTGGCCAAATGAGTCAAAGGTAATCTGAGCCTGTAGTTTTCCTAAAAGATCTCGTCCCATCAGTGCCACGGAGCAGTCAGGCAGATATAGGAATTCGTGGACAACTTCTCGTCCTCCTAGGTTGGCTTAGTCATCTCCAAATTCTTCCAGGGCAACAAGGTCAACAAAGTCATCCCTAGGATAACCTGGTGATAGGCAAGTCAGCTGATAGTGCCCTTGTATGACTTGGCTGTGTCTTCGGGGGCCAGAAGCCACTGAGAGCCCACCTAGTCGTTGGAAACACTCGTTTTTCCAGTAGCCCTGCTGGTGGCAGTTATGTACATTGGTCTTGTCTCAGTCTCGTTTTCATGGTGGAGGGGTCTCCCTGGTTGACCTCCCTGCTGATTTTTTTCCCTGACCTTGTGGGGCACTTTTTCTAGGGGGCCTGGACCACTCTACCAGAGCAGCTCTAAGTAAGCCAACTTTCTTCTTCATTTTTCAGTCAGCCTCTCAGAGGGCTTCTTGGTCGCAACTGACAAAGACCATGGTCACAACTTCAAGGAGCTGGCTGATGTTCATGCCAGTGAAGCCTTCCAGGTTTTGCAGTTTGCGCCAAATATCTCCTTGGGCCTGCCTGACAAAAGCCACATTGACCATCCTCTGATTCTCAGTTGCTTCTGGGTCAAAGGGAGTGTAGAGACAAAATGCCTCACAAAGCCACTCACAGAAATGGCTTGGACTCTCTTCAGGTCCTTGAAGGACTTCTGAAGTCTTGCTCATACTCATGGCCTTTCTTTAGACCACCTAGGAGAGCCTCCTGGTATCGTTCTAACATCTGAAGTCCCTGTCATCATTGGGGTCCCACTGGGAGTCCTCCTCAGGAAACTAATTCTGGGTGAAGGTTTGCACATTCAAGGTTCATTTCGGAGCATGTTCCTCTAGCCATTTCAATGTGGCCTGGGTGATGTGCCAGCGCTCTTCAGTGTTGAAAAGGGTCAGGAGGAATTGTCAGTAATTGGCCCAAGTGGGTTTGTGAGTCTGGATAATCAACTGGAGGAGGTCAATTATGACCTGAGGCTTCTCATTGAAGGAGAGTATGATTCTTCCAGTTCAGGAGACTGGTAGTGGTAAAGCGTTGGAAGATGAAGGTGTGCCGGCCTCCCTGAATCTGACTGTCCTGATCATAATACATGGGACCTGGGGTTTCCTGCAAGGGCAACTGAAGCGCTTCCCCCGACTGGAGACACCTTGGGCGGGGTCTGGCAGAACTGTAGGGGGTCAAGACGGGAGGTAGTGGCAAGTCAATGGAGGCTGGCATGGATGGGGTCCCAAGAGAAGTCGAAGGGGCCGGGATGGACAGCTCGGAAGAAGTTGGCTGTTCGAGGACCTTCAGGAGGAGCGGATAAATGGGTAAGGTGGTGGGACATCTTCTGGGTCTGTTGGCAACACAGGCTTCTTTTCCTTCAACTGACTTCAAGAAGGTGCCAAGGCCCAGGCTAGGAGGACCCTATAGTTCTCTAGGCAGACTCTCAATCAAGGGGATCGGGTACAAACTAACACCTCCCAAGAATCAATATGAGGGAATTGGTTTGGGTGGCCAAGTTGACTGGTAATGACTTGAGAGACCTCTTTAATGACTGCCCTATTGAGAGATCCCTCTGCTGACCATCCAACACCAAAGCAAGGCCAGTTGATCTCATAAAAGGTGCAAAGTTTCTGTGGGGTGAATTTGAGATTCTTAAACACACAACCTAAAAGTGTCTGTTTACTCTGTTGTCCCACCCATCCTTCTACCCGTGGTAGATGTTGCACATGTACTCAGAGATTTGCTTCACTTGTTTCTGGCTGCTCCCCTCACAGGAATCTTTTAGGCACCTCTTAGCAATTGGTGGGCTGGTATAAACCCCCAATTCAGATCACTGGAGTAGACTCCTCACGTAGATTCAGTGACACCCTAAGCTGTATGAAGTTCACCACAGACATGAGGATAGGGCTCAACTCTCGCTTCATAGAAAGGCCACATCTCAATCAAATGCACACACACACCAAATATATTCCACCCTCCACCCTATGTACCTGAGAGGTCACTGTTTCCTCCAATAAATGCAGAGTAATTGGGTGACCTCAGGAGTTGATCAGATTCCCCTACTGTCCTCTAATGAACAAGCTATTCCTGGGACCCAGGTCCTTACCACTCAACTGGATGATGCTCCTGGGCTGGTTCTTGCACCTCTCCGGGTTTCTGTTGTGCTCCCAGAGCCACCACCCTGGTCTGCTAGGAGAGTCGTCTTCTTCTATAGACTATAGGTCTGCTGGCACACCAGGTGAGGTCCGCTTCTCCCAGTGTTCCAGAGACCAGACCCTGAAGACAAGGGAGGTAAAAAACTGCCATCTCCAAATCCTGGACAAGCCCCCAGAAATGCTACAGGATTCTTGAACAGAGAGATGGGACACTGAGGTTATACGCAGCAGCATTTATTGATGCTGGCACCAGCTCCGTGTATTCTCATTCAAAGGCTGAGCCCATATTGTAACATGGTGGGCCATTTTATAGTCTTATACTTCCACATGCCTACACAGCTACAGATATTTCACATAAGGAAGGAGGACAATGATTGTTTGCCAAGCTGGAGAGTACTGGGGGGCTAGGGAGTGATGGGGAACTAAATTGTTTAAGCAGGAAATGGTCAGGCAGGGTCAGACTGCCACATGTGTACTTCATAATTTTGCCTAGTGTTGTTCACCCTGGAAAGAAGTTTAATGTCTCCTTTAGTTCTGGAAAACTAAAGTATCTTGATAGTCTCAGCAGAATGGTCTACATGGGTTTGACTCCCTTTGATAAGTCAATGATTAGACTGAAACTATAAACTATATTTAGTTCACTCCACTTTAAACCTGAATAGAAGTCAGCATCTTCCAGGATGTTTTCCTTGGTTAGCATATCCTTTTCTGAGCCTTGTCAACATTTATTCAGTTGCATCACCTGATCATTTTGCATTCGAAAAACATTTTGTGAGGTTAATTTCTGCTTGCTTCATGTGTTTTCTTTTGCTATCTAGATTGTGAAGAGCTCACACTTGTATAGAAATTCAGTTTATAAAGCCCTTTCACACCCACTAACTAACTCTCGGTTCTCTCTGTAAACCAATGACTTATTGTCATCTTCATTTTATAAGTGTGGAAAGAGAGGCAAGGACAAGTTAACTGATACCATTTATCTAGTTCAGCAGCCTTTGTGGGAAGTATCTTGTTTAGTCCTCACAAAATGTGTGAAGTCCAGGAATATTACAAGCCCTACTTTGAAGAGCACAGTGAGATACCTCACATCACAAGGAGCTTGGATCCAGGCAGTATCCTCTTACCTACCACTAGACTCTTAAAACCTTCCAGAAGAGCAAGCAGAACCTGTGCCAAGTGCAGACACTTGAAGAGGCACTGTGCTAGTCAGGAGGTGGCAAGGGACCGACCTAAAGCCAGTTTTTCTCATTTCCATTCCACTACTCTTTTTACTACTGAACACCCCACTCTCTTAGGGAAAAGGGCTAAGCATATTTCAAGAGCCTGGCGAGCCCTGGGCACTACAGTGAGCGCTGCGTGACTAAAATGAACCAGAGGGGGGTACTTCTTAATCTCAAAAAGTTCAATTCAATGGCAGGGAAAAGTAGTAATAATAGTAATAATAATAATAATCAATGTCTCTCTAGTCACCCGTCATGTGGGCAATGACGGCGGGCAAAGAGCCCCAAAGTCAAGGGCAGAAACAAGGCCCAGCTTGTTACTCCTCTGAGGGGAAGCTGGTAAGGGAAGAAGGCTGAGACCCCAGGGCGAAGAAAGAGGCAGGTAAATTGGCGATTGTCCCACCTTTCCTAGGACGAAGGTTCTGAATTCCGAGCGACCGTTACCGTAGCGGAACGACGGCTTCGGGCAGCCACCGGCGCTCGTGCTTGGGGCCGTGGGGCCGCTGCCTGCGTGCTCCCCGCGCTGCGCGCCCCTCGCCCGACCTGATTGGAGGAGGCGCGCGCGCAAGACGGCCCGGGGTTCCCGCGGAGGCGCCCGGGGGGCGAGGGGGCGGGAGCAGGCCTCGGGGCGTCGCGCGTGCGCACGTCGGGAGGCGGTGGACTGGGGGCTGCTGGGAGGGCTGGGCCGTTCGAGAAACGGGTGGGCGCGGGAGAGGCCCGCAGTGCGCGTGCGCGTCGGAGCTCGAGCTGCGGGCGGGGGGGGAGGCGGGAGCTGAGGAGGCGGTGGAGGGGGCGGGTCGCATCCGGCGCCACGTCCGCAGCCAGAGGCCGCCGCCTCGGTCAACGGAGTCTCCTGGCTCCGCGGCTTGAAGAGGCGCCTCCGGACCCCGCAACTGCCCGGCGCTGTGCCAGCCTCGCAGGCCGCCTCGGCCTTTCTCGGTGCTGACTGCTGCCTCCGCCCGGTCTCGGCCCCAAGCGGCGGCCCACGACCCCGGCGGTAAGTCGAGCCGGGGGCGGGGGGGGGCAGGGGGTGCCGTCCCGTCTTCCTGCCCTCCTCTCTGTCGCGTTCTTCCGTTAGCTCTCCTGCACCTCACAGCCTTCCTCTGCGGGCCTGGCTGCCCCGAATGGGGCCTGTTGGGGATACTGAGCGGGAAACGGGGAGAGGCTGAATGATGTTGGGGGCGGATGTAGGTTCGCTGGTGGGGTTACCCCTCTTTACCTGTCCCTGGCTCCTCCGCCATGATTTGAGATTGGGAACTTCCTTGGAAGCCTTCACCTGACTTCTTATCTCCTTGGGTGTCATGCTGGGGGACGGGGAGTCAGCAGCCTGGGAGAGGAGACGGCTGCAGCAGAGCGGTGTGCGCTGAGCTCCCCGCCCCGCTAGCTGTTGACCACTCTCTTGGGTTTAGGCACTCAAGTCTTGGTCCCCAGTGGACATTCCCAGTGCTCTTCCCAGGTAGGAAAGCTCTGCCCCCACGCCTCACGTAAACCTGAAAGTGCGGGGAGGGAGAGAGGCGCTGGAGGCGCCGGTGGGTGTCTGGGGACCGATGGAGCACCCATCGGTGCCATCACTACCTCCAGAGCCCAAATTAAAACCGTACCAGCTGAGTACACGCAGCTTCAAGATTGGTCCTCAAGCTCCCACTTCCAACCAGATCCCCTGCCCAAAACAGATCGCCTCGTCTGTGTAAGAAGACAGAAATTCTGGAATCCTATGGGAGTGGGGGTGTGCTGGGTGAACAACGTGGAGCAGAGGGAGGAGGTGCTGAGCTCAGCCCTAGCCACGGCTCCTCTAGGGTCATTTTTTTGCCTCCTGCCACGTCACTCGCTCTGCTAAAGAAAAAAAAAAAAAGACTTATTAGTACCTAAAGGGATCACTGAGGGGAGAAGGGGCCGCCCAAAAGGTTTACCTAGAAAAAGGAAAAATTATTTATTATGCCCTTGTGAACACCGTGCTAATTCCAAATGAAAATACTTTATTTACTGCCTGTGACTATTTGCTATAGGCTATTGTTTAACCTTTAAAACTTCCACTGGTGTGGGTACTCTAAAGGGCTCTCCGGAATATTGATATCACATCATCAGCTATATGCGTGCATGTGTTCATACCTCTTTTTTTTTTTTTTAAAGAAAGTGAGAAGTAACCTTTATAATAAACCATATGCATCCTGTTTTGATTTTTTTCCCATTTTCATTTCTTTAGTCTTTGTTTATAACAGATGTATCAGAAACTACATTTAGTAAAAATTTGTCCACGTGTAGGGAACATTATAAGGAACGCTTAAAGTAGTTCTTGTGTGCTAGATTTTTTTTTTCTCCTCCAAGAAAATCTTCACCTTTCTTTGTTTCAGTCATTGAATATTGTGTTTTGCTACTTTCTGAAAATATCTCACTGGATTATATATAAACACCATCAGAGTAGAGCCTTTACATGCTTGCTTGGGCTGAAACCTCAGTGCCTAATGCATTGTCTGACACATAGTGGAGACACAAATATCTGTTGAGCTAATGAGGTAATAATTTAGACATTACTGGTGTATTGGTTATCTGGTTTAATAGTGTACTGTAATTCTGTTTAATGTTTCATTTAAGAACACTTAAAAATTGCCATTTTGATTCTGTCAGTTGTTACTTTTCACTAGGTGTCACTAGTTTTACTGGCAGATTCTTTCCTGCCAAGATTCAGTGCAGGAAAAGTAGTCTATTTGCTGTTGATTTAATGGGCAGGGGCCATCTTTAAAAGCAGCCTGTTGAGGATAGTTGGTTAACTAGAGAAGCCTAAAAACAGTAAGCTGGTGTTTTACTATACACTGCTTGTTGGTATATGTATGTTAAAACTCTGTATAAATGTATTTTTGAAATTCCTTATAGTTATTTGGCAAAAAATTCACTCTCACATTGGAGTGAAGATTTGGCAAAGTTCCTACATATAGAATATGTAGAAGCATTTAGCTAATTCATTTATAGTCTTTATTTTTATAGGAAAATTAGCACTTAGTTTAATAACAGGTTTTCGAAGCAGCTTTGAAGGTAAATTGTGGTGCACTCTATTTGTAGTAGGCTTTATACAACTTGTTAGTGCTATTTAACTTCCTTAAGTACACAGAGGGGTGTTTAGCCATAGACAAATTTGTGTACTATTTTCAGATTTCCACTAATAATGAAAACTTTATATGTACATAAAGTGTTACAGATATCCACAAACAACATTGATTTATCTGTTTTCCTTATTTAAAAAAAGCTTCCTAAGAGACATTTTTTTACTTATTTCTATTATTGGAGAAAATTTCCTCTAAGGAATGGTGTTATTAATCCTTGCTCAACATATTTGCCAGCTGCTATTTCTATACTATTATACTGGATAAGAATCATTTCTCGCTGGCCTAACATGCTTAGTTACTACTGATGAAATGCAGTCTCTAGCAAATAAGTCTTCCACATTTCAGTTTCTTTGAAAAAGCACACATTTATAATCAGTTTTACTTGGTATAATTTGTTCACATGTCAGAACCAGATGGTAAAACTGAGTTATATCCATAGACTAAGTTAAATTATTTGTTCTGATCTAAAGGCTATTTTCTGTCTTTGCTTTCCTTAGGAAAGTACACTTTTTAATAGAAACTTTTATGTATCATGAATTCCTAGAGAGCAGATTTTTTTTTGGTTTTTGAATGAAACTAAAGTGATAAGTGTATCCAAACTGGATTGTAAATTCTGGTTTATAGTAGTCCTGTATATCCTTAATCACACTGAAATCTTCATTGCCTAACAGGGTGCCTGGCACACAGTAGAGACCCAAATGTATGTTGAAGTAATGACCCAGTGAGGTTAAGGCAGATAGTTTACATAGAATTTAATAATTTTGTGTAAGAGTAACATTTAAAAGTAGTCATATTGACACTTTTAACTGTCAGCTGTTATTTGTCTCCACATGTCCACTTTTAAATTTTACTCATAGATTATCTTAGTGACAAAGTGATAATACCCAGAACGAGGTAATATCACCAGAAGTTTGACACATATATGAGTGGAGAGGTTAGGAATAGTTTAAGTGAGAAAGAAGTACAGATGGCCTTATAGATAGTTAAGGATTTTAGTAAAAATCCTTTATGGTAACTTGGTGTCTTATGATCAAATTGGGAGTTCAGAAAACATACATATATATTTCAAATATTCATGGCTTTTACACAATTTTTATTACCCTAAAGTTTTAGAGCAATTTTAATATTGCATACTTGCTGTTAATACCAGTGATGTACAAGAAACAAACAAACAAAAAAATTACACACACACACACACACACACACACACACACACACACACACACACACAACAATGTGGCCTCTTAGGGCTTTCAGAGCCTCTAACAGCAAGTTCCTCTGGTCTAGGTAGCCAAGGCTACCTAGGTAGCTTCTGGCCTGGCAGGACTGCAGATTTTGTTTTACTGCTAACAATATTAAATGTAACTCTGGATGTTTCTGTGTAATAGTATCTAGATTCCTATATTTCAAATTCTTCTACCAAAACTACTCCTAACTTAAAAGCGAGTAAATTCATGGGGAAGGTAGGAATATGGCTGTGCTGGGAAGAGAGCTGATAAATTTAAGAGCATACCCTGAATAAGCTCCAAGCAAGAATGAAATTTCTTGAAAGTCTAGTAATCTTAAAATATTCCCAAGCACTTTTAACTTTTTAATTAGTGTATATTTTAAAACAAAATAGTATTTTAAATTATTGTGTTGTGAAATACATGCATCATTGTCTCTCCTGTGGTTCTCGAAGCCCCTGGCATACTGTTTATTGCCTGTTCTTAAATAATACATTTGAAAAGCATGATTCTAGCTTAAAGTTTTTTTTAACCAGAATTTGAGCCATATATAAGTAACTTTTCTTGTGATGCTTAAAGTTAATGTGTATACAAATGCTATTTTTTATTCCATTTATTCCACTGTGTGTCAGCTTACAGCAAAAAACATACTAACAAAATGGCAAGAATATAAATAAAATATTCAAATTGCAGATCAGGGAAAACAGCAATAAGAGTGGAGGTCTTGAGGACATGTGGAGTTTGGGGGTAGGGGAAATAGGGTACAACTGTGCAGGCCACAGGAACTACCCTAGTTGAGGAGTAATTTTAGCTGTAAGCTTCCTAGAAGCCAAAGGGAAAGGGAGACATCACATCTTTGTATCTTTTAAACAGGAAAGTACACAGATCTCAAAGAGACAAAAACATGTTAAATATTTTTTGGGAAACAGGGTTTTCTGGATACCTCTAAAGAAATTTCTTCTGTCAAGCTCCATGTCAAAGTTATGTGATGTAGTGTTGGTAATTCCTTAATAGTGTGGTACAGTTAATGTAGTGCCTGCCTAAGGCTGTTTGTCAGGGTTTCCTTCTCAGGGATGTAACTGTGAGTAAAACTTAGGGATGTCATTTTCCTCAGGTCAGCATTTTGTGATCCAAGTACATTGTTTTTTTAGATGACCAACTTGATTTGAGGATGCAAACCTAGAATAACTAGGTAGATGAACTGCATAATCTTTTAAAATATCCTTTATGAATATCACTGATTTCCAAGACTTAAAAAGATGTATTTTTCCTTAATTATAAAAGCAATACCTGTTTATAGTAGAAAATTCAAATATAGATGTTAAATATGTATTTCTACATATAGAAATTATGTGTGTGTGTGTGTACTTTTTTTTCTCACCCCCCACCCCATGACAGTCTGTCAGCACTTTGGTATACTGCTTTCCAGTCTCTTTTATGTGCATTTTTTAAAAGTTGGATCATAACAATATATCTTTTATATTCTATAAATATAACATTAACATTTCTGGATAGTATTTGATTTTCATAAATTATTTTAATGTCTGCACCATATGTGTCTTGAGGAAGCTTAAAAATTCACCTCTTACCTTCTATAAGGTTGTATGCATTTGACTGCTCATTTTTAGGTATCTTTCGTCTGTTTTTGTTGGCTTTCACTTACCTCTTCAATATGAGCAATCCAATTATCAGTCTACTTCTCTTAATCACTCTTTACCTTGATCATATTACCTGCTCCCCAGCAGCTTCAGCTATCACTTCAAACCACTTTCAGATCTTCAGCTCTAATTCAGACTTCTTGCTGAGTTTCAGGCCCCTTCAATCCAGTTGCCCACTGAACATCTGTGGATGTCCTGAAGGCATCTTAAACACAGCTGTTCAAAGACAAGTCTTTTCATTGTACCCATAGTCAGCAATAATGTACACTTGTTTGTTAGAGGGTAGATCTCATGTTATGTTTTTACCACAGTAAAATTAATTTTTTACAGTTCTTCATCTTCTATCAGAAGTAAATGGTTTTTCCCCTTTTGTCCCTTGTCTTCATCATCTCTGTTTAGTTATTCATACCAGAAGTTTTACATTGTATATTCTCATTTTATCTCACTTTAATACCCAAGGTATGTTCTACTTCATACAAAAAATTTAAGTATTTGGGTGTCTACCATGCCATTAGGCATTGATTATGACTTGAGCAATGAACAAAACCAAGCCTTGTTTTCATAGAGCTTACAATCTAACTGGGAGAGACACAAAGTAAAGAGATACGTATGTTAAATGACAAGAGCAGTTAAGAAAATAGATCAGGGTTAGGTGAAAATGATAGG
Organism: Macroglossus sobrinus; assembly: GCA_004027375.1. Taxonomy (NCBI): domain Eukaryota; kingdom Metazoa; phylum Chordata; class Mammalia; order Chiroptera; family Pteropodidae; genus Macroglossus; species Macroglossus sobrinus. The sequence continues at coordinate 449,614 of PVKZ01000518.1, forward strand.
GAGAGGAGTAGGAGGATATTGATCTATTCTAAGGTGATCAAGGAAGACCTCTAATAAGGGGACATTTGTAAGGAAGCAAACAATGTACGTATTTTGGGGAAGAGCCTTTCAGGAGAAGGTGAGCAAGGAAGCGCCTGTGTTACTAAAGTGGAAAGAACAGGAGGCAGAACAACAGGAGATATTCTGGTTTCAGGGCATTAGATGTCAGGTCTCAAAGGCAAAGGTATGGGTGCTAGATTTTACTCTGAGAAAACAGGAAGCATTGGGAGGGGTGTAATCAAAGCATGGCATGGCCAGACTGAAAGGTCTAGCCTCCAACTGTGTTAGTTTAGCAGCCAGTTAAGAGATTTTGTCGTCCAAGTTAGGAGATCATGATGGTGTGACTGAGAGTGGTAGCAGAGGTGATGAGAGGTAGTAGTGGTCTGGATTTATTTAGGCAACAATATACTGATGTCACATGAGAACAAAAAAAATGGAAATCAGGGGTGACTCCTAGGATTTTGACCCAAACCTTTATTTAGACAGGAAAAACTGGGGAGAGTTCAGACTGTTACTCCATCTCATTGGATTACTAAAGTAGCCACTTACTGTATTTAATCTATGTCTTGCTATCTATTTTTTGCTTCATTTTAGCTTCTTAAAGCACAGGTCTGACAATAACTCTGCTCATGGCTCCTCGTTGCCTACCTACAGGAGGATAATGTCAATTCATATTGTTTAGATGAATTTGCATATCTCTTTTATGCTGTTGTATAAAGCAGCTCTAATCTTTTAAGTGGTGGGTGTTTTGAATTACAAGATAGATATTTGTGGAATATTAATATTTTTTTTAAAAAGAGATTCTATATTGGGGAAAAAGTAAGACTCTTAGTAAGGATTTGTGGGATATATATACAGAAAGGCAGTTTTGAAATGTATTCAGTTGCTACCATACCTGTTTTTAAACTGCAGCGAAAATATGTAAGATGTATATGTGTATATAATTTTCCCATACTTCTTACAGGGAATGGTAGCATCTACTGATAAGTGATCATCAGCCAGGTGATCTCCTGGACTTGTATGTGTAGGGTATATAGATGCTGGGATTACAGTGATGAACAAGCTAGACAGTGTCTCTCTCCTAGTACTTGACAGTCTAGGGGGAAGAAAGTAGTTTTAAAATAAGTTATTCCTTAGGAAGGGACACACACATTCTACCAGGAATTTTCTGTATGTTTGGTTTTAAATTTGTTAAATAGTATGCTCATTTTAGAATTAGGACTAAAATATCTTTAATTTCTATGTTATATTTCCTGAACAGTAAGGGTCTGAAGAAGTTATTTGTTCTCAACTACACAGGTAATGGTAAGGTTGAGATTCAGACTCAGGCTCTCTGATTCTAGAATCTTACCATGATGACAAATTAAAGAAATATAAATATGAATGGAAATAAATTTAACATTCTGGTTTAAGAGTTTTAAAATTAAGGCAAGTCAGTCAAGAACTCCTCCCAGTAATGCAGCAGCTGATTTTTCCCCCATCAGAGATTATATGTCATTACTATTACTTTTTAAATTTTAAGTGTTTATGGGAATGATGTGCTAAATTCACAAACCGGACCAGCATATGATTAGGTGCTCTTGACAAGTGTCCTGATCAGGGTTTTCACTAGAGCAACTAAAAGATATTTATTTAAGCACCTGGCATGTGCTGCTGGATTCTGTGAGGGTACAGTGAAATCTTATCTCATACAAAGGCACTGCACATTGAATTGCATGAAGTTAAAATTACCTTTGAAAAATCCCACATCTCACAATTACTGCCTCTTCACCACCACCATTTTTTGCCTTAATCTTTGAAATATAAAAGGAAATGTGGATGAATTTTTATCTAATCTGGTGCTTTAAAAAGCACTAGGAATCATTAAGTAAAGGGAAACTTCCCTGACCTTCCTTTGACCACTTAAAATTAACCACTTTGTTCTGAAACATGCTATAATATGTATGAATTTTGAAAACATAATGCTAAGTCTCCTGACAGGTCTTTCTGCCTGTTCTTGCTCTCTTGTTAAAATAGTGAAGGAAATAGGGAAAAGTTTGTTTTCTTCATCCCAAAATAGTTTTATTTCTTAGGTTCCTACTTGTACTTAGAGGTTATGATAGTATATATATTTTTTGAATCATTTCGCTTCTTATCTATAAAAGTTCTAAAAACAGTAAAAATATAATCAAAATCCATCTCAGAGATTCAGATTGATGCTGTCATCTCTGTATAAAAAGGATGTCATTTTTTAAAGAAATCTTTTCACATTGAACATATCTTTTAGTCAAAGTATAAATTTAAGTCTGTTGTGAAATAAATTACAGTTAAGTAAGTCAATATTCTGTCCACTAGTGTAATTAAAAGTATTTCTTAAATACCACAAAGGAGAGAGACAAAATGAAATGGGTTTGTGATGAGTGTTTTAAAATGTTGATCTTGATTTCAAGTCTTAATTGAGCATGTGATAAGATTTAGTCTTGTGTTGAGATTAAAGTATTATGTGTATGTCTGTGTGTTTTTTTTAGCAGATCATGAATCAGGCAGATAAAAATCAGCAAGAAATTCCATCTTACCTTAGCGATGAACCACCAGAAGGTAAGTATGCATCTGTAACACTAAGAATGGGGAAAAAATCCTAGTAAATTAAAGTTCTGATTGTTTTTATTAAATTTAAAGTAACATAACTTGTTTACTTTGTCAATAAACATGTTCCAAATGTAACTGAGGATGAAAACCTTTTTAGCATCTAAAAAGAAAAGAGATATTGGTGAATGAGGACATGATGTAACTGTTTTATTATATAAGATCTAATTTTACTGTATTTTAAAACTATTTCACAAGTAAGAATATCCTTTCATTTGTAAATAAAGAGTGGGAATAGGGTGCAGAGGAAGATGGACTATGTTTAGTTTTGATGTTGTATACAAAAACTCAAGAGACATTTGGTATTTGTTGTTAAACTCCTATTATTTCATTTACATTATAATTGGTAGCTCTCTTCCTATATCACACATGGTCTTATGGTCTGCTTAATTCAAATTCTCTTTTAGTTTGAAAATTGTGGTATCGTGAATCATTTTATTCTTACCTTTACTTCAGAAATCCTTGGAAACATTTAACAGCGAAATGTCCTGACTATATCCAGAAAATGTCTATAGGCATTTTTTATTTACGATTTTACACTTAAATAGTGATGTCCTTGGACAACTGCATGTTTGTATAGGACAATCATAATAGGTAAGAAAGAGAATCAAATTGGAGAATAAGGGATGAAGTGGCTGACAGACCAGACTGGAGCAGCAGAGGGACTGGGATATCTCTGGGAAGAGGCTAGGGGTGAACTTCTAGTGCTTCATATTATATTTTCTTCCCAGTTTCGTTGCCCACTGTCTAAAACTTTCTTCCTATATTTCCTATGTTGGTAGACAAAACTGAAATTTTTAAGAAAATAAACAATGAAAAGTTCATACTTAAGCCTAAAAAAGAATGAAGGTAACTAAGCTGATGAGTCTCAGTTTGATGGAGGAATAGCCCAGAAAATTATTAGCTCACCTGTTTTCTTTGCTTTATTTTTTAGGACTAGAACCCCAGAGTTTTGAAAAGTTAGGGCTCAAAGAGAAAGTTAATAAGGGCTTTGTGAGAAAGTCATCACGAATGAGATAAAGGCTATCTGGAAGCATGACTGTCGAAGAAGAGAATGAGACTCAGGAATGGTTGTGTATGGCAACTTGCTACACAAGAGTAGTCTGCAAAATAGATAATTTATACAGGGGTAATTTAAGGACACACTATAATTAAAGAGATGAATAGCATTAATATTTTTCTGATTTGACGAAGAAAAATTGTCCTCATTAAATGCATGTGCACTAAATTTGGCATAGCAGGATAATCTTACCTGGGTGTTCGGCATGAAGTAATTATGTTTTATCCTTGAATCAGGATTTTCCCCCTTTCTTAGTGTTAGTTACTGACCTTGATTACAAAAGAATTACAAATGATGTAATCCTTTCCATCATGATTTTATAAATAATGTAGTAGTTCCCTTTATCTGCAGGGGATACATTCAAACCCCTAGTGGATGCCTGAAACCTTGGATAGTCCTGAACCCTACATACACTGTTTTTTTTTTCCTATACATATACCTATGATAAAACTCAGTTGATAAATTGGGCACAGTAAGAGATTAACAAGAATAACTAACACTAAATGCAACAATTATAACAGTATACTATAACAGAAATTATGTGAATATGGTTTCTTTCAAAATATATTGTACTGTTTATACGATGTGGGTATGTTGGACATTGGGATGCCTTATCTCCTGGGTCCCATGGAGGAGGACCGTGTAAGATTTCATTATGCTACTCTGAAAGGCACACAATTTAAAGCTTATGATTTGTTTTTTTCTGGCATTTTCCATTTAATGCAGACTGGTTTACTGTGGGTAACAAACTGCTTAAGTGAAACTACAAATAAGGGGGAAATGACTATATTTGAAAGCTTATTATATTGTCATTTATTTCAGCTGTTTTAAAATTTATATTAACTATGCTTACTTAGATAATTTCAGTTAAAAAATTGCTTTTTATAAATTTAGCCATTGCCCAATATGAAAAATTTATATGTATGTGGTTAACCTTGTCAGAACAACCACCTGATTGTTAGGAAGTAATGATTTATGCTGTTCTTATAAAAACTTATATTTATCTGTCTCATGGTCTTTTCTCTCATTAGGTTCCATGAAAGATCACCCACAGCAACAGCCCGGCATGCTGTCCCGTGTGACCGGGGGTATCTTCAGTGTTACTAAGGGAGCTGTTGGTGCCACCATTGGTGGTGTGGCTTGGATTGGTGGAAAAAGTCTGGAGGTGACCAAAACAGCTGTTACAACTGTGCCTTCAGTGGGAATAGGGCTGGTGAAAGGGGGCATGTCTGCTGTGGCTGGAGGCGTCACAGCTGTTGGGTCTGCTGTTGTAAACAAAGTGCCATTAACAGGAAAGAAGAAAGACAAATCTGACTAAAATATGGAGATACACTTGCTCTCCACAGCATTATGATGCCAGTGGCATTGAATTGCTAAATTATGGACTACAACTAAGTCAACTGTTTTGGACGTTTATCTTCTAAGCTGCTGTGTTGAAAGTATTGATGACTGGCTTTCATCTAAAAAGAGACCAATACTAGCACAGTGTGTGAAGGTTTCTCATACTTAAATTCCAGCTTTTTATCTGGTAAAATGTTACGCTTATTCAGTTGTAACTGAAGATATATTTGAATATTTACTATAAGTCTTTTAGTTTAACTAAAAATGTGAAAGTTGAATTTAGTGGATGATCTTTACAGTTCCATATGTATAATGTGCCAGGTAACTCGTCTGCCCCTTCAGAAGGGAACCTTGAACTACATAAACTGTAACTTTGATGTGCCTAATAGTTTCAGATGTCTTAGTTTTTTTATAACCATAGTTGATTAGGCCAAGAGGCATTCTTTTCTTATTTAAGCTGGCAGAAGTAGCAGGATTTAGAGAAGTTGAAAAGATAAGCGGTTTTATGATACTGAGTGTTAACCATCTTTTGTTAGATATGCATTATGTTAATTTAATCATCAATGCCTTACAATAGAAACCATCTTTCCTAATATGCTATATATATGTGCAGTTCTTAAAATTTTATATGGATCCTCTTAAAAGTTGTTTTTGAAATTAGTTATCCCCCTTAAGAATCTCAGGAGTCATTGGGTAAAGGCATTTCTTGCTCTCAGCAGATAAGATAGTGCTTGTTAACTTGTTAACTGTCAGTAGTTATAACAAAATTTTATGCTTCAACCTGGGTTCATGCTCCATCGTCAATACACCTCACAGTGCCTAAGGAATATTGCTTTGCTGATCAGAAGCTATGTTGGAAGAGTTTAAGATTAAGGAAGAACAAAGGAATAATTTAAAGTTCTTAAGAATTACCTAGAACATCCAATATATAAAAAGAATTCTTCATACCTATTTTATCTCAAAGATGGCTTAAATGATTAGCAGTGCCCCTTTTAAAAAACACAGAAGCAACCACAAATATTTAGGGGCTGACTTTTAAACTGAATGAAATAGGTTAGTTTTGAATGTAAAAAATAAATATATGTGATTTCAATCATTTTTAGGCTCTTAAAATGTTATCGTACCATCCTTTAAAGCAACTGTAGACTTTGTACCATTCTCCAAGTCAACTTCAGGCAGGAAACTGAAATTACTGATAATGGGTGATATGTCATGTCTTATTAACCTGTCTCATCATCATGTCTCATTCATTCTCAGAGAATATAACTTAGGCTGGATCTCATCTTTGTTTTGTGTTCAGTTTCATAAAAATTTGAAAAGTGGCATATGTATATTTGGCATTACTCTTAACTGAAGGTTATAATCCAAGCCTGAAAAATCTTAGTTTTCTTTATACTCAAGTCTGGAAGTTTGCCTCCATTCTACAGACGTTTTTCCCTCACGAGGGAAGGGAGGAAAGGTGTGATGCTCAGGAGTAAGTCAAGTAGCATCCCTGAGAACTTAGACTAGACTACTCCAGCTCCCAAGGCTTTAACATGTTTGTAAATGAGTTAGAGTTTTACATGAATAATGTAGATTAACAAATGAATAAGAACATAACTCTTAAAAGCTTTCATAAATACCAGCACGGATTTTAAGCAGATCAACAGGTTCTTGAACCTTTCTGCAGTATTCAAAACTGAAAAGTCATTAGGGAGTTCAGTTCATCAGAAACTTAAAGGCCGTTTATTTCATGCTGTGTGATTTTAAGGTATACTTGCTGGTATACCTGGTCAAATATAATTAGCAAAGGGTTTTTTTAAAAATCAAAATTAACAGATGAACACAAATTATGATCTAAATAATGGTATTGGAGAACATGTTTCCTGCTATTTGAAAGAAATTATTGCTTCACTGCTAGTTTATATTTTTAATTTATCTTCTAGTCATGGGCTCTGCTGTGCTTTGTACTTGAATTTCTAAATATAGAATTTATTTACTGTATGCCTGCATATTTATTTTCAACTTATCTTTAACATTGCTTGAGGAAAACGGTTGTAATTAATTTCTGCTACAAAAAAGCCAACTGGTACATTTTATCTTAAGTTTGTTTTAAATTCTAAACTATAATTTTGTTCAGGAGAAGCTTTTGCAATGATAGCAGAGAACTATATAACTTAACTTATAGAAGTTCTTGTTGAAATGAACTTGCCATTTGATGATATGTAGAGCTGTACACTTGCGTCTTTTCCAGTTTATTTTTGTAGATTAGCAGTTTGACCTGTTAAACAGTAGTAGTTCACTTCAAAAAGCAAGGTTGTTGTACACACCTGGAGGCGTCTGTTACTCAGCTTATCTTTTGAGTGGGTATTTGGCACAATGAGGATAAACTTGTGTGACCCACATGATGACTGCTCTAATAATGTTGTCATATGAATCCTGCACATAGTGAAATGTCAGATGAAAATAACTGATGATTGAATTTTTTTGTATTAAAGGAATGGGAAAAGAATACATGAATCTGTTAATAAAGCACTATGATCTGCAAAAGATTAAATGTTTCATAAAGATCTAAGGAAATAAAGGAAATTTTAAAACAGGGTAGTCTTAAATTTTTACATAGTAGTTCAGAAAATACTATAGCCAGTTTTTAAATTTTTTGATGTAAATGCAGAAACAAAATAAAATGTATTTTGACGCTAACACAAGAATGAAATACAAATACACTTTGAACAACTCTAATATATTAAAAAATGCAGATTTCTAGGTTTTACCCTAACTTGCTCAATTTACAAGACAGCAGTTTTTCACAACTGCTGCAGGTGATTCCTGTGCACGTGAAAACTTGGGAACTGATGAACGAGTTATAAAATGGGGAGCACTTCCCTCTGTGCCAAGTAACTGTGGAACCAACTTACACCTCTCATCGGACAGAAATGACTCAAAGGAATGGGCACCAGTGGAGGAAGGTAGAAAATTGATATTTACTGGCATCTACATACCCATACATTATCTGATTTAATCAACATTTATTCTCTTTACAAATATGTAACAGGCTAACTTTCAGTGTTAGTTGAATTTTCCATATCACTTCTGAATTAGTGTAAGTCACAACTTTTCCTGCTTATGTTCAGAAGCTGAAATGGGGCTACTTGATAACTAGTCCTTCATTCTGCTGTTGGCATTCAGTGCTTGATTTACCAGGCTGTCTAACCAGGTGTGAGCCCACTGGAGTCTTCCAGGTGATCGTGTTTACTTTGGCAGCTAATTACATTTTGCTACAGAAATGAATTTAGTGTAATTATACACAAATTATTTAAAGGAAATGATTTTGTTAGATCTCTTTTTTCACACAGGAAATAAAATTTAACTCATGTTGACTCAAGAATATCTATGTTGTCGATTTTGAATATTTTAAATTTTATTCATAGACGTGAATAAGAATGCAAAAATAGAAAAACGCAGAGATGTTCAAAGCCTCACCAAAGAAAATATGGAATAGAATTTGATCTAAGGGAAAATAAAGTCAATATACTGCATGTTTGACCATGAATTTGGATTTTTAAAAATCTTTTCAAGTTAGAGTAAGTTACAAGTGTGTTTCTAAAAACCATAACTGCCTCTAGGTTCTCCCCCTGGGCCTGTACACCTAAATTTCGCTGCTGTACTGATGAGGCTCTTTTTTACATTGATGGCCACAAAGCACACATGGTCATTCAACTGTGCTGAACTTTCATACACACCCACCCTCTTGTATGTTCACTTTCCTATTACTCGAAACTGTTTCATATCTCCTCTTTCCAGCTCTCCTGCTGTTCTCCCTCCTCCCATACTGTCCTCTAACCACCAGTGACTCCTGCCTCTCAACCAGCCGTCCCGTCCCCTCAGTCTGCCTGCCTCTGTTCCCTCTCTCCAAGGCCCAAAGTCAGCCCACCTTCAGTTCCCCAAGGATGCTCTGATATTGCAGTTTTCCATCTCTCATCCATCTCTCTCTCTTTTCTGATATCCACCAGCATATAAAAATATTCTAGTATGTGCTCTCCTTAAAGAAAACTAATCTCACAACCTGCTTTTCTGCTTCCCTTCGCAGAAAAGTTTCTTGAAAAACTTTAAAGTTCTGCCCCTCCCTCATCTTGTGTTCCCTCAACCCACTCCAGCTGCCCTCTTCCCTTTCTCATCCCACCTGAATCACTCTTGACAGGGCCAACTAACGATTTCGTTTTTGCCACATCCATTAGTCACTTGTCTTGGTTGACCCCTCCATGGCATTCAGCATTACTGACGATGTCCTCTTTTCCTGTCCTCTTTTTCTGCCTCTGGTCCACCCTTTCCAAGCTTGGCCAGTCACTCTTACAAATCTATACTTTGTTTCTGGGCTGGCTCATCTAGAGTCATCATTTTAAATAACCACAGATATGAAGATGACCTCTAGATATCTGCCTCTACTCCTGACCTCTCACAACTCCAACTTTACCATTTGTCTATTTGACATCTCTGCTCAGATACCTAGTAGGCATCTCAAAAACTAACATCTGAAAGGTGACCATATAATGTATTCCAAGCTGAGAGACACTTGAGAGTGAGAGCATCACTGATGGGTTATTTCAGAACAAACACAACTAACATTTCTCCAAGGGTTTTCCATCACACTTAGGATGAGACCCTACTCCTCAGATGGACCTGTCATGGTCATCTTTCATTTTGTACCACTCTCCGTGACACTCAGTCCTGCCCCAACCGTTCTGGCTGTCATTCTTTTCCTTGAAAAGACATTCCCATGTGACTGGGTGAGTGAATTACCCTCTCTGTGCGCAAGTCCCCTCATGGGTCAAACAGTAGTAAACAAGAGTACCAAACTGTTAGGGTTCAAAGCACAATGTGCCCAGCGGGTGCTTAGTAGGTGCTGCACAGGATTTCTTTCACTCTCCTAAGGAACTGAATAGATTCGGATAGGGAAGGTTACTTTGATTTGCTGAATGAAGACAGGGCCTGCATTTTTCATCATTTTTTCCTTAAGCCCATGTACACATAGTGCATAGATGTCTGAGTGTCAGGCAATTGTTTGTGTATTTGTTACAAAGTTCAAACTCCACAGCTGAAAGCAAGCCAGTCTTTATCTGGATAATGTTTATCTTGGAACAAGATTTAGAAATAGAAATTTGAAATGCTACTAAAATCAATAATGATCCTCACACATTATCTTTTTTAGGCAAATGTGGATTTTCAGGAAGTTTTAAAACTGCCTCATTTACTTTGAATGCATATAAATTACATCATTTCAAATTTAAGGAATTTTAGATAAGTTTTTATAAAACTCCCTAAATTTGTTGGTACTCACTCTTTTGGAAGGTCAGGTAGAGGTGACTTTTCTTATGCCAACTCATAAGCAATCCTTTTTCTACTCACAAGGTTTGAAAAGGAGTCAGATCATGGTCAATCTGGGCTCTGTCACTTGGCAGCTGAGTGGCCTTTCTAAGCTTGTTTCCTCATCTGAAAAATGGGGAAAGTAATGAATGCACATAAAAGTGTTTCATGAGATATAAAATGGTCAATTTTAAATATAAGTAAGCTCTAATGGTTCTTTTTGGTTGAGTAATACTTGGTTCTCAAAGATACTCACTTATTCTAACCAGGAAATAAAAATCAACTTTCTCTGAAAAATGTATTTGAGGTTTGCAGATGTTTCACTTAATACTAAGTTACAGAACTCAGACCTCAGTAGAGTGATGCTTCAGAGCTGGTGCTGGTGAAAAAGTCTGGGTCTGCATCCCAGATGAAATGTGCTATGTGAAAAAAAAAAAAAAGTACCCAGACTTTGAATTAAGGGAGTGCACCTGTCAGTCTCTTAGAAATGATTTCACCTATGATATATCACACTGATGTGCCATTTAATAGTATGAGTTTTAAAAAAAAAAAATGGCTTAAGGTCAAAATTACCAATTTTATTTTTAAAAAAGGCAATTTATATTTTAAAACCGAGTAAATAAGTCAGATAATTTAGAGGTCATTTACACACAATTCAGAAGCTAAGCAGGTTCTTAAAACGACTGGTACCTGTAAACTGCCTGAATCACTCAGTTCCACCCTGCACTGCCAGAGAGAAGTAACTTCCTTACTCTTCAACATTTAATGGTGCCACAGGGTTAAATAATGGCCTTCCTTTTTTGGCCTGAATTTTACCAAAGTTAGCCTCAAACTCTTTTTTCGTTCCATGTAGATTTGCTAGATGTCCATCCTTTATTCTGTAGCCTAAGGAATTCAGTTTCCTTATTCTGTACTGTACTATCTGCGGTGTTAATTCAAGAACCGTTGGCGTCTCCCTTATCTGAGCTATGGAAATTCCTTCTTTCAGTAATCCCTGGATTCTCTCTTCCAAAATGGGAACAGAATAATATAAAAGGGCAGGGCATTTCAAAACGAGTTGCTTTAGGTCATGATCTGTGCATTTAAAAGCATTTTTAGAGAAGGAAATACTGTTCTGTATACTGCTTGGGCAAAGTTGAAAAAGAAACCCTTTGAGTTGAGACAGAAGTTGGAGAATTTCAAAGTTTGTGAAACCCTGCTCCTGGAGAAATTCTAGTGTTTCCTTTATGGCTGCAGAAGAATTTAACAAAATAAATGGGTTTTGGCTTAATAATTTTAGTAGCCAAACTTTCATGTTGGCTTCAGAGCCACCTAAATTTAGATAATTCTCTTGGAGAATCCTTATCATTTCCTTATTCTTCTCAACAGGATTATGAAAAATACTAGAAGCAGTTGTCAAAAATCTGCTGATGACCACATTTTTGAGTCCCAACTCCTGAAAGAACTGAATGTTCAGCTTCTGGTTTTCCTGGTGTTTAACAGTAAAGAAAGACTCTGGAAACTGTTCTATTAACTTGACTAACTCGTCCCTGTTTTTGCAGACTGACTGCCAGAGTTCTCTCTGGGTGTGAACAGCGGTTGGACTGCAGACAACTGCTTCTGGGCAGCGTTCCAAAATGTTGGTTACAGCAGTCTCATCGGCACCCAGTTGTTGTAAAATATTTGCAATTTCTTCAACATAGGTTTCATGTTCCAAAAGTACCCATTCTTTTAATCTGCGAATTTTCCTGACGTCAACTGAAAACTTAGAGAGTTTTTCCACTGTTTTTTTGTTTTCTTTTTTTGACTGGTTATCAGTTGTGTAGGTGAAGCACGGTAAAACAGGTCTGTGTGTGGGAGCCGACAGCACCTTTCTCAAAGAACATAGCTTGCAAGGCTGGGATCTCATCAGCAACTTCCACAACATGCCTGCAATCCACTGGTTTACTCCCCACAGTCCTGGGACTCAGAATGTAGTCATCGTGCCTGTAAGAAAGAAAATACCCATTGTAACATAAGGAGGGCTGACTTTTAGAACACAGACACAAATTTAGTGGTAACAGCATGGAAAAGAGACATTTAAATTAGACAGGAAAGCTATTCACATGGAATATTACATATACCCTCTTAATTTTTAAAGGAATTATACCTCTTTAAAAATACATTGTCTATTTGAGCTTTGAGACAACCTTGTGAAGTGGTTATTTCTATTTTACAGATCAGCAGTAAGCCCACAAAAGGTTCAACTATTCATAGACCTTGGATGTTATTTTGATACATATTCTTCCTCCTACAACTTTGATATGTTTCTCTTTAGATCTACATTATAGTGGTTTTTTTGTTTGTTTGTTTACAGTTTACATTTTTTAACGTTTTATATTTTCAAGGTGAGGGTTAGCTGAAATAAAATTTATCAAGACAGGGAGTGGGGTCATCTCTCATTTTATATTTTACAGCAAACATTTTTGCTGAATAACTATTACCTGAAGTCTGTCAGTTAATTTATTTAAAATAAGTCTGAGCCAGGTAAAATGAGAAATGCCATGTGACTGCCCCAATGGAGCTGATGGGGGATCATGTTGGCTGTGGAATGGGGGCCAACTTTGAGTACAGTCTAACAGCTTTACTTTAGGCACCTAGAGATGGTTATACTGTGCCAAATGCATTGCAGCCTTTGGCACTATTATGTCTCTAGTAATGAAAACGTGCCTAGTTTGTTCTCACTTTCAGCACCTGAGAGTTCAGTGTTTCGGTCCTACCACAAAAGTGTGTAGTACTGAGGTATTTAGCTAACTCCTTCGGCAGCCTTCCCTTATGATCTGTAGGTATGAAGTTAAACCAAAAAAAAAGCCATTTCCGATCTCTGCCCTTAATAATGCCCTTGCCATGTTTGCCAAGGACTCTTCACCTTTCAAGCCTGTCTTAACTCATCCAAAGAAATGATTATTTTTAAAGAAAAAAAAAAAACAAGTAACAATGTTCTCATTTTGGTTTACTATTTGTAACAACAGCTCATTGTTAGTACCTACATGTCCAAAATAATTGTAGATATAGCTTCCGTTTTACACTAGTGGTTCAGCCAGAGTTTCCTTCAGGTGATTCCTTAATAGCCAAGATGTAAAGATTAAAGTATTTTTTTTTAAGTTTCTAAGAAGACCATGGATTTTCACAGAACGAAGGAGGTACAGTGAGGAAGGGCAGCGGCGGATCTAGGCTGGAGCCCCATGTGACCACTGCTCAAGGGGACCCACAAACTCGGGCCGCCCATCTGCACCACACGCTGGAAGGAGCGTTGGCTCTGCAGCCAAACTGTCCACACGCAGTCCTGGCTCTAATTTATGGGATCATCTTATGGGAAAATTGATTGGCCTCAGATTAAACAAGTAAACAAACATGATGAAAACAGTGCCTCATCATATGTGTTCAATAAATATTAGTTATAATCATAAGAGAACTATCTGTAAAATGGAGAACACAGCAGGTAAACTTTACAGGAATATTGCAAGGGTTAAAAATGCATGTCAAGTACTTCACACAGAGCCTGGCATGCAGTAAGTACTCAATAAATGGTAGCCATTACTAGGAAAGACCTGTAGTTAAAATTCTGATGGTAATATAACTTTAATTTATATTTATATTTTACAAAGAGTTACTGAAAATTGCATTTTAAGTGCTTTGGCTATCCAAAATAACTACTTATAAAAGCAATACATTCTCACCATAGAGAATTTGCCAAATTCTGAGAAGTGTAGGAACTGGAAAAAGGTTTTCTAATCCTACCACCTACCAAAAACTTCATATTTTGATATATAAGTCCAGTTTTATTCTGTGTTCCTTTATTATAATTTTAAAATATATAAAGCTGCCTTATACGTGAGTGAGGTCCTAAACTCAGCGAATAAAGTAAAAATTGCAAAAACTCAGAATTTTCCTTGAAAATTTCTTAAGCAGGCCCACATTGGACACCACCAGGAGGAACACACACTAATGTTGGCTAAGTGCCAGATGAGGGAGCTGGCTTGCTGTGAGGGTTGTTACAAAAACTGACAGATTGTTCAACATTCAACACTTAATACAGGCATGAGGCTCCTGCCCAGTGAACCTAAGGGAAAAGCAGACCCTCTCCCGTTTCCTGCTTACTACAGAGTGAAGTTATGTGCTCCGGTGCGCTGTCTGGACAGCAAAAGCTGTTTATTATGTCTTGCTCTGTCTCATTCTCTCTGGGATGAACAACCGGTTGACTGCAAAAGAGAAGAGCACAAGCATTGTGACTCCCATAATCAACACGCAATATACATACAATTTATCTTTGTATTTTATCCATTTGTATCTAACTTTGGCATCAAAAAACGCTCTAAATATTTTAAATGAGGGCATGATATATGGGATGGATACACTCTAATTCTGTAATTCGTTCTCTAGCATTTGGGCTCTGTGTAATTCTTTGTTATATGCTGAATATCTGTCCACATTTCCTATTTTTTCCTTTAGGATGAATTCCTAGGAGTAGAATTACTACAGAGGGGGTGTGTGAACATTTGAAAAGCTAAGTTCTTGCTTTACTACCCAGAAAAACTATTTCAATTGACATTCTCACAAGCAGTATTAGTGATTCATCAGTTTTAATTTTGATATTGAATGTGAAAAATGAATATGACACTAACTTAACTTCAGTTTATTAGAGAGGTAACCTTTTCTTAAATTATTTTGACCATCTTCATTTCCTTTTGTGAATTATTACTGCCTTTTGCCTTTTTCAATGGCGATCTTTCTGCTTTTCTTGTATACAAACTCTTAAATGTATTAAGAATAATCTTATTTTGGTAAATATTTTCTCCAGTTTTAGCATACCAAACTGGTTACTTTTTTTTAGTGGTAAGATATATGTAACATAAAATTTACCATTTTAAGTGTACATTAACTAAATTCAAAATATTGTACAGCTACTATCACTATTTCTAGAACTTTTTCATCATCCCAAACACCAACTCTGTATCTATTAAACAATAATTCCTTACTCCTTTCTCTATGAATTTGACTATTCTTGGTACTTCATGTAAGTGCAATCATACAATATTTGTCCTTTATGTCTGGTTAATTTAAGTGGGCACAGGGTCAGGGAAGTTTTCCTTCATGATCAGATGATTAGATAAACATTCATCTATATTTCCTTATATATTTTCGTTTTAATTTTAAAAGCTCTTTCAATTTATTTGGAATTTCTGATTGTGAGCTAAGAATCTAAACAGATTTCATCAAAGTTTAGCTATCTCTAAGCACTATTTCTGAACAATCATTTCCTTCCCCATGATTTGTGATGCCTCCTTTGTTACACAGTAAATGTAACTTATTTTTCTAGCTAGCTTCCATTCTTATTCCCCTACTATTTTGTAATTCCCTGAATGAGCCAGGTGGCTACTTTCTGGCCTTGCTGCATACTTGGCTCCTTTTGTCAGGCCATCCTAAAACAATATCTGGTCAATTCACTCTTGCACATCCCCTACCAACTCGTCAAATCTTCTCAACTCGGATCTCCAGCTTCCCCCCAACCCCATTCTCTCCTTCACTCTTAACCAATACCCTTGCCACTCCTACAAAGAAAGGAGAGCAACTCATCACACCAAACATAAACCTCCTGCTATAGCCTCTTCCCTGCACTTACCACCTTTCATTATCTGGGTAATCCCTACTCAGGTGCTGATCCCAACCCCTCAGGCCTGGGATCAGCAGAGTCCTTCTTTTTCATGTATCCACTCCTTCATCTGTATCCTCCTCTCTGAGGCTCCCACCCTCATCTCAATGGTTCTTCCTCTCACTGCCACTCCAGCTAAAAACCCTATTTTTCTCTTCCCCTCAGTTAATGTTTGTGAATTCTCCTTTTTCTCCATTTTCTCTCTTCTTACTTATATAGCTTCCAATAAAAACAGCTCCCATGTGATTAGAGACAATGAGTAGCTTTAGTTCCTATCTCTTGACCTCTGCAGTATCGGCACAGTTGACCACAGTTGACCACTTAATCCGTGAAATCTCCCTCACTTGACCTGCAGGATTTCCCATTCTCCCAGTTCTCATCCTTCCTTCCTACATATTGGACCTTCCTTTATCTGTCTTCTTTGGAGGCTCATCCTCAAGGCTCGGTTCTAGACTCTCTCCTCTGATCCTGTTCTTGTCCAGGGCTTCACTTAATCCACTTGGGCACCTCTCCAGCTTCTTCTCAAAATGTGATCCTGTCACCATCCTACAACAAGCTTTTCAATGACACTTTGAGATAAAGACTTAAAACAATAAAAATACCTTGCCATGGCCTACAAGGGTTCTTTGTCTGGGCTCTGTTGCCACCCAAATTCCCGTCCCCCTCTCCCTGCACGAGCCACCACCTGCTTCCTTTCAGTTCCTGGTGCTCCACTTGTTCCCACAACAGTGTCTTTGAAGACTGAGGACTGTTCTCCAGGCTCAAAGTGCCCCTAACTCTGAGGTTAAGTGTCACTTTCCTGGGGAAATTACCATGACCTCCATGAGTAGATGAAGCCACCTGTCCCCACTACAGGCTCTCGTGGAACCACGGACTGCTCCTCTATGCCACCTGTCATAGCTGCAGCTGTTCATGTGTTTTTTGTCTCACCCTCCATAAGGGCAGAGACTGGTCACCACTGTGTTCTATGAACTGCTTCTCTACCCTTCACCTAACTGACATCAGTGACGCTAGGAGGCATTCCTAGGCAAGTGACTTTGGTGTGTGCTCCTCCATGGCACCTTGCTCTTGACCCTACTGTAGCATATATTCCCTTAAGTTTGTTATTTATTCAAGCAGTATTTTGGCTTTTTAAAAAACACTCACACAATGTGTTAGGCATTATGCTAACACTAGCTCTTCTGCTAAAATGTTTCATCATATCCTTGGATTACAGACCTACCTGATGAGAGCCGCAGACTCTCATTCAAAAAAATAACAAAAAGACTAATGCCCACAGTTTGCAAAAGATTGTGGCAGGATTCATGAGTGCTCTGCAGCCCAACTGTGAACAACCTGTACTAGATTGAAGGCACCAGGAGGGCAGGGTCTGAGTGCTCTTCTGCTTTACCCCCTGCACCCAGCAAAGTACTTGGTACACAGAGGAACAAAATCAGTGTTTGTCAACTGGAACTGACAGACCAAGTTCATGAAGCAACTTAATGTAGTGGCTAAAACTGTGGGCTGCCTGGACTTAGTTCCTGGTCATTACTTGTGTTTGAGCATCAGGAAAATGGGAACACTACATCCTGGGTGATGTGAAGAGTAAATTAGTTGATATCATAAATCACATAGTATTCAGAAAACTCAGTAAATCATCACAACAACATATTTTAAAGATGAGAACACAGCTGCAGGTAAAGAAACCTTCCCAAGGTTTCTCCGCTAATAAAGAGTAGGCCTTGTATTCGAACCCAACGGCTTGGCTCCAGAGTCTAGATATGCTGCTTTTGGTAAATGTTTGTTAAAACACAATATAGTCTATTCTCTGATACTTCCTGTTTCTTGGACATTTTTGAGGAGTGAAATCCACTTCTGTAATATGCATAACATATAAACACCAGTAACTTCAATTAAATTCTACTTTTATAATATGTATGATCTACTGACAATTTCAAATTAACCCCAACGTTTATAAGCCAGGAAAAGCGAAGACCCAAGTAAAAAGATCTCGGAGCGCTCGAAACCCACACATCCATCTACCCTGTGGCGCCCGAGCTGCTCCAGAAAGACCCGGGACCTGCGGGGCCCCGACGTCCGCCCAGCCCCGGCGGAGCTGAGCGGCGGGCCGGGAGGGCGGTTTCGCGGTGAGCGGCCCTAGCCCCCTGCCTCTCGGCCGCTGCCGTGCGGGTGACGATCACCCCCCGGGGAGGAAGATCGCGACTCACCTGTCTGTGTCCACTCCTTAAGGGGCAGTGAGTCCTGGGTCCCTGGCTCTGTCCTTCCTTTCTCCCTCATCCGGCCGATGATCCCCGTGGCCAGTCGTCTTCCTGAGGACTGGGGACTGGGCCCAGGGTCCCCAGCGGCTCGCGACCTTCCCTCCGCAGCGCCAAGCAGGCCACCTGCCCCTTTGCCCGCGGACAACAGGGCACAGGAGACCCGAGCGCCCGCAGACGCGCGCCTCCCCCGCAGCCCTGCTGCAGCCAATCAGGGCGCGGGACACAGGCCACGTGACCTCCCGACGCCCGCGGACGCCGCCAGGCGGGGTGGGGCTCGCAGAGCTGGGCCACCCTGGGAACCAGCTTTCCAAGGGCTGTCGCCTGGTCCCGGCAGTTACTACTGCCTGTGGTAATTTCACACCATTTCCTTCCCAGTATTTGAAAAAGCTGGTGTTTCAGTCGTTTTGTCCCTTGGGGAATGTCAGTAGCCCATGAGAAAAAACGTATAAGTAACTCAGAAACCACTGTATCTTCAAGCTAGAGTCATTCAGAATTCCCCAAATAATTCCATAAACCTAACTTACAAAAGAAATGTAGTTTTAAAAAGCCCCAAACCTCTTTTGAAGCATATCTAGCCTTCTTGCTACCCACCCTCTCCGTCCACAACCCAGCAGAGAACTTTAAAAGCCTTCCTGCCGCCTTCACCTAAATAACTTGCCTTGTCTTACAACTGCCAAGAGGTTCACATTCCAATTATTACTTGTGATGCCAACTTTATAATTCTTCCTGAAAGCCAGGCTTAATATCTGCCCCGTTTCTTTTCATGTGTCCACCCCATCAACCAACAACATGTGGCATGCCTGTTAAGTGTCAAGCATGTGAAATAGCAATGAGAAAACAGTGGTGGACAAGATGATGGAGAATAAAAAGTACTTTTCTTGTTCTGGTGGAGTTTACAGTCTTGTGGAGGACAAAGACATTGACAACCAGTAACATGATTAATCACACCTAGAGCTGAATGTTTCCAAGGACAGACCGCTCTGATCCTGCCTGGTTGTCCTCTGCCTGCGTGTGGAGTTGGACGCCAGACAGTTGTGATTTTCCTAAGCTGGAGGCCCCTCCCTTACCGTTAACATAGCACATTGTGCACAGTCCTAACAGCCTTAACACATAGAACCGTAATTCTTCTAGATGGCCCTCTAACCTTGTGGAGTTGACTTCCTGTGGATACTGATAAATTTCTTTTCCTATGAACAATACTTGGCACATGGTAGGGACTCGGGAAATGCTAACTAAATCTTTGAGTATAGCCCTGGTACCCAATTTGTGCTCAGTAGACTTTGTTGAGAGAGACTAACACTTTAATTCCAGAGGGACTGACACACTTTAATTCCAGCAAGAATCCTGGCTCCTTGTCTCAAGATGGACTTCGATCTCCAGGATATTCTAGAATTAACTAAGTAGCTAATGTATATGAGGTAGGCAAGTGCTAGTTCAGTAGCCCTCTTCCCTGAGTTACTCTTATACAAAAACCTTATTATTCATGGTTTTATTGAACACTTTTTCCTGAAATACAAGGACTTGGGGTCCAGACTAACCTATGTGTTTCACATGCATTTATGAAAACGAAATTAGAGTAGGATACAGAGAGAAGGAAGTTGAGGAATGTAAACTCAGGCCTTAGAGCTGCATGCTGAAATCACTGGCCAGGAGGGAGGGAGTAGAGATGGGCACTAGGGTGCTACTGGAGGCTCTTACTGGGTCCCACATAACTGTGTGAGGAATGGGAATATAAATGATCCTGTGACTTGTAATCAAAACTTGAAACTGACCGACTTAGCTATGCCAACTGTATTAAACATTACCCAAAGCCCTTCTCATTCAAAATATTTAAATAGCGCACTTCTAGGACCATAAAAATCAGACAAAAAAGTTTTGGATGGAAATTTACTAATTTAGTTTAAATGAATGTGAAGAACATAAAGATTTTGCATAGTTTCTTTCAAAAACTTGGTTCCCTCAACACAATTTTTCCAAGCTGTCAGCAGTTTTTGGTAGGAAGAGTTCAAGAAGTATTTGCTAAATGAAGAAACGGTCTTAAATCCCTCAACCACCAATAGGCAGGGCTTCTAGTACACTAACCCTAACAGTTAGGGGGAGAATACTACATTCAGACATAGTTCATCTGCTCTGCTGGAGCACATTGATACCTCTCTTTCCCTTTCATGATTCTTGTTAGTCACAATTTAGACTAAATTGAAAAAGCTTTTCCCAAAAAAAGCCCTTAAAAAATAAAACAAAATCACATTACATACCTGTGTAAAATAGCAGTGCCTATTCTGAAATAGTGTTCTTTTACTAAAATACTTATTTATTCTCATAAAAACTGAACGTTGTATTCCCCCGGATGGTAATGGTAAATTGTAGGCCTATAGATTTCTCAATTCTGTACAGTGCGATTGGGTTCAAACAGTAGGATATGAAGTACAGATATCATGAAAAACAACTAAAATATTCCTTCTTATTAACAATAGTGAAAGAAGATAATGCACTTTTTTCTTCTTTTCTCAGTAGTGGAATTTATTGATCAGTAATAACTCATTATCCAGGATACTTTTAAAAATGCATGTCATCTGAAAATATGTTTATGAATTTTTTGACTCAAATTTATCTTGAGTTACCTTTAAATGATTATCACTGAACATCTATCACTACTAAAGATGGGAAAATACAAAGAATTACTTGTTGTAATTCTAAATGGCAAGAATTAGCCTACTAGAGACAGGAAAAGGATATAACAATAGTGATGACAATAACGGCAGCTGACCAGAGCTGCAGCATACAGTCATGCAGACTATGCTCTGCACGACCCAGTGAGCTACACAGCATGGCAGCCCTGTAACTAACGTTTATCTAGTATATCCCACCATATGCTAGGTACTGTCATGAGCATTTCATATGTGGTATGAAGCATATACTACACTCATCTCTATTTTATAGATGAGAAAAAAGAAAGCATAAAAGGTTAATAACTTGCCCATTCTCAAGCTAATGAGTGACAGAGTCATCAGGCATCTGACTCTAGAGCCCACATTCTTAACTTATTACCCTGTACTGACTAACTCATGGTTATAATCCCCATTACTTGAAAAAAAATCTCTTTGCTTTTACATCTTTCTTGTAGATAACTTTATTTTTGAAGGTTTAAGGTATTTGGAAGACAGTATTCGTATTTGGAATAATCTTAAAAATACTATTTTACTAAATATAAATACTATTTTACTAAATATATGTTAGCTGTTCCTTCATTCAGAATGATGACATTTATAGAATCTATTTAATTTGTAATCACATCTCACAGACCAATGCTTTCCCCCTTACCTAAAACAAACAAAAAATTCAAAAAAAAAGAAAAGAAAACACAAAGTACACAAGATTCTATATAGGCATATACTTTAATAACAAGGTCACTTTGGCTGTGAATGAACAAAAAAAGGGAGACAGAGAACTTAACACATGATACTACCACAAATATGGTCAAAACAGGCATACATGAAGCTTTAAAACATATACTGTGTTAACAGAGGCTATAACTACCAATTTTGATTATACACATTTTCTAAAACATTATCAAAGAGTGCAAAGTCAGAGCAAACAATGATGGCAAGAAAATTTTTAACAAAGTCTTTTAAGAAAGTCTAAAAACCTTCTTTTTTCCCACATTGACTCTCAAAACTTTGATTTTTATATCAGAGTATCACTTTGCCACTTACACTTTTACCATACATGAAAAATTATCAAAAATATATTGATGGGTCTATACTAATTGTGACTATTTATATTTACATTAAGCAACTTCTTTTACCAAGTTCTTTATATACAAATTATCATGTGTCCTATGTGAAATTCATAAAAAGTTGAAAACCACAGAAATGTCATTAGAAACAACTGCTTTCCATCAAAGAACAACATTTTAAAATAATTTAACTGAAAACAGTATTGAACTCCCCCACCAATTTCAGCTGCAACAGTATTCCTCTTGAATGTTTTCTGTGATTTAAGGGGAAAAAAAACTAGGTAAAGCTTGATTGCAAGGAATTAAATGATTAAAAATTTGATGAGTGTTTATGGACATTGTCTTCAAGAAAAGTATAGTCTAATTAGGTTGGCAATAAACAGCAATAATTTTTAAAATGGAGATAGTTTAAGATAATTGAAGAAACAAAAATCTTTAAAAACTGGCAACTGCACTGTATAAATACTTTTCATATAAATTTACTTCACAAAATAGTATTCAATAGCCAACTGAACTGAATATAGGCATGGCTTTTTTGATATTTCCAAAAAGGGACAACATTTTTTTAAAAATCAAACTATTTCCAAACTGGAAAGGATTTAGATTTCAGAAGTATCACAATAGATTAAAAAAAAATTATAAAGACTTAAGAGGCAAAGATTTGGGGAAAAGCTTATAACGGGATTATATTAATACCACTAAAATGACCATTAAAATTAAAAAGTTACTTTGTTTTAGAATCATGGTCACATAGGAAGGAAATGAAAAAGATCTTTTTCTGAGAAAAAAACTTGAGCAAAAATTCATATACTTTTCAAATTTAAAGGTCACTGAATAAGATGACCATAAAAATGAGTGAATAATTTTGTCCTGTACAGATGCATTTCTCTTGTCTAAGAACTGATGTTGTAACAATCACTGAGAAATTTATGCCTTTCTGGTTTGAAAGCAGAGATTAGCTCCATTTTGGAAATTACCTTAATTTATGTTGATTACACACTCCACTAAAGCAAGAAATAAAGCTCTAAAATAGTTACCTAGTTAGTGCTTTGTCGCTGGACTTTAGGACCGATACTCTGCATGTCCTCCTCCTGACTAGGACGTTTCCCACTGCTGAGACCAGTGCCCACGGAGCTTCTTCCTACACATTTAAAAAATGTATGTTAACAACAGGAAAGGCAGAAAGAACAGTAAGCTCAAATGCTTTACACTTACCTTGCTTTAACAGGTGAGTTTGCTGACCGTCTCCATGAGCATAATGTAAACTACCACTCCCTTGAGAGCAACCTGTTAGTATTTAAAACACAGTGAAATTACTTAAAATAAATTCCAAGTTGTATATAGTAAGACTACAAATCCAATTTTTAGCATGTTTATTTAAGGTCATGTATGCTTTTTAGGACAAAACCTTAATACTTCATATGATCCAAAAATCACATGCCCAAATCAGGAAAACTGAAATTTAGGGTCATAGAAACATTGACTGTTCAAAGCCAAAATCACTGGTAATCATTTTCTTTAAACAATTTCTTTACTAGATGACAACAATTAGACACTTGACCACAAAGGCAAAACACGGGGCAACAGTGAGATAGACATCCTTTCTTCACCTTTTGACCTTCTATTCCACACTCCTCCCTCAGCACACCTGTCCAAAACATATGTCCTTAGAGATAAGGGAATAACGTCTGCCAGGTGAGAGTTAATTCAAATCATGAAACAAAGAGGAGACACAGACAATGTGACAGTTACCTAGCCTGAGCAATTATATTAACCCTTCTAAAAAGAAACAGTGGGTCGGCTCAGAAAAGTAGGTTCTAGAGAAACATTTTTGTCAGTGTGTCCAGATTATGAAAAAATATAAGCATTCCAGCCTTAAGAGAAGTCACCTCATGGCCTTAATAAGATAATCTACTGATTTTTGTTATGATTTCATGCTCATCAAGTTATTCTGAATAAAGAATTCAGCTTTTTGGGTGTTCAAAATTGGAAAAGTTGAGTGCCCTGATCAGAGATGAGAACTATCATTGGAATGGCTATCTCCACCATAAATAATAATCTAGCGTTCCCTGTTGATATTTTAATCCACATGATTTAAAAATTTCGAGTCTGTTGTTCACAGAATGGTGACCTCTATGCTGAAAATGTTGTTTTTGAACTTGTAAGGGTGAAGGTCAGACTCTGGACTACGGCAGTTTCACCATTGAATGGTGCTCCTCCTGGTCTTACCATTAACAAGGCTTCTGGTAGTGATACTTGATGCCATGCATTATTTTTGTACAACACTATTTAAAACTTCACTTGACAATGTGAAAGTACTTAATTCCACTGAATTGTACATTTTAAACAGTTAAAATGCTAAGTTTTATGTTATGTATATTTTACAATTTATTTATAAATTTACTGATGGCCTTTTTATGCTAGAGACTCTGCCAGGTACTATGGATTACTAAGACGAGAGGTCTGTCTTCAAGGGGCTCACAGTCAAGTGAGAGCAGACAGATACATAAAATTACTAAGTACAGTCATGTTATTAGGTGTTGGTATGGAAGTTGGTACGGGACATAATGGAGACACTAGGGAAGGAAAGGTCAATTTCACTGGAAGATTCATAGAGATGGCCCTTAGCCAAGTCATAAACTAGTCCCCTTAGTTACATTTTCTCAACTTCAATTTATTCCTCTTATAGTTCTAAGACAAATGAAAATAATCTCATTAGAAAATATTAAGTGAAAGCAGCCAGACACGAAAAAGAATACAAATTATGATTCTATAAAGTTCAAAAATGGGCAAAATTAGTATTAGAAATTAGGAGAGTGATTACCTTTAGAAGGAGGGGATAAATTAATATGTACAATAAATACATTAGGAATTTCCTAAGATAGGATTTTATTTCCTTAGAGAGCTAAACGATAAGCAGGCACTTAGGATCACCTTAAATCCATGAATACCTCTATCACCTATAACTTCCCCATAAAAATGTAATAAGTCATATTTTCATAAGAATAATAGTACAAGAGACAATGAGTAGAGAACAGAGCTTTGCTGATCAACTGACTATGACCAGCTTAGTCACTTACAAATACCACAAATCCCTATATATGTCTTCAGTGACATAGCTGTTAAATTTCAAATGCCAAGATTATATAAGATGGGGATCTTAGAGTAAAAGCAACTTAAAAAAAGCATTTCTTGTTTAAAAAAAAGTTTTTTTAAGGCCAATAGTTTATATTGTGACTTTTCCCTGTTATGCTATTAGTAGCACGAATAGAATTTTCCACTTATAAAATTCTAACTTAAAGATACTATGAGGGGAAAATTGCATAGAAAAGAAATTCAAAGGAAAAACACCAACATTTTTATAGTGACATTTTTATGTCTCTATTATATTTTTCTGAATTTTCTCAACTCTTTATAGTAAAAAGTGGTTTTAAAAAGCAATTTTGAAGTATACTTGACATACCATAAAATTCATCTGTTTCAAGTTTACAATTCAATAAGTTTTACTAAATTTACAGAGTTGTGTAAACATCAACACAATCCAGTTTTGGAATATTTTCATCCCTCCAAAAAGATCCCTCATGTCCATTTGTATTCATTCTCTATTCCTACCCCTAAGCCTAAAGTAACCAATAATCCACTTGGTCTCTTTTAAAGATATGCCTTTTCTGGATAGTTCATATAAATGAAATCATAAAGTATATGGTCTTTTGTGTCTAGCTTCTTTAAGTTAACGTTCTATTTTTGAGGTTTATCCATGTTATAGCATGTATCAGCATTTTGTTCCTTTTTATGAATTATATGACATTATAATGGATATACATTTTGACTATTATAAATAAACATTCACATATAAGTCATTGTGTAGGAATATGCTTTCATTTCTTTCGGATAGATACTTAGAAATGGAATTTCTGGGTTATATGTTAAATTTATGTTTTAGCTTTTAAGAAACTGCCAAAACTGTTTTTCAAAGTGGCTGTACCATTTTACATCCCGCCTCTCAGCAGTATATGAAGTTTCCAGTCTCTCTGCATCCTCCATGACACTTGTTCTTATCTGTCCTTTTTATTCTAACCACTTAAGTGGGCATAGGGTAACCAACTCACCCCAGTCTGTCCAGGTTACTTCAGGTGTTAGCCTTGAAAGTCTTGTGTCCCAAGAAACCCCTCAATCCTAGGCAATCAGTGATAGTTGGTTACCCTAAGTGGGTGTGAGTTACTGTCTCTTACTAGTTTAAATTTGAACTTCCCTAATAACTAATAATGCTGAATAGGTATTTTATAATAGGAAAGAAAACCCTGAAAATTAAATAAAAACTAAAATACTTTACTATAGTAAACAGATCGTGGTCTGTTTATTATAAGAACAAAAATATTTCAAGACATCTACGTATAGTTTATTTCTTTCATGAGCACAAAAAAAAAATCTATAAAAGGAGAGGAAGAAAATGCAATTTATGTTGCAGAGATTAAGAATTTTCCACAGTCATTTAAAAAACCTAAGAAAAGTCATAAAGACTCCTTCCCATAAACAGGTTAAGTATAGGGCAAAAAGGGATATGCTGCAGAAGTATGAAAGTCTTTCGAAATGGAGCAGAAACCTGAGGGCAGAAATACTTTACAGCACAGTCCAAATCCTAAGGACATTTCGACAATCATTTCCATGTTAAAGTCTACAATGCTCTCTCCTTCATCTGTCTATCCAAATGCTACCCCCCCCCCCACCATGTTCCAAGAAAACTTCCTTAATTCCTTCATCCCTTAATAATCTCTCCCTTTTTTCCTACTGCATGTGGAGGTAGCATCTTACAATATATCACTTTTTAAATTTGTTTCTGTTTCCCTTTCATGCCCCTATTTAGACTGTAAGCTCACTATAGCTTTTATGTCTTCTATGCCTTTTGAAAACCTCATAGCACCTAGTTACAAAGTGTGTTACAGGCAAATATTTACATGATTAGAGTACTTTTAAGATTTATTAATCCTATTATAAAATATCATGTTTATAGATTTGTGAAGCAAAATTATTCTAATTTAACTGCTACCATGATTAGTTTTTGCAGATAACTCCAAATAATGAATAAAGATTTGAGTGGACTAAGGAGCAGTATGTACCAGCATTATCCATTAACCAGGTACCCGCAGCCTGTTACTTCCCAGCCCCTCTGCTACCTGCCTGTTATCTTAGTGTTTCACAGAACTCATGTGTGGGCAGAAAAGGCAGGCTGTGTGTGAACTGAACAAGAGATCTGACAGAAATTTTGAAATGAAACCTTGTTGAAATGTACTTCAAATTGTTAGGAGACTCTGGGAAAGAACATTTCTGACGTATACTGTCATCACTGGCAACTATTTGACTGTCAGGTGAAACACATTCTAGTAATAAAAGATTTTGTCTTTTAAACACTATGTATGGCATTACATTTGCAAGGGAGGCCCAGTGAGACAGGAAAGAACAAGAACTTGAGGACTAATCAAACTTGAATCTGAATCTTAGCTCAACTACTTACTAACTGTGGAACATTGGTTAAGTTACCAAACCTTTCTAGGCTTATTTCCCCAATCATAAAATGAGAATCCCACCATCACCTCCTCAGGTTAGTGTGAGAATGTGGCAAAATTCCCTTCATTCTGGCAACAAAGTAGGTAGTTGAATGTGAGTGCTTTTGTTCCTTTCTTCCCATCTGTCAGAGGATAAACTACATGCTCTCTTTCTTTTGAAAGGATGCAAGATATTTCTGAATTCAGAAAGATTCAATTTTTTAAAAGGTTTTATTTTTAATAACAATTTTGAACATCTGACTTCTTTTTTTAAAAAAAGTAAGCATTCCTCAAACGCTGTCTTGTTTTTAATCAAATTAATTAGCTTCGTGCTATTTTTGGTTAGAACCTTTGAAAACTGATAATGATGATTCAAATTTCCAATACATTCTGACTTCTTGACATTATTAATATCACCCATATTAAGAATATATGAAGCAACTAAATATATATCATACAGAAAATCATTACAGACCAGATCTTGTAAGAAAAAACTCATGCACAAAGGACTAGAGGTGCTACAGGAGCATGTGTATGATAAATCTTCTGGCCATGTTCACAGGACCACTGACCTTCTTAACAAATATCTTATAGCTCATTATATCTAAAGAGAGTAAAAAGTAATGAACATTGTGAAAATAATATTTGAGTTTCATTTTACCCTAAAATTGCTCTCCTCATTCAGTATGCAAGATCTTGAACCAAATTCTACTATATGTAATGATACTTTCCACCTCTAAAATGTCACTAATGGAGTGAAGGTGTGTGTGTACTTACTACACAAATTTTAAAGATAGATTTTTAAAAACATATTATAGTGAGGTTCAATAAACAATGCATTTGGTTACTAATCAATTTATGTTACCCAAGTACATAAATTTTCACTTACTTCCACTGCTGCTACAACCTGGGATATTTTCTCCAGGAGAATACCCCATGAGACCTCCATTTCCATTAGGATTAGAAGGCACTGATGCAAGAAGACCTAAAGTGAAAAAAATTCCTATTAAATTCTGATCAAGATCAAATCAAGGATAAGTACATAAACCACTGCCAAAGAAACACATCAAAGGCTGTTGCTGACGTACCTAGTCCTCTGTATCGTGAAAGCTGCTGGTAGATCTGTTTCATCCTCTCAATATTCAAACGGCTTGCTTCAGCATGGTTCACCATTGGTTTAGGATAATTAATTCCTATCAAACATTTGGCTACCTTTTGGATACCTTCTGGTGCATTCCAGGGATCATAGATATATTTCGCAGGGAAGCCTCTTAGGACAGGCAAATAACGCCTTTTGGGAGAAGAAAGAAAGTTTATTTTAAAAAAATGAACTATAAGCAATTATAACAAACTATTTATTAGCTATGAAAGACCAAAATCAAATCAATACTATTTAAATGATTTGTTTACTCTTCTCCTCATCTCTGCTGCCCATGATGAGTGGGGAATACTTTAAGCATTGCTTAAACATGAAAAGCTCTTCCTGAATTAGTTATTCCAAATTAAATAATAACCACTCTTGATTTACCTGATATAGTCTCCATTGGGATCTGTTCTCCTTCCAAAACCAACAGGACAATAGCAGTGAAAAAACTGTTGGAAAAAGGAACTACAAGACAGCCACATCCAACTTCCAGCATTTATGCTCCAATCTGCATCAAGCAATAATTCTTCAAATACCTTCAGAAGTAACAGTAACCAATTAGTTTGCACACACATAATTCTCAAAGCAAGTATTTTTCAGGTCTCTGCAGAGCAAAGGTCAAGGTAAAGAAAATCTAGCATAGAAGTGTAAAATTAAACATTCCAAAGTTAGCTTCCTTGTCTATAATCTGTTCTATAACGGGTTCTTTCAGGAAAAGAACCCTATCAGTAATAAAGTGGATTTCTGAACAGAATTTCTTTCCAGTTTTTGCAGTGTTATGTGGAAGTAGGGTAAAAAAGTTACTCAAGTCACTGATTTAAAAGAGATATGAGGAAACTCATAGACACAGACAACAGTTTAGTGGTTACCAGAGGGAAAGGAGAGGGAGGTGAGAGGTAAATAAGGGTAAAGGGGGTCAAATATATGGTGACAGAAGGAGATATGACTCTGGGTGGTGAACACACAATGCAATATACAGATGATAAATTAATGAACTGTACACTTGAAACCTATATAATTTTATTAAGCAATATCACCCTGATAAATTTAATCTAAAAAGAGACATGAGGTTAAAAAAATAGAAAGAAAAAAAAGCAGTAAACACTTTCAAGAAAGCAAAAGTGCTACCAAATAAATCATCAACAGAAACTTAGAAGCTTGGTACACTGGCCTAAATAAAGGGAACATCCAAATATAAATGACCTTTTGAAATGCACTGGCATTCACATGAAAGGTGGGTTGCGGGGCTGGGTGAAAAAGGTGAAGGGATTAAAAAGTACAAATTGGCAGTTACAAAACAGTTGCAGGGATATAAATTACAACATAGTCAATAATATTGTAATAATTATGTATGGTGCCAGGGGTGTACTGGACTTACTGAGGCAATTACTTTGTAAGTTATATAAATGCCTATCCACTCTGCTGTACATCTGAAACTAATATAATACTGAATGTCAACTATAATTGAAAAAAAAATCGAACTAGGTCAGAAAAAAAAGAACTGCAAAATCCCCAGGTATACAGATATTAACCAATAAACTTTTAAATAATTTTTTTAAATGCACTAGCAGTATAGAGTTTAAATTTTGAATTTACTGATCTAAAAGGGAAACAATGAAAATGAATTATTTTTTTATAAATTCATTAAGTGTGTGCTATACATCTACCTCATGTACAACTTTGTACTAGGAAATATGATATACAGAAAACATAGGGTCAGAAATGGTTCAATAAAACATATATGTAACTCTTGTTATGTATAACCATAAGAAAATGTCACAAAATAAATGTAGTATGTTTTACTTTATATAGTAGAAATATTGCTAAAAAGCTGTGATGTTGAAGTGAGGTGAAATAATATATATTTTAAATTTACACTATGAATTCACTATTTCTAAGAACTCCTGAGTGAATTCTTTTTGTGACAAAAATGATCACCCATAAATATATCGAGTTAAGTCCAGAGTGTTAAATCTTACAGTTCTCTCGATGGCTAGGCTAGTTTAGCCACAAAAATGATGTTAGGTTAGCAGAACCAGTTTTCACCATTTCTCCTGTTTTATTACAACATTCTGCTCTCCAAAAGTGTTATTGTGTTGTGGGAATTAAATGCTTTACCCACTGAAAAACTAGACTATAAACAAATGTATATAATAGACAACTTCCAGAAATTATTTTAATAAGGTATAGAGTCCTTCAAAATAAAACCACCATATACCTTCATTCCTTCTTCCCAACTAATCCACAGGTCACCTCGTGTCAGGAAGCAAGCAACTGCATGTCTGGCCAAATGGTGAATCCAACCCTCCTGACGAAGCTGTGTCATGATGGCATCAATCCATGGAAAACCTGTCCGGCCTTCTGCCCACTTCGCTAAAGCCTCAGGATTCTTATCCCAAGGGATCTGAACACAGATGGGGTTTCCTTCCATTTTATCAAAGCGTGGATTATTTGTTGCTGCTGTATAGAAAAATTCACGCCATAATAGTTGCCCATAAAGGGAAAGAGGAGGGGAACTGTTCTTTTTAACCTAGATTAAAAAGCAAAGAAGTATTATAAGCAATTTTTTAAAAAGTACTTTGAAAAATAAAATCCAGTTTTAGTTAATACCTTCTTATAGAGATCTGTTAGTTTGAAGTAAAATAGTCGACATGACAAACAACCAAATCGGAGGTAAGGACTGAGTCCAGTAGGGCTAGCAAGCAAGGAATTTGCATTCATTCGAGGTCTTTCAAAGTTTGCCACCCAAGCCTGAAAACAGAGAGAATAACGTTAATCGTTTTTTCCATTTTGAAACAATGTTTGAAATTTAGATATTTCTACAAATAGTAATAGTTCTTGGGGAATAAAATCTTATTATTCCAGCCATAAATGATGTTTTAATAATAAAAAAAGAAAACAAGAAAGGATAAAAGTGTTTTTTGTTTGTTTAAGCCATCTTCATGCAGCACATACTCATGCAAAATAAATTACCTCCAAATTCCTAACACAAGGCTGAAAGCATCTTCAATCTGTCTCTTTGACACTGAAATGAAGGTGAAATAGAAGAACTCTATCCTAGTTTCAGACTTATGGTCATCAGGTAGCAAGTAGCTTACACAGAAATAATAGAAGAGGTAGTACTAGTAGTAACTAAAGAGGAAATAATCAGAAGAGGAGGGAAAAGGTATTTAAGTGAAGAAAGAGTTGTCAGATGATTAGGTTTGTGCT
The DNA here is from genome assembly GCA_004027375.1 of Macroglossus sobrinus. Classification (NCBI taxonomy): domain Eukaryota; kingdom Metazoa; phylum Chordata; class Mammalia; order Chiroptera; family Pteropodidae; genus Macroglossus; species Macroglossus sobrinus. The sequence goes on from PVKZ01000518.1 coordinate 481,584, forward strand.
ATTTTAAGTATTTCTCTTAACCCCTTTTCAAGAGTTTATTTTTGTTTATAAAAAAAAGAGTGCAGTTATTTTTTTAAGTGCCAGTTTGGAAACATGAGCATGATCTATATTATCGTACTTTTCTTTCCAAATGCCTTTCCAAACGTGTAAGGGCTTCAGTTTCTCCGCCTGGCCATACTGCAGAGGGTAAGCCATCTGTATCAAAACCTAAAAATAAAAAAAATTTAAAAATCATTCTTCTGAAACTACTTTTTATTTAACCACAATAATTGTGAGAAAAAATTAATTTACAGAAAAATTATGACAGTAACATAAAAATGAACTGAGGGTCCTGTATAGATTCTCACATATAGAGGCTATAACATATTGTCTATTCTCTAGAATGTTTTAGAAAACATAAACAAGACATAGATTTATCACTTCTTAGTTTGAGTTTCTTTTCTTTTTTCTCCTTTCACTCTTAATGCAATACAATTACATGTGGGGTTTTCTGAATGATTTATTAACTCAAGCTTCACGTTTATTACCAACCTAGTTCTTCCAGTGAAGGAACTCCATATTTCTCATCATGGTCATCAGACAGAGGAGTTGTGCACTTTTCTATCACTTCTGAAGTAATTGTCTCTACTGGTATCTCTAGAGGTTCCATTTTGCTGATGAGGGTCTGGAATCTTTTATAAGTAAGAGGTGGTTGTCCACCATTGAGTTCTATGATCCTATTACAAAAGTTAGTAAAATGCAGTTATTATTAAAAAAATGACAACATATTTCAAAGATAAGCTCTGAAAAAGCTTAAAATAAGAAAATAAAATTATTTAAGACTTCCAGAATTACCAGGAAATTTGTTAAAAATGGTTAGTGAATCTAAATATAATTTTCTTTATTTTCTAGACATCTGCTAGGTGTCAAAAACATACATCATGCAAATACCAAAACCTCTAAGACAAAGGGTACTAAGCACTTATGAGTTAAAAAAAAAAGGCTAACAGCCCAAAGGCAATAACAAAAAAATATATAGAAGTGTAAATAAATATTATAACTTAGCTCAAAGAATCTCTTAATTATCAATAAAAACTAAACCAGGAGAATATTATATCAAGGAGCAAACAAGTTTCATTAATTAGTATTCTATATTACTGTAGTAATAATCATTTTTTATTTTCTATTGTGCTCATGCTTTTGTTAAAAATATCAGCATATGTATCATATATACATTTTATGTATCTATGTACATAGTTTATGTTTTCTTCTGATCACTAATTGCTTCAATCAAATCATACTAAAAGGAAAGATGAGCCTTTGCCAATGATAGTTTCAATTAGACACTATTTGAGAATAACTAATTATTTTCTTTCACTATGGCCATTTGCTTAGCATTTAGCCTTCATAAAGAATGACTGGTAAAATCCAACGCCATCATTTTATGGTCAGAAACTGAAGCCTACGGAGAGAGCTAAATAAATTAGCCAAGGTCACATAGCTAACAGATAGCGAACCAAGGTTTTCTTAATCAATCTTATGAACCTTCAAAAATCTCAGCATTTAATACTTCCTAAATTTAAACGACCACCGATCCTTTGTCGAATAAAGCATCACCAAGGACTCTTATTTCAAGAAATACACTTTGAGAAATATGATATTATGCCATCGTTCAGAGACTACAGCTAAGCAAAGTAATATTTCACATAATTTGCATCTGAACTTAAAATCTAGACAGATAAAACATATACACATGGAGTAAAATAACTTATGACAATTATATAAAATATGTCAAGGCAGTATATGCCTATGTATCATATAAACGATGAAATCAATATTACTAAGAGCCCAGAGAGGCAATAATACCACAGTAGGCTGAGTTAGAACAGTCAAGGACAATTCTGATATTCTTAATAGCTTTAAAACTAGTATTTTTATATTGTTCATTATGTCTGTAATTCTGGTATCTGTCACTGGGTAAGTATCACAGCAGTTAAAATGATGAGCGTTTGATATATATTTATTTAATTCTTCCACAACTCTATTACGTATATTTTGTTATTTCCATTTTATAAACCTAAATCTCACAGGTTAAAACTTATTTGTCTATGTACTTACTATACTACTGAACTGTATACTTAATAGTTAAGATGACAAATTTTATGTTATGTGTATTTTACTATAATAAAAGGAGAGGAAAATACTTACTTGTCTAGGTCATATAATGTATGTGAAATTCGTACAATTACTTCTACTCCAGCTTCGGTAGCCAGTTTCTTAATAGCTGCATCTCGTTCCTTTCCAAAAGGTTCAGAATCATATTCAATTGAAAGTTTGGCTATGTTCCATTCCTAAAATAAGATAAAGGGGCAAAAATGTACATAAATGTTAAGAATAATTGTTCTATTATAACAATACAGACTTCTATAGAAAAAAGTAAAAAGCTTAAACTCTACATATAAAAAGATTACACATAAATCAAACTTTAAATATGCAGGAAGAAAATGTACAATTTATAAAATCAAAAATATGTAAATAAGAAATGTATGCTCACTAGACATCAAGCATTGTGCTAGACATCAGACAATCTAGCAATCTGCTTTAAACCAGCTTCCTACACTAAATGTGTTTGTACAGCACTTCTCTTTTTTAAATAATTTACACTTAACATTATCTCATTTGCTCCTCAAAACAACTCTCAGAGTTTGGCACTCTTGTTGGTATCTTCATTTTGCAGATATGGTTATTTTAAAAATTTAGGGACTTGCTCAAGTTCACAGTGAGCTAGAATACCTGGATATGTGCATGCTGGTTCCATGAATTGGTTTTTAATAAATCTTTGGAAGTTAATATGGTCTAAGCTGCTGTGTTGATGTATTGTTTTATTTCTGATTACCAAAAAAAATGTTAACTGGAAAATAGGAACATAGTAATAATAATAGCAGCTATTTGAGTGTCAGGTACTACTCATATGTTCTGCACATCTCTTTATAGTGATTTTCAGTGAGGAGACTGTGACATGAGGGAATTCAGTGGTTTTCCAGGAAGCAGTAGATAGTAAAAAATTTATTATTATTATTATTCTAATATCTACTCAGATATATTTTACAAAGAAAAAATAATCACCTGTAATACTACTATTTAACAGATTATATGGTAATATGTTATAATTCTCCAAACTCATATGGATAAGACAAGGGCTGTCTAATTTTATTTTTTTTTTAAATAAACTTCGTGGTACACATTTTATCTTTATACATATATCTTAAACATTTTGGGGCATTGTCCTATTTTTTTTCTAGAAATAATTCCTTGAAAATAATTAATGGATAGTATATGCACATTTAAAAATTTGATAGATGCTGTCAAATTTTCCACCAGCTTGTACTGTACCAATTTACATGCTCATCTATAATACACCAAAGTGCTTGCTCTCCATCCATTTGCTCCTTATACATACAATAATGGTACTGCTAATATTCATACATATTATATAAAGAAAAATAATAACTCATTTAAAAATGTTTCCTTTCTTGAAAACCTTGAAGAATTCCTACTAAACTGTTGATAGCTGCTCCCTTTGAAGTATAGAATTTAGGAGTGTAAATAAGATAATTATTTTTTTATTTTGCACACTGTTGCATTGTTCAGATGTTAGTACAATCACATATTGCTTTTAAAATTTTTAAATAAAATTAAAATAGGAAAACATATTTGTTTTATGATGAAGCAGAATCATATTTAAAAAAAACAGGATCTAAATTCTGAGTTCAAAGACTGACACAGCCATTTGTACAAAATGCTAAACTGTCTGTTTCCTTATCTATAAAATAATTAAAATATAAGTAAAGTATTTAGAGCATATCTAGCACATAAACACTACATAAGTGTTTGCTATAGTAAAGTGGAAAAAAAACACATTAAGTTACTAGGTTGCTGAAAGATTAAGACATAACATGTAAATTGTTTAGGAAATAGGATATACTAAGGCCTTAATAAATAACAGCTATTATTATTACTAGCCATTTGTATGTTTCTTCTTTTGAGTTGTAGCTTATGTTTGCTTGGTTTTCTTTTGCAGTTAATTATTCTCTTGTGGATATGTAAGAGCTTCTTACATTTTAAAGATAGCAACCTTTCTCTGTCACTTATGTTACAAATTTTTTTTTAAACAGTAGTGTGCAATTTAATTCTATGATCTTTTTGACAAAAAGTTTTAGTTTATAGATAGTAAATGTTAGAATTTGAGATGAGTCAATAATGCTCCCTTGCCTTTTTCCTTTTTGGTAAAGGAAGGGAACATAAGTCAAAGAGCTAAAGATAAAAATATAGATCACATTACTAGTAAAACTGAATTGGAGAAAAGATATTACGTTTAAGGCAGATAAGTTTGTTACTCTTTCACCCCAGAATTAAACAGATTTGGATTTACCTAACCAATGATAAGCAGCCACTTCCCTGCAGTGTGGGCTGCCCCTATAAAATTAATCACGTGGAAAAAGAGAATATAATATATGCTCTCTGCAACTGAAGAGAAGAAAAGGTATTATCTGAGCTATTATTAGCCTAGCTCCTTCTACTAAACTCAACAATAGTGAATGAGATTATTCAATTCTTTCCTGGGGATACAATAGTGAACATATTTGCACAAGAAAAAAGAGAAGCTAGAAAAGAGAAGTTTCCTCACACACAAAATATTTACTATAATTCTTATTACAGCCAGATACTATGGTAGGTCCCTTCCCCCTGCAGCTTACTGAAGAAGACTAGCAACACAGAGGTAAGTAAAAATATAATAACTATTAGAAAAAAAAATAGAATGCTATAACATAGAATATGGGGGTGAGAGTGAGCTGGTAAGCTAATTCTGTTCTTTTTCCTCTTAATTACAGTGGCTAGACTCTCAGTAAGTAGTGAAAGTGACTATCCTTACTTTGTCTCCTATCTTAGGTGGAAAGCATTCAGTGTTTCACCATTAAATACTATGTTAGCTACGTTTTTTTGTAGACAACCTTTATTAAATTGCTATTTATCAATTTTCTATTCCTAGTTTGCTTAAAGTTTTTCCAAAATCACAAGTGGGTGTTAAATTTTGTGAGATGTTTTTTCTTCATTTATTGAAATAATCATATTTCTTGTATTTTCTTAATAGGATGGATTATGTTAATTTTATAATCTTTAACTTTGTATTCCTAGAATAAACCCCACTGATCATGATGATATATTATTTAAAAATACTGCTAAATTAAATTCTTTAAGGACATCTGGGTGTACGTTTATGAGGGACACTTGGCTACACTTTTTCTTAAAATTTCTTCATCGGGTTTTGGTATATTATGCTGGTCCCATGAAACAAGCTGGAAAGTATTCCCAACATGCGCCTCTGCTTTCTAAATGAGTGTTATGAGACTGGTATTACTGTATTTCTTTCTTAAATATGTGATAGAATTCACAAGTATAGCCATATTTGGCCTAGTGTTTTACTTATGGGAAGGTTTTTTATTATAAATTCAATTTCTTTAAGAACAATGGGGCTACACAGCTTTTTTCTTCTGAGAGCTTCAGTAAGTTGTACTTATTGAGAAATTTTTTCATTTCATCTTAGTCGTAGAATTTATTGGCGTTATGTTGTTTACAATACCCTTTATTACGCTTTTAAAGTTTAGAGAATCCTTAGTGATGTCCCCCTTTCCTTTCCTGATAAAGATAATTGGTGTTTTCTCCCTTTTTTGCTCTGATCAGTACTGCTAGGAGTTTCTCAATTTTACAAATCTTTTCAAGAACTAGCTTTTGGCTTTGTTAACTGACTCAGTCAGAGTTCAGTCAGGAGACAGAAACCATATCACCAATTTGAATAGGGAAATTTAATATAAAGAATTGTAAGCAAGTAAAAGGTAGTTAACAATGACAAGGAGTAAAAGAGCAGTTAAGGCTACACTGTCCAGTATGGTAGATAGTCACTAGCCAGAGTTGCTTCTGAGCACTTGAAATGCAGCTAGCTGAAATGGAGCTGTTCTGTAAATATATAATATACACTGGATTTCAAAGACTTCATATGAAAAAGGTTAAAATAGTTTCATAATTTTATAATGATTTTATATTGAAATGATAATATTTTAGATATACTGGGTTAAATAAAATATATTATTTAAAATTAATTTCACCTGTTCAACCTTTTTTAATGTGACTGTTAGAAAATTTTAAATTATATATATGGCTTCTGTTGAATAGTACTTGCTCTAAGGTGTCCAAAATCAGCCACTGCAGAAAGCACCTCTAAATGGAAGGAAAGAAAGTAAATAATGAATTAAGAACTTAGAAGAGCTCCTTGCCTTCCCTTTGCTGAGATTCACACCTCATTGTGCAGGATGCGGTGCCACAGGAACCCACAACCTTCCCAGAGGGAAAGGGCCAGAACTGGTTGTTTAAACAACCCACTGGGTAGATAAGAAATTTCCTGCAGGGCGTGTGGGCTAACTGGAGCTGATCTGTGGAAGTGGTCCAGCAGGTGGCAGAGAACTCTACCAGAGGGTGTGGGTGAACTAGGGATGATCTGTGGAAACAGCCTATCAGGCCGCAGGAAAACTTGCCGGAGGGTGCACATAGGCTGGGGCTTGTCCAAGAGGGCTACTGAGGTGTTACTGGGCCTTCCAGATGCTCATCTGCTGGCTAGTGTGCTAGGTAAAAAAAGCAGAATGATACCCAGAAGGAAAGCCCCTTCACTCCTGCTATGACCTTGCAGAAACCCACCAGTGGTGTGTATTGACAAAGCCTAATATCAAGCCAGCTGACAAAGGAGAAATATTCATAGCTTCGGTATCACAAAGCTGGGCAAATAAGGGTGGTTTGGGAACTGAGGGACAATAAATTGATTATTGCACATTTATTTTCTCTATATTTGTCTGTTTTCTGTTTCACTTACTTCCATTCCTCTCTCTACTCTTTCCTTTCTTCTACTTGCTATTGGTTTAATTTTTTTTCTATTTTTTAAGGTGGAAGCTTAGTTCTTTCAGTCCTTCTATTCTAATAGAGTATTGAAAGCTATTAATTTTCCTCTAAGCACCACTATAGCCGAATCCTATAAAGTTTGATATATTGTGTTTCCATTATGATTCAGTTATAAATATTTGCTATTCACTTTAACTGTACTTTAGTCAGAGAACATATTCTTTAAGATTTCAGTCTTAAAATTTATTGATACCTATTTTGTGGTTGAGTGTATATCTAGCTTGGTGAATGTGTCATAGGAGCTAAAAAAGAATGTGTATTCTGTAATTCTTGGGTATAGTGTTCTACAAATAGCAGTTACATCAAATTGTTATTCCTGTCATCTACCTTCATTAATTTTTTATATTCTATCAGTAACTGAGAGATGTAAAAACTACCAACTTTGATCATGAATATCTATTTCTCTCTTTAGTTTTATCAGTTTGAAATTCATGTATTTTTATGCTGTTAGTAGGTACATATACATTTTTGATGGTTACATCTTCTTGAAGTGACACTTTACTCCCTATCTCTACTAATTTTGTCTTAAATTCTACTTTCTTATGCTTATTGGTGGCAAAGTACATCTTTTTCAGCCTTTTTTTAATTTCAAACTGTTTCTTCACATTTTTAAGTGTCTCCTCTATCAGCATATACTTTGTTCTTGCATATTTTTTATTCCAGTCTGACAACCTGTGTTTTTTTAAATCTAGAGCTTAAAATACATCATTTACTCCCCTTAACATAATTATTGATATAGTTGGGTTTAAATTTAGCATTGGTAGGTTTCCTTTTGCCCATCTCTTCTGTGTCCCCTATCTGCCTTCATCTGAATGAGTAAAATATTTTTAGTATTTCATTTTACACCCCTTTAACTTTTTAGAAATAGCTGCCTGAGTTATTTTAGATCACAATATACATTCTTATCACAGTCTTCCTTCATATCATATATTACTATTGGATAATATAAGAATTTACATATACTTCTATTCACCGTCCTCCCACTCTGTGTGATCTTATTATAGATATTATTTCTACATACGTTACAACCCCACGATATTAGTATTATCTCCTATAATTAAAACCTGTCAATAATATTTTAAAGAAAATAGGAGAGATGTGTGTGTGTGTGTATGTGCGTATAAAAAGATGTTTTTATTTTTACCCAAATATTTAGTGCTCTTCCTTCTTTTCTGCAGATCCTATCTTTTATCTAGAATTATTTCTTTTAATATAGAAGAACTTCCTTTGTTATTTCTTATAGCATAGATTTGCTGGAAATGAATGATCTCTGCTTTTATCTGCCTAAAAATGCCTTATATTTAATCTTTCTTTTAAAAAATATTTTTCCAAGTTAATAAGGTTGTTTGTACTTCTTTAAAGATGTCATTCCATTGTCTTATGGACTCTTGTTTCTGATAAGAAACCACTGTACATTCTTATTGTGGTCGCCCAAGTATGTCTTTTCTCCTCTAGGGGCTTATAAAAATTTTCTATCTTTGGTTTTCAATTAATTAACTCAGATGTGGCAAGATGTGGTTTTCTCTATATTTATGCTGTTTGGGGTTTGTTGAGCTTCTTGGCACTGTGGGTTGATATCTTTCATCAATTTTGAAAAAATTCTCAATTATTATCTCTTCAAATATATTTTCCTATCCTGATCTGTCTCACTTTTTTTTTCTAAGTGTACAGTTACACATAAGTTAGGCCATTTATTATTGTTCCACAAGTCTCAGATACTCTGTTTCTTTAAGAAAAACAAAAACAAAAACTTCCTTCTCTTTGTGTTTTAGTTGGGATAATTTCAATTCATTGTCTTCAAGTTCTGCTCTGTCCAGTATGGATAAGCCCATTTCTGGTATTGTACATTTCAGTTCTAGAATTTTCATTTTTTTAAAAGTTTCCATTTTTGTACTGAAATTGCCATCTATTCACATATGTTTTCACTTTTCAACTAGGTCCTTTAATATCTATAGCATAATTATTGTAAAGTCCTTTATTCTAATCTGAACATCTACATCAACTGTGAGACTGTTTCTATTGACTGTTTTTGTTACTTGATTACAAGTCACATTTTCTTGCTTCTTCATAGGTCTTATAATTTTTTACTGTGTCAGAAAATTAAATAAAAGAATAAAGATGGAATAAATTACATTTATCTCTAGAAAAATGTGTAGTCTTTGCTTTGACTGCTAGAGTTGAATTAATATACTACGCAATTGAGCTGAGTCTGGGCTTTGTTGCTTGCTGTTTTGGTTAAATCCCATTTACCATTGGCTTCAAATATTTTGAGGGAAAGATCTAGATTTTTCTTCAATAGGGCTTGAGATTTCAGTACTGACAAGGCTCCAGATGTCTATCTTTGTTTTATGGCCCAATCACTAGCTTTATAAACTATACGATATCTATCTCTGTTTTGTTTATGGTTGCTAGGGAGTTCTCTTTGTTTTCCAGCCCTGTCCCTTAACCTTCTGCACCTCAGGAGACAACTTTCTACCCTAATGTCCTATCCTCAGCTTCAGTGGACTGGTACTTTGCACTAAGTGAATGTCCAGTTACACTTCAACAAGAGATCTCTCTCAGCTCTTCTGCCCTGCCTCTGTCTTTGGCACATTGCCACTGGTACTCTATGAAGGCACTGTAAGCAAAAACCAGAGAGTGGGTGTAAACTTGCTTTGAGACTAGAGCTTCTTGAAATTCTAATCTGCCATGTAAGGCCACTAATGACCACAAAAAGCTCTGTAAAATTTTGAATGACTTCTCTTCACTCTCAGCTATCGTGGATTCCCTCCTCTTTCAGGGATGTAGCCATGGTTTTTTTTTTTTTTTCCTATGAAAGACTCATCCTTTTATGGAATTTAGTATATTTAGTTTCCTTTGTGTCCTCACCAATCTGATAGGGTACAAAAAAAGTATGATTTTCCAGCATAATCATATCTTCTCATTGTTAAGATGGCAATAATGGTTTGTTGCAACTTTCTACAACTTAACCAGGTGAAAGTCCCTACCTACTGTTTAGCACAAGTCTTTATTTTAAACAACATGTGGTTACCTCTAAATTTCAATAATTGATTATAATAAGATTGCAACTATTATTAAAATATTTTCACGTAAATAATTGAATATTCACTTTAATTTTAAGCACTAAAATTTGTATCCTTTTTTGTGTATCACAATCACCTGTTAACCATTCAGAAGGCATAATGTGAACTAAATGGATGTAAAGTTCTTAAATGGCCTAAATGACTAATACAGTGAAAATAATTAAGAAATGTAAAATTTGACAGAAAAACTAAAAGTTATAAATCACAAACTTCCTGGGAGAAAGTATGTAAAGTATATAATTACATTAAAAATGTTCTCTTGCAAAATAACACAAATATATAAAGAAGGTGAAGCTCTAAAAATTTCCATCCGTCCATCCACTACCTCTTCTTTTATTCCATAAATCTAGCCTCAGGGTTTTAAATATTATTTATATGCTGAATATTCCTAAATTTAGTCTAAACTTCTCCTCTGAGCACTTGAGTAGGACTTGAATGCCTATTCAACAAGTACACTTAGATATCTAAAATATAGCTCAAGACTAAAATATTAAAAAAATGAACTCCTGATTTTTCCTTAAACTTGTTCCTCCCATAGTCTTCCTCATCTCACTAAATGGCAATGTACTGTGTCATTTCCCAGGATATAAACCTAAAAGTCATCCTTGACTCTCATATATTACATATATTTAGAAAATATATCCAAAATCCTACCACTTCTCAACACCTCTACTGCTACTCGTCCCAGTTACCATCCTCTTGTTCTTGAATAACTTCCATGTCCTCCTAATTGACCTTCCTGCTTCCACCTTTATAACCACCTTCCACACTCCCATGTCTATTCTCTACAAACAGCCAGAGTGATTCTCTTAAAACTTTAGTGAGATCATGTCACTCCTCTATTGAAACATCTCCCATGGCATCCCACTTCACTCAGAGTAAAAGCCAAAGTTCTTAACATGGTCTATACTGGCCTATGTTCAGGCTCCCTGCAACCTCTCTGACCCTATTTTATCTTTTCACTCACTGTGCTCTGGCCATGCTGGCCTTCTTGCCATTCATAAACAAGTCACAGCACACTTCCACACCATGGCCTTCATGACCACTGTTCCTTCTGCCTTCAACAGTCGCTCCCTATGTTGATCTTAGCAGCTTGAAACAAATTATTAATTTTCACAAGGCTGTCAGTTAACTAGATGGTCCTTCTGTTGGTATTACCTGGGCTCACTCATGAGCCTGCAATCAGCTGGCAGCTTGCCTAGGGCTGAAGGACTTAAGACCATCTCTTTTACACATCTCAGACTTTGGGGTGGGCTGTTGGTTGGAACACTCTCTCTACTCATGGTCTAATATCACTTGATATTTTAAACCAAGTTTCCCTGCATAGTACAAAGAGCATACTAAGAGGGCAAAGGTAGAAACTGCAAGGTTATTTGAAGCCTAGGATTTGAAACTCAGTATCTCCCTTAGCAACTGGTCAAAACAGGTTATAAGGCCAACCCAGATTTAAGGGCATAGGAAAATAAACTCCACCTTTTGCTGGAACAAGCTGCAAAACATTATGGTTTCAATATAGCACATCCCAGATATCCGGGTAGCTCAGTCCCTTCATATGCTTGCTCAAATATCTCCTTATCAGTGAGGTCCTCCATGACGCCATATAAAGTAAGTACCCTTCCCTTATCTTGGCACATAATTAAAAATGTTTATTTTAGTACATATCACCACCTGACATTACATATTTACTTGTTTGTTTATTATCTGTCTCCTTCCTAACTATAGTGTAAGCTCCATGAAGGTAGAAATTTTTTCTGTTTGGTTCACTACTATGTTCCTGGCACCCTGAACAATGACTTGTACATAGTAGGCACTAGATCAATATCTGTTAAATGAATTTTCTTATTAAAATGAGCATGTACCACAAAATAATAAATCAAGAATCAAAAATAGCTCAAAGGATAATATAAATTTTATATATTGAAATGTTAGTGCCTTTATACGTTCTTTGATTTATTTTATGACTTTGAACAAAACTTTTTTTATGCTTCGGTGTGCCTATCAATAAAGACTTTAGCCACATGTCTCTGCTCCTTGGCTCTCATGAAAATGTTTTAAACCAATATTTTAAACTCTTCAAAAAAAGTTTCTGCAGGGCCTAGAATGTGCATGGTCTTGATAGCTGACCAGCCTGGTACTAAATGTAGAAATGCAAGATTTAATTGCATCATCATCATCATCATCATCATCACCATCACTATCATCATTATCATCATCATTTATGTACAATATCTATCATTAATTGTGTCATATAAGTTTTGCCTAGGCTAGTGTCTGCTAAGTTTCTTTATCATTCTTCAATAGAACATGAAAAAAAGAGGAAGTTTAAAAAAAAATCCAACCTATAATGTCAGAATGTAACTGAAAATAAATTCTAAGTTCGGGGCAAGAAGAAACAAGTGTATCAGACATGTATGTATATATAGAAATGCTCTGACTTCATTCCTGAATCTACTCAATATAAATGGAATAGAATGAGTGAATGCTATAGGAGGAGGAGAAGATGCATGCTAGAGGAGACATCAATACTGGAACCACTGTCACCATCCCGATAAACTGAAGGTACTGTTATCAGACCTAAACTAGTTTTACGTACAATGTGGGAAATAGGATTACATGCCTATTAAAAATTCTCATTATTTTATGCACTAGAACAATAAAACCAGAGACAATAATATAAATGAGTCAGTTACTGATAAAAGAATCTTTTATCTCAGTGAAAATGGGGGTTGAAGGCTAAGGGTGGGAAGGAGACAGCTTTTTATTGTATATCCTTTTTGGCTTTTTTTCTTTAAACACATGCATGTAGTACCTCTAAACAAAATATTTTTAAAAATCAAAAGAAATTAACTCTTTCTATGGTCCTAGACATAGTAAATAAATACAAAAAGTTTTCATAAAATCACATTTTATATGTAGATTATTGTATGTAGCCTAAGGAAAAATCATGATAATAAACATCCATGTGTATATGCTTGTGTTTATGTGTCTATATTTTACAGTCAATGTGGAAACTACTGCCTCTCTGACAAACTGACAAGACAGGACATCACCTAATTGCAGAAGATAGTATGATCTAATAATATGCTATTTTAGGCAGAACAAAGCACAAAATAACACAAAAGATTTGTTGATTTAAAATAGTTTTTAAAAAACAAGTTTTTTAAAAAAGCAACTAAAGATTTCTTAGAATTCATTTTGCTTATACCACATAAATTTAGAGATAGGGTTGAAAAAATTACCCAAACCTTTTTACTGATGAGTTACTGATAAACTATTACCATTGTTTCTGACATGCTTGATACTCAGAACTCTTCCATGTACTCAAGATAAATTCTGACTCTAAGTAGCTACAGTAATGAACAAACTTTAATGTAATACATTTCAGTAGCCCAAACTGTTGCATTAGCCAAATCCTAAACATTAAAGGCTTCTTTCATACCAAAAGAAAAAAGACAGGCAGTGTTGATTTGATTCCCAGCATTAGGAACATTCTCATTTAGGGAGAAGGATTATTCTCTTCTGCATTAGAAATATGAACATTGCTATTATAAAAATTTGATAATCAAACAGCTGCAAAGAAAAAGCAGACATACATTACATTCTAATGGTAGTAAATAGAAGGGATGAATGAAAAAAAAAAAAAAAAACAGCCAGGCAACTCAGATTCTGGCCTAAGCACTTCCACGAGCTAGTTGTATGACCTTGGTAACTCACTGAATCTCTCTAGGACTAATTTTTAATTTGGAAAAAAAGGAAAAAATAAGACTAGGTGATTTTTGAGATTCTACTGAATTAAAAAAACAAACACCCATAATTTTGTATTATTGGTAGAATGTCAATCATTACAGGCCTTTGACCGAGAAAATCCTCTTCTCAAAACTACCCTATTAATGTAATGGCACATATGAGCAAAGATATGTATATGTGGACAAGGATGTTCACTGACAGCATTATCTGCATTAACAAAAACCCTGTAGAAAATAATTATATGTTCAGTAAAAGGTATTTAAACAAATGATAGCATATCTATACAATGGAATCTTATAAAGGCATTTAAAAGACTGAGGAAGTAATGTGAAATAATTTCCAAAATGCATGGTTATGTAAATAAAGCATGACATAGAATGGTATAATACTGTGTGTTTTCATCTTGGCTTTTAAATAGGGAGACAATAACATATATACAAACACACATTATATATACTCACACATATGTAGACACATACATATATGCATTCTTTTTATGCAAATAACATTTTTAATGAATACACAAGAAACTGGTAGTAGTTGTTACTTCTGGGAAGGGAACCAGCAGTTTAAAGTAGAAGAAAGATTTCATTTTTCATTATAAACCATTTCTTTTACTGTCTGATTTTACCATGTATAACATGCTTATTAAAGGGGGAAAAACCCACAAAATCTTTATTTAAAAATACTTACATTTCCCATACTTTTTCACCCAAAATGCTTTATTTATCAAATATGAGTCTTCTCTGACAAAATACTATTATGTACTACATATTTTATGCATGATTACCTTGAAAAGCCTGGGAAACACATCTGCTGGTTGTCCACGAATCACAAACAGACGAGAGTTCAATTTTCGCAGATTAGCATCAAGGTCTTCAAGACATTGAAGCAAAAATCTAGAAAGAGGATAATGTTATTAAAATTCTTTAAAAATATATTTAGAAGACATAAAATATTACAAAATCATGTTATTCTAAAAGTTGAAATGCCATCCCCACCATCTTATTACCTCTGATCATCTTATTACCTCTAATTGATGTATAAATTACTGTTTCCAGAAACCATACTTAGAATTTTTTTAAATGATACACATTTCTTAGTATTTTAATTAAGTTCTGAAATTAAATCAAAACTCTCATTAAATAATAGTGACTGTTAGTAAGTTTAATTTGTAACCATAAAAATTATATAAAGAAATAAAGTAATCAAATTAATTGATCTCATTTCAACTTGAATTCATAAAGAAAAGCCAACTTGAAAAATTTAGAACATTTTCTACTGAAAAAAAATGGAAAAGTCATATTTAATCACTCTCAAGTGAATATCTGAAGAATTTGAGCATGCTATTGGGGATATTGTAATTATCTAAGAGAGAGATAATATAATGCCCATTCTCAAGTTTCTAATATAAAAGCACCTGAGTTTTCTAAAATTATCTATAACTATGAATAACTTATATAATGTTTGGTGATAAATGTTTATTGAAAAACATCTAATTTTATGGCTTTGCTAGGAAGAGTTTTTAGACACAATAGTAGCCAGATCAAAAATGAAGACACTGAATGAACTAGCAATTTTAGGTTTTCTTAAATTAAACAGTACAACACTAAAATGTCCTGGAAGGACAATCCAAGCCAGAGAAAATCTTCAAATCTCTTTCGTACCTTACTTTCAGTATCTCCTCTACCAGCAATGGTAGTATATAGCAAGAATTTTCCTTATTCAACTTTCTGGTGGAAATATTTCTATGTAATACAAGCAAGTCAATGATAGTAAGATGAGAAAAGAAAAAAAGAAACTGATTAATTCATAAAATAAGCCTGAATTAATTAATAATTGGCCTGTTATTTTTATCTTTCTTGTTCACAGTTTTAATAATCATTCTTTATGCTTTTCAATAAACACACTATGAAACAAACAAACATTGTTCAAAATGATATAGACTGAAGCAACACATTACAATGGAAAAAGTTCTGCAACCAAAGAATTAATTTTGTTTCGGCACTTCATAAAACAAAGGACTAGAAATGTACTTAAGTATGGTGTTTTTTTCCATAGTATGATGTTATCATTTACATCACTGTAACTTCACATAGAAATTACAAAGGTACAGTGTACTCACATATAGGTACTTCTTAAAAGAATATAGTACTGACTTTGTACTCAAATATTTTAAATAGAAAAGATTTGTGAAGATAAGATAAAAAGCAGGATGTAGAACACATGGTGCTGCTGTCCTTTCTTATAAGGCTTTTTGCACAGTGACTTTTAAAACTATATGCATATATCATTTTGATAAAATAAAATTTACATCGCATGTACCTACTAATGTTATATGTGCATAACATATAACATATAACTGGAAGGTTACTTACACCAAGCTATTAAAAATAGCTACCCTGGGGGAGTGGGAAGTTTGGAGTGAAGGTAAAGAAAAAACATACACTTTATTTTTACTTCATAAAAAGGTATAAAATTGATAATTAGCAAACACTCCTTCAAAGTAGAACAAAACTGAGAAATACTGTATCTACTGTAAACCTGATTTAATACATAGTGAACACCTTTTCAAAGCAAGAGAAATACTTCTCTGGCATCAATTTTCATGGTTTCATCATATTCCATTGCACAGATGTCCCATAATTTAAAGGTTTAGTAACAAATCACTAACTTTTAATCAATTCTAAAAAGTTCTAATTTCCTCATTTGTAAAACTGGGATAGTAACAGGATTCATATCATACATAGCATTGTTGTAAGAATTAAATAAATTAACATATGTGAAGCTCTTACAACAGTGCATCACTCATAGTAAACACGATTATATGTGTTATCTATTATTTTTTGTTCCTTTCTGCCACTTCTATTCTTGCTACAATAATTCTAGTCCTTATTATCTCTTGTTGGTATTTCTTACTGCGATGCCTTAAAATAGATCTGCCTACCAACAATCTCTCTCCACTCTAGTCCATTTTATACACAACACCAAGTCTTCCTGAGGCATGCTTTCCTGTACAAAGGTCTTCAAAGACTGATTCCTTATTGAATAAAGAACAAATTCTTTTCCTTCGCCATGAACTTAGGGTTCCTGGTTCATTTCCAACCACTCCCCTTTCCCTCCCACCAAACCAAACTACTTCATTCTTCCCCAGACATTCAATATCCTGAAATTTGCTCCATGCTCTTCTCTGAGTCTGGAATATTTTTTTCCTTATTCACATCTCTTCAAGTTCATACCCTACTAATTTTTGGCCTTCGAGCTGAAAGTAACTTCTTCATTCTTTGAATTGTAAAAGGACCAATGTTACACACACACACACACACACACACACACACACACACATGTATGTATGTATGTATGTATGTATGTATGTTATTTTCTCATAAAGTATTTGTGTCTCATTCCTAACGATACAGTTTCTTAATTTGCATTCTGATTTCCACATTCGGCAAAAAAATTTCATCATGTGCCTTATATAATTTGTTGAAAAGATTAGAAATAAGATAAAATGGCATACAGAGTTGTCTTGTACAACTGCTTAAAGGATTATAAATAAGATAAAATCATCTAGCAGAATCACTAGTACTTAATGGACATGAAGTTATAATTGTCCTTCCTTAGGAATAACTTATATTTTTGAAAAAAGTAACATGTATTTCTTCTATATGCAAATATCTGGACATGACAACAGAAGACAATGAATTAGTTGGATGCCCACTCTGATATACAGAAACATTCTGCTGTCATAACTTCCCCTGAATGTGATTTTGAACAAAAGTTCAATGCAAATCTTTCCCACTGACAAAGCAAATGTGAATCTGAACATACATGGCAAGATTCAGTACAATTAAAACTCTGAATCAACTAATCTCTAAGAATATAATTCTTCCTTGATAATACCATAAAATAAAACCTCCAATAACTCAGGTTCAAAGTATTAACTTATTGACAGATAAGATTTTTTTTTAGTGCTGAACCAAAAGGTGCTATATAAAGTGTGCTATATAAAGTCTAACCTTTCATCCTTTACCTGTCAGCTGGGAAGTGAGTGAGTTCTGTCAGAGTTCAGATTCAATGTGTTCCAGAGAACACACCATTTTCAACCTTTACATATTACAAATGTATGTACTTCAGAACAGGCAGCCAAAACTGAATGAAATGATTTAATACAATACTGTACATTGAAAGTACATAAGATACACTTTTAATAGGAATTTACTTTCAGACTGCCAATTTGGCATATTTACTAATTCTCTTGAAACTGCAATAATTTGAAGGCTCAGTTAATAATGCTTTTAAATGCATGCAACACATTGGTTTTTAAATAGGCCTAAAGGTAATAAAACTCAGTTTATTCTTTTGCATAATTGTGTTGCCTACACAGAAACAGTTCTAATGTTATTTAATTACTAATTATACTGCTTCAAAATAAATTGCCAAAGTGTTAGGTGAGAAACTATATTTCTTCACTTTAAACATTTTAAAGATTTTTTTTCTAAAGATCACTACCTACTGCTGTTAGAAAAAAATATATTCAGTGAGTTTCCTTATATCATTTCCAAAGGATGATTTCAACATGAATCAACAGAAATGTTTCTTAAACTAGGTCACTGCTATGGCAACCAGTGGGCGGTTTGGTATACTCCCGTCACAATGACCTAATTTCCAGCCTGTGCTAGAACAGCTTTATATAACTAGAATTTCTAGTTCTGTCTATAAAATCGCCTAAAAAAGGCAATGGTAGGAGGCAACATAATCCCACTGCCACTGAGAACAAGGCATTGTGAATTAGCATGTATCATACCAGAATAAAGCCATCTGTTTCTGCACTTTAGTTTATAAAATATATCTTATCATATGTTCAACAATGAAAACTACACTTAGAATATTTAAACCAAAATAATTCCTTGCTAATTCTAGAGAACTGATTTAAATAATATAAATTATATCATCAAAACTACATAAAAATATCCTTTCCTATCCACTACATGAAACAATGATAGAATTAAATTTTAAAAACTAAAGTTCTGGATATATTAACTATAATAAAACAAAATGAAGAGTCTCAGTCATTAACCAAAGTCTATGGTGTTTAATTAGAAATTTTAAAATTATAAATAGCAATTTGTCTTTCTATAAATCACATAAAGTTTACATATGTTCTTTTTCTAGTTTGTAACAAAATGTTAATGCTTTAATTTAAATTAATCATTATTCAAATTGTCAGAATATTTAAGACAATAGTTTATACATAGAGAAAAGTTTAATGTTCAATAAAGATTAAATATATATTTTAAAAGCAAACTGTGTATTTTGCCAGGTTCTAATGGTAATAAATCAGTGGACCTATATCATGACACAATATCCCTTTTTAAAAAATGTTTTACAGTGTCTTCTTTTAAATACTGAAATTCACCGGTAATACAGCTTATTTATATACACAATTTTAAAGCATTATATAATGCTCTAAAATAATATATGGGAGAAATTAAATTTATATTTTACAAGAAGTAATATGTAGTTCTATATGCAAGTATCTAGGCATGGCAAAAGAAGACAATGAATTAGTTGGATGCCCACACTTACATACAGAATCATTTTTAAATTCAATAGCTACAAGAACAGACTTATACAGTTGTGTTACTGGTGACTCAAACACGATGAGTAGTACTGCCTTTGGTGATATAATTTTCTGTAATGTTGAGCAAGACTTAGGAAGGATCTTGACAAAACAAATACTATCTTTCCTTGATTTATATAAGTGAACTCAGTACATATTAAATGTACTAAAGAGAACTTAGTACATATAAAAATTGTGTTATAAAAAACCCCTAGTGTTTACATATAAAAATGGATTTAAGACCTAGAGCAGAAAAATACAAATAAGTTTTCATTTACATGAAACATCTGATAGAATATTTGAAAGATATGTGGGACTCAGAACAATTTTTATTTTGAGAAACCATCCTGACCCTTGCAAACAGTCTTCCACTCTTGGCCTCTCCTCACTAATACCACTAACACCTTCCAACCATTGTGATGAACAAAAATGCCCCCACAAATTCTAAAACATCTTCTAAGGAATTATATTGTTCATCGCTCACATAATTTCATTTATTTGAAGGATACAAAATAAATAATATGAGATTCCAATATTCACGGAGCTTAAAATCTAGAAAAGAAACTTGAAAATATACATGATGTACATGAATATAACAGAAACTGTTATGGTAGAATGCAACATATATTACAAGAGATATATATGGACACTATTAACATGCTTTGAAAAATCAGGAGGAAGAAATCACTTCTGAATTTTTTCTTTTCTTGAATTGGGAGAAATTTAGGCAGAAATTTCAAGGATGTGGTAATAGCAGAGAGAGGCTTTTCAGTATTAACATGATTTTAACAGCTGGAGATAGAGAGGGAGAATTATTGGCCACTTCACTGTAACTTGCTTGAAGATAGGGACTAGGCCTGTTCATCACTTGCCTGTGTTCCCAGACAATGCCTGACACAGAGTAGAAGTTCAAAAAACATTTAAATAATAACAAACCAAAGAAATTAATGAAGGCAGATGAACACGATTTTAGGGACTTGATTCGACAGTCAATGGAATATAAGGAAATGAATATTCTCTGAATGTCTATTGTATTAGGTATTTGATATATATTATATTTCCAACAACTTTACAAGGTATCTTACTTTAAAAATGATGAATCTGAAACTCATCAAGGACATTTTTCAAAGTACCTTGGCCAAGTAAAAATTTTAATTTGGATGTATCTGACTACAAACCCATGCCCTTTATACTATACAATGTTACCTTCCTACAGGATATATAATTATCTAAAATGTTTTAGGAAAATTAATCTGACAGCTTTAAGGACATAAAGATGGCCAAATAACAATTTTTGCCTTCTAGATGGAGGACAAGCATGTGTATCAATTAGGACAGAATTTGTTAGTTTACACTGAGCTAACAAACAACCCCAAAGCTCAGTATCTTAAAATAACTAAACTTTATTCCTCACTCATGTTATATATCTATTACAGAGCAGCCAAGGCATTTTTGCTCACACTTAATTGGTTAAAGCATGTAACATGGCCAAACTAGACTTCAAGAAAGCAGAAGACATAAACTTCCTGCAGGAAGTCACTGAATAATGGTGAACAGTAATAACATCTACCACAATATCTAAACCAATGCTGAAATAGATGTACCATATGGTGAATTTCTTAATGAAGAGTGTATTATGGCAGCAAAAAGAAATCTAACTCCACGTGTGGGGGCAGAATAAAGGGAACAGGGAAGGGCATGAGGAAGAACACGTATGCGCAGAGTTTAGAATCAAGAGGTGTAGATCAAGAAAACAAAGTAGAAAAGGGCAATCAAAGCAAAGAAAACAGTGTCCTTAAACCATAGAATTCATAAGATCTGTGTGCGTGTGTGTGTGTGTGTGTAGGTGGGGGGAGAGGACTAAGACGATGACTACAACTATACTAATACTAAGATATAAATTTCCCACCACTCAAGTGTTTCAAAATATATTCAAAATCAATGTCTAAAAAAACCTACCAAATTCTGTTGCTGACAGTACAATGGATTAAGATAAGGTACCTATAAAAATAACTAACAACACATAAACAACAACACCCCCCCCCCCAGAAAAAATAACAAACATCACTTTTCCACATAATTCACTGGACTACCCCAAAGTAAAGATTCACAGAGATTAACTGGAGTGCTAAAGTCAGCTTTAGCTTTGAGGATTTCTACAGAGCCCTGGAAACCTTGAATTTAATCCAAGTTGAAGAAGACAAAAGATAAAGCCCAAGGCCCATCTGAAGTGAGGAAGCTAAAAACAGATCCTCAGTAGAAAGCCTGAGCTTCAAAAATATCTACTCACAATTCAAGTGTAAGACATAAATCTTAAGTCACTGAATAGGACAACAAAGAAACTTGCCTGTTACTACTAAGAATGGGTTGAAAGAAAATAACTCTCCAATTCCTCAATAGAAAGGGAAAAAATAGTAACTTCACAATGGAGAAACCTGGCAAACACTACCGTAACCACATGATCAGAGTAATATCACCTGTGTAAGTCAATGAAGTTTTTATCATGCAATCCTGATATGATGTGATGAGAAGAACATTTCACTTCTGTAGTATTTCCTACAAAACTTGTAACCTCAGTCTAATCATGAGAAAAACATCAGACAAGCCTAAATTGAGGGTCATTCCACAAAATACATGACCAGTATTCAAAATCATAAAGGTTATTAAAAAAAAAAAAAAAAAAAAACAAGGAAAGCCTGAGAAACTCTCAAAGACAGGAGACTAAGGAGACATATGACTAAACGCAATGTGATGCCGTGGACGGGATTCTAGAACGAAAAAAGAACATTCATGGAAATCTGAATAAAATCTGGAATTTAGTTAGTACTATGGTCTCTTAGTTTTGACAAAAATACAGTGGTAATGTAAGATGTTAACATGAGAGGAAAACTGGATACAGAGTACACAGAAACTCTTTGTACTACGCATTTGCTATAAATTTAAAATTATGAAAATTCATGGAATTTAAGTGGTTCCAAACACTACAAGCAAACCATTACAAAGTGGACCCAGGTTGGTTGTGACCTAAGGTAACTGTTAAAGTAAATTACAAATCCCTTCTGGATTCTTAACTTCAACCTATGCCTCAATTTCAACAAAAAAGCTTCACCTAAAATCTATCTATCTATCTATCTATCTATCTATCTATCTATCTATCTATCTATCTATCTATCTATCCATCCATCCATCCATCCATCCATCCATCCATCCATCCATCCCACAATGCACAAGGAAACAAGAACTTTGAGTTGCAGAATGAGAGACTTGAAAATGACTTGAGAATTTGCTGAAACTGCTATAAGATCCCAATCCAAGAAGCTCATGAAAAAAAAAAAAAAGCAGCAGCAGCAGCTCATAAATCTCAAGCAAGGTAAGACAGAGAAAGACACAGGATGGGGAATAGGATGAAGAGTGGAGAGAAGTAAAGATAGAAATAAAGAATAGATAAAAATGAGCAGAAATATAGGGAGGGACAAGAGACAGAAAGAGTATCCACATCCAGACACACCATATTGAAACAACTCAAAACCAAAGACAAAGATATATTATATAAACCAGCCAGAGAATGTTATACTGAGGATTATAATATTACAAATGAAGAGTATTTAGTCAAGTATACATGGAATATTTATGAAAATTGACCCTGGATCAGGTCATAACACTGTATTCAACAAACTTAAAGAAAATGGTATCATTCCTATAATTTATTAACTTATTATCTGAAGAGACAATAATATAAACCTTTGACAAGATAAATTAAGAGAAAAAATGAGATAAGAAAATATAAGCAATATTAAGAATAAAAGAGGGAAAATAATCTCAGATACTACAAGGATTGAACAGAAAAATAGGACAGTATGAACAATTTTATGCAAATAAATTTGAAAACTTAGATGAAATGGGTAAATTCCTAAGTAAAACTGACTCAAAAAGAAATAAGTGGTTAAAAATCTTACAAGAAAAACATAAAAGCCAGTCAGCTTTACAGATGAATTCTATCAAACATCCAAGGTATAAACAATTCTAATTTTATAGAGTATTCTAATCGCATACAGAGGATAGACAAAAAAGAAACATTCCTTGACTCATTTTATGGGGTTAGATTGGACACCAAAATTAGACAAGGACAGCACAAAAGAAAAATTACAAGCTAATCTTACAAGAATATCATTTTAGCAAAACAAATCCAGCTATAAAAAAAATTATATAAAATGTTGATTAGTTGATTATAAAAAATTATATAAAATGATAAGTTGATTAGTTTAATACTTAAAAATTGGTTAATGTGATTCACTTCATTCATAGGATAAAGGAAAAAATCAGGACCAACTGAACAGATGCAGAAAGAGTAGCCACTAAGATTCAATTTTCATTTAGCCTCAACAAACTAGGACTAGAAGGTTAATTCCTTAATGTGAAAAAAAGCATCTATAAAAATACTTACAAAAAACATCATATTTAATATGATAAAATGTTAAAAGCTTTTATTTTAGGACTGGAAATAAGATAAGGATGCTGGCTATCAACATTTCTATTCAATCTAGTACAGTGTAGTAATAGAAGAACAAGAGGTGACAAGTATAAGGATGGAAAAGAAAAGCATAATTATTTATAGATAATATGAATATTGATACTATCAATATATATAAAAGAGAAATACAGAAAAATTATTAAAATTAATAATAGGATTTAAAAGGGTTAAAATAGCTAAATTTCTGGAATTAATTTACACTAATACAATTTGTGTAACTTATGCCTCTCTGATCTAAAATAATCACGCAGGGCTATTTATATCCTAGAACTTTTATTATTCTTTGTCTAATTTTAGAAACCAGTCTATCGTAACTCTACCAGGCTAGGCCAAAATCAAAGATAAGATGTACTTCTAGGCTTTAAAAGATTTCCATATAACTAAATAAAATCTGCTCAACATGTGGTCAAAAGCATGCTGTCCCAGATCTATGTATAATGCTTTTCTGTAATCTAATAGTTCCATTTGAAATTTTTCTCCTTCAGAAAAAACTAGTTACATGTCAATTATATCTAAATAAAACTGGAAAGATTATTTAATAAAATTTCAATTTTCATCTGTGAAAAAAGGGCAGTGGTAATGCTAAAAAATTCTTCTTCTTTTTCTTTTTTTTAAAAAATGTCTATGACCTAGCACATGTCACACAGGTCTGTCTGAAGTTTGGGCAAGGTCAAGATCTTTCCCATACTGATATTGTTATGAAAAGTGATAGTCGTATGCAATCCATCCATCCATCTATCCATCCAAAGTTTATTCATATCCTACTGACATTGCTGCGTTCCCTAGGGTAAAGGTGAGAACGACAGCTGTGAACATTCAGAAAGTGTGTATCATATACTGCTTTTAAGCACTTTACTTGCATTCACGCAACAATCCTTTGACATAGGTACTTCCTTCATCTACAAATGAGGAAATTGATGCATAAAAGGTTAAGTAATTTTCCCAAGGACATAGGAACAGACAAATAGCAAAACCAGGATTTGAAACCCATTTAACCTACCTGGCTCCAGGTTCTAAGCTCTTGAACCACTAACTGTGTTTCAGTTGTGATCATTTCTATGGAGAACACTAAAATAGGAATACTGGACAAGAGTATAATTTATCAAAAGTGGTCATAAAAGGATGTTTTTGATATCTTACTGCCTATTCAATATTTCCCTTTGAAAAATCTCCTTAAACCTTCTCCTCCAATGTCTCCCAATCTTAGTTAATAATGATTCCATCCTTCAAGTCACTCAGGCCAAAATGTCACCTGATTGGCCAGAATAGGATATGCTTACCTTGAGTAACAACCCTCAAAAGAGTGGCTTGACAAAAGTTTTTCTCTTGCTCATGAGTACACTGCAGCTCTAGGCAGTTAACCTCTAAGTGGTGACTACTACTCCAGCTGCTTTGATCTTGTGAACACAAGGGCTCTGTCAGAGCAAGGGAAAAACCAAAGAAGCATAGAGGGGCTTCACACTGCCTCAACCAAGTAAGCCAAGTAAGGAAGTACTTCCTTATACAATTCATTGGCCATAACTGGTTATGCTTCTCTCTACCACATGTCCTTACTTCTCTCTTCCATGTGTCATTGCTCTTTATCCCATATATCTGTCCTTCTTCCCTCCCTCCCTCCTTTCCATCAGTCATTCTGGAAATACATCCATCCATCCTTTGCTTCTACCATTCAAACTTCATTCCATCCTTCCTTTTCTTTTTCCATTTCTTTCCCTCCAGCCTCCTTTATAGCCTTCTGTCTATCGTGCCTTCTGTACATTCCATCAGTCCTTCTTTTCCTTTATCTAGTCTTATGATTACCATCTACAGGCTAATGACTCCCAATTTTACATGTTCAGCCTACACTTCTACTTTGGTCTCCAGATTTAGTACTCCCACTTCTTTTCTATATTATCTCTTGAATATCTATCCACATTCCAACTATTCCTATCATTTTCACCATTGCCACTCTTATCCGTTGCCATTAATCATCTCTCCTCTAGAGAAGTATAGTAGCTTCCTAAGTGGTCTTCCTATTTCTGCCCTTTGCTTGATACTGATTTTCTATCCCAAAGTCCAAGTGATTGTTTTAAAAGTTAAGGCACATCATGTTCCAAACTCTGCTCAAAGAGAGAAACAAGAGTATATGAAACACAAACTCAAAGGACAGAGAAACAATAATGGACAAAGAGAGATGGAGTGGGGGATGGTAAAAGAGTCAAAAAAAGAGGGGAGGAGTCTTTTGCAGTTTTCACTAACAAAAAAAGGTCAATTTAATTACTAATGAGTATGAATGAACCTCAAACACATTTCATATATACATGATCATAGTTAAAAATACAAAATGTCTTTATGAATGTTTTGTCTTTATGAATACTATATAACTATATACACAACTTTTTCTATGCTTTGAGAGAGAACTATAAGAAGTGAAATTAAATGAACCCAAAGTATTATCCCACCACTTCTTAGTAAAGAAATTCACATTAACTTTTACTCTCTTTAGAGATAATTGAGAGTTAATTACTAGTAATCTAATAAAATGAAGAATTACATATTCTGAGGAGCATTCTTTCATTTATACAATCAACATTTGGGCATGTACACTGGACAGACACACAAAAAAATAAATCTAGAATTCTAGTCCTGGGAGTCTCCAAGTTTAATGACAATAAAGTGTTTAAATTTATTATTATAGTAATTAATACATTGCATTATTGAAGTCTCTATTGTTAAAGGACATATAAAAGGAAGGCAATTATCTTCAAAGTTTTACAAAGATTTTACTAATCTGGGTCTTTTAGTATCTATTATAGCACTTAGTGACAGCAGTTTTAATTAGTCTTTCCTTGAAGTTATCAACTTCTGAGGCTTAAGCTAGTATAAGGCTATGTAATTTATAACTCCTTAATCCTCAAATCACATCAAAATATTTTCAATCTAGGACTTTTACTATTCCATGCATATTTTTAGAAATCACTGCAATGTGATACTATAAGGATAGATCAAAATCATGTTTAAAATCTACTTCTATGCTTTAGAGGATTAAAATGGAACTAAATAAAATCTGTTCAACACAAGTACAAAAGCAAATAACAGAGCTACACATACTGGTTTTCTGATATTCCCACCAGAAAATTCTCTTCTTATAATGCTAATTTTACTCTAGATATAATTCAAGTTTTTCATAAGTTTCACAGTGGCAGGACTGTGAAACAAAACAAGACAAAACAAAACAAAACAAATGCCAAGGAAAAAGACTATGAAGGTGAAAACACTCAGAGCTTGGTTTCTAAATATCCTTCTCTGATAAGAAGAACCAGGGTTCTACAGAGAAGTGGCTGAATCCAGGGCTGAGAAAGGAAAATACAAGACGAACTGCTACATCTCCTGATGCCACAAAGGAAGAGTTCCAGAGAAATAAGATGGGTGTATGTCAAAACATGGATGGGTGCCAAAGCTGAAACAATTTAAACAAAATAAACAATGACAGTAATAGAGTATAACTCAAAAAATAAAACAAGTATTCCTGAGCTCATATTTTTATAAATAAATTATTAAATAAATAAATAAATGGAGGGAAAGGTACAACTCCTCATTACATAATTCCAACTAATAAATATAGAAAAAATGAAAAAAGGATGATTAAAATAGCACATAGAAATTTCTTCAAGCAAGATCCACTAAATCAAGGACAAAGGTGCATCTACCTAAATCAGAATATAATTCTTGGAGGGTCCTCTAGGCCCAAGAGGGTCCAATATCCAGCTTTCAAGATGAAGATGCACAGTTATTTCATCTGCCTGTTTCCAAGTCTTTGACAATTTTTCTGCATTCTGTCATACTGTCAAAGCTCATCCTAACCAGCCTTCTTTAGCGCAATTAAGAAAATTCTTGCTACCTTTGGTTTCTATGACACAGTACTCTCTGGGCTCCTCTTCTACCTTTCTGATTGATTCTCCTCAGTCTCCTTTACCAATGAGTTCTTTTTCATCTTAAATACAGTATTGACCAAGGTTTTGATGGGTCTTATTATATCCAATATCATCAGTCATACTTCACCTATTAATTATATAGGAATTATTCCCATATCCACAGCTCTAAAGTCTATGATCCTCAAACCTGAACTTCTATTTTTTCCATTTCCCAAGTTGATATCTTAGCAGTACTTCGACTTCATCAATGACCTAACCTTTTTAATCTGCGTTCTTATATGACCAGGCATCTGTTGTTTTAAGGCATCCATCCACCTACTTCGCATTCATTTCACTTTAGTTACTTCAGTCCAGTTGAGCTGATCCCACCCGTGAGACACACAACTCCAATTCAGACAACCAGAGGTTCACAATGATTGGTTCAGAAATTGGTCCAAATGGAGCCACTAAAGTGCCATAGACTTTTGTTGAGACTTCTGGGGTATACATATGCTTTTTACCTGCTACTGTTATTGCTATATTTTACCACCAGAGGACAGCCTGTCTGAAAAGCAAATCCAGTGTAAGTGAAGTTTGGAGATGCAAAGTAAGGGATTTAGTCCTAGAGATGTCTTCTGGGCCTAGCATCGATCCATGTCTGCAGCCAATTTTCCTTGGATTGTTCACTTACACTTGCCAATAAACTGTCTTCTTGCTTAGCCTGTTTGAGTCAGGCAGTCACCTAGAGTACTAAACCAAAAGAGTACTAAGCAACACCTCCTGTCTTTCATGTGCCATATGATTCAGTTATATGAACCTCCTCACCAGTACCAGAATACTGTGCCTTCCCTCATTTCATGTCCTCAGTCTCAAATTTTCTTCCCTCTGCCTGAAATTCCCTTCCCTCCATTATCTGTTTATTAAGATCCATCTCATACTTCAAAGTTCAGCTCAAATGCCTCAGGGAAGCAATCCTCCAAGGCTGGGGAAAGAAGCAGAGCACCAAATTACACAAGTGTTTTGAACTTTAACCTAATGGCAAGGAAATGTCAGAAGGATTTTAAATAGTAAAGGACATGATCAGATTTGCAATTTTAAAAGATCACTCCAGTTGCTGTGTAGGGAATGGATTAGAGAAAGGCAAGGGGGGACCCTGATTTGTAAACTACTCAGGTAATCTAGGCAAAATGAATAGTGATAAGGGCTAAATTGGCAATGGAGATAGAAGAATGTATTTTCTGAATAAATTCCTCTGTATACTGTAAATTCCCTGAAAACAGAAAAATTATCTGTTGACTATCATTTTATCCACAGAAGTTAACAAAGTGATTTTCACACAGTAGGCACTCAAATATTTACTGAGTAAATGAATATATAATTAACAATTTAATCTATAAATTAAGCAACTGGCAAATGATAGTATTATTTATAAAAATAGGATACACGGAAAACTCAGTTTTTGTTTTTGAGAGAGAGGTAAGGGAGAATATCTCTTTGAAAAAGTCGCATTTAAGGTAATATAACACATAACACATCTGAATAGACAGGAAATCTATATATTTGGATATGTATTTGGGGATCAGGACAGACATATGGAATGAAGATACTGATTTGCAAATTCTGGGCAAAAAAAAAAATGGTAACTGACTTTACAAAGACAGATGAGAATGTCTAGCAACGATATAAAATGAAGAAGGTGGATATTACATACCTAAGAGGTATTTAAGGGTTGAACAGAAAAGAGAAGTCAAGGAAGAACACTAATAGGTCTGGCAGAAAAACAAACATAGGAGGGTCCTCTAAAAGAAGGAGAAAGAAGAAAAAGAAGGTGTGGCTGAACATAGTAAAAAGTCAAGGAATGAAAGTCTAAAAGTATTCTTTGGATGAAAACAGTTTTGGTGAAGTAGGCGGGGGAGTGGAATGACAATAGTTTGGAGTAGGTTCAAGGTTGAGTGGAAGATAAAGAAATGAAGTCAGCCAGTATTAGACATTTTGTTCATGAAGTTTCATGATAAGGGAACTGAGAAACATAGTTGCAGGAGAGTAACCCAGTCAAGGGTAGGTCTGTTTCTCTGCTTTTTTTTTTTTTTTTTTAAATAGAGCTTGGACTTAGAACATGTTTAAATGTTGACTCGCAGCAACCTAAAAAGAGGTTGAAGAAAAAGTGAAAGACAATAATAAAAAATGAGTTCCACTATGTATATATATAAAACATCATGTGCACCTTGAATACTGTATATATAAATTAATTTGTCAATTATACCTCAATAAAGCTGGAACAAATATGAGCAAAGTTTTTAAAATGTGGTATAAAAAGATTGGTTTTGAATAGAGGAACCAATATCTCTTCCACAGAAATCATGCAGTAGCAGGACAGAATGGGTGAATAGGTAGGTACAAATCATTAGATGTTCCTTCTCAATCTCCTATGCTGGATCTTCCATAGCTCCACAAGTTCTACATATTAGAGTACCCAAGGACCTCTTCTCTTTTCTATCTACTCTCACTTCCTTAATTAAGTTATCATTTAGTTTCACAGCTCCACTAGAATGTAGCTTCAAGAGGTCGTGATTTATTGATTGAGTGATTGATTGATTTAGCTATTTTATTTGTACTGAATGCCCGGCACCTAAAACAGTGACTGGCATGCATCAGGTGCATGACAAATATATGTTCAATAAATGAATGAATGAATGAATAGCTTTAAATATTAACTGTAAACTGATGACTCTCCAATTTATACCTTCTGCCTAGCTCCCTGTTCTGAACTCCAATTGCCTATCTCCACTTGGATGAGTAACAAACATCTCAAACTTAACCAAGTTCAAAAGACAACTCCAATCCCCCTCCCCAATGACTTTCCTGACTTCACTTTCTTAGCAAAGTGTAACTCCATCCTTCTAGTTCTTCAAGCCAAAAATTTTGAAATCATTCCTTATTCCTCTTTTTTCTCTCACACCACATATTCAATCTATCAACAAATACTGAGAATTCTTCCTTCAAAATATATTCAGAATCTTTTGACTATTTCTCACCAAATCCACCACTATCATTATGATCCATCTGGATGGATGCAAGCAACAGCCTTCTAAATGGTCTTCCTGCTTTTTGTCCACCTGTATCCCTCCAATTCAGTCTGTTCTCATAGCCAGAGAAAATTTTGTCAAACTTAAGTCAGATCATGTTACTTCTCTGCTCATAATCCTGCAATTATTCTCATTTTGCTCTGAGTAAAAGCCCAAATCTTGACAACTGTCCATAAAGCTCTACTCAATCTGGCCCTATTACATCTCTGACCTCATCTACTACTTTTCCTCTCACTTAATCTGCTCCAGTCATGTTGGCTTCTTCTGCTGTTTCTTCCGAAGATTAAGTACTTTTCCAACCTCAGGGTCTTTGCCTTTATGATCTCTCTGTCTGGAATGCCTTTCCCCTAGATATCCGCAATCCACATTTGCTTCATCATCTTGTTCAACTGCCACCTTCTCTGAGTTTTTCCCAATCACCACATTTAAAATTAAGACTCTAATCCCACGCCCCTTGTATTCTTTATTCCCTTTTTCTGCTCTGTATTTCTCTACAGCATTTATCACCACCAAATACTAGATATCTTACTTTCTGGGACATATGCTCAAAAAGAACAAGAATTTTTGTCTTTTTCCCCCCCACTGCTATATCCCTGGTGTTTAAAACAGTGCCTGGTATGAAGCAGAACACTTTCATTTCCACCAGGGGATTTAACAATCATCTAACCTGGTATTTCAGGAAAAGATCATCAAACTTCTCTAAAGTTTCTTCCACTACTCTGATCCCTAGAAGGATTATACTTTGCCTAGAAAGAAAAACTGTGCTTTGTACAGTCGGCCACAAGGAGGAGTTGAGAGGAAGAGCTAAGCAAAGAAAAACCAGATAACGTTTCCCTTGCTTTTCCCAAGGCAACCTCAAGGTGGGAGAAAACTGGATTGGGAGGCAATTGTACTGAATGAATGATTTTCTCCATACTATGACTTACTGAGACACATACACACACGTAAACATTAAAAACCACAATCCTTTCGAATGCCACAAAGAGGCCAAGGAAATCAACCCACGGGACACGGAGACATGGGAGAGTGTTTCGTTAATTCCACCACTAAGAACTCCCCATAAATCCACGGGGAAGAGTTCCCATTAGCGCAGATACGTAATTCACACACGGAGGCCAAGGAGTTCCAGGCTGCCAGCACTTTCTAGCCAGAAGACTATTAAGTCCATTCTATTTCATACTTAAAGCATCTACAAGTCTTAAAACAGCCGAAGCATGGCGGTCCCAGGTCTAAGTTCTCATACTGAGCCGATCGCATGTCAAGTCTTGATTTATTAAACGCGGAAATCAATGTCTCCCAGGATTTTGACTTACCGCCACCTGTTGATCCCCACATTGGAGGAGCCCGCGAACCAGGGGTCGAGGATGTAGACGCAGCGGATGGTGTCGGCGCCCTGAATGCACTCCTTCAGGGCGGGGTTGTCGTGAAGCCGGAGCCCCTTTCGGAACCAGTGCACTGCGTTTACCCCCATGCCGGGGTCGCGGCGGGCGGCGGGCCACCGCCGACTTCCTCCACAGAGAAATTCAAAGAACGAGGGTCCGGCTCATACCCGACACCACGGCTTCCAGGAGAATCGCCGCGCCCAAGGAGTGAGGACAGGGCGGCAGATGGGGGAAAGGAAAAAATGAGTCGGAGGAGGCGACCCGAGAGGGAGAGGGCGCTGGAGGCGCAGCTGGAAGGATGAATGGAGATTGCCCAGTCAGCGGAGTCCAGGTGTGACGCCCTTTAGGAGCCAAAGCCCGCCGCGATCGCCTGGACGAGACGCATAACTTCGAAGGCCTCCGACCCTAAG
This sequence comes from Macroglossus sobrinus, assembly GCA_004027375.1. Taxonomy (NCBI): domain Eukaryota; kingdom Metazoa; phylum Chordata; class Mammalia; order Chiroptera; family Pteropodidae; genus Macroglossus; species Macroglossus sobrinus. Next base: position 514,326 of record PVKZ01000518.1, read on the forward strand.
AGGATGAGCAAGTTCCAGGACCCGGAGCCGCCACGACAGACCGAACCGGCACCCGCAGCTCCAGGAGGTTCGTCACGGAAACCTCGCCCCACGGAGGCGGCCCCCGAAGAGAAAGCGGCCCGCCGGAGGCAAGCCACGAATAGGGATGAGCGAGGATTCAGCCACCGAGGGCCACGATGCCTCTCAGCCCGGAGACAGGCGTGAGGACGGAGCACGGAGTACGCAGGCGACGGTCGAGGCCGCTGGACTGTTGCCGGCCGGTGACGGATCCGAGATGGCCCGGGTGACTCCACCACCACCGCCGCCGCGTCAGCTGCCTCGGCCCCGCCTCCGGCTCCTCATTGGAGGGCGCGCCCACCACGTGACCACCGGCACCTCACGTTTCTGAAGTGTGTTTACTACAGCGCCTCTAACTGGGGAGTGTGCTCGCGCTTCAGTCGCTTCTGGAGGGAAGCAGCCCTGCGATCTCAAAACCGTCGATCCTCGCCCAGACACTAGGCTCTCTGTTTCTGCTCCTTTTCTCCGCGGACTGGTCACGGTTGTCTGGAAGCGGCCCCAGTGATCACAGGCCCCACGTGAGGGAATGCTTAGCCCCGCCTCCGGGGGCCGTGAGCGTTCACCATTGGCTGAGGTTTGCCGAGACCCGGATGAGCACGGGGATGCGGGGAGCTCGCGAGCGCGCGCTTTGCTCAGGAAGGTGCGCGTGCGCTCTCGCTGCAATCCGGAGGGAAGTAGGGCGGCGCCGGCGGGCGGGTGCGCGCTGGGGGCTCTGTTGTGTGGTCCCCCGAAGGCCCGAAAGAGGCCTGGTTTCCACCAAAAGTCAGAGAGGCAACCGGCGGGGAGTGAGGGCAGGATGGAGTGAAGAAGAGTAGGAGGGTCCACGACGACTTTGGTCGCAAACCATGTTCTTCAATCCAGCTTTGTGCAGAGAGAACCCTACTTTCGAGTGTGTGGAGTTCGCGCCCCTTCCATTCTTCGGGATCTCTTCACGCTGTACCCTTGGACTATGCTCTTGGGAATAGGGATAATTAGCAAGGCAGGTGTGAAGCATTCCTAGACTTCTTGTAATTCCCTAATACTAGCGATATATCATCAGTATGTCAGCCTTAATCTCTTGTAGTTCGTGCATTTTACAGGAATCTTCCTGGTGGGGCCATTTCCAAGGAGAATGACCTGTAGGCCATGCCATTCTCTATTCATGTGATGCCCTTATATTTATTCAACAATTACTTAATGGTCCAGACACTCTTCAAAATGCTGGAGATACAGGAGAGAAGACAATAGGCAAAAATCCTAGCCCTCTGTGGAATGATGCCCTCTCTTTACAATCTGCATCTCTTAACCTTTACATATGCCATTTTTTCCTCTGAAATGCTCTTCTATGGAATCTGCTGCTCACTACAACTACCTTTGCCCTACCTCGTATATGTCTACACATTCCTTTAAGCTCACATGAGCTACCTAATTTGTGTAAATACTCCTCTCTTCTCCAGGGTAAATTTAGGACCGTGCCCAGCCCCCCAGGCATTTCTCTGATACATCACTCATCACACTATTGTGAAGACTGAATGATAAGTGCCTACTTTAACACCTAGCATGAAGTAGATACTCAATAATTGTACTTATTATCACATAATGTGTCTCTGATTTCCTCTAAAGTCTGACTTCTAAAGGATGGGAGATCCTGGGAGTTCATTTTTTGCATCATCAATACCCAGTACCGAACCTGACACATATGCATTCAAATGTGTATTGAATTAATAAATTAATAAATGCTGTTTGCCATCAATGTGTTTGGTAAGGTTAAAAGGAGGAAGGATATGATAATTATTACTGGTTAAATTGTGGCCTTCTAAAATTCATATAGCCCCTAGTACCTGTGAATGTGACCTTATTTGGAAATAAGATCAGGTTCAGTTCATTAGGGTGGACCCTAATCAATATGACTGATGTCCTTATAAAGGGAAACTTGGACACAGATGCCACACAAGAGGAGAATTTCATGTGAAGATTGGAATTATGCAAGGAACTATGTACTCAAGGCTAAAAGATCAGTCTGATACAGATTCTCCCTCATACATTCAGAGGGCACATGGCCCTGCCAACACTTCGATTTCAGACTTCTGGCCTCCAGAACTATGAGACAATAAATTCCTGCTGCTCTAAGTCACTCATTTTGTGGTACTTTGTCACAGCAGCACTAGCAAACTAATAACAGTAATATAAATTCAACCGTCTTGAGAGCCGATATGTCTGGATCATCTTCCCTAGCCTTTCTTCTATTGCCACATGGAGGGCACAGCAGCCTTTCTTTGGTTTCTTAAAAACATTTTAATTTTATATAAGAAAACTCTTTGTTCACCATAAAGTTATTAGACAGATACTTATTTTTTATCGATGGAGATGAGCCTTGGGTGATTATCACTCAGAGGATGTGATATACAGAGCTGTGACCTCACTTAGATTGCCTCACACTCCAGGGCCTATTGTACTTTTTTTAAAATACAGGGTTTTATATTTCATTTTAGGCTATTTGAAAGTGTCTAAAGACAATTATTTTTAAGTATCCAAATGAAACTGGGAAGTAGAGAAAGAATATTGATTTGTATAGAGTTGACATGTTTGCTGATTGTTCATTCAATAAAGATGGATTTTTTTTAACAGACAGCTGTGTGTGGGTGTGTGTGTAACTTTCATTTACATGAAAGTACTAATTTATTATAAAAGTGTCAGTACTGTAAACTGTGCATTCCACAAAGACCGAAGAGTTTTTATGGCATGTAAATAGTTACTTTAATATACCTTTGTTATTGGGGAGGAGTAACCATTTAATAATAGCTATGATTTATTGAGCACCTACTGTGTGCCTTGTGCTTTATAGAGGTTATTATTAACCCTCACAATAATCTTTTGAGGCCGCTAATTATTTAATACTAATTTATGCCAACTTTACCTGACACTAAAACTCAGAAATATAAATAAGTCATAAAACTAGATAAAAGACTAAGACTGAATCTAAGCTTGCTTTATATCATATACTGCCCTCACTGAAACTACCACTCTCCTTCCTTTTCAGAGTGAGTATTTATGTATAAAATGGGAAAGAGAAATGGGGAGCATTGTCAGGAATCTCATGAAATTCTGGTTGACCCTATCATCATGGTGGTAGAAAGAGTTTGAGGCTGGGTTATATCTCCTCTCACTGTTAATTATTTGATGATTTTTAGCCAGTCATCTAGGCTTTTGTGATCTAATTAATTCATCTATAAAATGAGGAGATTGAACTAGATGACTTCTAAGTTTTCTATGCTATTTTTAAAATTCTAGGATTCTGTGAACACATCCTAGCCATGGGCTCAAAAATATCTAAGAGTTCTGTTAAACATTCTTTTAACTGCCAACAATGATAGAAAAATAAATATCTCTTCAATTTCACGAGCACCCTTGATAAAAGTGTGTCAGCCTCTAAACCGAAAGCCTGTTTTCTCTCTTGACCCTATCTCGCAGGAGTTGTTTTTGGCATGTGCTATCAACACACAAATAATGAAGAAGTAGACAGTGCGATCAACTCATTTAGTGTTGATGTGGTGAGACTGTTAAGCTGGTAGACCTTGACAGAGGGACCCCCAACGCTAGAGTCTTTGAGGATTGAATTTAAATGTGTTGAAGGATCACTATTTTTAAAAAAGTAAATTATGACTCTCAAGAAGAATCCAAAGAGTGGTTACATATATAGGCCATCAGGAATGTTAAAAATGAGTTTGCTTAATATATGCAAAACTGGATTCCTCTACAGAGGGGTGAGGGAATAAATAATCAATTGCACTTTCACAGGACAAAATACATTTGCATGTCCATGGACAATTCATTTGCATCGCTATCAATTATCTACAATTTAGGAGTTGTAAAACAGTTCAAAGAAAATAAATGGGCAGAGAATAGCTTGAGGGGTGCACTAGACAAGAGATCCAGCAATCTTTTTTGCTTGTTTCAAAGTCATTTATGATTTTTGTTGCCTTCTTCTCAGAGAGGTCATCTAATTGGCCCGTTTTAAAAAGGGCTCCTTCTTTGACTCTATCATAGTTTCTTATTTATTTTCATCACAGATTAATATGATCTGTATTTTTTTTTTTTACTTACTATCAATCTATGCCTGCCTCCACCCCGAACGCAAGCTCCAGAAGGGTAGAGATTTGGGTATATCAGGTTCCTCATTATATCATTAGCGCTTCGTCACAGTGTCAGGTCCTCAGTGGACTCTGAATTCATGTTCTTCTTGAGACCATGGTAACAGCCAATTGTTCCCATGGACACCATACTTCATCCACACATTAGTTATTAATTTATCGTCTCTCAGCTCCAAATTTACCAGAGGGGGCCTCTTCTGGGTTCTGTTAACTTGTTTTCTTTCCTTGCTCCTACTCCACTGTTGCCAGAGGTGCTTGGGGTGGGGACACTGTGGCGATCGATCACTTCGATCGAGCTTCAATGGCATCCCTGCTGGTGGGTTCCTGGTGAGTCTTGAAGGTATCCCAGCAGGCAGCTACCCTGCCTCAGCCCACCTGCATTCTGGTCAGGTGTTTCCTGTCCCCTGGGCACTCCCACCATGCCTTTCCCACCAGCCTTGGCTTCAACAGTGAGATTAACGCTGGCCCAACTTCTTCAGTCAACTTCTTCACCAACTAGCCATCTCAGATTCCACAGAGATCTGAACCCAGTCTTGGAGACGACCCCTGGCATGCTCCCTTTTAAGTTTGTACTTCCTCGAGTACTCTCCCTTTGTCATGGGGTATTCTTCATAGTTCCCTTCTCCCTTTATAATTAATCCCTGTGAAAATTAAAAATCATTTTTTATGAAACATTCTCTGTTGGATTTACTGTATGGTTTTAGTCTCCTCATGGACACTGACGAATACGATCCATATATCCACAAAGATATACTTGTAAACGATTTTCTTTCTTGTTCTTATCCTTTTTCTTGACCAAGTATATTTAGAAAGTGTAAATAGTTACAAATGTGGCAACATGATATTGTGAAATATTAACCGATGTTTCTTCCACAGATCTTTTTTTGTCCTGTAACCATTCCCATTCAGGTCACTGAATGTGAGTCCTCTGTTGCCTCAGAGGGGCAGAACCAGAGGACAAAGGTAGTCCAACATTTTTGTTCTAAATTTGAGAGACTTGATCTGGATGTAAATCAGGAAAGATTTGCTGCTCTCCACCCCTTCCCCCAACACAATACAACAATTCTCTAAGCTGAGTTGGAACATGAGCGCAAGGAAAACAAGATAGATAAGCATCAAATCTTTTCTAAAATGAGAAAGAGTATCTCATTTGTCTCTATTTAGTATTAGCTCCAGAGTCTCAGGTAAGCTTAGGGCATTCTGAGAGTAGAAGAAACTTGTGCCAACTTCTCATCTGAAATCTGGAGTTTCACTCCCATGGAAGACCCCATACCACTTTACTGTGGCCCAGCACAAAAGCCTGTGAGGGATGCTATCGGACAGAGGGGGCCTGGGAAGACTAAGAGAACAGCTGGACTTTTCTAGATATCTCCTCTTCCACAGAGGGCTGCAAAAGTTAGCTGAAAGAGAAAACTAGAAAGAGAAACCAGGGGAAAAGTGAGAGGGGAGGAGAGAGAGAAATGACACGCTCTAGTGTCTCTTTTTTATAAGGACACTAATCTCATTGGATTAGAACCCACCTGTATGACCTTACTTAACCTTGATCATCTCCTTAAAGACCCTGTCTCCAAATACAGTCACAGTGGGGGTTAGGTCTTCAACACTTGAATTTGAGTGGAGACACAATTCAGTTCATAACAATATGTCTTTCCCTACTCTGTAGAGCAAGCCCCATGCTGTGGGCTGAATGTTTGTGTCCCTCCCCACCCCTACACTTCATAGGTTGAAATCCTAACCCCCAGAGGTGATGGTATTAGCAGGCCAGGCCTTTGGGAGGTGCATTTAGCCTCAGGAATGGGATCAGTGCTTTATAAAGGAGGCTCCAGAAAGCTCCCTGGCTCCTTCCAACATATGAGGACATAGTAAGAAGTCAGCAGTCTATAATCCAGAAGTGGGCCTTTGCCAGAACCTGAGCATGCTGGCACCCGTATCTCAGAATTCTAGCCTCTAGTAGTATAAGGGATACATTTTTGTTGCTTAAAAGCCACCCAGTCTGTGATATTTTGTCATAGCAGCCAGAATAGACTAAGATACCACACAATATTAAGTGAATGAATGGATAAATACTCAAATACCATTAATAATACCCATATTGATGGAGTCCTTAGAATGTGCCAGACATAGAACTACTGTTTTAGTCATTATGCTAGGTACTTTAAATACATGGTCTCGTTTAATTTTCACAACAGCCCCAGGAGATAAATATTACTATTTCCGTTTTACAGATGAGAACACTGGGGCCCAGAATAGTTAGGTCCTCATAATTTGCCCTGAAAAGTGAAAAAGGCAGAAAAAAGCCCAGGCTCTCCCTACTCCAAAGGCTATGGGTTACCCAGCATGCTCTACTGCTTTCACTGCACTGGCATGTGGGTGCTTCCACCCAGGTGCAAAATAAGGGCTCTCAGAGAGTGAGGAAGGGTTGAATAATTCTGGTTAGGATGAATCTGGGTAGGCTTTTTGTGGAAAGTAGTACTTGCACTAGAAAATTTTTTTAAAAATTTTAATTTAAAAGAATAGAGGGAAGGATTCCAAAGGCGTAGATGATTGTGCAACATCAGGCAATATATTTATTTCAGATGTTCATGGAATGAAATAAGTACACACAAGAAAAAAAAAGTTAGCGGGGACAAATTGAAAACCTAATGGACAGTGACGGAAACCTAAAGGATATTTGTTATAACTGCAACATCAACACAGCCTGTTAGTGTGAAAGAGAGCAGTGATGGAAAGAAATGGCAGAAGGGTATCCCCGAGTTGTGCTGCGTGTTACTCAGTGTTAAGGGCTGTGCTCTTAAAGAGCCCTTCTCCGGTGGCGCTTGAGAATTCAGTGGGGAATAAACTAGCCACTCCAGACACGGGAGGGGGGAGGGGTGTTGTATTGAGACAGAAGCACTTGGAGAAGGGCCAAGGTAAAGAAATGGATTTAGGAGTTGCTTCATAAGTTCACCAAGGCCAAAAAGGACTGCTAGGAGCTCTCTAAAGAAAATACGCACAAATGACAAGCATTATGAGCTCAAGGCACAAGAACAATTCTTCTGTTCTTAAAGCTAGATTTTTAAGCAACAATACTTAGCCAACAAGACTGAGGCAAATCAGAGGAGGCAAGATATACAGTATATGTATGTTGGGATGAGGACAGAACCTTCCCATCCAGACACTTCCCTGGCCCCAACCGCTCAGAATCCCTGGAAAGCAAAGAAGTTGTCTGGGGCTGGTAGTGCCATCTGGTGGCTATCTCAAGAAGTACAAACAGTTCCACAAGAATCCATACATTCGTTCAGAGAAATTCTGCAAAGAGGCACAGTTAAAACAATAAGGCTTATGGAAAGTATTTGGTTGAGAGAGACCCCTTAAAATGTGTGCAACTTAATACAGAACCTAACACAATAACAGTGCAATTAACAGATAAATTTAATCTCTAATAAATGAATAAGTAATTAAATAAATATAGGGCTTTACTTTAAAAAAAAAGTGAAGCTAGCTTGATGTAAACAGGTCTAAGAACAAATTTTGGCTATTGATTTATGGAGACAGAATTCAACAAACAAAGATCAGGTAGAATTTCACCTCTGTGGCAGGATGTGGTTAGGTCAAAACAAGAGAATGACGGGATGAACCATGGATAATCTATACAGTACTATATTCCTCTGTGACTTGCTGCGTTCAGCTGTTGTTACTTAGTGAAAGAAAGTGGAACAAAACATTGACCTATTGGGTGAAATTGCCTATGAGTCAACACAACTTTTGTCTTTAGCTGACAACATTTCTTTATTTACCAATCACATACAGATAATTTGCATACCAGAAACAGCTATTGTTACAGAAGAGCTTGTAAGTCACTTTCCTTCTCTAATACTCAAGGGGACATTGACCTACTAGAGCATTGTGCCACCAATCTCCTTCCCACAACCCCCTCACATTTTCTCCAGTCTTAGAAACTTAATTCCACCTCAGGCAATCTCTTCATCACTCTTATTTAGCTGATATGAATCACAGTTCACCAAGCCAGGTGTAGAGAAAAATAATTTTTACAAATCAGCTTAATTTCTCATGTCATGCTCCAAGTTGGCAGAAAATCTATCACCGTCATTTTGGGAGCTTACCTCTCACTTCCTGGGTGTCATGGCAAGGTTACTGAGGCCTGACACAGTGCTCACTTTTTGGTGGCCCTCAGTTGTCCATAGTGGCCTCTGTAGAGATGGCTATTGTCTCTCTTACATGGTCCTTTCAGAGCTGGGTACAGTCTGCTGATTTTTGTGCCTCACAGAAACTCACTTTTTATTGCTGGAATCTCCCTCAGCCAGACAGCCATCCTCCAAGGTCACCATTCCACTCCTCTGGGGCCTTGTCATCAAACTGGGACACTGACACGGAGGTGTATGGGACCCCTGCTCTTCCCTACTATTAGGGAACATCTCTTCTTATTCACTGGTGATCTGAACCCCCGCTGCTCTGAGATACCTTTTTCTACCCACACATCCTAAACTCCTTCTTACCAATTAAGAATATTTTAATTGTAAGTAACAGAAAGTACAGCTCAAACTGAGTTAAAAGAAAATGTTGGCTTAAATGACTGAAAATCTAGACATAGGGCTGGTCAGGGTGGGATCAATTTGATCAGTCAAAAAAAAAATGGATTGAAATATATCTCTACATTCCAGGCCCTGTTCTAAGCGCTGGGGACGCAGGGATGAGCAAGGGATCCTCTGGCCCAGTCAAGGTGCCACGTGGTCCAGAGACAGCTGTCCTCATACTTGTGAGCAGATTAATGATTACTGTTGTTTTAAGCCACTAAATTTTGATGTGGTTTACTACACAGCTGTGGTAACTAGGCCACTGTGAGCACAAAAGAAATTCTGGTATTTATTGATAAAGGTAAGACTGATGCCAATGAAACACTTTTATCAAGGACAAGGAAAGGTATACATTTTGAAATTAGAAAATAATGACAATAACAATAATAATATCTGTCCCAAACAACTGTCAGATCCCTGTCAGATCCCTGTGAGTTCTTACCTGCTCTGCCTGAATCCAGTGAACCACCTTTCCCAGGCTCCTCAGCCTCTGGCTTCCAGGTAGATTTGGCCAGTGAAGGCACTGGCATCAGACTTCAAGGTAGGAGGGAGCAGCCAGGGTTTGTCCTCACCTCCCACACCCTCAGCCACCACTATCTCTTGTGCCATCGTTCCAGGCAGTGGCTGTGATTCCTCTACCAGTTCTATCACCAGCTGGACAGCCTCTTTCTCAGCGGCGACAGTTTCTGCCTGGTAACCCCTACTGTGGTTCTGGCTCCACCTGTCTCCTGGGCTCTGACAAGACGTTTTCTTCATGTGCTCCTTCAGGCCCAAGGATGGCGGCCACTTCCTGCTGTAACTGACCTCTGGGTCATCCCACCAGACTGCTTGGCTTCTCAGCTCTTTCATCACCAGTTTCTTTTGCTATTTTCTCTTTCTTTGAAAGACTTAAAAGTGGTTCCAATTTCCTTGTTGGGCCCTGATTGATTCAACCACTAACATTTATTGGTGTATTCTAGAAATGACCCTATTTGGAGGCTACTGTTGGCTTGGTATTCCAGACGAGGCAACGAAGGCAAGGAGAGAGGCAGCTGCCCAAGGTCACACACTCGAACTCAGTGCTGTTAATGTCTATAATCAGTGAAGTAGAAATTATTATTTTAATTAAAGTTTAAATATTATGGAAGTCACTGTTAGGGGACTCAGGAGGGTCTGGAAACGTCTGTTATTTGATCTGGGGTTGGTTCACGAGTACTCACTCTGTGAACACTAGTGGAGCTGTACGCTGATTGGGGAACTTTTCTGTACGTTACACTTCAATACAAAGGACATTCTCTAGATCGATGTCAATACTGAATTCTTCAGAAATCTTCATTTGATGCCTATATAAACCTGTTTGTCTTAAATGCTAATTTCAAGATACACTATTCATTAATTTTCAAGAATAGAGTTTCAATGTCAATTCAAGTCCACATCATAGATCGTTTTTGTGGAACAATTATGTGCCAGACATATGCTAGGTTTGGGGAACATAACTCAACACAAACACTGTCCTTGCTCCCTGGGGGAGCGCAATGGGGAAGATCACATTGAAAAGCTATCACAACCCGGATGCATTTCCTACCAAGAGGAAGCTCATTAGAATATGGGAGCTTATAAAGGAGTTAACTCAAGTGAAATTGAAACTAAGACCTGAGGAGCATGGGGAGGAAAGGGTAAAGGTCATGCATTGAAAGAAAGCCGAAGTGAAAGGCTACCCAGGAGTAGATTGAGCAAGGCAGGGAATGGTTGGGTGAAAAAGGTTATAGTCAGTTAAATCATGGCCAGCAAAGGCCATGTTTTAGAAATGAAATTTCTGATTGTAAAAGGTTATCAGTGGTTATTCAATGGCTCTCAGGCCTGCTTGCACAGAAGTATTAGAGAACAAAATCTATATTCAGGGGTTCCCCTTGGGATATCAGGAAGTCAGAAATAGGTGTTTCCATGTAGCAGTGAGATGAGGCCTTAACCACCGCATTGGCAGAGGTTATAGCAAATCCAGGACAGGGGTTGGAAGTGGGGAGTCTTGGAGTAGAGGTTCCATGCCTCAGGCCACCGTCACTATTACGCCCCTCCTCCTGAGCACACACCTCCTGATGTCCACCAGCTCTTCTCCTCTCCCATTACACACAAATGGCCAGAGTCTTCCCTTCCCAGCCAGGCCCTCGGTCTCGGCATTCCTCCTTAAAACAGAATGCAGTGTCACAGCATTTTTGGGACTCATTCCTTCCTTAAAGCAAACACATGTCGTAGGTAAGACTTAAAGACTGTACAGATAGCAAAGACAAAAATGTGAAAATAATGCACAATGCAATCAAGCAGTAAAAAGCTAGTTGAATCCATTTAAAGTGGCGAAGCAATGTGAGGGATGGGGTGGGTTGCAGACTCAATTAGGAGCAAAAATTAAAAAAAAATTTTTTTAAATGAGATAAATGGTGTAACTTAAACCCAGAAGATGGGTTCTACAAAACCAACCATTTCCAATGGAAATGGTTTGGACTTAAAGCCCCAAGTCGGAATAAGTGACTAATTTTTTAAATGCAAATGCATCTATTTTTGGTGTTGGAAAAATAACTCTGGAATTCAGATCCTGCCTTGGGCCAAAAATTTCTGGCAAGAAATCAATGCAACTTATTTGGGATGTGAACATCAACTCATTTTGAGATGCTATAACTGTTCCCTTAGTTGTAATGTATGCTTGTATATGTATTTTAGTCCTGGGAAGATTGACAATTACATATAGAAATATCAAGAGACCAAATCTACAGTATTAACACTTTTGTATTAAATTTAGAAACAAGGATCTGTATGTATTTGGTATTCACAATATTTATAGTGTTCAAAATAATTGGGTATAAGAGAATAACTGAGTAGTTGACTTCAGATTTATAATTTATTGCTGAAAGGTGTAAGAGGATTTTATGGTTTGCAAGCAGTATAACAGTGGAATGTTTAAGAGATTCATTATATTTATAAAATTAATTTAGTCTGTAAGTACTTGAGAATGTTTTGCTTGTCAGAGTAGGTGATTAATGTGCTTTAAAAAAGAAAATTGAATATGTTAAATTTATTAATGCAGTTTAAAACGTTTATGGGAAATTTAATTAAACTAAGCTTGTAAACATAACTGGTTGAAGGGAGTTTAGTTTGTTTGGCTTGAGACTATTAATCAAAGCCCCCTTATTAAAACGTACTAGACTTAATAGAATAATATGATTTGTATATTAACTTAAAGGCTTAAGGGAAACTAGACTTTAAATTTTATCATTTAAAAAAACTGAATGTAAGTTTAAAAATAATCATTTCTGTACATATCACCAAACTTCTACCTCTCTTTCTCCATGGGCACTAAGCTAAAAGAAGAGTTCATTTGTTTTCCCAAGAGCTTATACTATTAGCATGATTGGTGAGAAGAAAAAAAAAGAAGCTTAACAGTTCCTAGCTGCAAGGAAGTCCTAAGACTTCAGGAGAAGAAAATTGGGAGAATGAAGAGGAAAGGAGAGCTTCTGAGATCATGAGGCCAAGTTAGCTAGACCAGCTTTTCCTACAGGACCATTTATGTATAAGAAATACACATTAGTTGTAGCTTCCTATGATGAAGGCTCTCTTAAACAATGTAACAGTATTGTTTCCTATGATTTTTTAGTTTAAATGTAATTTATTTTAGCTACAGCATGAATTAAATAGGCTTGGGGAACTAGCCTGGAAACTTAACTGTTGACAACATTGTTTTGATTGAAACAGAATTCTGTAACATTTTAGAACATTTAAAACATGAAACCGTTGGAAGTTTGAAGTCACATATTGACTTTTACAAATGAGAGAAAAATGCAAGAATATCCAGGGGGAGTATTCTGAACTAACTACAAATGAGTTTCCCTGAAAGATAATGATCTATACTTTTGTGTCTGGCCCATTTTAGAGTCTGCAAGAGCCAGTGTTATGTTGCTGCTCTCATTTTAGCTTTCCAAGGACTGTAACTAATTTTAAAGGTTATTAATTAATGTGGCAAAGTGATATCGTGAAAGGTTAACCATAGTGTTCTCTCTCCTGACCCCCTCCAAAATATCCTTTGAATCTCTTCACATTTATCAGTTTATTTTTAGGTGGTTCAGCCTCTCAACCAGACCACACCATTTCAGTTGCCCCAAAGGGAACGAGGCTCAGTGGGGCTAATGGAACACAGCTTTCAAATTCTTGGGTTTAAGTAAAGAGCACAACAAACAAGTAGACAAAATACAAACAAACAAACCAAAAGCTCAGACAAAGGTTTCAGGAGCAGAATTAATTTCACCTGTCAGGTAATCAAGGTCAACATCAACAGTCATACATCATGTTGATAGTATGTATCCTTGGTATGATGTGATAAAAATGGCATTTTATACCTCTGTGATCTTTCTCACAAGTACCTACAACCCCAATCTGATTGTAAGAAAAACATCAGACAAATTCTAGTAGCTGAACATTCTGTAATACACCTGATGAACAATCCTCAAAACTCTCAAGGTCGTCAAAAACAAGAAAAGTCTGAGAAACTGTCACAGCCAAGAGGAGCCCAAGAAGACATCACAACGAATTGTAATGTTATATGCTGGAATAGATACTGCAACAGAAAAGGGACATTAGATAAAAACTAAGGAACTGTGAATAAATTTTGCACTCCAGTTGATAATAACATGTCAATGTTGGTTTAGTATTTGTAACAAATACACCCTAGTAATGTAAGATGTAAATAATAGGGAAACTGGGTGTCTGCAGAGGCATATGAAACTCTTTGTATTATCTGCTCATTTTTTTCTGTAAATCTAAAGCTGTTCTAAAAATTGTCTTTGCATTAAAAAAGAAAGTCAGGAGGCTGGTAACACATGGTAGGCAGTATTGAGTTGGAATTGGGCCAGGAAACATGAAAAGCCATCTGAGGTAACCAGCAAAGCCCTATTTCTTACTCTGGTAGTAGTTACACAGGTGCTCACCTTATAATAATTCATTAAGCTATACACTTGTTCTATGAGGTTTTCAGTACCTATGTTCTTATTTTTCTTACAATATGGAAGTTAAACACAAATAAACCCCAAATTAACTTCACCTGTTTCTTTTTACTTTTTTTTTTTAATGTGGCTACTAGAAAATTTTTAATTACATTTGTGACTCACATATTTTTTATTGGGGAGCTCTTCCTTAGAAGCGTCCAGGGTCAGAATACCGTTGCATTTCGCCTTTGTATGAACCTTTCATGCAAGATGCTTGCCAGGCTCTATAAGGATAGTGAGCAGGGACTTCACTGAAATTACAGGGACTGTATGATTTTTTTCGTGTGTGTCTGCTTGCCGGTAAATGTTCGCTCACGTTGCTTTCATTGTACCGTATCAACGATAGAAAAGACAAATTAACTCTGGGTAGTTTGCAGGGGAGAACAAGTACAATTTCCAGAGTTTCCACAAAAGGCTTAAAAATGAGCTGAGAGAGACACGGAGCTTGCAGAAAAACTCTCAGTTCCAGAAAGCGGTTGATACAAGAAAGCCGAGGCCACCTGGGGCACAGCTGCCTCAACAGAAGCAGCCTGGAAGAAGGCCCAAGCCCAAAGTTCAGCTGAGATTTACTCTTTTTAGCCGATGTCAGTGCAGGGCCAAGGACAGCTGCAAATGAGACATATCCTTGACTTGCTTCCAAGTTGCCTGGAATTTAGATCAGTCCTGGGGAAGGGGGAATCAGGAAGAGGGGATAATTCAAAATGAACTGAGTTTAAACTTCAAATGACTGAGAAAATCCTGAACTGACTGAGAAAAACTAAAAACTTTCAGACCAAGATTTCTGCCCTCAGGCAGATTGGGAGTTTAGCTAGAGACAAAGTTTGGCTATTGAGACATATGCTTGATATCTGTTTGCTTTTTAAACATTTGAGTTTTGTGGCTTAAGAAACTTATACCTAATATGCAGGCCAATAAATTTATCACAGCTTTCTAGTTTATCGACAAGATGCAAAAAAACACTTGTTCCTGTTGTTAGTGGTGCACTGATACACATTTTGGCCAGATACCCAAGGGTTTAGTGTTATAATCAGGCCCCAAACTGAATATTACCATCATAGAATGAATTTCTGGCTGGCAAAAATGTGGTAGATTATTTGGAAATGGCCTTAATTATGCCCCTCTGTATTCATGCTTGTTTAATAAATGAGGATAGAATTTCTTGAGGCAATTCTGTACCAATAAAAGCTTTGCACTATTTGAAGAAGATGCTATTTTCCGAAGCAGATAAAATTACTGCCATCACTTTCATTTTTTTTTAGTCCTGATATTTCCACGTACACTTGCTGCCTCACACTGTCACTTGAGAACAAAATTTGTCTTAAAATTTTTTCAAAGTCTGGAAATTTGGCAATGGACCAATTTAACCGGCTTCCGAGACAACAGAATTCCCAGCATTTCCATCTGCAACTCCGGTTTATGACATGCGCACCAGTTTTAGCCTCTTCCCTGGCAAAAAGCGAGAAGGGCATCTTTACAGATAAGAAATACTTGCTCTCTGAAGGAACATTACCATTGGAGCTTCTTCAGCAGGTTCTAGCACGTGAACCACTTTCTCTGCAGGCGACCTCAGGTGGGCCCTGCGCCCTGCTATATTGGTATTTTAATCTGCGAAGTACTGCATTAAAGGCTTTCTTTTGTTCGAGCAGCCTTTTAAGACTGTAATCATTGCTATTTCATCTTGTTGGAACATCTTTGAACAACCTAAGTGCGTGACAAGGCAATTCCGAAATCCCTTGCTCGCCTCGTGGTTTGTCTTTGCTTGAAGAAAAATGATGAAAGTGGCCTGTTATCTTGCTGTTTAGAGTCAGTAATTCGGCTTCATTAGGCAGCTGCATGCTAATTACTCTCAGAAAACTCAACTGAAGATGCATGGCCTAAATGAAATCAAATAACTAAAAGCCAGTTTTAGAGGTTATTTTATTTAATGTTACGAATCCTAGAACACCAAATGGTTCTGTGAAGATTAGAATTATAATATAAACTAATCTCTACCATGTGCCTTGTTATTTACATTCTTATAAAGCTTTGTTGATTCAAAAAAGATATGTTCTTCCTAAAGTTTTTTAGTTAATGCTGCCTCAATTTCTATATTAGAAATTTCTTAATGATTTTTATAACACAAAAAGCTTTTGCAATCCTCATTAATTATTCTAATGTTTTACTATTGCAAACTAAAAATATACAGTTAGACTTTAACTGAGTGACAGAAATTCAAAGTCCAAAGCACACACTTATTTTTTTTTGCTGTGTTACATCTAAAATGCTTACCTGTACTTGCAAGTACATATTCAGATATTAATAATGACTCCGAACACTGTGTCTTATTTTATTTTGACAATTGTTATGCTGGTTAAATTAAATGATTATGTAGTCACTTGAATAATATTGATCATGCAAGTTCAAGGAGGCCAGAAATGACGTTAAAATAGGAATTCGGCTACTCAGAATGACTGAAGGCTTTTGACTCTTTAGAGTTCAAAGTCAATGCCAAAAACAGATTTTAGCTAAGTACTGTGGCTGAAGCCAAGCTTTGATACAACCCTATTCCTAGGACACAGTGATTGAAATGAAGTACAGGCATTTAGACAGAAAGCAGAAGAGTAGCTACCACAGGAGACAGAAGCTACAACAGGAAGAAACAATGTATTGTTCGAATTAGCAGGAAATACAGAGTTAGATTCAGAAAGGGGATTTGGTGATCAGGGCTATAGGACATTACTGTCAACTAAGGGTAAGCTTAGATTAGACCTATCCTGATGAAGAGCCTGCTAAATATCACACAATGCTACTAAGCATTTCTCATGTGCAGCCCAGATGTTTGCTTGCTTGATGGGCCCAGCTAGTTAGTAGCTATACCACAGCCTGCCTCTCACCCCGTCAGTTATTTCCAGAAGATGCCCCAAAATATGACTCACATCTTCCTTTTGTTAGTTGGTATCATGTGTTTGTAGACATTGTCTAGGCAGCTGCTGGAAAAGACCCACTTAGCATGGGTATGGGAAGAACCATCCAGGCAGAGGTAACAGCATGTGCAAAGGCACTGAGTTGGAAGATGAAAAGCATGAGAGAAAGAGGAAGGAGACGCTAAAGCCTGTTCGGAAAGCATCTTGTATATCAAAGTGAGGACTGTGAATACTTCCTGGAGTTTAAGGGAATTAAACATGGCTTTTAAGCAGGGGACGGAGCTGATTTATATTTTAGGAGAAAAGACACCTCTGGCAGCAGGGAGGAAGACTGACTAAGTCAGGCAGGAAGACCACTCCAGGCAAGTAATAATGAAGCGAGTGGAGGTGAAGGTAGAGAAAAGGGTGCAAATTTGAACAGTAATGGGAGCCTCCCATCTCCGATCAAGTGTAGCCCTTCGGAGCCTGGGCGGGAATCATGGGAATTAGGAAGTAGTGATTAGACATGGAGCCTCCTGTGCCAAGTTAATGGATGAGGGCTTTGTAATGCAACCCAGGATCTTTATCGTAATAGGATCAAAGTAAGCTGAGATCTGGGGATGAAAGGCAGTGGGTGGAGGTGGGGTGAATGTCATATACAGACCGGATGCAAGCCACCGGAGTGATTTAATGATGCCTTTCTGATGGGACCGACTAACTTTTGATACTCTGAGATAAGATCAATTTGTGTTTTTCCTCTCCGTTCTACCCTTGTTCCAGAAGCTGCTCCTGGGTAGCCACATGGCTTGTTTTCTTTTTTCTTTCAAGTCCCTACTGAAGATGGGGAGGAAAAATTACTGGTGAAAACTAGAAGGTTGAGAAAATAAACCCAAGTTGCTATTTTGTTTAGCGTTTTTGGGAAACAAGGGAAAGGGAATCAAATTTCTCTGTTCTAAAATGTTACTTTTATTATTTTTGCTTTTGTGCATTCAGCATTCATTATATCCCACGTGTTTTTTAAGACTAATTCTTTTATTTATTTATTTATTTTTTGGATATCGAATATGTAAAAACTGATAACTATAACATACGCGTAAGGCTTAGAGAATAACAATGCCATGAACATTCGTATATTCAACATCTGAATTTGAAATGGACTATCACCAGTGACCTTGGGGCCGTTCTGTGAGCCTCCTTGATCTCTTCCTTCTCCCTTCTTCCCAGTGGTGACCATGATCCTAAATTTTATCACTTTTTTATTTTTTTATGATTTTACCACATAGTGATCTCTAATTAATACATTGTTTAGTTTTCCGAATTTTTTTTTAGTTTTTTTTTTGTAAGTTAAATCATTCTGAATCTAGCCTTTTATGACTTGTTTTTGTTGCTCTCCTTATGCTTTTGAAATGCAGCCAAGTTCGCTCATTGTTTATTGCTGCAGAGTATTCCCTTGAAAAAACAAGTCAGAAATTTTGCATTCTCTTATCAAAGAATTTGTGTAAAATTTATTTTTTCATTATTTCAAATATTGCTTCTATAAACATTTGCCTTCTGATATTTATGTACAAGAGTTTCTTCAGGAACTATGCCTGGAAGTAGAATTGCTGGATCATAGACTATATGTGTCCTCAAAATTACTAATTAATGTCAAATTGTTTTCTAAACAAGTAGTATCTACTTCTACTTCCAGTAGAAGACTATATGAGTATCTCTTGTCCCTCATCTCCAATCAAATTTGATATTGTGAGGATTTAAAATTTTTGCCAATTGGGTGGATGTAAAATTATCATTTTAGTTTTGACTTTCAGTTCCCTGCAAAAATAATAATGAAGGCGAGAACCATTTCATGTTTATTTGACATTCATTATGGTTTTTTTTCCTCTCTGAAGTTCTGATTAAAATCTTTTGCTCATTAAAAATTGTGTCGTCCTTCCCTTATTGATGTTTTAGAATTCTTTATATGTTCTGGATAATAGTCTTCTGTCAGTTGTATATGTTTCTAATATCTTTTCTTAGCATGTAGTGTGTCTTTTCATTTTTCTCATGGTGCTCTGATGAACAGAACTTTTAATATTGTTGAGTTTAATAAATCATTTTTCTTTTATGATTTGTGTCTGTTCGTGTCTTGATTCAGAAATCCTTTTCTTTTCCAAGGTCTTAAACATATTTTCCTATTCGTTTTCTAAATGTTTTGTAATTTTACTTTCAACATTTAAGACTTTAATCCATCTGGTATTTGTATTTGTGTATGTATGAGGTAGGAGAGCTAAGTACATTTTGTTCATATGGATAACCTATTGCACAAGTCCTCCGTTTCTCACTAGTCTGTAATTCCAGCTGCGTTGGATATTCTCGAAAGATGGCCATGACCAGCCACTCCATCCTTTCCATCCTTCAAGAAGTAGGAGCTATTTCCCCCCACTCCCTTGAATCTAGGCTGGTCTAGATGCTAGTTGTAACAAATAGAGAGAGGTTCCCTGGAAAAGAATTGCACCCCAGCCAAAAGTCAGCACCAAGGCCCCAGCCATGTGAGAGCAGTCTGTTTGGATTTCTAGCCAGGCCCAGGGATTAGCCGAATGTACCCACATGAGTCAAGGTGAAACCAACATCTTTGGCCGGTCAGTCCAAAGAACTGTAGAAAATCATAAAACAGTTGCTGTTTTAAGACATGAAATTTTGGGATAGATAGACATAGCATGCGTGCTAGAGTCTGTTTCAGGGTTGTTTATTCTATTTTATTAGTCAGTTTGCCTCAATTACTATCTGCTAGGGCAGGTATTTCTACCTTGTTCTCCTTTTTTACATTTTCATACAATGTATAGAATTAGTTTACTAAATTACACACACATGCACACGCACACACACACACACACACACACACACACACACACACACATACACACATTATCCATTATCTTTCTCCATTTATTTGGTCTTCTTAAAAGACAAACTGAGGCATATTACAATTCTTAAAAGTTTAGTTGAGCAAAAATCAATTTGAATTGGGCGGTATCAAACTCGAAGCAATGATCCATTGACAGCAGTTAGGGGAGAGACTTTTATACAAAAGATGTGGAAGCAAAGCAAAGGAATTATTTGATTGGCTATAGCTTAAGAGGTTGCATTATTTGGGAGAGCTTGGTGGCTGTTTGTTTTTGGCCATCCTTGGGTTTCGATTTCATAACCTTCATTCTGGGACCTAGGCTGGAGGAGGAGCCGATACCTGGGAAGGACTGTTTTGTGTTAGAGGGACATGAGCCCTGCAAAGCTATTGGAAAGCTCTTAATGCTTCTGCTTGGCTAAGGCATACAAGACTTCCATGCACATTGCATTAGGCAAAACAAACCACGAGGCCAAACCTGATGTCAGGCGGGTGGCGAAGTATAATCACATCACGGGGGGGGGGGGGAGGATAGAATGATAGGGAACAATAATACAATCTACAATACCTGCCTTTTTGTTCTCTTTGAATAGTCTCTCTACACAGAATTTCTAAACAAGATCTTTTGATAGCTGATTCAGAGCTGCCCCTGCCTGGCCCCAATTATGTGGTACATCCCGTTCAAAAGAGATGAGCTGGATGATTTGTTTATGCTTTGGTTATATGTGCTCTTGTACCTTTTGCATGTAGTTTTGTCTCACCTCAGCCATTAGACTGAAGATGATTAAGCATCTGCTGAAAACAATGAGAAAGGCACATAAATGCCTCTATCTGGTTTTGGTTACTATTTAAGGGATTATAAAAAATTCCTCGAATTTCATGCATGAGCCATAGGTCCTTGCTGGTTTTTTTTTTTTTTCCAGTTACTTATTAACACCTTTGTCCATACTTAGTCTACACTGTGAGGTCGGGTTGCATCTGTTTTGTTCAATATTGTGTCCCAGTGACTAACACAGCATTTGGCATATGCTAAGCCTTCAATAAAAATGTGTGAAATGAATAAATCAATTAAATTGGAATTAGAATACACATTAAATTTAGTAAAGGTAAGCTATCATCATTAGAAGCCCATGATAAAAATAGAGATAACATTTGTACTAAATCAACAAAGTCTTTGAGGATTGTCCCCTTTTGTGTAAAGTACAGAGAACAACAAAATACCTAGATAGATTGAAGCTAGCTTTAAAGTTCGTGGGAGTGAACTGGCTTTTTTGCCTTTTTGCCTTCAAGGGTTCACAGCCAGAGCTTATCAGACTGGTAGTTCCATTTTATGTTATACCCCTCCAAGAAGAGCATCACATGAGAGTCTCATAAAAGCAGAGAGCCTGGCTGAATGAATGGGCTGGAAAGAGACATGGGTCATGTCAGAAGTTTTTTTTGTTTGGGAACCAGCCTCTTCTGTGTACCCAGAAACACCAGCAGATGTCCTGCCTGGTCTCCGTGGTGATTCTGCTCCCTGCTTTTGGTTAACTTTTCATCACACGACGTTTTTCCACATGTGGACTCATCCCCCATGATCAAAGATAGCTATGATGTGCTTATTGATTTATTCTTTTAATAAAGATTTGTCATGTGCCTACTCTGTGCCCCGTTCTGAGACCACAGTGGTGAACAAAACGAACACAGCCCCTGCCATCTCGAGGAATTCTACTGGGAAAGACAGTTAATTTCGTGAGTAAATTTCAAAAAATTATGATTTGGGTCATGCTGGTTGAAGGGCATGGTACCAGAAGGACAAGTGAGAGGAAGTGGGCTACATGTAGCCTAAGGAGGCAGGGTTTCTACTGAGTTTTGAAAGATGACTGAGTTAAGACCAAGAACCACTGAGAAAGCCTGTAATTTACCTTAAGTGGAATATTTGTTCTTTTAATGAGAAGAGAGACAAGCATGTCTTGTAAAACTCACAGATGCTGGGCTATGCTTCCTGGGTTCCAATCCTCACTACCATTTCCTATGTTCCCGTTTTCTCATCTGTACATTCAGGAAAGTAACAGTCCCTGCGTCACAGGGTGACTCTCAGGATTAAATAAATTAATTCGTGTGAGTGTCTGGCATAAAGTAAGCACTCAGTGCATGTTGGCTCTTATTATTATTTACTGAAATATTCAGCGATGTCCATTGCACTTCAATTATTTTTCACATTCAAAAATTTTTGGTGAATTAGAGCTGTGCTAACCTAGTGGACTCCAATGTGTTAAGTTTTTTGTTTTTTGTTTTTTGTTTTCCGGAGCACAGCTGGCTTTTGGCTTTGATTGCTGGTTATATGTCCTGTGTAGATGGCACATGAGGATCTGGCCAAGTTTCACATGACAACATGAAATGCACAGCTCCAAGCCACATCATATAGTTGTGAGTTGTATACTGTGCAATAGCTGCCCCTTCTCTGTGGTTTCCTTTTCCATGGTTTCAGTTATTCCCTTCCAGAAATAAACAATTCATTAGTTTTAAATCATGCGCTGGTCTGAGTAGCATGATGAAATCTCATGCCACTCAGCTTCTTCCCAGCTGGGACATAAACCAACTATTCCTCTGTCCAGCATCCCCATGTGGTACACAATCTCGAGTTAGCCACTCAGTCGCCATCTTGGTTATCAGATCGATTGTCTCGGTATCACAGTGCTTGTCTCCAAGTGACCCTTATTTTACTATTATAAATGTTCTATTTCATTGTTACTTCCTGTTGTTAATCTCTCTACTGTGCCTTATTTACAAATTGAACTTTATCACACGTATGTATCTATAGGAAAAAAACGAAGTATATGTAGGGTTTGGTATTATCTGCGGTTTCAGTCATCCACTGGGGGTTTTGGAATGTATTTCCGGAATGCAAAGGGTGATTACTATAATTTTTTTTCCTAATACCACAAGAGAGCCTGTGGATAACATGGCCACACTGATGGGAATAGAGTCCTTGAATCTTAAGACAGCAAATCACCGACTCCTTTCAAAGTTATTGACACAGAGAACTTTCTTGTGTCTTATGTCCAACCAGGTTTTAATTGCATCTTTCCCTCTCACTCAACAACGTAATCCTTTCAGTTTCAGGGCTACGAGCCATCTTAAGGCACATAACTTTCTTTTACTGTTTAATGAGCATCTTTCTGATTAGATTTTGGGGAGTGCTTTGAAGTTTCTTTCCAATAAAAGGAGCACTAAAAAAGATGTACAGGGCATAATTAAATAGCCTCAGGTTGCCATAGAGATTAGAAGCAAAAACTGCAGCGTATACAAATAGATCTAATAGGGAAAACCTCTGAAAGGAAGAGCACACCTTTTAAATCACAAATTATTTTTGTTTTCTGAAATTATACTCTACTCCAGGATATCGGTCAAATGCCCTCTCGAGTTTTGAATGTTATAAGTTTTAGTTTTCTAACTTGCCCATTATCCACTCCTTACCAATCTTTTTGATTTTCAAAGATGCCAGAATTTTCCTCATAGCAATTAAAAAAATAAAACCATAGATTCTATACTAAAATGATTTACATCTGTATACTGTATATGTAGGAAAATACTGTAAATACTGGTTCTTTTTAAAGTCTGGGATTAAGAGAAGCCTCTGTTTTTGTTATCATTTTTCTATTTATAATTTTAGTTTTGTGATAAAAATGTGTGTTGTTAATTTTCTAAGCGGACACAGAAAATAGTTCTCAGTCCTAAATAACTCCATTTGAATGTAATTCACTTATTTTAAAACAAAACAAAGCAATCAAAAAAGTTAGCTGGTAAACAAAAAACCTTTTTATTTAAAAATTCCCCAGTTCCAATATGCTTTGCCTATCAAGGGTTAACATATAACATCTACAACTTGCCTTTCTGTGCTTCTTAAGGCTCTTATTCTTGGGTCGATTTGTTAGTGGGACCAAGTTAAATTTTCCGGAAAAGAGAATTCCACTGCGCAGAGGCTAACAGCCTTCAGACTGGCTACATTAAGCTATCTATCCCCAATCTAGCCAAAGAATCGATCAAAGATGGCGGAATAAGACAAGTCATAAATTTGATTTCTATTTCCAAAATCACTTCCATTCCGAGCTGACCTCACATTGGCGGTCTGATTTGATTACAAGGTCATTTCCCCACATATTGTGCTCAGCAGTTTGAAAGGTACAATGTGTTGGTTAAAAAATCTGATCCTTGGGGGTATATTTGCTCATTTTACAAACAGCTGCTCAATTTGACATAATTCAATTCAATGAGAGCCCAATGCACTAAACCTCAGAGCTGTCCCAACCCTGTTCTCAGGGTGCCTTGACAAAGCCTGCCCAGAGTTCGGCTCAGCCAGGCCACTGGTGCTGAGGCTTTGCTTCCCCCAGACCTCATTTCAGCTCAAACCTTTAATAACAATCTACAAGAAAGTCTTTGTGCTCCAACATGTTCTAATATGGGGAAAAATATTCAACCTAAAGATTTGATTGAAAAATGCTTCCTTAGCCTCAGAGTAGTCATTTTTTTATAATAATATTATTTCCAGTACTCAGAACTTTAAAAACACTTTAAAAGCAACACATCTCGTTAATTTTAATTTTATTCCTAGTGTACCTGAAAACGATCAGGTACACTAGTAATTTATCCAGTAAATCAAGAGACTGAGGCCTAAAGAGAACCAACTGGCTAGCCCCGCCCCCCAGTCACATGAGTGAGTCACATGGGTAGAACTGATAACCTTAGGTCTTCTGATTTCCAACCCTATGACCTTCCCACTGCCTCATTCTGCCCTTTTAATCCCCTTATCAGTGTTGATGGAGGGACTTTTGCCTTCCATATTATTAATAATGATCACTACCATTTACTGAGCCCTATAGGATGCTTGATGCTATGTATCACACTCAATCTTACAGCAACCAAATGAGGCAGGTCCTCTTATTATCCCATTTATGGCTTAGAAAATTGAGTCCTAGAGGGGCTAAGTAACTTACCCAGCATTTTAAATGACAGTGAGTAAAAGTCAGGACTTGGATTTAAACCAAGTTTTCCTGACCTCAGAACTCAAGCTTTTTAACTATTTAGTGCCGTGGCTGGACTTCTCGGAACCTTCTCTTCTTGGCAAAAGATATAAAAAGATCTTTTTCTCTCTAAGTCTAGAGCAGTAGTTGCTAAAGATAACATTTAACAAGCCAGGGATGGCTGGGCAGAGGCCTCTTGCCTGGGAAAGACAAGAGTGCAGGGCCCATCTGGGCCGCCCACCAGACCCAGGCAGGCGTAGCACATCATAAATAACCTCTTACACAGGCCTCACTGCCAGCTCGAAATGGGTTTCGAGTGTACTTGGTTTGTTTTTAAAGAGAGTGTGAGCTAAAGGCTGTCATTTAAAATTGCCCAGAATCCACGTCACAAGAACAGGTGGGCCCAGATTGAAAACAATATAAATGTGAGGCCAAACTTACCAAAGCAAACATTTTGGAGTGATTATTTTGCTTTAGAACAGGATTACCCTTGGGACTTTTTAAAGCAGTGATTCCCTCCTAAGTGCTATTAAAATGTAAATGTCTCTATTCAGATTAGGTTAACACTCGTGACTGTTCGGGAAAATGCTTTTCTTTATTAAGCAAGGGATCACTTGTATAGGAGAAGAGCAAATTAAAGGTTTGGTTCTTTCTTATAAATACTGAAGAAGGCCTGCAAAGCTCTATTTCCTTTTCCTTTCTAAATATTAGACATTTTCTAAAATCCCCTTAATGGAAAAATTTTTGTTTCTAAGTATTACTTGACATTCTTTCCTGAAACTTATTTATTAAAGCCCAAGATTAGGAAGAAATTACAATACCTTTTGAAAGCACATTTTTATCAGCTGCTGAAAAGACCATTACCAGTAGGTGGCGCTGTAAGAATAAGATTACAACAGTAGAGACAATGAACTTGGGCTAGAAAGCAAAAATTCCACTCTTTCTTGGTCATCTGCCTGAAGGAAACAGCTTTGCCCTGCCCCCGTAGAGGACCCATCTCCTCAGGTCGTGGGGCTTTTGCACCTGCTGTTTGAGCATAAAGATGCCCACATTGTACCCTCTCAGAACCACAGATGAGGAAGACTAGGAAGGACCTCTTCTGTTGATGGCTTAGCTTTCAGCCTTGGAATCACAGGATCTACAAAACTTGGAAGAACCTTAGAAATCATGTTCAACACTCTCTCTCTCTCTCTCTCTCTCTCTCTCTCTCTCTCTCTCTTATTTATTTATTTTTTTTTGACGAGGAAGTTGAGATCTAAAATGAAGAACTGATCCCCCAAGGTCATCTAGCTAGTTCTTAGCTCAGCCAGGACAGAAGTTAGTGAGCTTGCTCTACATCCACTGCTTCCAAGCATATAAGTGAACATTGTGGGGGCCATGATGGAGGTGAAGAGATACCAGTGAGACAGGAGATACCAGGAGACAATGGCCTGGGAGATAAGGTGCAGGCAGAACTCATTGACCATGGGTTGGGACATTAAACATCTAGAATTTTCTTCCTCTACACTCTAGCAGGACTTATTAGAAATGTCAGGTATTGAGTCTTTCCGTCCAAGCTAGCTTTCTCAGGTATCTTATTTCTGCCAACCCAACCACTGTTTCCCCATCACCCAGATTTAAACCCCAGAGTTCTTACTGGCTAGACCCTTCAGCATGGACTCAGTGTGTATTTGGAGTCATTCTAGGCTCCTGAATATAGAAGTGAGCAAAGAAGACAAAATCCCTGCTCTCATGAAGGAAACAGAAAATAAATAGAACAAATAAGTTCATCATATAGCATGTTAGTGATAAATGCTAGGGGAGAAAAAAATCATGACAGAAAGATATCAAGTATTTGGGAGAAAACAGAAATTGGGTCAGGGGAAGCCTCCTTGAGAAAGTCACTTTCGAGCGAAGACTGATGGAAGGGAGGGAACTCGTTGCAAAGCTTTGGAGGGGAAGAGCATTCTGGGAAGAGGCAACAGCAGGCATACTGGCCCCAAGCCAGGAGCAGGCTTGCAATTTTAGGAATGACAGGGAGACCAGTAGGTTATTTCTAAATCCTTACCAAGTGGTGATTTCTTTCCCCACTCCCTCATTCACTTCTGTTGTCATCTCCTTAAGCTAGATCCCTCAACCTGGATTCTCATAACTCTCATCTAACTGGTCTCTTTACCCTGAACCTCTTTTCCAGGCTACCAGATCTCTAATTAATGCTGTGTCTGAGACATGACAACTATGTGCAGTGTGGCACCCTGGATTAGATCCTGGAAAAGATATAGGACATTAATTTAAAAAACAAACAAACAAAAACAAAAACAAAACAAACAAACAAAACATTGAAATACAAATCCTGCCTGGAATTTAGTTAACAGTCATGTAGCGATGTTGGTTTCTTAGCTGTGATGAGTATAAGATGCCAACAACACAAAATACCAGGTGAGGGTACATAAGGACTCTATGTACTATCTTTGCAACCTTTTCTATGGATTTAAAGTTATTCCAAAATAAATTTATTTTAAAAGATTCTATTTTCGATATGTCATTCATCTGCTCTAGAATTTCAATGATTCCCTAGTGCTTCAGGGATGAAGTCAAACTCCTTACCCTAGCTTGTCAAAAGACCTATAGATGGTCATACATTCATTCAACAAATAGTTTTGGATTGCCTACTGTGTCCCAGACACTGCTAGATACTGAGCAGTGATGCTCAGGTAGCTTATGGACTGGTGGAGGGCTCTGGCGAGTAAACAAGCAATGAATTACAAGGGGCTGGGTGCTAAAATGGAGAGAGACCATACAGAGTGCAGTGGGAATCCACGAGAGGAGTTCGGGAAGGCATGCTGGCAGAAATGATGACTAAGATGAAACTGTACAGATGAGTAGGAGTGAACCAGGTGCAAAGAGTTGGGAGGGGTGGAGAAGGAAGGGATAAGGAGAACGTTCTAGCATGCAATAAAGGGCTACTCTTCGCAAAGACTCATTTTGAGCCAATCTAGAGGACTTAGAGTCTTTGAAATCCATATTGTTCATTCCACCTTTGTGGGATTGCTGATTATGTCCATACTTCACCTCTTGGGGTCCCATCTCACTCTTTCCAGGCTTAGCCTTCCCAATACAATCTTTCAAGGCCCAGTAAAAATGCCATTCCTTTCTAGAAACCGTGGGCAATAACCCCCTCTTCACATGATCATTCCATGCTTTAAGTCCTATGACATTATAGACTAAGCCTTTCGTTTGCTTTTAAGTCATACTCTGCTTTGATTTGTTACTTATCTTTGACTTGGCTGTGTGTTGGGACAACACCATTGTGTGTCACGGAAAGTAGGAGCTGTGTCTTTCCCATGCCCACACCTGGTGCTCTGAAGATTGCTGTGTTGATAACCTGCAGTTTCCATCATCTGCAAAATACAAGTAGGAAATTTTGCCTCATAGGAGAGTTGTAAGAGTTATATGAGATACTGTAACTCAGGTCTTTACTTAGGGTCTGGCTCCATGGTAACCAGTAAACAAAAATAATAATAATAATTTTGTTGTTACTGGAAAGACCTTTGGACTTCTAGTTCAGCTTTTGGTTCTTTTCTCATCTGTAAAATGGGATAATAATAACTTAGCTCACACTGACTTTAAGTCCCAAATTGATCACCACCTGTGTGCAATCGGTTCTGTGAAGAGTCTCAATCCATGTGGGTACCAATATCAGGAAGCAGTTTTATTTTTTCCAGTCACTGCTCACCGTGTTATGCTGTATTCCTCCTTTCCCCCTGGTACAGCTCCCTTGATGATGTCTTAGACAAATTTAATAACTGTTAGTTTGCCTTTTCCTGATGACATGTGTGGTGGAGCATCTTTTCATATGCTTATCTGTCATCTGTGCATCTTATTTGGTGAGATGTTTGTTAAAGTCTTTGGCCCATTTTAAAATTAGGTCGTATGTGTTCTTATCGTTGGCTTTTAAAAGTTCTTTGTATATTTTGGATAATGGTCCTTTATCAGATATGTCTTTTGCAAATATTTTCTCCCAGTCTGTGGCTTATCTTCTCATGCACTTGACATTATTTTCGGAGCAGAGCTTTTAATTTTAATGAAGCCCAGCTTATCAATTATTTCTTTCATGAACTATATCTTTGGTGTTGTATCTACAAAGGCATCACTATACCCAAAGTCACCTAGATTTTTTCCTATGTTATTTTCTAGGCGTTCTATAGTTTTGCATTTTACGTTTAAGTCTGTCATTTACTTTGAGTTAGTTTTTGTGACGGGTGTAAGATCTGTATCTAGATTCATTTCTATTCACCTGTGATGTTCAGTTGTTCCAGCACCATTTGTTGAAAGACTGTTTTTGTTCCATTGTATTGCCTTTGTTCTTTTGTCAAAGATCAGTTGACTGTATTATGGGGGGGGAGGCTATTATTTTCATCACCACTTTATAGACAAAAAACTGAAGGACTAGAGAGAGATTGAGTAACTTTCCCACTGCCTCACAGCTAATAAGTAGCAGAACCAAGATTTAATAATAAGAGTTAATAAGAGCTAACAAGTAGCAGCCTGGTGCCAATATCCTTGCACTGAACCACTGTGCCGCACACTGTCCAGATGAACAGATCCAGTCTGGGTCCTGGTGTCATGTTTGAGCAGGTGCATCTTCTCTGGATTTCCTATATTTGTATTTCTATGTATGGAAAATAAATCTCCAGTTGCTTGTATTTCTTGTTATGTATAAAAAATAAACCTCTTTGTTTAAGCCATTATTATTCAGGTTTTCTGCCATGCGTAGCAAGTTATAGTCCTGATACCTAAGTTATAGGGTAGGTAGCTAATACTCTAAAATCACCTTGGTAGTGCATCATTTTGTCCCCCGTGAGAGTGTTAACTCAATGAGGATAGAAACCACAGCAACCTTGTGTATTATTGTACCTTAGTGCAATTGTATATATTAGATGCTCAACAAATATGTCTGAATAATTGAATAGGTCAATAAATGATTGATAGCTAAGACTGCAATAAATTTAATCTCCTGTTCGTACTTTACCTGGCATCACACTGATTTGCATTCTCTTCATATAGGCTTGCGAAGGGAGAGGATAGGAGTTCTATACTATACTTCATGGTCATTTCAGTCTAACTATATGATGAATAAATCATCAAACCTATGAGCTGTTGAGAGGTGAGTACACTTTGGGGTTTTTTGTTTCTTTTGCAATTTTTCTGTCCCCTTTCAGCCCTGTCTTTAGCTCTCAGTTTCTTCCTTCCTTTTAATTCCAGACTACCTCTAACATCAATTTATCCTTTTGATTTATGTATCTCATATATGCTCTTTTCTTATTCCTTGTCTCTTCTTATTTCCCTGGACATACTGCACGGTTCCTCTCTACTTCGGATAGAGTGATTTCTCTAAGGTATAAGGAACTGTTTGCTACTCTATAATGTACTCTTGCTTGTGCCATCCTCACCACTCATTTCAATTTCCTGGTGTGATTTATCCAGCAATCAGACCCTTGCCCAAAATTGGCTTTGCAGAAAATCTTAATACATTTGTCTTACCCCTTCAGAGATTGCTCCTGATTATCATCCGGAAAAGCTCAAGTCTCCATTTTGCTGATTTTTTTTTACTTGAGCCAGATCAGCCACCTGAGCCATTTGGTTTAATACCGTTTTCAGCTATTAATTCCCAGAGTAACGTGCAATATGTGTGAGGAGTCATGTGCCTTTGTCGGCAGAAAGAGATTCTGCTTCTTCCCCATAATACAGCTTGCTTGCTCTCCCTGTGATGCAGGGGAGAGACACTGGGACACAGGTGAGCTAACGCCTAGGTTCATTTCATCGAGGTGCCGGTCTTGAGTAAGTCATTGATCCTCTTTGGGCCTCAGGTTTCTGACTCCCACAGAGTTAAACTCAATGAGCCCTAACATGTCATCCAGGCTCCTAATTTATGATTTTATAAATAAATGGCACAATAGCTTTTAAAAGTCAATATTGCTAGGCAACCTCAATCAAACATTAGGGAAAGGGCTCCGACTCTTCACATAAACATTTATTATAAAATCAATCGTATTCAATCTCACAGGTCAAGTTCAGAAAAGTAGACTATAAGAATCAGATAACAGGTAACATCAGAATCCAGGATTTGAGGTTACATTATTGGCAGGAACAAAGGGATCAAGTCTAAGCAGTGACTTGGATGAGGCACAGGGGAAAGAGCTCCCAAGAGGTCAAATGAGTTTTTGTGACTTTCTTAGTCCTGCTGTCTGTGCTCCTTTGTTTCCTGGACCGTACTCTCTGCTCTCCTTCCTCTCCCCTAACAAATGTATTTAATATATTTGTTATATAAAAGTATTTTTTATAAGAAATTTATAAAATAAGAAAGCATGTTTTCTTGTTCTCCCAATATCATATTCAGGTATATTGGGCTTTCCTAAGCTATCTGTAGGCAGCTAATCAGCAGGTAGCTATAATTGCTGTGGTCCCAGGTTAACAGGTGAGAGACCTCTTGGCACTCTATATTTCAAGGTTCCTTCCAGGCAGTGATGCCAGTGGGTGGAGCAGATGGAACATCACGGATATGCAGCCACATTCTTTATTATCTACATGGACTCCATCTGAAGTCAGTAAGCAATTTGACAAAATCATTTGGAACCCAGAAGCTCTAAAGTGCACAGGCTCAATTTAAGTCATGTATACTTAACTAATATATGTTCCCTCTGCTACACAAACCTCTCCTATACCCTCCCCCTGATCTTCTCCCAAAGTGGAGCCAGTTAAACCATGTTTGGTGCTTCAACTTCCCTTTCATGGAGTTGTCCCATCTTGAAGGAGGATCCTCTAACTGAAGTAAGGCTGCTGTGGTAGTTAATTTCATGTGCCATTGTGCCCAGATATTTAGTCAAACATTATTCTGGATATTTCTTTGAAGGTGCTTTTGGGGGTGAAATTAACATTGAAATCAGTGGACTTTGAGTAAAGCAGATTACTCTCCACAAGGTGGGTGGGCCTCATCCAATCAGTTGAAAGCTTTAATAGAACAAAGACTGACAAGAAGGAATTCTGCCAGAAGGCAGTCTTCAATTTGTCTTCAGTCTATCTGCAACTCTTTCCAGAGTCTCTAGCCTGCTGGCCTACCCCTATTAGATTTTGGACTTGCCAAATCTCTATAGTCATGTGAACAAATTCCTTAACATAAATCTCTCTCCCTGTTTCTTCCTTCCTTCCTTCCTTCCTTCCTTCCTTCCTTCCTTCCTTCCTTCCTTCCTTCCTTCCTTCCTTCCTTCCTTCTTTCCTTCCTTCCTTCTTTCCTTTCTTCCTTCTTCCTCTCTCTCTCTCTCTCTCTCTCTCTCTCTCTCTCTCTCTCTCTCTCTCACACACACACACACACACACACACACACACACACACACACACACACACCGTATTGGTTCTGTTTCTCTGGAGGACCCTGGCTAATGTAGATTTCTGTGGCTAGTCTTGCACTTAGAAGTCCCCTACGCAGGCAGAAACAGAAAACGCCTGGCCTTAGGGTGCAGGTGCAGATATTGGAAGATTACCTTGTACAGAATTTCAAGGCTTTGAACCAGAACCTTAAGCTTAGATGACCTGACTGGCTGAGAAGCAGAATTGCTGCCTTATATGGTAATTTTAGTTGTTTCTAGCTGCTGCCATGACTGAGGGTGTAGAAAGCATTGAGCCTATCATTCTGTGCTCCTTCGATCTGGCAGACGCTTCACTCTGGGCTAAGTTTAGGTGCATCTCTCTAGGTAAGAGAGAATGGGGGCCAAGTCCATTCATTTGCACTCTTGTCCTGTTCACACTCTTGGTGCTACTTCAGGAGCAAGGCTAAGGAGAAAGAATTTTGAACTGAGTCTCAGGTATCATTGTTCCCTAGTCTAGAACCTAGCCAAATGCTACCGTCTGGCCAAACACATGCAGTAATGCCAAGTCCTGCAGTTGTCAGTCTCACATGCACCTGCTGCCCTGTTTGGTCAAACTCTAACTGCTCTTGGCCATCTTTCCTTCTTGGTAATAAGGATGCAAATATTTTGCAGTTTCCAGTTTTCATCTCCTTGTTTTACCTGTTTTTCCACTAAGTCTTTGCATCTTAAACCCATTGCCTTAAATTCATGGAGTCTGTATCTACTTTTTATTCCTGAGTTTGTTCCCTTCTCTAATATAATTCACTCTTCCTTTGATCAATGCTGCTCATTCAACAGTGCAAAGAAAAACAGAAATATCACCTGTAATTCTACTATCCACTATCTCTATTCATTAATAAATAGTCCTAGGCAGCAAGGTGAATGAATGGCAGTGCTCGTGGTCTGAGACTGGAAGATTGGGGGAAGAGCAAATTCTGGAGATGGATATCAAGGTATCGAGGAAATTAAGAATTCCACTTTGGACAAGGTTGAGATGCCTATTAGAGATCCGTGTGCAGAAGGAAAGTAAGTAGTTTAAAACCATGGGGAAGATGAGGTCACCAAGGGATTATAAAAAGAAAGGAATAGAAACCCGAGGAATAAGTTCCGGGGCACTACAATGTTTAGAAGTGGGGAGAATAAGGAGGAACTGGCCAAAAATAGACTAAGGGAGAGTGAACAGGGTGGTAGGAGAATGAGAAAGTTGAGTTTCAGAAGCCAAGTGAAGGAAGAATTTCAAGAAGATGGGAGCCACCAACTGTGTCAAATGCTGCCGAGACAAAGGTCTAGGAAGATAAGGACTGAGAATTGGCTAAGGGACTTGGCAACAAGAACATCATTGGTGACTTTGACGAGGGCAATTTCAGTGAAGCAGAGCCTAACAGAGGGGCTTCTGGGAAGAATGAGAGCAGAGACTGGTGACAGTAAGTTTAGATAAGTCTTCCTAGGGTTTTTCAGAAAAGAGAGGAGAAAGATGAGATGTGGGTTAGAGGAGGACATCGCAGGTCTAAGGAGGATGGATATCTTTTTAAATGGAAGGTATTACACAGCCTGTTTGATGCGGGGGGTGACAATCACAAGACTGTGTTTCATCTATAGGTGTACCATAGTTTATTTAACCAGTCCTGCATTAGAACACATTTTATGTTTCACACTTTTGCCATCGTAACTAATGCTGCAATACACATCTGCACTACTTCAGGTGCAAGTGAAACCCCACTTGAAAAAGAGCTGGCCATCCCTGGACCTATAAATGCTGATTGATCAAGAGGAGGAGAACTCTCACCGGCCCAGTTTAGGTCAAGTCGCCAGTTCTGCTTTCTCCAATCAGTGGTGGCCAGGGAGCTGGGATGGGTAAGAAGATAGCATTGCGGCCACAGGAGAAGGAGGATTTCCGCAAAGGCAAATTTTTGGGGTAGTTACTGTGGACAGATCTCAAAAAAGGTGTTTATAATAATATCCTTACATACCAATCATTGTTTGCATTTCTAAACATTTCCTCAGGTTAAGTTCCTGAGTATAATTAGTGGGTCAAAGAATATGAGCTTCTGTAAGGCTCTTGCCAAGCTATTTGCCAATCTTCGCCTCTACTTGCTGACTCTTAGAAAATTGTTGCAGACCCCTTTCCCATTTTAGTGTTGACTGCGCTGAAAATGTTCCAGTGTTATTTGAAAAGTAGAAAACAGTTTCTCATTGTTATTTTGATTTTGTTAAAAAAAGATTGTCAGCAAGCTTGAATCCAAGCAAAAATGAGCATTTTAACCAACATGTGCTTTAACAGTCCACTCACTGGGCCATACAACATGGCGTAACTAGAAGGCGCTGGCCCCTCACAGCAGCGACAGTTCCCAAACACAGCCTCAGAAACCTGCTTCTTTCCAGAGTCCTCCAGCTTGAATTGTTGGAGACTCGATCTATCCACCTCAAGGTCTCAGCAAAGAGAGGCCATGGAGATGCTGGGGCAACCTGTCCCAATGCACCAGAGAGCAAATTCCAGCCTCAGCTCAGGATTTGTTCTGTGTCTTCTGTTCACCTCAGTGACTTTTCCTGTCAGCTGAAAGAGAACATGTTGCCCGAAGCCACGGAGAACAGCGGCTGATGGTGGCAACACAGCCAGTCGTCCCGGCTCAGTCCCTTCTCCTTTTCCCAAGGCTCTTGTTTGGATGTCAGGATGATCCATGGGGCATCTTTCCATTCCAAGCACCTCTAGCCCCAGCCTCTGAGCTCCTAAAACATGAACATCTTCCCCAGACTGTCTGCTGCAGTGATTGAATTCCTCAGGAGTGAAAAATGAACCTTTATTTCAAAAGAGGAATAGAGGGGGAAATAAAGGTTCATCTTTAAAATGTCCTCTTTAAGTCTGAGGTTTGTGGGACCTTTACAAGCTCAGAATTAAGCAGAATCCATCCTTCATCTCACCACTGAACTGCCAGGACCGGAGTCCTATGGCCATAAGACCCCACCAGAATTAATTTTGACTTCTCTATTGTATTTGGGCAAGTCATGTAACCCCTATGCTTCCAAATTTGTAAAATGAGGGGAATAATGGGTATCACTGTCTCTTGGGTGTCATTAATGCCCGTGTGAGTGGATTTCTATCCTGTTTGCTGCTAACGGTGAATAGAGTGGTGGATAATTATGTTGTATTGTGTGATGTTTTTTGGTTTTTGGCTCTTTAATGGGTTAAAAATTGAGGGGTCTTGAAAAAATTTAGAAAAAATAAATGTTCCTCCTCAATATTTATTAGTTCTTGAGTAAGACAAACTCAAGTTCAAATTTCAGGCCTCTCCCTTTCTAGTTACATCAACCATGGGCAAATTCCTTATCCTCTCTTTGCCTCAGCTTCCTCATCTACAAAATGGAAACATGAGTTTGATCTCGTGATGTTGTTAATACATGTAAAATGCCTGGCACATACTAAGTGCTTGATATAAGTGAGCTACTATTATTATTATCATTTTAAAAAATCATCTTTAGTTAGAGCTAAGGTTCTGGCATGAGAATAGACTTTGGTTCAAATGTCAGGACTTCTGTTTATTTAACCTCTCTGTGCCTGATTTTCCTCATCTGAAAATGGATGTAATAACAATACCATCTAACATATAAGAATGTTGTAAGAATTAAGTGAAATAATATAAGTGCATGGTACAGAATGAGTACTCTATAGACATTAGTTATTTTACTACTGGTCCCCTACCTCGGTCCACCCTAAGGCAAACTTATGCAGCTGGTGAAATATGTCATCTGAGTCTTAGTGCCAGCCTACTGGGCTCTGCCATGAATTCTTTTCCCTTTGATACTCCCTCTTCCCCAGGTATTCATCCATGTCATGTTTCTTCTCCACTGCTGATCAAAACTCAGAACAAGCTCAGAGAATAAATTTTATTGTACTTGCAATGTTAGCTTTATCTCGAGTGGCAAAACAAGGCTCTGGCCACTATCCCAGGAAGGTTAGGCAGCAGCAACCAGGTAAGTACATTTCTCAAGCAGCTGGCTTTTTCACTGCTCTTAATATTGCAGTACTTTTTGTGGCACTTCTTGGAGAAAGGCCAGACCTGAACAGAATAGTAATTCAAAATCAGGTGTATAAGATGACTTATCAGTTAGGAATGGGTTCTGCGGCTAATAGGGGTTTATTCTCTTACAAACAGGAAGCCTATAGGCAAATATTTTAGCTAAGGGATGGTATCTCTAATAGCATTAGGGACCTGAGTGTATTTTCTGCTATGCCATCCTCAGCATGTTCCTTCCATCCTCTAAGTAGCTCCTTGGGTCCAAAATGGCTACTGGAGGTCCAGCCTTTACATCTTTCCAGAAAGGAAAAAAAAGAAGAGCAAGGGTCAAAAGAGAGGCTCCATCCTGCTGAGTTAATCTTCTTCAAGGAGCTTTCCTGAAACCCCACTCAAGATTTGCACTTGCATGTACCTAGCCGCAAGAGCAAGTGGGAGAAGTAGACTTTTAGCTGAACATGTTGTTATCTTGAATAAAATCAGAATTCAGTTACTGATAAAAAAGATGAGAAAGGATAATGAGTAGATAAATGCTGACTCTATCACAGATAACATTTCTGTTAAAAAATTTTTTTAAAGTTACACTTCTTATTTAGTTTTGTTTTTCAGTACTGAGTAGGTAGACATGCTAATTCACTTGGTGGTCAGATTCTGGATGTAATCCAAAGTTAGAGCTGACAAGATTGCTGAGGAACCTGATGTAAGGTGTGAGAAGAAGGGAGGGAGGACTCCAATTTGTGGCACATCAGACAAATAATAATATAGCACCACTAAACCCATAATTATGAAGACTGTCAAAGTACAGACAGACTTATGATAAAACGTTACATGAAAACAGTGGAATTCAAAACCGTGTGTTTCTGATGACTACAAGTCTGTACACTGCCAACTAATTGGCAATATGCCAAAATAATAATAATTCTATGATAAATAAATTTTTAAAATTTAGTGGCCTTAAATCCAAAGGAAACACTGGCAAAAGATTAGCATGCCCTTTTAAGGATTTTTTCAACATGTAACTTCACGAAATAGTTCTCTTGATTTCAGTGCATTAGAAGTGGAATCACAGAATTTAGACATGTATAGGGCCTCTCCTCTTACAGGTGACAGAACTGAAGCCCCTACATGTTAAAGTGTTTCATAAGGTCACACCACTGATTACACAAGCAAGCCCAGCCTAAAGTGCAGGCTCCTAATTCCTGATCCACTAGTGCATGTAAATCCTTCCATCTATTTATTTTCCTTCCATCTAATTTTATTTTCTGCTTTTTAAAATGATCCTGAAATACGTTTCTTATAGTTTACTGAAACCTTGTTATTTGGTGATTTATTCAAAATCGCTATACTCACATAGACTTGTTTGCATGCAAAGTATACCCTATTTTCAAAGTCGAGAAGATTTGAAATGTCTTTTCCTCTGCAAAGCCTTGCACAACATGTGAATCCTAATATTAGACCTTCAAATGCAGAAACTTAGTAAATCCCATATGTGCATAACAAATGCTTACTCCACATTTTTCAGCATCTCTGATTTATTCAGCAGGGCAAGTTATTAATAACTGTAGTGTTGGATGAGATAGAGTTACCTGTCCTAATAAATTTGAGTCTGGAAGTAAGTCAAGTCAAAAACTGGAAAAACCCCACAAAACCCACCCAAATCTTACATTTATTAAATTCTCATTAATGTCACATTCCTATTATTAAAGTTTTGGGGTAAATACTAAAGATGAATTAGAGAGAAAATCCCCAATGACAAGACTGGTTATATATCTTTTAGAGGAATCAGATACTCCAGAGAGAGAAAGAGAGAGACAGAGAGAGAAAGAGAAAGAGACAGAGAGAGAGAGAGAGAGAGAGAGAGCGAGAGAGCGAGAGACAACTATGACTCTTGAAAAGAATGCAGAACCGAATACTCATATTACTGGGTTTAAGATATTGAAGTGGTACCAGGTAGTAGAAAGAGCTTTGGGCTGAAATACAGCATCCTTAAGTTCTAGCCCCTGTTCTATTAATAGGGTGAACTTAGACAGTTTACTCATTTGATCTTGAATGCCTAGCACTGACATTCAAACTAAAAATATTTATCATGCTCAGGCTATACCACAGGCTGCAGCAGACACTGTGAGTGGCCAACTAAATATCCATCTTTCCTTCTGTGCTCACAAAACCTTGGTATTTTGGGGAGAGTTAATGGGCTTAGCTAAAAAGCTCTCTTTCCCAGCCTCCCTTGCAGCTGTTGGTAATCATATGACATAGTTTTGGCCAATAAGTAGAAGCAGAAGATGGTTGGAGATTTACATAGAGGTCAGAGGTTCCAAAGATGCAGAGAAGACTTGGTTCCTTTCTATAAAGAGTTCAAAATCTGGTTCTGTCTATCACCAACAAGTTCTACAACAGAGGGAAGGCATTCTGTTCAGCTTGTGAAAGAAAAGAGAAAAACTGAAAAAGCTTATTGGAGGAGGTGATACTTAAACTGGGTCATGAAATATCTCTGGGCTTCTGAGCTTTTGTTTCCTCATTTATAAAACAAGAGAATTGAACTAGATCCACTATTTATGCTTTGGGTTAAAAAAAACAGTGATTTAAAAAATCCTTCTTATAAATACAGAGGAAATTTAAAACAACAAAAAACTGCAGTTTATTTGGAATAATAAACAGGGCATTTGGAAGTGTGTGTGTGTGTGTGTGTGTGTGTGTGTGTGTGTATAGAGCATATGAGAAACTCAACAACTTCAATATGAAACTATAGCCCACGGCAAAGATAAGTTTTATTGCAAACCCATGGCCCTAAAATGTATGGAAGTTATTTCTATTAATTTGTTTTCAGACTCTTTTTTTTTAAATCATTCCTCCTTGAGCAAAACTCAAATTGCAAAAACTTCAAACTATACAAAGTACACCTTTCCTGTTAATAGAGGTGAGAGAGAGTGAGAGGCAGTGAACCTGACCATCGGAGGGAAAAGGAAGGGCGAATTAACTTGACAACACCATGACCAGAGAGAATGAACTTAAAAGGCAAAAGCAACTTGACTCCCTGGTACTGAAGATAAGAACTAATTTTGTCTAAGCTCTATTGTGAACGAAATGTTTCCATATCCCTTATCTTATTTGATGCTCACAACAACCTGACGGAGAAACATTATTAATATCCTTGTTCGACAGAGAAGAAAGCTGATGGGATCTACCCAAGGTCAGGTGGCGTAAATAAGTGATAGAACTCAGATACTCCAAATACCACATTCGTCACATGATTTCAGAACCGCATCAAACTGCAATTTAACAAAAAGAAAACAATTTGGATGTCCTTTAACAACAAAAAGCATCAGAGCAAATTTCCCTACACAAAATGGTCAAACAGCAAAATCTTGGTGAAGCGGCTAAGGGACAATTCTCTACTCCAGGGTTTTCATTCTGGCTACTATTAAAGCCATGAGAAGGGAATTTGAAAGTAGGAGTGCTGGGTAAAAGAACCGACTACCCTTAACACAATAAAAATTTACCTGTCCTTTTCAAAATATGGATATTCCTGGTCAGGTGATTCTCCTGAATGGTTTTCATGTAAGTGGTGACTTAGGGATAAGGGTTTTTCCATTTTGTGACACCACAATCTTCACAGATGACCTCCACTGCCACTGTGGAAAGGAATGTGAGCAAGAGTTCACGTCACATATCTAAGATCCTTGGCTCTGCAGACACGCATCACATTGGCTTTTATTCCCTTGGCTGGAACTAGTCACCTGACTGACCACCTTCTAGAAGTGGGGCTGTGTAATGTAGTTCCTGGCTGAGTGGCTGCTTCCCAATTCCAATGCTACATAATGGAAGGGAAATGTGGACATCATCTTTGATATCAGCTATCTCTGCTGTGAACTTCAAAGTAATCAGGTGTACGGTTCTTCTCACAATACTAAAACGTAGAGGGGCCTAAAAACTTTGTTCCATTGCAGCAATCTAGGAAGACGGCATTTTGTCTCAGAAGTATCTGCAGAATTGAAAGAGAGTTGCACCCTCAGCATTGGCTCAGATATAATAGGGAAGGGAAACAGAACTAGTGAGAACCAGAGATCTCTTGAGAAGACTCTGGGCTTTAAAGATGTTTTGCTGGTGTTTATTTGGGGCCCACTGGATGCTGTCATTTTAGGAGCACAGAGTCAGTTAGGCAGTGTGCCAGCTGTCTTCTGTGGATCTCCTGGATTCCCCCTCACCCTTTTCTGCTCTGCTCTCTGCCTTAGGAACTTCCCTGTCTGTTCTACACTGAAGGTCTCCTTTGCCCTCTGGATCCCAGCTGGGTTTAGCCAATGGGAGCCCTTGCAGGAGACTGAAGAGGGGGAGGAGAGAAGGGCAGAGATGAATGTCCCAGCTTCATTACTGCACGGTAGTCTTGGGTTTGCCATGTTCCTCTGCTGAAGGTTAACTGCTCCTTTCAAGGCTCCCTGCTCGACATGACCCTTTCTCTTTCCAGGTTCTGATAATCCCACTTTCCCCAGGTCCTTTCAATCCCAGGGCTGGAAACACATCTGTTTCTAGTCCAGGATTTCTGCACCATCTCAAGTGATTCCCCCAGGTCCCACTCACATTTTTGTTCCTAGTTTCTTTGTAAACAAATTATTCAAATTTGATTTTGCCAGTTTCCATTTGTTGTTTTTTCTTTTTCTTTTTCTTTTTAAAATCAGTTAACATTCTGCTTTCAGCCCCCAAGCAGCAAGCCTATTTTCTGTGTAAGCTACAAAAATCATTTATTTTTTATTTATTTTTTTATTGGTCTTAGCATTTTAAAATAAGACGTAGAGATTCAGGGCTTTCGTCCCCTTGCACATTATTCTCACAGGGCGTTCAGTCTCAATTATGTGCCCCTCATTCCTCTTCTTCACATGCCCTTTGAAAATCTGAGCTCGTCAGCACATTCTCCACGCAATCACACGCACTCTCCACGCAATCACATGTCTCTCATCATTGCTCCCTGGATCTTCTAAAAGAAGAAATTGCTAACAAGGCAAGTGGAAGATTCATCAAATGTTTTGCTTTTTGCAGAATGAGAGTTCCATCAGATACCAAAAAAAGCTGAATTAGGAAGAATCCAGGATGAGAGGTAAAAACTTGTTGTGAGATTTCCCATGTTCCCAGAGAAATCCAGATATTCTGGCTACCTGAATTCAACTGCTCTTGTCCAATGCTTTTTCTTTTTGATTATTTTTAAAGTCTATATTTTATTCTATTCTTTTTAGTTTTGCCTTTTTCTATCCCAGCTTCAAGCTGAGTCATCTTTCTCCTTCAACTCTCTCAAATCTCCAAGGAAGATTTTGTTTGATTTTCTGTTTCTACTCTTAACCTACACTTTTTCGATTCTGCCTATCTAAGAAGAAACTTTCTTCTAGGCTTGACTGTTACAAAACCCACTCTTTCTTTTTATTTTCCTCTTCTTTTTGTTTTCCTAACAGAAAGTCAGTGTGGAATAGTAAACAACAGGAGTTTTGAGTCAGAACTGAGCTTAAGTCTTGTTTCTCTTGCTTTCTGAACTGAGTGATCTTGTTGAGGTTACTTAATCCAATTCTCAGTTTCTTCATTTCCAGTTTAGAGAAGTATTATGAGGATTAAATGAGAAAATGAATGTTTAATGTGTGGCACATAGTGGACATGCAATGAAGATTGGTCATTTTTGTTGTAACCCTCTACACATCGCCCAAAAATAGAGATGTAAATTTGATCTATTGTTGAAAATGGGAACTGAGATTTTTATGACTCTTCCAGAAGACCCCAACTGATGTCCATTATTAGTTCTAGTTATTGTTCTAAGTAGAGAATAATCACTTAAAATATATTATGCAAAAACAGATTCAACCACTATTGATGGAGTATCTTATTAAAATCAGATATTGTGCTCATAGATTTTTCTACCAAAAAGGTCAATGCCCCTACAGAATCAGATACAGACAGTGAATAACTGTTTTGTGTGAAACCTGTAGACACCTTCAACTCTTTTATTCCTTATTCTGGTTTGACTTTCTGCTTGTTCTAATCATCTGACCATAGGCAATGTTTTCTGGAAAGAAGGCAGTTATAAAAAGCAACCATAGACACTTAAAATTTAGATGGAAAGGGATCATTCTGAAGTGATTTGTTTTTAGCACTCTTTTACTTATCAAAAGACAGCGCTTACTTTGAATGAATAGAATTTCAAAAGGCTTTTTAATGGACATTTATTTCTTGATAAAGCTGTACATTTGCTCAAGTTATATTTACACTCTAATTCCGTTCCTGCAGATTTGCACCAGCTCTTTTCCATCCTCCACAGAGACCTAGCCCAATTTTTTTGTTTCTGTGGGCATTTCAATTTGCATTTTCGCTCTTTATGCCATGCTTGTCAGGTGGTCGACATATCTAAGTTCAGTCATCTTCAGTTGTTTCTTCTCCTTTTAAAATTTTTTCTATCCCTTCATATATCCCGGACAGTTGCCTTTTGTTTTTTCTTTTGAGATGTTATTTAACATTCAGACACTTTCGGACCTGGAAAGACCTCTAAAAGTTATCTACTGTGTCAGGAGTGTTCTTGGCTACAAGTAACAGTGGTTCAAACAATAGGGGTGCATATTTTTCACGTAACGCTGAAAATAGGTTGTACTAGGATTGTTTGAAGGGTTCAAAAATGTCATAGGGCAGGCTCTTCTGATCTTTCTGTGCTGGATCTCCAGTGTGTTTGCTATGTCGCCTCTCAGAGTCATAGGCAAGCTGTAGCAGCTCCAAGTATCACAGTTTCACATTTGAGCATCCCAAGAAGAGGAAATGGATAGGGTCAAAAAGTTATCATATGCAGCTTTCTCTTCTATTAGAGAGGACAAACTTTTCTTGAAGTACTCCAGTAGATTTCCCCTTGATCTCATTATCCATAATCTGCTCACAAGCTTTCCTTTAGATTAGTGTTAAAAGAAAAGAATTGTCATTGTTGGCTTAAAACAATCATAATTAACTCCCTGAGAGTGGGCACATTGACACCTCTGAACAGTTGGGGTTTTGTTTTTCAAGAAGGCGGCTAAAGAACTTCTAGATAAGCATCCA
The DNA here is from genome assembly GCA_004027375.1 of Macroglossus sobrinus. Taxonomy (NCBI): domain Eukaryota; kingdom Metazoa; phylum Chordata; class Mammalia; order Chiroptera; family Pteropodidae; genus Macroglossus; species Macroglossus sobrinus. Next base: position 557,310 of record PVKZ01000518.1, read on the forward strand.
ATCATCTCCATATTTCTCTTCCTACCACAATTTGTACATAAAGAATCTGAAGTCCATTAAGTTGAAGAGCTTTACTCAAGATCCCATATGTAGACAATGTCAAAACCAAGACCAAACCTCTGGTCTTATGTTCTAAAATTAATTTCTCCATTTTATACTTTCTAAAGTAAAGTTTTAACAATAAAAGTTTTGGGGAAGAAATGGAAGTTGGTGATGGGCCAGGTCAAAGAGAATTTATATTTGTATTCTGAGTACCAGACTTTATAGGGTAATGAATTTGTCATGTTTAGGTGTGTGAGATTCATTTATTCATTTAGCAAATATTTAATGCCTTCCTACAATATGTTAAGAATAGTGTTAGGTGCTAGGGATACAGTTCATTTGGTTCATTTGTAGAATTTGGAGAATTGCAAAAATCATTGTAATTGGAGACAGAGATAACCTATACATTCCTCAAAGCCTGTTTTATTTTCCTCTTCCTAGTCACATTGAAAGACTACATTTCCCAGCCTCCTTTGCAATTAGGTTGGATCATGTGACTGGTATCTGGCCAATGGGATGTGAGTAGAAATAATGTATGCCATTTCCAGGCCTGGCTAAACCTTTACACTCCTGGCAGGGGTCTTAAGGCATTTGGTTTATCAGACTGTACCTCCACTGTTCCTCCCTTTAGTTCCATATTGTTTAGAAAACTGATAGCTTTGGGACTAATGTTGAACTCTCATAGCTTTTGGACTGTTTTCCCATGGATTCCTTTTAATTAATAGCTTCATCTTGTTTTACTTCAGCTTCTTTAAAATGAGGGCAGGTTTTCCTTTTATAATCTGAAACAGAATTCAACTTCTCCATCCAGAGAGGAAGATCTAGAAATCACAACCTTGTTAGTGGATAATCAAGTCTAGCCAGAGAGAGTGGTGAAGGCTCATATCAGAGGTTGGGCTTAGTTATTGTTTAATTTCCTTTTAGTCTTGAGATTCTATGTTTCAAGTGTTTGCTCTATTTCTATCTTCTAGCACAACTCAGTGAGGAGAGGAGAGAAAGCAGAAACAAGTAACAAGAACCTTTAAACATGTTAAGCTCCTCAGTTTAAAATGGCAATGGGAAACACAGCTTTATTGGGTTGCTGGAAAGATTAAACTAGATAAAAGATAAATTGGTCCCACAATAAAGCTAGCACATACTAAGAGCCTAAAATGATATTATTTATATTGACAGAGAAATACTAGAGTTCAGTGGTTAAGAACTTAGATTTGGGAGCCAGACTGCCTGCATTCCAATCCCTGCTTAGCCATTCGTTGTCATGTCATTTTGTATAATTCACCCAATCTCACATTGCACATTATCTCCATCTATAAAATGACAATAATACTATCTGCTTCACAAAGTTGTTGTGAAGATGCTATTAGTCTGGTAGTTTTCAGTTCTCTTGGCCTAATTTCACCTTTTTCTCAAATGACACAGCATTTAGCCATCACATCATGGGCCGAGTGATATCAGGCCTTTTGCATTCTCTATAGCAAAAAATTGAGAAAATCTCTCTTTCGGTTTTCTACATACAGTTTACTCTTTCTGTATCTTAGAGCCCTCTGCCCAGTACTTGGTATAAATAATAGGTCCATAATCAATTATATATTAAAATTATATGTATAATTATATAGGTATGAAATACACATATTTAATATATTAATATGAAATGTTTGTTTTTTGTGATTGTTTCACATCTCCTAGTATCCAAAAGTGTGAAATCACTTCTGAAATCCATCTAATACTTGTGTGAATTAAAACCACATTCTCATAAAAGTTGAGGAAAATACAAATTGTTAGACTTTGAAAACTTAACGTACCCTAAAGCACTTTGAGTTTTTACTTTTTTCTTTTTGACTGATGCTATAACTTCTGAGTTAGTGGTTCAGTATTAGCTCTTGGCTACACATAAAACATCTCATAACTAAGCACTAGAGATTGAATAATTGATATGTCTTAATCAATATGTCATTAAAATGCATGGGAACATTGAAAAGGTAACCAATAATAACCAGTGACCTATGTAGTCTATGTAAAGGTTATCCAACTTCTAGGCTATTTATAGCTGATTTAGATATAAAAAGAAGATAAACGACAATAGCTTTTGAATCTTTTGAATAGACAATAGAAATCAATTTCATAGGTCTTTGCAATTTGTTCTAATAACACACAACATCAAGCCAACCTGCTATACGTTTCATTAAAGGTGATCTATTAGTGGGGGAGATTAAAACCAGGGACAGAGAAAAACAATAGATTGACTGTCACTCCACCTCCTCAATTTAATAGGAGCCAGCCAAGTCCAAGAGGACACAAGAACAATGAATCAGTAGAGGAAGCCCCAGAAGCCAATTACTCATGAGCCCTTCTGCTGCTCTGACCTACCTAGCCCAGAAGGATGGGAGACCAATGTTGGTTGTACAACACAGTGAGTTATGTAACCCTGGGAAACTGTACAAGGCTGTGGCTTTAACATAAAACTAGACCTGGATTTGAGTCCTGGCTCTACTATTTTTGATTGTATGGCTTTGAGCTCACTGCTTCACCTTTGTATTGTCCCATTTTTGTCATCTGTGAACTGGGGATAACATTTCTGTAAGTGTGAGAACTATAAAACACTTTGCAATGGACCTGCTACATAGTTAGTGCAAAATAAATATGTCTATCATCATCATTACATTTAATTTTTATTAGGTAAGTTCTTTTGGCTCTCTGGCACTCAGTTTGCCTCATGAGTCAAAATGAATATGACTATTTGTATGCATCTGAGGACACCAGGCAGCATTAGGTGACCTCCCAAGGTCATGCCCTGTGATTCTTAGATGAAAAAAATATATATTTTCCAACTGCTTGTTTTGAGAAGAGCGTAGGGTTAAGGCTGATTCCATAAAGAATCAGGATTTAAACAAAGCCAGCCCCATGATGGAGTCATTTTGATAGTTCCCTTTTTCTCATACCTCATGTTCAATGTATTATTCATTAAACAAATATATATAAATATATTTTGAGTGCTAGTTATACAGTCGGTTACAAGGAACTCACCTATTTTATTTTCTGACATTTTATTTTACCACAATTTATTGAGCACTTACTACACGTCAAGCATTGCAATAAGTGTTTGATGTACATTGTTTTCTCTAATCCTGACTGCTACTCAGTATCAATGTGCACGTCATCCCATTTTACAGATGCAGGAACTCAGTAATGGAGCTGGGATGTAAACCCAGTCTGACTGACCATCTGATTCCTATACATACTATTCTGCCTGTAGAAAGTTCCTCCTTAATATCATTCCTTGACTAGAAGTCTTTTAAAATTTTTCTTTAATCTTCTCTATCCACATAAGAGTATTTTTTTCTGACATGTCAGTTTAGCCCATCGCTCTGAGCCTTTAAAGCTGGAGATGAAGTTTTATTCATTTTTACATCTCCACCAACTAGTAGAGTCCAGCAGGTAATAAGCATTCAGTAAATGTCTATTGAACTGACCTCTATTAAAACGGGAACAATGCTGGGGGTGGTAGCCTAGGCAGAGTGCAGCCTGGGCTCTTTCTCCCCCTCTCTTTCCTCTCAGTCAGCCTCCCTCGTACCCTGTCAATGCCACACTGTTCAAAACTTTTCCAGGATGTGGATTCTTAAAACTAAAGATCATAAATAACAGACACAGAAATGGATTCTATGGGACTGTGCTCTCATCTTGGAAAGTTCAGAGCCACAGAGGGTGGGTGGCCAGACCAGGAGTGGCTCTTATGTGTAAGTTAGGTGAACTGGAAATTATGTGCACATGGTGTATACACACAGACACACATGTATACTTTTTATATACAGAGAGAAACAAAGCGAAAGCTTTTTCACTTTTCTCCTGCTCTAACCACGGAACGTTGTTTTAGTGTACTGCAGTGAGTGATTACCCACTCCACAGAAAATTACTATTTTGGTTTTTCTTAAAGGGTGGTTTGTTCTACAGTAGAAAAGTACAAAAAGACTAAGTTTCCAAAAGGAGTATTTTTGTCATATAGAAGAGCAGCAGGGTGTGGAAGAAAAAAGTGCTGGCTTAGGGGTTGAGACTTCAGCGTTTACACCCCTCACTGCCCTGGACGAACTGTTGCATTGGGGATGAGTCCCCTTTCTGAATTCTAGAGTCTTGTATAAAAGAAATTCTAAAGAAGTAATCCATACCTTTCATATTCTATCCCATAATCTGGCCTACAGTAACCTTTGGAAACTAGGAATGCAGATTTGGGGTCACATTGAGCCAAGTTTAGGCAGCATGGCTACTTCAGGCTACAGAGTTAGCCTTTAGAGACCCCTGTTGCTTTTTCTATGAAATGGGGTTAGTAATTGTGTCCACTATTTAGGGTTGCTGTGAGGATTAATAAAGGTGTGTGTGTGTGTGAACACTTGGTTCAGTGTTCAACACATGATATGTCCTTGACAAGTGTTAATTATAAGAAGAGTAGCAATAAAAATGATTACCAAAATAACAAAATATGAAAGAATTATCAAAATAGCCGAATAAAGATCAAAATAGCAATAATGATCAAGACCTTGTTCTGGAAAAGAGAAGGGAGGCACAGAGCAGAGGACACAGTCCCTGACTTTAATAAACCAAGGTATATAAAACATGAAAACAATAAAAGGCAAAGTGGATTGAGCTCTAGGGCAGGGTAGAGAAAAGTGATAGTGGGATTCAGAGGGGGTGAGAGCCCGTCAGACTGACCTGGTCAACAGAAGCTTACCAGAGATGGTGGCAGAGGATCTGGGCCTTATTATACCCAGGTGGTAGGAAAAAAGATGGTGAGATTTCTAGCAGAGGGTGTCATGGGCTTTCAGAGGTCAGCACACAGACTGCTTTGGCAGAGCAGAGGGTTTTAAATAAAATATAAGTGGGGCAAAGGCCTGTCTAGTTTCTTCCTCAGGGAATACAAATCAATAGTCAGTGTTTACTTTCTACACAAAATTCTAAATCTAAAATTTACTTCAGTGAAAGAAAGGCTTTCTTCGTACTAGGGGCTGTGTTGGTGTGGCTTGGGTACTGATGTTCGCATCTGCCTGGGGCAGGTGTGTAACTTGTGGACGCAGCCTGGACAGGGCTGGGGGCAAGGGGTCAGTGAATGTGTTCACAAGAGCCAGTGCCAGCTGTTCAGCTGTGCAGGGCCTCCAGGTACACAGAGAATTTGCCCAAAGAGAAATGGAAGGTGGTCTTCTCTGTCTTTTATTGACTTGGATAACTGTTATTGACTGTTATCCATGGTTTGGATCCCTTATGGTGGCCACTCAGGTGTCCACATGTCCAAAGTTATTATGTTAAACAGGTCATGAATCTGGGTGATGCGTAAGCCTCATGGTTTGTTGAGATTCTGTAACAGGATAAATTATTTTTTTAAATAACTGACAAAAGACTAGCAAAGTTAGCATCAATTCTCTCCACCCCCTGATAAAAGGCTAACAATAGATTTTGAAAGACACACTGAGGGAAATTGTGATGAAGGGAAGGGAAGAGTTTCAGGGCAGGGAAGTTGGGAGTGGTCATTCAAGAAAGGAGAGAAGTATGGAGATAGGGTCTCATAGACTAATGCCCCGAGGAACACCCCAAATTGGGGAATGGCTGCAGGATGCCATGTCCTTGCCCCATGGAGACTAATCCTGGGAGGGTATCTCTGGGCTCACCTGCAGAGCAGCATCCCTGAGATGGATGGTTAAGACCAGTATGAAGAGGCAATAGTAAAGCTGGCGACTACTAAGGAGTAATGAATTGCTCCCTACCCCAGTTTTCTGGTCTCACCAATTCCAGACATCTTAAATTACCCACTGGAGAGGGAGAGTGAGTTCTACATACCACACCCATTCCTGAGTTCTCTATATGTCTCCCACCAGCCAGGAGAAGTTGGGGGACCTTGCAGCAGATTATACTTGACTTGAGAAATAAAAAGTATTATGACATATCCTGCACCCTAGATTTGTGGACTAAATTCTTTGCCCACAACACTTCCATTCTTAAGTTACTGTGAGCGATTGGGTAATAGAGTCAATTGATTTGCTTGCTTGCATCCCCACTGTTTCTTCTTGTGAAAAGCCTGGGTTAGCACAGCAACATCTGTGGCAATTTTTTCAAGAAAGCAGCAGTTTTGTAGGCCTTTCACCATGATCTAAAGAGTGAGTAGGACCACTCCCTGAAAGCAGAGACTGCCCAGGAACCAAGCCAAGTGACAAGTAAGTATGGTATTTGTACTTACTGTGCCCAGATGTTTCAATGCCTCAAGGCCAAGGGGTCATACTACTAATGCAAAATCGAGAAAGCAAATTTCTCAAAACAATTCCATGACTCTTGAACCCCTCAACCAAATCAATGATATAAAAAAGGGTTCAGAGTGTAAGAGAAATGGTTTGTGGAGAAAGTCCCATGTGGAAGCACTGTATAAATCCTCTTTATTCCACTAGGAGAGGGGGCAGGTTGGGGGGGTGGGAGGGGAAGTGTTGACCTCCTTCTAGTGCAATCATTGCTACAATTAATTTTACAATATTTTTATTACCCCCCAAAAGAAACCTCATATCTGTTAGCTGTCACTCCTCATTTCGCCCCCAGCCTCCATAACCCTAGGCAATTACTAATTTACTTTCTGTTTCTATAGATTTTTAAATTCTCTACATTTCATATAAATGGAATTATGTTATATGGTATTTTGTGACTGGCTTCTTTCATATAGCATAATGTTTTCAAGGTTCATCCATCTTATATTATGAATCAGACCTTCATTCTCTCACCCAATAATATTTTATTTCATGAATTGTTCACACTTTATCCATTTATTAGTTGATGGACATTTGGGTTGTTTCCACTTTTGGGCTCTCATGAATAATGCTGCTGTGAACAATTAGTATATAAGTTTTTGTTTGGATATGTGTTTTCATGTCTTTTGGGTCTATAGCTAGGAATGGAATTGCTGGATCATATGAGAACTCAGTTTTAACCTCTGAGGAACTACCAGACTATTCACTGAATCACTTTTAAGTGGATGGTAGGAGACAAATATAAAATTATATCCAGATTATGTCACAAGTTATATTTATTCAACGTATTGATTACAGACTCAGCCCTCAGCCCAGCCAGCCACCCTCTGTGGCTTCAGAGGTCAGGAACCAGAGGGGTGAAGAGAGGTGGGAGAGGGAGGGAGGGAGGGAGAAAAGGCAAACGGGAGCTTAAAGACAAGGCATAGAGACACCAGATGAGACCTTAGGAATGGTCAGAGGTGGATAAGAAGTGGCTTGGACCCAGAAGTCTATGAGGCAATTGAGCTAACAGTGTGTGCTTGGTATTGTTGACTCATTCAGCATTCAATACATATGTGCCTTTTATGTAGCTTTTGCATGCCAGGCTACTATCTTTCAGTGAAATCATGATTATATACACATTGCTTTACCTAATCATCACAAACATATGAAGTGGCTATCATCCCATTTTACAAATGAGAAAACTCAGGCTCAGATGAATGACTAGGCCAGGGTCGTACAACTCTTACTGGCAATCTGGGATCAGAAACATTGTCTGCTTGATTCTGAGGCCAACATTTTTGACCATTGCATGCCTCTCAGTTAGCCTGGACTCCTTGGCTTAACTTGCCAGCTCCTGAAGAGCTAGTTTTGCATACCACCCAAAATCCTTCTATGGAGTGAAGTGTGATGGTAAAAGGCTCTCAAAAAAAAAAAAAAACAACAACCATAAAAAGGTCAAGATATGTCGTGTGTGCCAATTTCCATGGTGTAGGTATGCCTCTCACAGCAGATTTAAAGGTATCATCGTTTTAACAACTGGCTCACATATTTCCTAGATTTTTAACAATTAGCTCTTAAGAACCAGTATTAGCAACTTCAGTACATCTCTGCTTCTATGCATTTGAGTTTTAACAAAACTTTGCTCTCGGTCTTTAGAGTCTGATTTCCAAATTTCTGGAACAACATGTGTTCTGGTTCATTGATGTATATAACCTGTAATACCAACTCAACAAATTATTTTAGGGGGAAGATAAGCTTATAAATCCTGATGCTTCATGACCCATAGAAATAGAAGCAAAGTCATATTAAAAACATGCACTAAATTTGGATGCTTTTTCCTCTTTTACCTCTAACTAATTGTTAACATATTTTGAGGCTTCTTCCAGAAATGTCAGTTATAAGCCAGTGACCATATGACAGAAGCTAAAGTTGACAGAAGCCAGACCTTCTTCAACACAGTATTTCTCAAACGTGGGTCTGTATGTCCTACCAGAATTTAAAAAATATAATACATGTTTTTCATGGTAATCATTAAAAATGTTAATATCACTTATAAAGATAAAGATAAACCTTCTCTTTTTGTGCATGATTCACAGCCTAATGTACAAAGACTTTAGTTTCTTATGAGAAACTAACTCTTTGAGAGAGGAGGGTGATAATATTTTTTACTTTACAATGGATACGTATATTCCTCATGGATGAGAAACCCTGCTCCGTTCTTTAGAATCTGTTCACTTGTTTAAAAAAAATCACCCTTCCATATTGTTTTCATATTTTTTTATACACTCTTTTCAGCTTTATTCAGCTTCTTTTATTTTCACACAAACAGGCAACTGGTGACAACCCCCAGCGCTCGCTATGCGACAGATCAGTGAAAGCAGGATAAATTGGCAATCTTATCATCTTCCAACCAATTTCATGTGGTTCACCAGAGCAGGATCTGCGAGAATATTTCCTAGCTGCTAATAACTAGCTTCATTATTACGCGGCCTTGAGCTAACATTTTGCCTTTGGCTTATGATGGGAGTCATTAAATCCTAGAAAATTCCCTCTCTGTCCTGTTTCTAAATGTGATTTCCCCAGAATCAGAGAAAATACAAATTCTTTTGAGCTTTGCTTATAACAAGTGAATGTGTGGATGAAACAAGCACCTGCATCACCTCGGTGCTGCCTGGATACAGCCTCTGATCCAACCGGAAGAAGCCATGCTCCAGATGGACGCGGAAGCTGGAGCTCACTGGTGTAGCACTCTTGGAGTTTTCTGTAGGAAATTAACTAAATAACATTCTTTGTCTCCTCTCCTTTCCACTCTTCACTTCTCCCTATAATGAAACAGCTTAAGCTCAGTACTTTAGCTCTCTCAAGAGGGCAAAAGTGTTTGACAATTTCATTCTCTTGTGACCATCCGATCAAAAAGGAAAGTCTCTCCTCTCCTTCATTTGCTTATTCCAAAAAGTGCTTCTCATCAAGGCCAAAGTACTTCACTGAAGACGCAACTTTCTGAAAAAATATGCCCTGAAATGATAGCTCGAAGATGCAGCCTTTTAAAATGGCAAAAGTGGCACTTTAGAGAGAACCCAATCACATTGTAAGTGGATCCAATCCTGTATTCAACAAAATAATTGTGGCACAGTCAAATAGCAGGTTGCTAATGCTGTAGACAAAATCATCCGATGAATCAAAATGAGGGTGGAATCTTCCCCAAGTGGTCATTCCTTTGTTTAATGTGTATGTTCCTTCTTCATAATGAACCCACTAATGGAAAGTTTAAATGGAAATGTTCAGTGGCAATTTAAAAATATTGATGGAGTGTCTTGTAGGTGCACAGCAGTTACCATCCACTTTGGAGATACAATTCAATTGACTTCAACAGTGCACAAAGCGTTGTGATCAGTGATATGGACAGAAATTGGTGGTCTGTTCCTCAGAGAGTTTGTAATTTAGAGTAGAACAAAGCACGTATAGAAATAAGAATACAGGCAATTACCCATGCCATGTATTTTCCTTAAATGCCTGTCATGGGCCAGGCACAGTGATGAGGCAAGGAGAACGGGTAACTCCCTTAATAAAAGCAAAATGCAAGGATTAAAATTCCTTTCTTCCTTCAACAAATATTTATGGAACATCTACTATACGTCAGCTGCTCTTGGAGCTGTGGCTATAAGCAGTGAACAAAACAAAGCTCCTACTCTCATGAAGATTATGTTCTATTGGGAAGAAAGAAAACAAACAAATAAATATAATTTCAGGTAGGTAAGTACTATGAAGAATATAGGGAGGGGTAAGTGGATTGAAAGCGATGCAAGGGGCTATTTTAGATAAGGTGCTTGGGGAAAGCCTCTCTGGGACGACCTTTAAGCAGAGACCTGGTTGTGGGAGAGAGAAGACCATGCGGATATCCTAGGTAGAGGGAATGACAAATACAAAGGCTCACAGGTGAGGAGCTCAGTATGTCTGTGGAGAGGGGAGATGGGAGAGGGGAGTTGCGGAGGTCGCCAGAGGTAAGATCACGTGAGGTCCCAAAGGCCACAGTAAGGACTTTATATGTTGTTTTGAGTGGAAGCCAATAACAGGTCTTGAGCAGGGCAATAATCTTACCTTCTTATTTTTTAAAATTATTCTGGCTACTATGTGGGATATAGATGGTATGTGGGGGAAGGCAAGAGTGGAAGTCAGGAAGAAGCTAACCCTCCTCCCAGTAAGAGAGGATCCCTCTCACTCAACTGCTTTTGAACTTGGACATCAGCTTTTCCTGACCTCAAACTTTAACTGAAAGGCTCTCTCTTCTTGGGTCTCGAGCTTGCTGACTCATCCGGTACATGTTAAAGCAGTCAGCCTCCTTAATCATGTGAGCCTTTTTGTTCTATTCAAGAACTGATTGGATGAAGCCACCCACATTAAGGAGGGCAATCTGCTTTATTCGGTCTACTGATTTAAATATTACACTCATCCAGAAACACCCATACAGAAACATCGAGAGTTATATTTAACCAAATGTCTGGACACCCATGGCACAGTCATATTTACACATAAAATTAACCATCACACTCATTGGGGTGCACTAGCCTCTATTTTCAGATCTGCCTCTCAGTCACTCTTATTCACACCCCAATCACACTGGACTCCTTACTACTTTCTAATAATTCCCAGCACCTCCCACCTTACTCACTGCCTTGGTCCAGAGAGGTCTCCACCCCAACTTCTGCCTGTCCAACTCCTGTCCACTCAGTAAGGCAAATACCTCCTTTTCCAAGGAGTGAGCCCTGCCATCCCCTGCTGTCATCTCACCTCTCCTTTGTCCTTCCTTTGTTTATGTCTCTCTTTAGCATTTGACATACTTCCCTCATATTATCATTATGTATACGTTTGTAATTAAAGGGAGATGCTCAGCAAGAGCAATCTTCTCTCCCTCATTCTTAGAGACGTTCCAGGAATCCCCCCATAATCCATCGGAAGGATGGAATTCCTTATGAAGTTCTTGAATGGGAACAAAGCGCCTTGGCAAATGGTTTTCTGTCTCTTGCTTCCCTGTGTAGAAAGTGAGGATAATGATACTACTCCCTCAAAAGATTGTTGCGAAGATTAAATGAGATGATGCATTAAAAGCATCCAACATAGGAGGTGGTGAAGAGTAAATCCTCCATAGCAGAAGTGATTGCCATGGCCACCAGGGAGAGCTGCCTTCAGAGAGGTGGACATGTGACTCCCACGGGTGCTGAAGGTTGTTTCCCAGAAGAGGGTGGAGCAGAGAGTACAGTTAATTAACTGGAAAGGGTGTGAATTGGGAAACACATATTTTGTTAAAGGTTGAAAAGAAACTGGTCTAACCCCTCTGTGTTTCCTAGGAAAGGCTAAGTGGTTCTAGATATGAAAAAGGATGATGCTTAAGTGATTCTGTCAAAACATCCTGAGGCAGCTGGAGTGTAGCAGTTGGGGGAGGGGGTGGAAAGGGCTGTGCAAGGGGCTGACATTGTTGAGGACCTGGAGAGGCTGAGCCAGCTTTGGTTCTGCTTAGCTTGGGGGTGGAGGGAGGGAGTGGAGCTGGTGTCCTTCAGAGGACCCCAGCAGCTGGCTGTCGTAGGAGCTGAGTAGGGCCATAGATTGAGCCAGTTGTTCCTGTCAGGGTTCTGGCAGAGCTCACCCCAACTTTATTTATTAACCTTTTTAAATTTCATTTATTTTAATAGATGTATTTTTAAAGTATAATATACATGCAGAAAAGTATAAAAATCAAAATGTAACAGCTTAATGAATTTTCATAAAGTGAACCCCTGACCTCACCAGGTAGCTCCTACCTAGGTCAGGAAATAGAACATTTTCAGAGACCCAGAACCCTTCCTGCTCATGCCCAGTCATTAACCTCCACCCCTGTCTTGAGAAGTAATCACTAGCTTGACTTCGGACAACATAGGTTAGCTTTGCCTGTTCTTCATCTAAACTGATGTGCTCTTTTGTGTGTGGCTTCTTTGCAGAATTCATTCTTTTGTTGTGCATAAGATTATTTCATTCTTCTCATTGATGACTAGAATTCCATTGTGTGAATATGTCATAATTTATTTGCCCTTTCTAGTTAACGAACATTTGGGTTGTTTCTGGTTTGGGGTTATTGTGAACAATGTTACTAGAAGCATTCTAGTACATACCTTTTGATGACCATATGTTTGCATTTCTGTTGGGTAAATACCAAGAAATCAAATTACTTGGACTTAGGGACTACATATATTCAGTTGCAATACGAAAGTGTTTATGCCCATTTTACACTCTCACGAAGAGCATATGAACGTACCAGTTTAACCTTACTGGTCTCTCTACATAATTGCCAGTGCTTGGTGTTTAAAGATGTCTTAACCTCAGCCATTATATTTCTGTGTGGTAGGATGACCAGCTTTTATGAGCATTACAATGTGGCAGTGGAAGGCAGTAGCCAGAATGGATCTGATCCATCGCCCCTGAGGACTCCAAAGCTCCCCAAAGGCCATAAAACAATGGGTAAGGGGAGAAACATAAACTTCTATTAGTATATATATTTTAAACAGCTTTATTACTCTGTAATTCACATACCATACTATTTACCCATTTAATGAGTATAATTCAGTGGTCTTCAGTATAGTCACAGATCTGCGCAACCATCACCATAGCCAATTCTACATTTCACCATCTCAGAAAGAAACCCCATACCTTTAGGTATAACCCTCCTATCATCCAATATCCTCACCAACCCTATACAACCACTAATCTACTTTAGATTTCCCTATTTTAAGCTTTCATATGAATGGAATTATTTACTGTGTGGTCTTTTGTGACTGGCTTCTTTCACTTAACGTAATGTTTTCAAGTTTCATTGTGTAATAATATGTATCAATAGTTTATTTCTTTTTAGGGCTGACTGATATTCCATTGTATGGACATACCATTTTCATTTATCTGTTCAGTCATTGAGGGACTATATCTATTTTTAATCATTTAAAAATATTGATATTTTATGTTTTATAATATAACATTATACTAGTATATAATTTAATATATACTGTGGTTTATAAATAAGTAAATGTATACACACATACACTGGGGGGATCATCTCAAAAAGGCTTTTCTGATAAGAGTTTGCAATCAATAGAGTTTGAAGGTCCCTGAGCTAGAATCAACATTCTCTTTCACTTGGGGTTAAACATAGAATTGACTCCCCTTTTAGGCCGCCTAAGTTCTCAGAGTTTGCTTGTTTCAGATAAACTTTGTGGAAAAGGGAACCAAAAGAGTGAATATTCCTGCTAATGTGGCAAATGAATGCTCTGGCTAGTTTAATTTAAAAAAAATAGATATGATCATATTTATAACTCAAATGTTAAGGAGCTGTTTATTCTAAAATTATTCTTTCTCGAGTAGCCTCTAACAGCCGAGGCTGCGCCTCTCTCAATTTTGTGTCTTCTCAAAGAGTCTAGCACCTATGTCTACGTCACCTTGCTCCTTGGTCTGAAACACTTTTTCCTCTGTCTATGCTCTGGGTAGTGCTCTGGGAGAGCCCAGTCAGAGCTTTTAGGCTGCAAATAATGGTACCTCACTCACTCTAGTATGGTGGTTCCTCACAGATGTGCAAGTTTGCCATCCCTACCACCCCTGAGACATTTGTCACTGTCTGGAGACATTTCTGATTATTATAACTGGAGCTTGCTACTGGCATCTGGTAGGTAGAGGCCATGGATGCTGCTAAACATCCTAAAATGCACAGGACAGCCCCACAATAAAGAATTATGTGGCCCCAAATGCCAATAGTTCTGGTCTGTTCACAATAGTACCGATCTCCCTCTCTGTCTTCTCTCTTTCTCTTTCTCTCTCTCCCCGCTCTTCTCTCTCTATGTAGGAGCCTGTCATTGCCTTTTTCACAGGGTTTAATACTCTCCCGTTCACAGCCTGGCTGTCTGTCTCCCTAAGGAGCAGTACATGACCACTCGCTGCTCCCCAATTCACAAGTCTTTAGTTCAAGTGACCAGCAGAGACTATCAAGCGACTCTGAACCACATTTCCAAAGAAGAGGAACAATAACTCACCCAGCGTGGGATAGTTGTCCCCTTCTTATCTTGTCTGTTATGACCGGATAGCAGGGTCACTCTCTGCCATTGTTGCCAGGTCCTATTCCTAGGGACCAGAAGAGCAGTTCTCAGAGAAACAAGAGCCAGGGTTGAATAGACTGTGGTTAGGAGCATCGTAACACTCATCCCACTTCCTGGGAAGCTCTTGCCATACTCTTTTTCTCCTCCACTGGACTATGAGCTCCCTGGGAGCGCGTCTGTATAGCTCCGGTGTCAAGCACACACTGCCTAGTACTGAGAGCGCCCAGCAGACTTCCTGAATGAAGGAGCATTTATTCATTTGCTTTCAGACATAAGTGATCATGAAAGCCCTTGTGTACAAAGCTCTCAATAAAACAGTACAAAACATAGTGAGTAAACAACAACAACAGTGAGGGTCTGGAGGCGTATCCCTGGAAAGGGCATCCTTTTATTGAAAAGAGCAAAAACGAAGCTGAATAGTGTTTGCCTAGAAAGTTACTGAGAGTAGAAAAATTTTCCTTCGAAGGCTATCACGGCCAGTCATGGGCAGTAGAACTATTATTTCTGACAATACTGGTGTCAAACCTCATTGTGGAAGACATTTAAAAACTTCACTTGGTATTCCCTTCCACATTCTAAAATCGGGTCTTCTTAGCATAAAAAAAAAAAAAAATGTCCACAGGTGCTGTGGCCTAGGATACAGCCTCTGTGTTAGGACTGCCCACCAGCAAGTTCCTTGGCTCAGGCTTTACTGGCTAAAACCCACTATGTGACATCTCCCATGGTGAAGTTGGAGTGACCATACAAGTTAAAAATGAATGTTAAAACACTGCTATGAGCTGATTGATATTCATATTCATATACTGAAGCCCCAACTCCCCGTGTCTTAGCATGTATTATAGTTGAAGGAAGGGTTCTTGAAGAGAGGTGACTGAGTTAAAATGAGGTCATCAGGGTGGGCCCTAATCTCATATGACTGGTGTCTTATAAACAGAGATTAGGACATAAACAGACACACCAGGGATGGGTATGCACAGAGGGAAGACTATGTGAGATCTCAGGAAGGACGTGGCCATTGCAAACCAAGGAGAGGGACCTCATAAAATACCAACCTTGCCAACAACTTGATCTTGGACTTCCAGTCTCCAGAACTGTAAGTAAATAAATCCCTGTTGTTTAAAGCCCCTCGTCTGTGTGATGGCAGCCCCGGCAAACGGATACTATCACTTTATCTGGTGGCTCCCCTTCTTTTCAAGTGTAAGGACTTTTAGTGTTATTGTTTGTTATTGCATCTAAATTTGCTTCATTGAACCAGAAGAGAAAAGCACAGAAAAATCATAACAAAATCATATCAGCTATCCCTGGAAAGAAAGCCTGAAAAACCAAGGGCCCATCCTAATCGAGGAGGATCTCATTTCACTTGATTATATCTGCAAAGATCATACGCCCAAATAGGGTCCCATTCACAGGTTCCAGGGGTTAAGACTAGAATACATTTTTTTTTTTGAGTGACAAATTCATCAGAAATGGCTGTTCTTGAGGGAAGCTGGAATGTGATTGCAAGAAGCACGAAGAATCTTCTGAAATGCTGGTGATATTCTTGTTTTTGGTCTGGGTGCTGGTTACACTGTGGTTTCAAGTTATAAAAATGCATCCAGCTATTCCTCTAGGATATGTGCACTTTGTTATATGGATGTTACGCTTCAACAACAAGAATTTTTTAAGTCACTTTTGTTTAGAATTTGCACTCATTTTTATTCTTTTGATTTATGTGTCTCTAAAATATTAGGGAAAAGTAAATCTATCAATGTCTTAAAATAAGGCAAAAGAAGACTGTAATTGTATATATCACCATAGGCTTTGATTTCTCTCTTGTATCTGTGATTAAGAAACTATATAAGGAGTAAAAGTCACAATATATTCAACAATTTAAAGTTGAATTGATATATTTTTTTCTTTACAACAACATCTATATACGTTTGAAAACTATTTGTACATAAGTGTCTCAGGTATTATGTATTTGTTTACAGATTATGCTTACTTATCATATTGATCCACAGACACTTTGCCATAGTTTATGGCCACTCTATAGTCATAGATTGGGGATCTTGTCTAACCCTCCCCAAAAGGAATAATGTGTGTTGGTGAAGAGCATGGAATTTGGAGTCAAACGGTCTGGATTGGAATCCCAGAGTCTGCCATTTTCTTGGTCTATGAACTCAGTGTGTGCTTCAGTTTATCCACCTGTAAAATGGAGTGATGATAATAGTATCTAACTCATAGGGTTGTTGCAAGTACTGAGACAAGCTGATACATGTGAAACGCAGAAACTGTTTCTGTTACACAATAACTGGGCCAGATTATAAAGTATTAGTTATTGTTATTGTTGTCATTGTTACCATCATCTGTGGTTGTTGCCAGAGTGAGGGTCCAAAGCTAATAGCTTCCCTGCTCCTGATTGGGTAAAATATTAGGGGTACAGATTATTTGGTGTGTGTGTGGGGGTCTTATCTTATGGCTGTTGCAAATAATGCTGCTCTAAACATAGATGTACAAATATCTGTTTCAGTCTCTGATGTCAATCCTTTTGTGTGTTATATGACATATAAATAGAAGTGGAATTGCTAATCAAATGATAATTCTGTTAACCTTTTGAAGAACTGCCATGGTATTTTCCACAGCAGCTGCACCATTTTGTATTCCTACCAGAAATGCACAAGAGTTTCTCTATATCTTTGTCAGTGCTTGCTATTTTCTGTATTTTTATTGTTGTTTTTTATTTATTTTTATTTTTATTTTTTTGTACTTTTGATAAAAGCTGTGATGGTTAATTTTACCTTTTAACTTAGTGGGGCCACAGTGCCCAGATCATTGGCCAAACATTCTTCTGGATGTTTCTGGATGAGATTAAAATTTGAGTTAGGGACTTTAAGTGAAATAATATCCCTTCCACGATGTGGGTGGGCCTCAACTAATCAGTTGAAGGAAGGTCTGAATAGAACAAAAAGACCTACTTTCCCCCAAGTACTGGCTATTCTCCAGCAGCTGGCTTTTGGACTAGAACTGGAACATTGGCTCTTCCTGGTTCTCCAGCCTGACAGTCTTTGCGCTGGAACTGCAGCATCAGCTCTCTTAGCTCTCTAGCCTGGTGGCCCATTCTGTAGATTTTAAATTTGTCAGCCTCTAGAATCACATGACTCAGTTCCTTACAATAAATGTATCATAATTTACATATAATAAATATTTTATATATGTAAATGTGGATGTATTTAAGTGTGTGTATACATATATTGATCCTGTTTCTCTGGAGAAACCTAATATGATAGTCATCCTGATGAGTATGAAGGTCTCATTAAAATTTGGACTTTGTTTTAAATAGATATATAACATATACACACTATATGTAAAACTTATTGAGGCCTACTATGAGCCAAGTGCTGCTCTAAGCATATTACATGTCTTAACTCATGTGATGCACACACAATCCCCCTGAGGCAAGCATTATAACCTCCAATTTATAGATGAGAAAGCAGTCATGTACAGGTTAAGTAACACTTGCCTATGGTTATGCAGCTGGTACGTGGTGATTTGAACTCAACAGTCTGCTTTCAGAATGCTTGCTCCTGCCAAACGATGCTCTCAGATGACTTCTGTTCCAGTAGCTTCACTTAACTGCAATCATCTAGGTGATTTCTTATGCACTGATTTCCCTCCCCACTTTCTAAAAGCCTTTCTCTACTCTGTTCCCTAAACGTATTCAAGGTTAGGTGCAGCGATATTCCCTATTGCCACATAAAGCACAAAGGGCAGAAACAATGGCTTCTGGTCCTAACAGAACCCTGAAACCATGTCCTTGAGAAATAAGGGCATTTAGGAACTGCTAAATCCTCCTCACTGAAAGGGCGGAAATTAAATTGTTTAAAAACGGTAAATTATTCCCATAATGTATTTCAGCCAAATAATTAAAGTGTACTCATATTAATTACACTTCAAGGCTCTCCTTGCCCTGCTTTGCTGGGCTCTCCTTTTTCCTTGGGTTAAGTGAGGACAAGCTTTTTGAGGTAGCACAGAATTGCATTGCAAGGAAAGTCTCACAAGGCTGGCTAGGTACAGATTCTTATCCAAAAGAATTGCCCGGCCAAGCAATTAAGTCAGTTTCAGAAGTTCCTAACTTCTAGCTAACCTTTTTAGAAGCTGGAGGCACAGTTATAAGTCACAGGTTTGATTTTTTTTTTTTTTTAGGATCAAACTCCCCCTCCAGTACAAAATACAACCAGCACTTGAAACTTGGAAACAGCACTAGGTCCCTCTCTTAAGAATTGCTGCAAAGGCTTTCACATCCTGTTGACCTTACTTAAAAGCAAAGCCCGAATAATTTTATCGGAGCCGTTTGCTTTGACCTTGATGCGTTTCCCAGGATACCTGCCTTCTGCAATGTGTCTTGGAAACTTGGACTTTCCCCGGTTGTAAAGCATTAGCTACTTACTGCTAGAAAGTGCTGAGCAGGGCAAGTCACAGCTCAACTTGTTTGGTAGAGTTTTAAATCAGAAAGGGATCGCAAAGACCATCAAATCACACTCAACTAATAATAGTAATAATAATAATAATAATAATAATTATTATTATTATTATTATTATAATAAAATAGGAACACTGCCACTAGCCATAGAATCAGCAAAACTCTCTAATAATGTGAGGACATGGGACAGAGGAGGTTTGGCTGACCACATCTGTGTACGCAAGCCTGCAGAGACACTGGCCAGTTAGGTATTTAAAAACCCAATTAAATTCTAATAATGACACAACCACATGTCCTTGTATATGGATAAAGTTTCGAAGGACACACAAAATTGTTCATGGTGGTTATCTTTGGGCAGTGGATCTAGAAGGAAGAGAAGGCTATACTTTTTTTTACTTTATACATAATTGTATTACTTGACTTATTTTAAAATAAGCATTTTACTGATTGAGTAATAATCAAATCTTAAAAGCTTTTAAAAAATAGGGACTAACAAAAACTGAGGCTGAAGAAGAGCATCCAGAAGAGCAGGGATGTGTTAATAGATTGTATGGGGTGTCTATTATTTAGACTTGGGCATCCAAGGGATGGCAGTCAGTTAAAGAACTGTATTCAAGAAAGAAATCAAGAATGCGGTAGGGGCTGTAAATTACAGAGGGGATTTTTGAATGAATTTAGCTAACTTCAAACTTTTGAAAGTTCAACATGTAAAACAGGGACTTATTACCCATCTCATTATGAAGAGCTAGTACATGGACACTCATTTATTTATTCATCAAATATCATAAACAAAGCATACCTTCCCTAAAAAGGCATTTGAGAATGAATGAGAGAATTCCCCTCACAAAGAATTAGACTACTTTAGGAGGAATGAGCTGCTTGTTTTGTAACGTAGTCAAGAAATGGTTGACCGATCAATTCTCAGAGATGAATACCTGCATTTTTAAGGATAGACTAGGATATATCTAATGACTCTTCTTAGTTCATATTTATGTATCATTTTCCTGCTCCAAAATACCATGAAGGCTACAAATTGCCAACAGTATAAAAGAAGGTTGAATTATTCACTCTCATGTTCAAGGCCCTTCAGAATGTGGCTCTGATTGCCTTTCCCAGTATATCTCCAACTGTCCCCATTAGGCACCCACTTCCCAGCCTCACCATCCTCCATTTGTCAGGCACCTCTGGCCTCCTTGCCTTTCCTTTGTTCATGCTGTTCTTTCCCAGAATGCCTTTTTGGCTGTTCTTGGCCTAATGTAATGCAATTCATTTTTCAATTTGAATAATCAAATACTACCTTGCTTTGAGGCTTTCCCATTCTCTCAGAGATTATGTTTCAAAACTGACATTCGCTGGTAGGAATTTACTGTTTGTCTCTGGTCAATAACCAGAACTCTGAAATGATCTTTCTTGAACAGTTTTGTCCAGTTTTATTGATTATTTGGGGCAAGAGTAGTTTCCTGCCTCGTCTCTCTGCCCTAGCCAGAAGTTCCTGCTCTGCATGCATTTTTAATACTTTTGATACAGAGTGATAAGTTGCCTTCCAGAAATATTATACCAAATTATGCTCCTATCAGAAGAATACGAGAGTGCCAATTTCCTTATAAGTTTTCCAGGATTGATTAAAATAAATCTATCATAATTTGCAGGCAAAAATCTCACCATATTATAGGTTTCATTTAAATTTCTCTAATTGCTATTACTTCAAGGATCCCACTTGAGAATAGGATGAGATGATATTATATATTAAAATTTCTCTAGAAATGCAAGACATGTATGACTGTCTTGCGATATTTAAATTCTGACCACAAACTATAATCGTTTCCACAAATCTTTGCATTCAAGATGCTTCGGATAAGCCGAGAAAGATCTCTATCTTACAAATGGAGAACTCAGGGTTTAATGCATTACCATACCCATCCTTGAGGAATATTAGTGATGATATTCCAGCAAACCAAGGTTAAAATGGTGTTCCAGTAAATGCAGGAACTACAGGGTTTAGCAGGAAATTGGGGGAGGAGGAGCAAACCACATTTCATGTGGCAGTTTGATGTTTGCAGACCGGCTCTGCTATGGATTTAATATCTGAAAGTGTCAAGATGACAGTTCTATGACAGTGTCCTAAGAATTTCCAGGAATGATGTATGAACTGCTGAAATTCATTCAGCATTTACTCTGAAGGGAACAAGGGAATAAGAAAAAAAAATCCATGAAAAATCCATAAAATGCAAGAGATAAGGGCTTGGACTTCTCTTTCTCTATATAACAATATGGATACTTTGTAGAAAACACACAAAAAATGAGATATGCAAAAGAGCACAACTTCTACTCTTAGTCTCATCATCCAAAAATAACCATTGTCATAAGGTTGGATATATGCTTTCTGGTTTTACATATGGGAAAGAGAAAGAGAGGAGAGCTGTTTTGTAATCCATGTGAGTTCTTTGTTATTTTAAACTCTGGCACTTCTTTTTGGCCCCTCAGTTGAGAAGGGAGGCTGCCACAATGTCAGAGCAGTAGAACCTAAGGCATCAGAATCAATTTTAAAGGCAAAGAGGTAAGCAGCTGATGAAGAACGTATCAAGTAGATAATGAGAATTTTAATATCTGGGAAGACAATATCCATACCTGTTGTATGAGGGAAGAAATGAAGAATGAAGAACGATGAGAGAGGGTTAACGCAGTACTTCTTAAACCACCTGTGATAATGGATCAGTTATAAATTTCTAATCCATCCTGAACTGATGCTTCTGTGAAATATAAAAAAACATATATTATGCATTTGGATGTCACAGCAATTTCAAATTGCTTAAATTACTCTAACTTCTGTATTCATTGCAGACTTATAATAAATAATTTGAAGGTCAGATACGTCCATGGATCCCATATTAGGCAGAATTGTACTAAAATACTTGTCTTGTTGCAGCGACAACTTATGTATCAATAGAGATAAAGACAGTGGTGTGCTAGTAAATGCTTAACAATTGGTTCTGGGCGAGGAAGAAGAGAAAGCCATGATTTGTAGCATTTGACAGTTTCCATGCTGTAAGTACTCCCATTATGACAGATTTCAAACTCCTAAGGTGAAGCCAATGAATGCAGAGTGAGAACAGATGTGCACGAGTTGTCTGCAGCACACCACTGTAAAAAGAAACCTATGAATGGGTTTTAACTTAACAAAACCCTCATAACAAAAATAGAACATATGACCTTTAAACCAGCAGAGGAAAACTTACTCAATCCAATGGAAAGCAGGAATGGAAGTTAACAAAAAAAGATCCTTCCTTTGACTGGAGTAGTTCTCAAGTTATACAACCTGCCCCTCAAGACAGAAGCCAGAACCCACTTTCCCAGTTTCCTCTGCAGCTTGGGTTCAGACATGTGACCTAGGCTCAGCCAATCAGAGGGCTCTCCTCTAGACTTCTATCCAGAAGAGAGCATCCTGAGGAAGCTTAGTGTAAACCCAGGGCAACAAAGATATCTAGATCTTGGCAAGGGGCAGCGAGGGGAAACTAGCACCAGTACCAGACCCCATCAGCGAGAGCTGCAGTCTGGTGAGTGATGGCATCACTGGAGCATTCCCCAAGATGTAGTCTAGGGACTGACAGGCTGACCATCCTGGAGAGTCTGCGAGATTTCTGATAGCCTTAATAGATTACCTTTTCTGCTTAAACTTTGGCACTAGATTCTGTTGTTGGCAACAAAGAACAATGATATAGCACTTGCACCTCATTTTAAAAATAACATCTTTATTGAGATATAATTCACATACCATATGACTTACGAATTTTACATATTATATAAAGTGTATAATTCAGTGATTTTTGGTATATTCATAAAGTTATGCAACTATTCATAGTCAATTTTATATTTTCATCACTCCAAAAATAAACTGTTTTACCATTAATAGTTATTGCCAATTTACCCTCAACATCCTGTCTCCCTGTAACCCCTAAGCCTTAGGCAACCACTAATTACTCTCTGTATTTGCCTATTCTGGACATTTCATATAAATGAGATCATACATTATATAATCTTTTGTGACTGGTTTTTTCACTTAGTTTCAAGATGTTCCGTGTTGTTGTATGTTTTAGTATATCGCCTCTTTTTATTGCTGAATAATATTCCATTGTATAAATATACTTTATTTTATTTATCTATCTCTTAGTTGATAGACATTTGGCTTGTTTCTACTACCATGAATAATGCTGCTATGAACATATGTGTACAAGATTTTTTTGGAGTGTGTGTCTGTGTATACATATGTTTTCATTTTTTCTTGGGTATACATCCAGGAGTAGAATTGCCAGGTCATACAAAAACTTTCTGTTTAACCTTTTGAGGAAGTGCTAGATTGTTTTTCAAGGCTACTGCATCATTTTACAATTTCTCAGTAGCTTATGAGAGTTCCAATTTTCCTATCTCTTTGCCAACACTTGTTATTATCTGTCTTTTTTTATTATAACTATCCTACTGGGTACATAGAGGTATCTCATTGTAGTTTTAAGTTGCATTTTTCTGATGGCTAATGATGTTGAGCATCTTTTCATGCAGTTATTGGCCATTTGTATATCTTCTTTGGAGAAATGTCTATTCAGCCCCTTAAACCATTTTAAATTGGGTCATCCATCTTTTATTATTAAATTCTAATTTCTTTATATATTCTTAGTATAAATCCCTCATCAAATATATGGTTCACAAATATTTTTACCCATTCTGTGGGCTGTCTTTTTACTTTTTTTGATGTACATCTTATTTTTTATTTACAAAATAGAGTTATTTAAGTCTTGAGTACTGGCAGAATCACAAATACAGATGGTTTGTGAGTACTTAGAAAATATTAAAGAGATCACTTGGAGCTAATGTGAGTTCACTGAGAAGAAGAACTAACGTCATTCTATTTTGCTCTTATACCTTATCTTCTTCCTGTTGCCTTTTTTCTTATTAAAAATATTACCTCTTGCTATTAGCATTACCTCCTATAAGAAAGCAGATTTCAACTCTCTATAAGCCCCAATATTCTATCGTAAAGGATTATCTTCTCAGGTGGTGAGCTTCTAATCAGTGCAAAATCCAGATCAGGCAACAGGACTGACCACCTGCTAGTAATGTTGCAGAGGAAACACCTGAGTTGAATTACATGGTTTCTACGATTGTCTTCTAATCTAAGATTCCTGTCATTTATTCACTCATTTCTACATCTATCCATTTATTCATTCTTTGTTTAAGAGAAAATTTAAAAAAATAAATTTAAAAAAGAGAAAATGTAAGAGTCTTCAGGAATTCAAAAATATCACAAGTGAACACTAATTAGAGGCAGTGAGAAAGAGGAAACAATAAGCCATATTAGAGATGTCAAGTTCAGGAGGCAAATACAAAAGGGCTGTCTTTCCGACTTACATGTTGTTAGGTGTAAAGACACTCATTTGGCTTCCAGTTTTCAGCAGTCAAGGCCGAGAGGGAGACTTGATCAGCTATACAATTTACAGTGTCTATTAGGTGCAATTCTTCATTCTAAGAGCAGAAAGTATTGTCACCTGATCCCAGCCCCACAAAAGTCGCTCCTTTGTAGGACAATATTTCCTTTCCCAGTTCCCCATTGCTCCTTTAATCACTTTGCTAACTGCCTTCTCTTTCGTACTGCATGACATTTAAGAATGCTGAGGCACTGAAGCTAAGAGCTATTGCCCCACAAACGAAAATAAAAAAACACATATTTTCCTTAGTGTTCCAATACTTGAATCCTCCTTGAATTAGCTCTGATGATGATGTGTTTTGAATAATAACCACAAGTATCATTTATTGAACGTCCAGACACTTGACCATCTTAACCTCTAGTCTTCACAATAACCCTGAACGAGATACAGGCATACTTTGTTTTACAGCATTTTTGCTTTATTGAGCTTCGCAGATATTGTGTTTTTTACAGACTGAAAGCAAGACCCTCTTCCAGCAAAAAGACTTTGACTCACTTTATCGTGTTACTTGCTTAATCGTGATGGTCTAGAACCGAAACTGCAATATCTCTGAGATATGCCTATAGCATTTTCCTATTTTATAGATGGAGAAACAGACTCAGGGGAAATGGTCTATTCAAGGTCAGAGAGCCGGTAAGCAGCAGAGCCAGGATTGTGAGGGGATGTGGGGTGGGGTGTACAAGGGGTGTGGGTGTGACACGGGTGTGTGTATTATATAGAGGAAAGAGAAAAGAAGAAAAGAAAGGAGATAAAATGAGAGAGAATTCCAGAATGTGTGTCAGCAGAAGGAAGCTTAAGAATACAAGAGCAGCACTGACAGTGAGGCAGACAGAGACCATGTTGGAATGTGTGTGAAGGAGGAGGGAGAATAGAGCAGAGGGAGGTCGGAGAACTCTTGACAGGAGAGGCGTGATTTAAGAGAGCAAAAACTCCTCCTTTATCGGGGTGGTCATCAGTCTGCCCTTCCAGCTATCTGTTGGTACTGGCCACGTCGAATATTTCAGATGTCTAGAGATCATGGTCCCACTCACAAGGAGCTTGCAAGGAGATGGGGAGGCAACAGGAGAAAGATCTCAGAGCCCCAGTGGAGGGGAGAAAGTCAGAACCAGTGATGGCCGTGGGGAGGAAATTGCTATATGTTAGTTTGCTGGGTGGGGGGTGGGGAGGGAAGGGGAATCTAGTCCAGCACCAAGTTTAACAAGAGGGATTGTGAAATAAATTATAATAGTCTGCCATATAATGTACTGACAGGAATAACGATGTAGATGTGTATTGATTGACAAAGGAAGAAATCCACAATTTATTATGAAGTAGAAAAAAACAGGTTGTGAAACAGTACATACGATATGATGCGGTTTTATTTTTAAAATTATATATTTCGAAATATTAAAACTATCTAAAAGGGTATACAAAAAAACTTGAAACAGTGATTACTTTTGGATGGAAGGATCTCGATTTTCTTATTTATTTCCTTCATTTTTTTTCTCAGTGAGCATGTATTTCTTTCACAATCAGAAAAAAAGGAAAAAAGCATGTGTCTGAAAAAGAGAATGAGAGGATGTAAATCAGATAAGAGTGAGTGCCCGATTATCAGTTCCATCTTGGAAGGTGCAAAAGGCTCTGCTTGGAAGCCCAGAACTAACCAATGACCAGCCACGCTGAGCAGTGGCTACGCTGTCGTGGTCCTATCTCCCTCACCCTCAGCTCCTACCTTCTTTCCTTCCCTGCTTTCCCCTTCTCCTCCACCAGCCTCCCGACAGTGTGGGACAATCCAGCTGATTCCCGCCCTGTGCTGAGCTGGGCCCAGCTGGAATTTGCTGTTGATCTCAGAAGAGGAGCAGCAAGGAGCAGTGGGCTTTCCATTCAGATTTTCCCAGGAAGGAACTTGAGTCAGACTTGGGGCCATGGGGGTGGGGGTGGGGAGAAGAACATACTTTCTCTGCTCAGAGGAACTCAGGAAGGTGACTTTGTCCTGCCACATGTAGCACCCAGATCGGAAGGAAGTTCTTGTGCAGAAAAGCTAAGGAGCACATTCTTGGCAGCTGACTGATGTGAGTCACGGCTCTGATTAATTCTTTCCAAGTTAAATTTTGGGTCTGAGGTTGGCTCATCCTGCTGAGGACATCTGCCACCTGGGCAGGGGCAGCTCAAAACTCAGCAAGCCAGGGTGCTGGAGTGAAAAAAAGATAGTGATGAATGTCCTTTGGGACAAACACACATTGCAGAAGGTGGACTTAATGCACTGTTCTTGTTCAAGTTCATCCTATTCAAGCCCATTCCTGGACTTGCTTCTCTGTACAAGTAAGTTTTTTAAACTATGCATATTAAACAGAAAAAAATAGACACTACTATTTGAAACAATTGCTGACAGCTGCTCCTGCTCACAAAAAGGGGATCATTTCTCTCTAGAGTAATGTGCTCCCTTCCACTCCTAACCAGGGATGGTTGAGAAAGTGACAAGAAAGCAGAGAGAGCTAAATTCCCTGATAAGAAATTAATAGAAACTTTGGGGTCAAGTATGGAGAAGGGAAGAGCTTAATTAAACACAAGCAAAATGGTGATGGGGTAGAAGCTATGGAGAAACATGTCTAAAAAGATCCCAGTGTCTATAGCAGCTTAAGGACAACGAAAACGAAAGTTTTTGTTTTATATTCAGTGGTTCTGTGTTTGTTTAATCAATTCAGAGACTGTAGCCCCTCAAGTGACAGAGTGAAGTGCCAGTGCATTAGAAATTGGGCTCTGGGTCCGGTTTTCCAGTTGGAGACCCAGCTGTGCCAACTTGGGAGTTGCTCAACTTCTCAAAGCCTTACGATCTTTGCCTTGAAAATGGAAGTCATGGTATTTGTGAGGATTAAATAAGATTAGTTGTATAAAGCCCTTAGTACAGTGCTTGGCTCATAGTAAATACTTAATAAGTGTCAGTGAGGGTGATGATGAAGATGAAGAAGAAAATGAAGATCATTGTGACAAGGAAAACCCAATAGCTGCAGCTGCATTAGTCTCTCATCTGCCAGTATCTGTTATCAATTGGAGAAACCACAGAGAAGAAGACTTAGTTAAACACCAGACTTAGGTGAACTAGTGTGGTGGTTCTCCAAGTGTGGTCCCTGGACTAGCAGCATCAGTATCCCCTGGGAACATGTCAGAAATGCAGGTTCTAAGTGCCCCACCCACCCCTACCAGCCAGATCCACCGAATCAGAAGCTCTGGGTGTAGGCCCAGTAACCAGTATTCTAACAAGCCTTGCAGAGATTCTGATGCATGCTTTAAATTTGAGAACTATTGACTTGGTGAATGCCATTTTAGTGTCTTGCAAGAAAGAAGCCACATGACTGGTGGATTAATTTTGTTTCATGCTTGTACTGTGTATCATCACAATTTCACTGCATATGATTATAAGTAAATACATGGTGGAATCAGAAATTATTCAGGCATGAAACATAGCACTTTAGTTTTTTAAAAGTGATCTCACCTTGCTCTGGAGTCCTCATCTCTGGGGGAAATTCTCTTCCAGTTTACCTCATCAGTTTGCTTCATCGATGAGGAGTTCTGACTTCTGTCGGTTGTGTTTTCCTCCCTCCCCTACTCCCTTCCTTAGATAGCATCCGGGTGCAAGAGAGAGCTGAGGCAGCCTCATGATGCAGGAGCAATGTGTCTGCACATGCTCAGTGTCTTCCCACCACTCCCAGATGTGACTCTGACCTGAAGCTCTGGGCTCTGGCTGCTCTCACCTGGCCTTTTGGTGTGTCATGCTGGCACCTGCTTCTTGAAACTGTGGTCCCTATCACAGTGTCCCCCACTGCAGCCTTCTCATCCCAGTCCTACTGCCCAGGCCTCCTTGGATCCCAGTGACTTGGACAGCAGACAGGAGCCCAGACTGCTTCCCACTAGGAAGGATGCAAAGGGGAGAAATGCTATTAGTAAGAAAGGACAACAATTTATTTCCTAGCCATTCACTGTACTTCTTTCCTTCCTTTATTTTTTCTTGAGTTTTCTTTCTTTAATGAAAAGCCAAAAAGGAAGACATCTGTCTTGAGATTTAATAAAAGCAGGTAATAGTCCGCGAGGCCTGCTTGCTATAATTGCTTAAATAATCAATTCAAGATTCTTCCCAGGAACTCACGGTCTCGGGTATGTGACAAGACACATTAGGAATTAAATTTCTTTTTACTTTAGATAGAACAGAAAAATTAAAACACAAATTAAAGTCTCAGTAAATTTGGATTTTATAAAACCAGATCTTTCCTAATTATTGTAGGTCACACTCTCTTTCTCTTCACTGCCTTCTAGAATGTACACTATATTAAAATTTTTCACTTATTTAGTATTTCTCATAGGGAGTGAAAGCTTATTATTTAAAATTTCATTTTCTTAAGTCTTGCTTCTGCTTTATATGAGCTGTAAGCCACTGATGGACAATGATCATAATAATCAAAGTTGGCAATAATTTGAGAGATTACTGTATACCAGGTGTATTAGGCAGGATGGATTAGGTTTTGCTGCTATAACAAATGACCTCAAAATCCCAGGGGCTTAACACAACAAAAGTTTTTTCTCTTGCTCACTGAACCTGTTCACTGGGGTCATCAGGCAGCCTCTGCCCCTCACAGACTCCCAGGATCTAGATCGACAGACGCTCCATCATGACCTGTGTTCCCACGGTCTTCCCAGCAGAGCAAAGGGGACGTGGCAGGTTGCACACCATCCCTAATACTTCAGCAAAGCCATATCAGGTTTCCTCACATCCCAAAGCAAGTCACACGACCACACTTAACTTTAAATTGGGAAGGTACAGTTCTATCATGTGCCTGAAAGGAGAAGAGCCAGAGATATTTGGGGAGTAGTGTGAATGGTTACACAGGCGTTGTATTAAGCTCTTGACTCATGTTGTCTCCATCTTTACAACTTCATGATGGAAGAGCTGTATTAGTCTCATTTTTTTAATAGTACGGGAAACCAAGGTCACACAATGTGTAAACGGTGGAGCAGGATTTCAAATTGGATATGTTGAATTCCAACATCTGCGCTTATAACCAAAGGCTACACTGCTTCTTCAAGAATAGAGTTTATTTTTCTTGAGTTCACAGACTATTGAGGCACAAAATTTAAGTGTTTTATATGTTTTATCTCATTTAATCCTCACGGCAGCTCTGTGAGGTGGCTTCAGTGATTGGCCCATGTTATGCTCTCACAAGGAAATGGACCTTTATCTAACTCCAAAGACACGTCCCTTAATCTACACTATACTTCAGCGTTTTCTAGAGTGAATGTTTGCACGAGAAGCACTTGGGGTTCTTATCCAAATGCTGGACCCCATACTCACCTACCAAATCAGCTACTGAATCCCAGTTGGGTTGAGAATGACAACTGCGATGCTCACTTGAGTTTGATACCCGCAGTCCTGTTGTCACTCTCTCTCATGGTTGTCCCACTGCCCCAGGCAGAGCACCCTGCTTCTGGTATTGAGTCAGCAAATCAAAACCAAACAACAGAATCCCAGCCCACCACCAGACCACAAAATATGATTATTTTGTTGCCGCTTTGCCAACACTTACAGGAAAAGGTAAATGAATGAATGCATTCGGCACCAGGTTCCTGGGCAGAATCCCTGCCATCAACATTTTTCAAGACTCAAGGCAATAAGGGAAGAAGAAAAAGTTAAAATCAGTTCTTAACCGAAATTAACTTGACACTTGTCATAATTACAGAACCCATTACTGACCTGAAGCAAAATCCAGAGACATTAAGATTCTGAGAGTATACACAGTGGGTCCTCTTTTCCCTCCATACCCCATGTGAAGGCAGCTAAATTCTGCTGCTCTGAACACAGAAAGGGTAGGTCCATCCTTCACAGCTGTGCAGGTGAGGTACACGATGAGGATTCTATTCACACAGCCTGTGATGTCCCCACTGTGAGGAGGTGTCACAGACATGAATCAAGGGGCCTGGCTTCTGAGCCTGTCTCTGGCTGACACTTCTCTAGCTGCTGTGGCTTGTCCATGCCCCTTAACCTTTCTGGACCTTTAAAATGTCATGACTTGGTGCGGTGCATTACTGTATATGGAGATATGAGTGATTATCATATTTAATGAATACTTTATATGCTCCAAGAACTACCTATTCTAGCGCTTTAAGTTATACAAATTTCAAAATAACCCTATGAAGGAGGTATTTTCATTATCTCATTTTTATAGATGAGGAAACAAGCACAGCAAGGTTAAATGACTTTTGCGATGCAACCCAGCTACTCTGTCGTAGGAACAGAATTCAGATGCAGGCACCCTGGCTCCCTCCCTAACTCTCAGCCCTTACATGCTATTGACTCTGTTCTATGGTACCTGAAGGCAGCATGTATAAAAGTGAGCATCTAGAATGAACTAGTGCAGTTTACTCAGGGCTGGCCAGACCACAGTCAGTGGTAGCACTCAGCTCTGGGTGGTCTGCTTTAAAAGAGGTGTAGACAAATTGGAAGTGATTCAGAGAACCAGTTAGTACAGTAAGGGGGCTGGAGCCATTATCATTGATAAACTCACACTTACTTAGTGCTTGACTATATAAAGCACTTTACCTGGATGGCTTTACTTAACCCTATATAACAACCGTATGGAGTAAGTCCTAAAATTATATCCCCATTTGATAGAAACAGAAACTGAGGCACAAAGAGGTTAAATAATCTGCTCTCACACAGCTAATAAGTATTGGGGCCAGAGCACAAACCCTGGCAGTGTGAAGCTAGTCTGTACTTTATACCAGTGCCCTGCACGAATCACAGTGGGAGAGGGTAGGGGCAGAATGCTGATGAGATGCTGACTCTGCTTTAGTAGATCTGCGGGGAGTCTGAGGTCCTGCATTTCTCACAGCTCCCAGGTGATGCGGCTGGCTGGTCCACAGACCATACTTTGAGTAGCAAGGCTTTCAACCACTTTGCTTGACTGCCCCCAAGTGAGCAGTGACGGGAGGAACCAAGAGTGTTTAGCCTCCAGGCAGCTCAGCGGGGTGGAGTTAAAGAATGTCAAGGCTGTCCTCTAGTATTTGGAGGGCCTCCACGTGAAATGCAAACCAGACTTGACTTCTAGAGCCTCAAGGGACAAAAATGAAATGAACATGTATCTATTTCCAGCTTTGACCTTTCCCCTGAACTTCAGACTTCCATATCTAACTGCCTGTAGGACCAGCCGCTTGGGAGTGTCCTTCAGGAAACTCAAACTGGATATGTCCAAGTACACCCATTGTCTTTCCCCCTACTTTTCCATCACAGTCACCCATCATGGGAACTCGAAACCATTGGAGACCACAGTCACCCCAACATCCAGTCATCAAGACCTGCCCATTTTACCTTCTATTTATTTTTTTTAATTTTGCGATTGAGATGTAATTGACATATAAGATTATATCATTTTAGATGTAACATATTATTTTATATACGTATACATTTGTGAAATTATCACCTAGATAAGGTTAGTTAACATCCATCACCACACAGTTACAATTTTCTTTCCTGTGTTGAGAACTTTTAAGATCTACTTTCTTAGTAACTTACCAATATACAGCACAGTGTTGTTAACTATAGTCGCCATGCTGTACGTTACATTCCCAGGACTTATTTGTCTTATAACTGGGAGTTTGTACCTTTGGATCACTTTTACCCATTTTGCCAACCCCCACACCCCACATCTGGTAACCACCAATCCATTCTCTGTATCTATGAGCTTGATGTTTGTTAAGATTCCACATAAAAGTGAGATCATACAGTATTTGTCTTTCTCTGTCTGACCTACTTCACAAAGCATAATACCCTCAAGGTCCATCCTAGCTGCCATTTCTTTAACACACCTTTCCCCTGCTTCTTTGCCTCTATTTGCTCTCATTTCAGTTCCTTAGCATCTCCCCTCTGTACTATTATTATAGCTTTCACAATGTCCTTCTGGCCTCCAATCTGACCTTGACTCCTTTCCCCACACTTGGGCTGCCAGAATAATCTTCCTAAGGCTCACATCTCACTGCATGTCTTTTTGGTTTCACACCCACCTGTGGCCCTCACAGTCCTCAAGGTAAACCCAAACTCCGAAGGATGGCCCGAACGCCCTCAGCTTGGTCTCTGTGCACTTTGCTGTCCTCATGTCCTTCCATGTCCCATCTTGCATACTAACCTCTAGTACCACCCAGTGCTTAGTATTTTCCTCACCACCTCCCTCAGTTTCCTACTTGTAGACCTCAGCCAGGCTGGTCTCGTTCCCTGGAATGAGACAGGTATTTCTCCTGCTCTTTTTCTGGGTTCCCAAGTATGCTCATTTTAACATTTAGCCTAACTACTGTGTCTTTACTATATTAGGCCCCCATCTAAATGGTCTGGGAATGTGTGTCTCTTTCAGGGGAGTACAGGAACCAACCCCGTCTTATTTGTAGGTGTCCCTCCTGCCACTTTACACGATATTTATTGATGTTAAGTTTGCTTGTTTAAGAGAGATCTAAAATTATCTTTGACTCGCCTCTCACTGTCACACCTGCATCTAATCCAACAAATTCTGTTCATTCCACCCTTAAAATACATCCAGAATCCAGCCACTTCTAACCTATTTGCGGCCTGGACAACTACAGCAACCTCCCAACTGGCCTCCCTTCTCCCGCTGCTCTCCACCCTCCTTCTGTTGTCACACAGCAGCCAGGCAATGTTTTGAAAACATCACTCAGCTCATGTCCCTCCTCTGCCTGAAAGCCTCCAGTGGTTTGCTGTTAGCCTTAGAATGAAATCCAGTGTCCTCGGCATGGCCCTCAAGGTCTTTACGATCTGCATTTCCAGTCTTCCCTGACCTCATTCTCCTGCCTTTCTCTCCCATATTCACCACTCCCCAGCCGTCTGCACCTTCCTGCTGTTACTCAGGTATGCCAAGCAGGTGTCTGCCTCAGGACATCCGTCCCCTTGATGCCCCTCCATCTGGAATGTTCTTCCCTTAGATAGTCACAAGGTGACCTCTGTCACCTCGGTTGGGTCTCAAAGGTCTCCTTGGGGATAGAATTTTATCTGTCTTGTTCCCTATTGTATCTCAAGGCCTGGAACAATGCATGGCCCATAGCAGGCACCAGCGAAGACTTCATGAATAGTTCATGCATAGGGCCCGTGAGTGGAAGCTCCAGGGAGACACTTTTCAGTTCATTAGAAAGAAAGATTTTCTGACACTGGAAGCTGGAGATGGAAAGAACTGGCTCTAGACGAGATAAATCCCATCGTGGACACTTCAGTTCACAGGAAAGCTGGAAAACAACTGTTTTGTGGGCAGACATGAAGGAGATTTAGAATAGCTGGGGGGGGGGGGGCTGGACAAGAGGGTCTCTAATAACTCCCCTCAAGGCTTCAGCTGTATTTGGCTTCATGCACCTGCACATGCTCCTCAGAACCCAGCTGGGAACCCTTGAACTGGCTGAAGGGGCCTGCATGCCCAAAACGTCACAGTGAAATGATTTTCAACATAAAATTTATTTTTTCAGGTTTTTTTTTTTTTTAGGAAATATATGATTATTCAAATACTTCAAAAAGAAGGAGAAGGAAGAAAACATAGATACATAATCCCACAAGAGAGAATCACTATTCATATGTTGGAGTATCTTTTTCTGTTTTTTTTTTATGTACCTTTTGTTGGTACTTTATATAAGTTACACATTTTATATACTTATATATTAGTTATCTATTGCTGCAAAGAAATCACACCAAAATTGGGTGCCATCAAATGGCAATAGTCAACTGTTATCTGCGAGTTAGGAATTGCTGGGCAGCTCAGCTGGCAGCTCTGGCTGGGGTCATATGTGTGGTGATATGGGGTCATATGTGTGGCAGTCAGTCTGGGGCTGGATTCTTCTCAGTGGCTTGTGCACTTTATGAATCTGGTGCCTGGGCTTTAAAACTCAAGCAGCTGGGACTCCTGAGGCATCTTTCTCTCCCTCTTTGTGGTCTGGCCCTGTAGTCTTTCCAGCCTGAGCTTCGGGGACATGGTAGACATCTGCAGGATGGTTCAGGATTCCAAAACCACTCAAGAGAGAGCACCAGGCAAGAGTCTTTCATGAGCTAGGCTTAGGAGTCAAAAGCAGCGTTTCTGTCACTTTTATTGGTAGAGGTAGTTACCACCAAGAGAGGAGGATCAGTGTCACATTGTGAGAAAAGTATCAATCTATCCATCTATTGAGTTATCTATCTTAACTAGCTAGCTAGTTAGCTAGCGCTCATCATTTCTCTCTCTCTCTCTCCCTCTCTCTCTCTCTCTCCCCGCCACTTCGAAAATTCCAATGCGCCGTAAGTTAAAACCATAAAATGATTCATGTTTCATCCTATCTTTTAAAAATATTTATTGTTCCATAAGTTTTGCCTCAAGGCTTTTTAAACATTTTAATTGCCAATAATATTTTGCTCTAATTAATTTAACCTGGTTTTGGACCTATCTTTGGTTTTTAGTTTCCCACCCCCCTATTATAAATAATGGTGCAGTGAACATATTTATTATTACAAAGATGTTCACTCTTTATTTCTAGAATTGGAGATATAAAACTGTTCTGTGAAATTACTGGTTTAAAGAGCATGAACATAAAAAATGTTTCCCTCTTCTAAGTAAGACAGAAATGCTTCTTTTATTATTCTCACTATGAACTAACTACAAAATTGCTTTCCAAGTGTTGTACTTATCAATTTATATTCTGTTGATGCATGTTTACTTGACCTTAGAAATTACCATTAATAATTATCATTAAAATAAAACTTGCTAATTCAATAGACCAAAGGTATATTTCATTACATTTCTTGAATTACTAGTAATTAAGAGTGAGCATGTTTGCCTCTGCCTGATAATCTGCACCATTAGAGCATTCTTTAAAAAAAAATTTATAATTGAGAATATAAAGCATTCACAAAAGTAGAGAGACTAGTGTACCTGTCATCCAGCTTCATGATATCCAACCCACGGATGGATGGATTTTATCTATAACCTGCTTCTTCTGCCTCCCACATGAGATTATTTTTGAGGAAATCCCAGATAGTATATCATTTCCCCATCAATATTTCAGTTTGTATCTCTAAAAGATAAATACTTTTACAAAACATAACCATAAAACCATTATGACACTCAAAATATTCTTTTATGTTGAATATAAAAATATTTAATATTAAATATTCAGTTAGTGTTAAAGTTTCCCTGTTTGTCTCATAATTTTAAAAAACTGGCTTATTTGAAACAGAATCTGAAGATCTACAAATGGAACTTTCTAAAAGTGTACCTAAGCCTTTTTAAATCTACAGATTTATCCTCCAAATTTTTAGTTGTTGCAATAATTTTTTTTTTTTTTTGAGGAAACCAAGCCACTTGCCCCATGGAATTTCCCATATCCTGGATTTTGTTGATCACACCCCTCTGCTGTTTTCCAACATGTTCCTCTGTCCCTTGTATTTTCTGTGAAGTAGTAGTGAGATCTAGAGCATTGGTCTGATTCAAGTTTGAGTTTGGCAAAAAGGAATTTACAGACAGCATCATATACTCCCATTGGGAGCCATGAACTGTCCCTTTTTGTGATGGTAGCTGATACTGATGACATTGCCTTAGAAACACTGTATCCTTAGATGAAGGCTTTGCAAACAGTGATTAAAAAATTCTTGCATCCCTTATTTATATATTAGTTCAAATGTATCCATAAAGAGAAACATTTTCTCAACAACTGGTTATGTTGAGGTACCTTTATATAGGCTTGATTCTTTCCCTCTACTCACCACATTTCAGAATGATGAGTTGGTGTGTTAGTTTTCTGTGGCTGCCACAACAAGTAGCATGGACTGGGCGGCTTAAACCACAGAAATAAATTTTCTCGCAATGTTGGAGGCGAGAAGTCTGAGATCAGGTGTCAGCAGAGTTGTTGCTTCTCAGCCCTCTCTCCTTGGCTTGCAGGTGGCCATCTTCTTCCTGTC
Source organism: Macroglossus sobrinus (assembly GCA_004027375.1). Classification (NCBI taxonomy): domain Eukaryota; kingdom Metazoa; phylum Chordata; class Mammalia; order Chiroptera; family Pteropodidae; genus Macroglossus; species Macroglossus sobrinus. The sequence continues at coordinate 593,591 of PVKZ01000518.1, forward strand.
TTCACATGGTCTTCCCTCTGTGTGTCTGAGTCCTAACCTCTTCCTTTAAAAACATAAATCATATTGGATTAGGACCCACCCCAATGACTTCATTTAACTTTATCTTTGTAAAGGCCCTATCTTCAAATACAGTCACATTCTGAGATACTGGGGGTTAAGATTTCAACATGAATTTTAGGGGAACACAATTTAGCCCATAGCAGTTGGTCCCTCAGCATTCTTCAAAGGTGACCAATGAGGTTTGTTTTCCCTTTAGTATCATTATAAGCTCATGAAATTTTACATATTTCATACATTTTAATCCATTGTAGTAGTCGTGCTTATTGATGCTTAAATCATCTCATTTTTGACTAGTGGGAAACTCTAAAAATTGGCTCCTGAGTCCTTTAGACATGACTCAATTGTCTTGGATGGATTTCTTGCTTTCTAACATAATAAAATGTTCCAAGTTCAACTATATATTTTTTGCCTCAGACATCAAATCAGCCATTTTTCCAAGTAGCCTTGTTCTTTTTCATGGGAAATGGCAATTAGGGCCCACAATAGAGGTATGAGGTATGTTCAACACTGCTGGGTTGGTTGTAAAATATTCATATGCTATTTTTAAAATAAAATGCTAAAATATTGAGGGAGGTGATGGAATTATACAGTAACCCCAACATTCAAACTCCTAGCAAAGGTGAGAGACAGTCCCTGCCCTTCCCTTAATCTGTTCTGTATTTCAGAGAACTACATTTCTTGGGCCCTGGACCCTATAGCTCCCAGGAATTTCAGCCTTGGGAGGCTCTGGTGGAAAACTGGAAGACAGGATTGGGGAGAGGGCAGAGCATTTCTTCCCCTTCTCTCTGCATCCTATGGCATCTCCTCTGTGGCTCTAGCTCAGACCCTGCTGTGGTTTCAGCTACTACAGGACAGCCTACTACTGTCCCTTCAGCCCTAACAGCAAGCCACTGTTTCTAACCTCAGAGCTTGGTATCTGTTTGGTGTCTTAGTTCTATAGTTTCCTATATCACTTGTTTCCTCTATTAAATTCCTATCGATGGAAAGACATAGAATGGTTTGTTTCCTGGCTGAAAAAGTTAGGAGCCAATATTAAGATCAGTGTCTCATTTAACTGTTTAATAACGCCATCAGATGGGTAATGGAGGAAACAGGGGCAGAGGAAGGTTAAGTAACTTGTTTCTGGTCATATGCTTCGTAAGTAGTGGGTCTGGGATATGAGCCCAGATGTATCGGTCTTTGGTCTCGTTCCTGATACGCACCATTAGGTAAGACAACCATGGACAAACTCACAATGCTCTGAGAAGCCTCTTAGGTTTGACAGCCAGTTCCTAGACTAAGGAGGGGTGTCTCTTGATATGGTGAGATTATTTCTCTTTGGGGAATTTTTCCAGACCATTTTCTTATAAAGCTCCTCTGCTTGGGAACTCATGAATGAATAAAATGTCTGTGGTTTACTTCTGCATTGCCCTGTTTTAGTGATTTATTGATAATTTAGGAGGCTTTACCATCTAATGTACAAGCATATAATGGACGGTTGATTAAGTGCAGCATTTGTGGTCATGTCTATATCACAGAGTACTGGGCCTCAGAAGGACTGGAACTCTGCACAACAAGACCCCTCCTCTGGTATAGCTCGAGTCGACTGACAATATCTTTCTTTTCTAAAAAAGCCACCTATAATTGCCCAAGGAATGCCCGTGGTATACAAAAGACACTCGAAATTTAGAACAGCTGCCTTTGAGTGGGATGAAAAGTGAGAGAAAGCTTTACAAAGTGGAAAATTAGTATTGTTCCCTAGAGCCTGGGATGAGAAATGGAACATCAGATTAGTCTCACACACAAAATGAAAAGTATTAAAAATCCCTATCATCCCAGAAAGGCATTAAACATGGACATTGATGAAAGATTACTTTGGTTCAGAGTACTAGGGCTTTTTTTCTTATAACAGATATCATCATTATTACCTACAAGATAATTTACCTTTTTAATCATGAGTCCATTCTTGGGTTTTTTTTTCCAGTAAGATGAGGAGTAAATTTGGGGCAAGCTGATCACTCAGGACTTGCGTTCTGTATCACCTTGGTGAGTCTGCTTGAACCGGTTATGTAACAGCGTTGCTGGTTTTGTGGATTCTGCCTTTCTAGGCTCCAGCCGTGAAAATCATTTCTGTCCAGCGTGGATGATTTGAAGATTGGTTTCCTCCTCCCCAGTTTGGTGTTTCTACTACTGTAGACAATACTGGAGTGAGATTCTTTAATGATATAGTTTCAACGCGATGCTGGAGACTGTCAGGAGAAAGACACCATGTTCCCTGCATCATACACTCCTGTTTCCTGCCCAAGAAAGCTAGTGAATTCTTTCTTTCCAGTCTTTACCTGTTTCTCAATTCAAAGCATTACACTGAACCTGATAGGGCTCCAGGTCACATCTAGGCAGCAAGTTTAGAGAAACCATTCCTTAGTTGTAACACTTAGCATTCTCTTTTTCTTGACAGTTATTCATGAGTGCAAGACATTGTTGCCAACTAATTTTTATTTTATCTAGAGAGAGTTCACTTGATAAGTCTGTTGAATCCTTTTTTTGTAGGAATTCTGAAGGGCCAAAGCAAAACCAGGTCAAGGCCAAGATGGTCTCATTAAATTCTAGACTTAGCAAGCTAGAATCATGGGGCCAGGCGTGGCATGCGAGTCCAAGCTTGAATGAGGTATCAGAGGCAGGCTCACTGTGTTGACCTTTCAGATTCTCCGTCTATTTATTAATAATAAAAACAGCCGCCCTTACAATGTAGAGCAGCCACAGAGCAGAGAAATCCTAAAGATCAGGATACATCCCTACTGCTATTTCAGAGAATAAATGTGGAGAAAGGGGCCAGCATGTATCCAGAAAGCAGACTGGAACCAGCACCTTGATCAAGGGCCCAGGCCAACCTTGACAAGGGCTAAGGAATAATCCATGAAGGACAAAAAGAAAATTATCCGCTTATTTGCACATTTCACAGTAGCACATCATATCCATTTTTATCATAAGCCAGTGAACTTTCTAACTTTTGATCATCAAATTCAGAGCTCTCTCTCCAGGCTTCTGGCTTTCAGTTCCATCATACCCAGTGAGCAGAGCTGAAGCCATTGTGAGGACAAGACTTTGCTGTAATATCAGCAATTGCCAATAACTGTAAATCTCTTCTTTCCAAGAATCTGATTCAGAATGAACTAGGAGCTTCTAGTCTCAATTTCAGATGCCCAGGATATAGATTCTAATTGGCTCAGCATGAGTCACATATTCATAGTTGGCCTAATCAACTTTGGGTAGAGTGACAGAGACCTTATAGCAGGTGACTGGGGCAAACTAGGATCCTTGTGAGTTGAGTTGAACCTGCAAGTAGTATATACAATGATTGCCTTGCAAAGACGGAAGGTGTGGGTTACAATTCCTGTTCTTCTCAGTGTAGAATGTCGCTACTCTAAGACTATACCCTCTTCTTTAAATTCTCTACTTTCTGATTTAATTATATTTTTAGAACTCAGGATATCTGTTAGATGGACACAGTGCTAAGGACCTCAGATCCTAGTTTTTGAATTTTGCAACACAGCTGCACATTTTCCTAAGCTCAGTATTAGCTGGATTCACCAACATGATAGCCACAGTAGATGAATCACCAAACTAAAACGCTTAGTTACCAAGATATGCCAGATAGTTTCAGTTTCTTGTCCTTTGTTCTTGCTGTCTTCTCAGCCTGGAATGGTGTTGAATAACCCAGCTATTGAAATCCTATTCATGATCCCTTAAGGCACAGTTCAAATGCCAATTTCTCTCTGAAGTCAACTTGATCCTCCCAAGTTGCCAGATTTAGCAAATAAAAATATAGGATACTCTGTTAAATTTAATTTCAGATACACAATGAGCAATTTATAAGGATTTCTCAAAACTTCATAGGACAGACTTACACAAAAATTTAATTTGTTGTTTGTCTGAAAATAAAATTTAACTGGGTATTCTATATTTTTATCTAGTGGCTTTCCTCCAGTTAGATTTCAGTAAAACCTTTTCTTGCTCCCAACATTTTCCCTACACTCTTTTTCATATTTATTTTATTCTGTCATAGATATGTTGGTTGTTCCTGTTTAGTTTTTTTTTCACTATTTTTTTTTAAAGAGCAGTTTTAGGTTTGCAAAAAAATAAAGAATAAAAAAATAAAAAATAAAGGTTTCCAATATACGTTTTCCCTCTACACATACACAGCCACCCCCAATATAACATCAACATTTTTTTTTAACAAAGATAAACAAACCTACATTGCCACATCATAATCACCCAAAGTTTACCTTAGGGTTCATTCTTGGTGTTGTACATTCTGAGTTTGTACTAATGTATAATGCCTTATATCCATCATCATAATATCATTCAGAGTATATTTATTGCCCTAAAAATCCTCTGTGCTCTGTCTATTTATCACTTCTCCCTCCAGAAACCACTGATCTTTATATTGTTTTCATACTTGTGCCTTTTCTGGAATGTCATGTAGTTGGAATCATACAGTATGAAGCCCACTCTTTCACTTAGTTGATTGTTAATATGCATTTAAGCTTCCTCTGTGTCTTTTCATGGATTGATAGCTCATTTCTTTTTCTTTTTTTTTTTTTTTGTGCTGAATAACAGTCCATTGCCTGGATGTCCCACCGTTCATTGATCCATTCAGCTGCTGAAGGACATTTTGGTTGCTCCCGAGTTTTGGCCAGAACTTAGGCACAGAGCCACACCTCATTGCACAGGAAGCTGGGAAATGTAGTCTTCAGGTGGTTGTTTATATTTCCGGATAAAGCTCAAGCCTTCTTTACTTGAATGAAGGTAGAGAATGGGTTTGGGTGGCAGCAGTGAGAGTACAGTCAACTGGATCACTGTCGCCACTCTTTACTCTGTCCCTATAATAGAATCCATGCCTTTGGACATGTGATTTATCATGCCCCCCATTACAGTAGATAACGTCTACATCCCAGACCTATTCACATTGAGCTTGGCTGAATGACTTATTCTGAGCCATTGAATGTGGATAGAAGAGATAGTTCTACCTAGGCTGAGGGTTTAAAAAGCAAGGTGAATTTTCATTAGCCCATTGGAGTCTCCACCTCACCATGAAAAGAACCTACTCCATGTAGCCATTGTCCCTTCAGCTTGGGCCCTACAATGAAGATACCTGACACTGACCTGAACTTGACCCACCTCTGGACCCAAATTCCAACAAAGCTCAGCTGAGCTCAGGCAAGATGAGCCAAACCACAACTGACCCATGAAGATAAAATAAAATGCTTTTTGTTGAGATTGCAGAATAAGTTGTTATGGGACACTATTACAGAAGACATCTGGCTAATACAATATCTCTACCAGAATGCTTCCAAAGTATGATTTGGGCAGGGTGGATATTCAGTGATTATGTTCTAGAGCAGCTGTAGAGGTTATTTATCATCTTCTACCCCTCCGATTAATTGGAGCCTGTGTCATATGGTTGTCAAATATTTGATAATCATCCCTAGGTTTGGTTGTCCCTGGCTATGTGGCTACCAAGCATGATTCTTTAGCCTTTCAGGAGATTCTATGATGTCCCTAATAACCTTGAATAAATTAATTTTTTCTGCATGGAAAAAAGAGTAAGTATGTTTTGATTTGCATCTTAAAACCCTGACAAAAAAAAAATGACAGTGCCAAGCTCAGGGGTCCTTGACCTTGGCAGGGGGTCTTTCACCTCCCTCAGTGACCACAGACATTTTTAAATGTGCTTCATAAAAGCATTTCAGTACTTTCTGTCTTTGGAGTTGGGTAAAAATGTAAACTACAAAATGTATCTGACTCCACATTTTACACATTTGGCACCAGTACTTAAGATTCTTATTCTTGGTGTCCCTGGGGAAGGTTTTTTTTTACATTTCAATGGAAAGCAGACTTGGCCACAACTCAGAAGACCTGGGCTCTCACTCCAGTTGTGCCAACAATCTGTATGACCTTGAGAAAGTGAATTTCCTTCCTTGTTCTTAGTTTTCCTGTATGCAGGATCCCAGGACACTAACATCTGCTCTCCTTTGTATGATGGTGTCCAGGGAAAAGAGAAATGATGGGAACATGTCATGGAAAGCCACAAAATCTAAATATATGCAAAGTGTTTGGCATGTGTCTCTACTTAATATGTAGTTTGGTATTAATTATGTATAAATGTATACATAATCATATATCACAGTCTGAAAAAAAATGTGACAAAAATGCTAGTTGTGATTTTCTCAGGGCTCTGAGAGTATGGGTGATTTAAATATCCTTTTAAAAAATGTCCCTGCATTTTCCCATTTAATATAATGAGCGTTTATTACTTTTGTAATGAGAGGATTATTTTTTAAAAGAAAAGAAAGGTATTCGTGTACTACGTTAATGTAGGGGAAATTCTCTTGAAAGTATTTTGGCTCAAAGTAGGACCTATTTTCAGGTAAAAGTAAATATAAGAAAAAAGGCAGGAGAAATTGGGAGATAATGGTGAGAAGGAGGCCATCAGGACACTGGCCCTTTGTAGGTGGGGAAAGGAGTGTAGAATAAGGATCTACCTTCTAAGTCCAGGGAACCCCACTGTAATATGGCACTTTGAGTCACAGAATCATTCATCACCAGTTAAGCCCTGACCAGCGAACGCACAGGAAGTTGAGGAGAAACCTGACACCCCAGCATTAGCTTATAGGTGAATGTAGTTTCTGTCCCCCAGCACAGGGCAATAAAGGATCGGATTACACACATCCTCAGGAAACCCTCAGGAAATAATCTGGGCACATGACCTGGTGAGGAGGGGCCAACAACTTCCTCTGGGCCCTGAGTAGTTAGTTTGAGATGCCTGCAGCAATCATCTTCTGTAAAGGTTTTCTCATTATAAATGCAATGTAGATGAGGGAAAGAGGTAGAAAGAGCTGTAGGGTGAGGGTGGGCACAAAGGTCACAGGGTGTGGTTGCCACCTCATCTGCATCATTACTATTTTACCCCAAGACAACTCCCACTAGCCAACGACAACAGAAAGAGAAAGAGAGATATTAGTTATGATCATACTGCTTCCACAAACCTTTATGGAACACACAGAGTATAGTGTGTTTCAGGGACAGTGGTGGCTAGGAGTAGAAAGCAAAATTTTGTCCCCAAATCACAGTCTAGTGAGGGAGACAGACACACAGGTTTCCACACCTACTGGTAGATCCTTTAAGAAAGATAGCTAATAACGATAATAGCTAATATTTATTGAAAGTTCAGTATAAACCAGGCATGTGCTAGGCATTTTACACAGCTTATCTCATTTAAGCTTCACACCAACACTATGAGGTGGGTACTATTATCGTCCTCATTTCACAGAAGGGAAAAGTGCAGCTTGAGAAGTATAAGTGACTTGCCAAGGTCACATGGCTTGCCAGCAGAGGAGCAAACGTGGGAATCTAGCGCACCTGGCTCCAAGCCCACCTGCTTAATCCATCTGCTCTACAGCCCAAAGAGGGGAGGCAGAGGAGGAACAGTCCCATCTGCCTGGGGAAGATCAGAGAAAGCTTCATGGAGGAGGTGACTCTTGCTTGAGCAGGCTCTGGAAGGACGAGCAGGAGTTTGCTTGAGAACAAGGAAGCAGGGAGGGTGGAATATTCTGAGGCAAGGGGTAGAGAAGTGGCTTGGCTTCTTCTGTAAATGCTTAATATTCTGATATAGTTGGGAGGTAGGGGGCCAGCAAAGGTGGGCTGGGAAGGATGAGGAGCCTGTTGAGACCCTTAGTTCAGCAACTCCCTCACCCAGTGGCTTCTCTTCAGAATCATCACCTACATATGGTGATGCCAACAGGCAGGGTGCCAGCTGCCTGTGACCTCGCAAGGCCTGGGCTCCTTTCCAAGGAGCTGAGTTGGGTCTTTTTCAGGATATTCCCTTGTGGACCTGGAGAAAGCCTATCTGAGTGCCAGACATGGTTGCTTTGCCTACAGACTTTGCCTACAGGATTATGAATTTGAAGCTTGGCTCCTCCATTTGCTACTGTGTGACCTTGAGCATGTCACTTAGCTACTCTGCCCCTCATTTGTAATAAGTTTGGGCACCATAATACTTATTTCTTGGGCTATTTGTGAAGATTAAATGAAGCAGTTCTTATCGAGTGCTGAGCATAATACTTTGCACAGAGTAAACACTCAGTCTATGGTGGTCTTTATCATAAGCAGTTACAGCCATTCATTCAGCATTCATTCAGCCCAGATTTACTGAGTGTTTTCTTATGCTTGGCCCTGAATGATAGCCATAGGCAAGGTATGCAAAGTTGTTGATTGCCTGGACTAATATTCTAGGGAGTGAATCAGACTATGAACAATTAGTACACATAACCATTTCTGATAGTGATGAATGCTATGCAGATTATGAAAGGGTAAAGAATAACACATGTATGTATGTATGTGTGTGTGTGCACATGTGAGCTTTCAATAAAATAGCATAATCAAATAAGGTCTCCTGGAGGAAGTGATATTGGAACAGAGACCTGAATCAAAGGAGCTTATCTCATAAAAATATAGTGCAAAAATGATTCAGCACAGGACACAGCAAACATAAAGCTTAACATTCAAGGAATTACAAGAAAGCCAGTGGTTGGAAGTAGGAAGAGTGATGGGAGGTGAAGGAGGTAATGGGAAGAGTAACAACAATGATAGTAATAATAATTTGTATTGAACGTTTGCTTGGGGTTAGATGGTTCATACTCGTCTTTGCAACCACTCTATAGGGAAGTGGCTATTAGCTTCCCATTTTAAAATTGGACAGTTAAAGATCAGCAGAGCAAAGCAACTTGCCCAAGATCACACAGCTAACACAGGGATGCAGAGCCAGGATTTGGGTGGTTCCAGAAACCATTCATAATCTGTGTGCTATTCCACCATTGCCAGGAGGGCACTCAGCTGGTATCCAGCTCTGTGCACAGCAGAAGGATGTGCAAAGTGTGTGTGCATGCATGTGAGTGTGCACGTGCATGAATGTGGGATCAGAGGCACAAGGTAGATGAGAATTACAGATGTATCTTAGTTCTTGGTTGTGGAGGCAAGACTAAACACACAAGCAAACATAATGATTAATTCAAGGCAACATACATTTACGTGACAAATGACGTGGATAGTGCTTTTGGAACTCTCTAGAGAAGAAAGAATTGGTGAAGGGAGGAGTTGGAAGAGGTATAATTTAGTAGACTCAAGTCCTACCTGCTCCACTATCAGCAATACGGTTTAGGGCAACTTTCTTAGCCTCTTTGTGCTTGTTTTCTCATCCTGAAATCGGGCATAATAACAATACCCACCTCACAGAGTTGCTGTGAGGATTAAATGAGTTAATGTACATAAAGCACTTAGAACAGTGCTGAGCAGAGAACGTTTGCCATTGTTAAACTTTTGTTTGTTTGTTTTGTTATTTTGGTTCTAGATTTTAAAGAATGACTTCACCAATAAAACACAAATGTTATTAATAACTTCTTTATTTATAATTAATTGATATATTCCTACTACCTCTCAATGTTGCAGTTTTGACATAGATACCCATGCCCCTACCTCCACCTGACAGCTTGGTGTTTCAGTGTCTGGACCTTCTTTTCTCTAATGACCTTCTCCTCCGCCCTCTCTCAGTCACCTTCTCACATAGCCACATCCTATAACTGCACTCCATCTCTAATTTTGATTTCCTGTGTCCACTTTCTAACCACTCAAGTCTTTCTCTAAAGGACCCCAATTCTAACAATACTTCATTCTCACTGGGACTTCCAGCTTATTGATCCTACCTTGTCACTATCCATGGCCAACCATTATAAATTGTATGGCAGATGTAATAGCCAGTACTATTTTTACACACACACACACACACACACACACACACACACACACACATTCTATATGCATATATAGTACATATACACATATATGCTATATATTACATACTATTATATATACTATATACTACAATGCTTGTAGTGTATAAGTTTATGCTGGCTTGCAAATATCTTCATCTTCTTTGTCACCTCTAGCTTTGTCATCCTCTTCTGGCAAAACAAAAGCCCTGGTTAAATCCAGCATTCCATGTCCAAAGCTTTGCAGCTAAACGTGACTGGAGAAAAATTATACAAACTTCCTGCTGGTTTCACTTTAATTTCAGGACTACAGACTTCATGTAGTATTTCTCCAGTGAATTCCCCCTCTCACTGTGAAGATGAACTTCTGATTCTATCTAAAGTCAAGCCCTCCTCCTGTACACAAGCTCTGATTCCCTCACCAAAGGGCACCACTTCAGCAGTTCTCTCTCTCTCCTGGATTTGTCCCTCCACAATAGCAGACCCCATCCTTTTTGGGGACAAGGGATGGGAGCTCCTATGAGAATCTCATGCCTGATGATCTGAGGTGGAGCTGAGGTGGAGATGCCAGCCCTGGGGAGCGGCTGCAGATACAGATGAAGCTTCACTCGCTCACCTGTTGCTCACCTCCTGCTGTGCAACATGGTTCCTAACAGACCACGGACCAGTACTGGTCTGCAGCCCACGGGCTGGGGACCCTTGCTCTACAAGATCATTCACAACAGCACACAAACCTGTTTTTTTTACCTCTTGTCTCAACCTAGCCCCTACTGTATTAGTTACCTATTGCTACAGATTACACTCAAAAGTTAGCACCTTAGGATAACAAACGCCTCTTATCTCACAGTGTTTGTGGGTCGGGAGTTTGGGCCCTGCTTAGTTAGATGTCTCTGGCTCATGTTCTCTCACAAGGCTGCAATCGGGGCGTCCACCGGGGCTGTAGTCATCTCAGAGCTCTGTGTGGAAATGACCTGCTTCCAAGCACACACACGTGGCTTTCGGCAGGCCCAAGATGCTCATTGGGTGTTCACTAAATGCTATGCCTCCTTGCCACGTGGACCTCTCCAAGGGCAGCCCACAGCATGACAGTGTGCTTCCCTCAGAACCAGAAACTGACAGAGGGCCCAAGGCAAGCCTTTTTACAACCTAATGTTGGAGGTAACATCCATCACCTGGCCATATTCTCTTCATTAGAAGCAAGTCAATAAGTCAGCTGAGGAGAAACTGTGCACTATTGATGGGAATGTAAAATGGTACAGCCATTGCAGAAAACAGTAAGATGGTTCCTCAAAAAAAAAATAAAATAAAAATAGAACTACATATGATCCAGCAACTCCATTCTTGGATATCTACACAAAAGAATTGAAAGCAGGGACTCAAACACCCATGGTTGAGCATGGGTGTATATTTATCCCCAGTGTTTATAACAGTGTTATTTACAATAGCCAAAAAGTGCAAACAACCCAAGTGTCCACTGATGGATGATTGGGTAGACACATGTGGTACATATATACAATGGAATATTATCCATCCTTAAAAAGGGAAGAAATTCTGATATATGTTATGACATGGATGAACATTGAAGACATGCTGAGCAAATTAAGTCAGTCACAAAAGGACAGATATCGTGTGATTCCATTTATATGAGGTCCCTAGAATAGTCAAATTAATAGGGATAGAAAGAAAGTAGAAGAGTGGTTGCCAGGGGCTGGGGGGAGGGAGGGTTGAGGAGTTAGTGTTCCATGGGTACCGAGTTTCAGTTTGAGAAGATGAAAAAGTTGTGAAGATGGATAGTGTCGATGGTTGCATAATAATGTGAATGTACTTAACCCACTGAACCATACACTTAAAAATGATGTAACTTATCAATTTCATGATAAGCGTATTTTACCACATTTTTAAAAAACAATAGGAGAAAAATAAGTCAGCCTACACTCAAGAGCAGGCATGAATATATGAACACAAGGGCATGACTATCTGGAGATGGCTCCAGTTGGTGGTGGTTTGGATTAGGGTACACATTCTCAGTGAAAACAGCAAGCCCCCAACCAGGTGAAAGTTGAGTCTTGGTGGGAGGCGGGACTAAAAACAATCTCTCTTATTTTTTATGTATAAAGCTGAGATATGTACACAGTATATAAGCAAATGGACACCTTATCTGTGTTATTAACATTTCATGGGACTCTATAAGGAAAAATGTTTTCAAATGCTACTTTAGGGAGAGCTGTATTAACACTGGATTAGGGCATAAAGCTGGACTCTTCCAGCTACAGTGAGGTGAGGTAGGTTTGCGGGAACCCAAAATCGATAATGAGAATCCCTATATTGATCTTCCTTCATTGATTTTTCCAAGAGCTTTCTTTTACAGAGGATACTGTTAGCCCTAGATCTATGAACTCTGAAGTGTAAGTGGATGATGACTCTTTGAATTGTAGGTACCGTCTACATACCCCTGTATAAGGAACAGTGGAACATGGTCGCTAAATCACTAAATTGAGCCAGATGGCATGGGTTCAAATTCTGACCTTGCTTCTTACTGTGTGACTTGGGCAAGCTACTTAACGCCTCTGAGTTAATACCAAATCATAGGTTTGCTGTGATGATTAAATAAAGCTTGTAGAACAGTGACTGGAAACTAGTAAGTATTTAGCCAATGTTAGCTATTATTATGCATGTTAATATTTCTGGAAAGAGAGTATATGGATTTCATGAAATTCTCAGAGAGGTCCATGACTCCCAAAAGGTTAAGAATCTCAGAAGTGCAAGAACTATATTCATCAGAAACCCTTGAAGTAATATACAGTCCTCATTCTGCTTACCCATATCCAGAGAACCATCAAGCTCTGTCTATCCAATTACTGTGTATCTCCTACCTGAGCCCAATCACTCACTGTCTCACACTTGGACAATTTCAACAGCCCTTGCCACCACCACCACCACCACCACTTCATCTCTTTGTCTCCCATCTTACCTTCTTTCAATGATCTGGAATTGTTTTTGTTGGTTAGTTGGTTGGGTTCTTTAATCCTTCAAGTCCTATCATACCTCTCCCCTGCTGAAAATCCTTCAGTGGCTCACCATGACTATTAGAATTAAGGCCAGAATCATTTGTATGACATAGTTCATGACCTGGCCCCAGTCAGTCTCCCGTTTATGGTGGCCCACTCGCTGCCTCATGCTAGAGCCATCAGGCACTGACCCTCTCCTGCCTTCTTGCCTTTGCAGATGTTGTTCTCCGTCTGGAATGCCCTTGTCTCTCTGACAGTTAAGTCTGAAGCTCAAAACATTGCGTGATATGTCCAGACAGACTTTGTCCTTTCTTCAAACACCTCCTTGTTTTTGTGGTCATTTTCTCACTTTTGTCTCCCTCGGAGATGGTGAGCTCCTTAACGATAGGGATCAAATAGTTTCATCTTTCGTCTTTGATGTCAAGTTCAGTGTCTAACACTTGGTATGTGATCAATAAATGTGTTTTGAATAAGCGAATGAGTAAATAAATCAAAGAATGAATAGTTTAATAACTTGCCCAGGCTTAAATATTAGTAAGTGACACAGCTAAATCTAGAATCAGTTTATTCAGACTCTTTTTGATCATGAGGCACAATAAAACCCCAAGGAGGCCTAGCTTAATCAAAAAGAGCAATAAGCCCAAAACTTCGTCCAATGTGTGAGTTACAGTCCAGATACAGCTTGGCCCAGGGATATCCAGTGCTAACATCAGTACTCTGTCTCTCCCTCTCCATCCTTAGCTTCGTTTTCTTCTCAGCTCTTCATTCTTCCATAGGCTCTCTCCACTAAAGACAGCCTCCTTAGAGCTCCATGATTCTAAAGAAAAACAGAGCAACTCCATCTCCTAGCAACCATAGATAGAATTACTTGGAGGGGCTCTCATTGGTTTGCTTGGATCTTGTGCCTCTCACCTGCCCCTACTAATCATTGTAAGAAAGAGATAAAAAAAAGTGACGTGGCTGGCCAAGCCTGAATCACATGTGGCCAGAGGACAAATAAAACAATGTGATTGACAGTCCACTGACACCAGAAGAGATGGGGTTTGTACATTGACATTAGAAAGAAGGGTCCTAGATGGATGGAAGCTGTTTATCTTCATTCTACCCAGTGTTCCTTTCATCTCTTCATGGAGACTTTCCAGCCAATGGCAGGCAGGGAAAGAGACAATGCTTGTTTTTAAATTGCATGGGTTCATTAGAGGGGTGGATGAAAGGAATCTTGGTCATTGTTCCTTTCAGCTATTTTATTTGTTTAAATGTGACTGGTTTGAGGAATCTCAGCATCTTTGGGGAATAAATATGTACCAATTTTATTTGTTCTATTCACTACTTGCAGATATACTGTATTAAGTTTTTCTTATCCACTGGGTAGTAGATCTCTTATTAAGAGCACGAGCTGATCTAATCATTTCTCGACACATTAGATGATTGAAACTCAGTTTGGACCAGTTCAAAATCCTTGCTCTGAATGTTCATTCTGAACTCCTCAACTTCCCTGTCCTGGTTTAAGGGGACTGTGAGCTGCTGCTCTTCCTTGCACTTGGGCATTGTAGGGTAGGAATGGGGGAAAGGGAGGAGGGCGTGAGCAGCATCTAGCTCACTGCTTTCCCCTCTCCTTTCTGGGCCTACTTCCTGTAGGATATTGAGAATCAGGGAGAAGAGGTGAGTTATCTGGTGATGGGGGTGGAGAGAGGCCCTTCATCTTCTCTGTTTGATGAAATGCTGTCTGTGTAGATGATATGCATGGTTTTCTAGGAGTGATTCTGAGATTTATCCTGACCCCTGCAGCCCCGGACCCTCCAATCCCCTGCTAACAGCCTCTCACTTGTGGGACATCTCTTCTCTTGGCAGCCTCAGAAAGTCCACATCTTCTGCCCACTTCCTCTAACCTCTGCTGCCTGACATGGGGTCCTGGGACTCTCTGACTTCCTGCACACATTATGCATGGTCCCTTCTCTCTCTACCATCACAGGCTACTCCAGCAAGCCTCTTGACTTCAGAAATGTCCAGGTGAGAAGCCCCTGGGTACACACATGCCCCCAAACCAGAGCTGCCACTAAGTATATACTGCGTCCTGTGCAGACCATAAAACGGTACCCCCACCTGAGTGGACAAATTACCAAAAAGTTCCCCTTTCTTATTGCTCCTCATAACCTATTCACCCCCTCATCCAGGCATCTTAATGCAGGGCAAAAATGCACAGTCTTACACTGTGGCTCTCCCAAATTCTAAGGGACACATGTTAAGTTCTCCCAAGAAGCCCTGATGGCAGTCTAGGTTTGCCCACCGGCTGCAGTTCCTCAAGTATCCAGAGAGGGAGTTAGTCTCCACTTCTTGCAAGCGGCCCCTGCTCTGATTTCCTTGGAGCTTTACCTTCCCCTCAATATATTGGGAATTGGGATAGCAGTTCTTATAGTGTGGTCTATGGACTCCTGGAGGGTCTTCAATACCCTTCAAAGGATCTAAAAGGTCAAAATTATTTTCATAATAAAATATTATTTGCCTTGTTCACTGCATTTACATTTGCACTAATGATACCAAAATAATTGGTGGGTAAAACTGTCTAGCACCTTAGCAAGGATGAAGGCAGTGGCACCTGAAGGTACCAGTTGTCCCTGGATTCTTCGCCACCACATATTCACCAGCAGAAAAAAGTCCCAGTTTCACTAAGAATGTCTTGATGAAATAGTAAGAATGAGAAAATTTAGTAAATCTTAACCTTTGGTATATGTCTTTATAATATAATATACTATGTGACAGAATGGGAAGTACACATAAAACACTTTTGTTACATGCTGGAGTTTGATGGTTGTCTTGAGGAAAAAATAACACTTTTGCAACTTAGTTGTGAGCTGAACTAGCCATTTCTTTCTCGGAATATCATTTTTATTTGAAAGAATGACTGACGTATAAACTATTGCTATCCTGACTTGGGTATTTGGCCGCTATATTCTTGAATTGTAGAAAGAGAGCCTATCATTTCCGGAAAAATAGGTGACAGTATTTGTTGCCAGTGATAAATTTTGCGGTTTTAAGCAGAAATTGGAATTTCACAAAACTGGCATCTGAAACCATGAGCTTGATAGCTTTCCATACTTAAAGACTTTTCTGATGACATTGTGATGATAACAAATATGAATTTTGACTGATATAAGAAAATGTGTTAATTTGAGAGATCTGCATAACTCATTGAACTAGTATTTCCAAATGACTGATTAATTTATGATGTTACAAAAATAATGGGTAAAAGATCTATCCTGAGAACAAGATAGAACAGTGTATTTAAAATTTTTTAATTGAGATATAATTGAAATATAACATTATATTAGTGTCAGGTGTACAACATAATGATTCAATATACATATATAATGACATAATCACTATGATATGTTTAGTTTACATCACCTTGCATAGTTATAATTTTTTCTGTGATGAGAACTTTTAAGACCTATTCTCTTAGCAACTTTCAAATATATAATATGGTATTATTAGCTACAGTCACCATACTTAAATTTGTTGAGATGTAATTGACATATAAGGTTGTATTAGTTTCAGAGTTATAACATACTTATTTTATATATGTATATATTGAGAAATGATAATATAATAATTTTAGTTACAATTTTTTTTCTTGTGATGAGAGCATTTAAGACCTACTCCCTTAGAAACTTTCAAATATACAATATTCTGTTAACTATAGTCACCATACTATATGTTACATTCCCCAGGACTTATTTATCTTAATCTAGAACTTTGCATCTTTTGACCATCTTTACCAGTTTCACTCAATGGATTTAAATATAATACAGTACATAAAAGATCAACATGGTTTCAGGTTCCATGATGCAAATAATCCTTAAGAAATTACTATTTGTTGAGTTTTGGTATAATATCAAAGAATATCCACAGTTATATAAAAGGCTATTAAAATATTCCTTTTTTCCAACTGCATATCTGTGCGAGGCTAGATTTTCTTCATATTCTTCAAAGCAACATCATCTAATAGATTGAATGCAGAAGCAGACATGAAAATCCAGTTGTCTCTATTAAACTAGACATTAAAGAGATTTTCAAAAATGTAAAACAATGCTACTCTTCTCACTGATTTTTTTAGTTTTGGAAAATGGAGTTATATTCATGAAAATGTAATTTATGTAAACATGTAATAAGTTTAAGATTATCTCCAAATGAATTGAGTATATAATAAATTTTTCTAGTTTCACTTTCTAATACTGTGAATATTCATAGATAGAATTCACATAAAAGCTCTTTAGGGTCATCGGTAAAATTCAAGAGTGTAAAGGGGTCTTGAGACTACAAGGATTGGCTAGGAAATGGAGAAGCACACATCCCATCCATTAGAGAAGAAGAATTCTCTTAACCCAAATGCAGTAGGACCCACGAGGCCAGTAACTAACTACCTGGATCTGCCACAACTGCTCTCTTCCTAATGTGGAACTAGTATTTCTGTTGCTCCTACAAAGTCCTGGGTGGGTATCCAGCCCTCTTATTTGCAGCTGTATTTAGAAAGTTGGGTAGATGGAAACTTGGTTCAGTCTCAGTTATCAATTCCAGAAACTAGAAAACTTCCCACTTAATATCTTGGTTAATAATCTTGAATAGTTTTGACAGTATTTATTTGGTTTCACTGCAGGAGAATAGTTATTCTGTTGTACTGTCGATTTACTATCATTTTAAAACATTCAATACTCTTTCGATAGGACAATGAAGAGAAGTCAGAAGACAGGATGGTATGTTTTAAAAAGAGCATGGGCTTTTTTTAGAATTTAGAATCCAAGCTTTGCCATTTACAAAGGAAGTGTGGGCAAAGTCCTCAACCTTTCTAACCTCATTTTCTCATCTGTGAAATTAGGATAAAAATACCTGCCTTACCCCGTTTGCTTAGAGATAATGCATACAAATCGTCTGATACATAATAGCTAATCAAATGAACTATTGTGGTCATTGTCACCATTCCCGTACAGGAGTTGGGAAAGATTTTCTGTTGGAAAAGAGATTTCTGCTGGAAATCTCTGAGACAAGCAACTGAAATTCTTTTTGGTGTCCTTGTTAAGTTCTTGGTGGTCTCTTATTAACTTTCTCACCAGAAACTCAAGGTTTCTCTCTGAATATGAGGAAACAGCAGATTCACTGGACAAGGTGAATATCTGTCACCCTCTTCCCCATTCTGTTTTGACAAAGAGAAATTGTTTTCACCTTGGTTAAAGGGTAATTTTCATTCAAGAGACTTTTCTTCTTGCCTCCAATTTCCCCTGAGGCAAACACCTTTCTCTGGGCTTTTGAATTCTAGGCTTCAGTGTAGGCTAGAAGGGACCAAAAAAAACCTACCGCAGGATACTTTGTTTGGACAACAGTGGAAAGAATAAACATCTGGATGAATTTTATGAGGTAAGATTTGCTAAATAAAGAGCTATGTAAAGTTGCGGAGACTGTTTTCTTGAGTATTTTTATTTTTACTTTTTTTCTTAGATGAAGACTCCAGGAGGGGATTTTTACGGAATTGTGCGTGAAAATGGTGTGCTTCCTCATGCTGCCAAAATGGAAGCCCTGGGTCCTTTTCATAGCTAAGGGAAGCAGATTAATGAGTTGAGGGGATGTAGCTGCTGCCTCTCAGCAGCTGGCTTGATTACCTCTCCTGTTCAAGCTGTGCTATGCTTTGGGGTTGGAAACACATGTCTGGTAGACTGTTGACCTTGATGGAGGACTTGGTTCCTTCACTGAGACTCCCTACGTTTAGTTTGAATATATCTTTTATTTCTTATAGGTAGGTTTGCTGGAACCACGAGTATGAGGAAACTGTCCAGTGAGTTAAAAAAAAAAAAAAAAGGAAATAGATGAGATTGTGAGGATGTTAACAGATGATAAGCTCTGGGAAGAAAAATGATATCTATTTGGAGAATGCGTTTTATTCTGATGAAGCATGTTCATGGGACAGGTGGCTTGTCCGAACTTAGTCAGAAATCTTTTGATTGCAAGTAACAGAAACCCATTCATATTAACTCAAATAAAATGTGGCATTAATATTAGGCATTAGGTACCCCTCGTGGATCCCAAAGGCAGAATGAAGAGCTGAGAATTAAGAGGTTCGTAGTTCTAGGCTAAGAATAGAGTTCTACCTCAAGTTGCCTGGCTTCAAATTCTGGCTCTAGCACTTCTACCATATGACCTTGGACAATCTCTTCATCAGTTCTCTGTGAGGTGGGGGAAATAAGAGTACTTACCTTTTAGAATTGTGGTGGGGTTTAAATGAATAGATACATATAAAGTGTGTAGAGCAGTACTTGGCACATATTAAGCTCTTAGTAAATGTTAGCTATTGAGGATTTCCATAATGGCTATCCTGTTTCAAGCCAATTTTCACACCTATGACAACTAACAAGCTTGATGAGAAATTTAAAAACCACTCCAAAGATATTGGAAAACTACCCAGGCCAAGTGAGCCTAAGATCTCAGAGAGAAGGGAAATAGAAAACAGTGGGCCTGATATTCTGCTTTTCTCTCAAGGCATTTGCTGGTTGACAAGCAGTATCTAAAACACAGAGAAACTGAACAAAAAAGACAGAGATGAAGAGCTGAGCATTACTTCTTGCGGTTTTATGGGTCTGGGGGAGATAAAAGTTAGAGATTAGGGCCTACCAAAGGAGAGGAACCATGGTGTTTACCGTGCTCTTTCAGGCGGAACTCTCAAAGGTTATAGTCCAGAAATATGGTTCAACTATAAATACATCGACCTTCATAAAGACTGAAGCCTGGTTTTGAATCTGTTCAATTACTGATTTACCTAAGGTGATTTAATTACTAGCTACTTGCCAGAAGTAAAAGATAATCCTCTTTGGAGGAAGATAACACCATCAAGAGCCTTATGCATAATAGCTGATATTGAATCCAAAATTACCAGACTCACCTGGAGACAAGACAGATTGATCAAAAACCAGGAAGAAAAGAAACTCAGACAATATAAAGAAACCAACAGGAAATTAAAATACTGGAGTTAATACAGACTTTAAAAGAACTGTGATTAATGTATTTAAGAAATTAGATGACAGGTGGTAATTTTCAGCATAGAATAAGAAACTATTAAAAATGACCAAACTACAATTCTAGAACTGAAAAAATACCATAGCCAAAACAAAAACTCAACATTTGGAGTTATCAGCAGTTAGAAAGAGCTGAGGAAAGATCAGTAAACTGAAGAATTTGTCAGAAGAAAACATCAGTAAGCATGAAAAGATAAAAGAATGAAAAATATGGAGAAGAACCTAAGAGACATATGGGAAAGAACAAATAAGCAGTTAGAGTCATCAGTAAATAAAAAGAATAGAGTGGGAGAAAACAATGTGTGAAGAGACAGCGGATGAAAATTTTCCAACACTGATCAAGGACACTGCACCACAGATTCAAGTCTTATGAATTCCAAGTGGGATAAGTAGAAAGGAAACTATACATAGGCCAAGCACAGTATAACTACTCAAAATCAAAGATGAACGAACTATCTGAAAAGCAGCCAGAGGAAAAACAGTATATTACCTTTAAAGAAGCAAGAATAATTTGATACATGACTTCTAACAAAAACAATGGAAGAAGAGAAGTGAATGACAGCTGCAATGTGATGAAAGTTAATAGTTGCCAACCAGACTTTTATATCCACTAACAATACTTTTAAGTTAAAAGCGAAATCAAGGCATTTATAGACAAACAAAAACAGAGAATTCATCATCAACAAACCCTCACGAAAGAAACGCTGACAGGAGTTCTTTAGGCAGAGGTCAATGATATCCCATAAAAACATGGGAAAACAGAAAAGAATGAAGATTAATGGAAAGCAAAATATGTGGACATATTTAAATAAATAGTGAATGCTGAAAGCAACAATATTAATGTCTTGTGTGTTTAAAAATAATTATAGAATTAAAGTATATGACATAATAGCACTAAAGGTGGGAGAATGGTAAATGGAATTAAAAGGTTTGTGTTCTTTGAATTGTCCAGGAAGGAGTAAAATTACTAATTTATACTGCTAAGTCTATCTATATACAGTTGTCTAGACAATCCCTGAAAGAATAGTATTAATATGTAAAACTATGCTAATGGATATATAGAATAACTAAAAAACACACAATTTATTCAGAAGAAGCCAAAAAAAAAAGGAAAAGAGAACAAGTGAAACAGAAAAAGCAAATAGTGAATTAAAAAATTAACCCAAATATGAAATGCAGAAATACTTAGTACTCTAAAAGCCAAAGATTGTCAAATTGGATATATATATACATATATATACATATATATACATATATATACATATATATACATATATATATATATATAAAATATTCTGCTTACAACATGTTCAATTTTTATCAGATGCTATATGCTTCTCCTAGCATGAGCGTTTTGCGGACACTAGTGTTTAAAGATAAAGCACAAGTGTTTTGAACAGCAGTGAAGAGGGAGTGAAGTTTATGATTGGCTCAATGCTCCTATCCGATTGAAGAGTGAGATTATGGACCTGAATGCTGGAAAGAACCTTAATGGTCCTTTAGGCCAGCATCTCAGGAGATCTACACACCCCGGAAGTGATATATGAGTGTGTG
Source organism: Macroglossus sobrinus (assembly GCA_004027375.1). Classification (NCBI taxonomy): domain Eukaryota; kingdom Metazoa; phylum Chordata; class Mammalia; order Chiroptera; family Pteropodidae; genus Macroglossus; species Macroglossus sobrinus. Next base: position 615,077 of record PVKZ01000518.1, read on the forward strand.
AATGTGGGCAAATGTTTATTTCTCTGGGGAGACATCCACAGCTTTCATTATAATTTCAAAGGTGTCCATGATTCCTCAAATGTCAAAAACAGCTCTTAGTGAAACCTCTTATTTCACAGGTGATATAGATGTAGCACAGGGAAGTGAAATAATTCAAGGTCACTCAAAGCTCTGCTTAAATCTACAGATTCCTAAAGCTTTTTTGTATTGCCTCCTAGCAGAACTCATGTCCTCAGGTGGAATTGGGTGGAGGGAATTAAGCGCTGCTTTGAAAAGGATCTCAAATTTAGCCACACAATAGAATCATGTGGCTCTCTTGTGGGGCAGGTAGTTCCAAGTGTAGCCAGAGTTGAGAATCACTGGGTTAGACTGTTTCACTAAAAAGGGTGTTGTGAAGATTGAGGGATGGAATTTTAGTGCCAAACCCTGATCTAAGTCTCCTGGCCCCAGAATTCTGACTGTGAGAATCTAGTTTATATAACGGAGAAAAAGACCTAAATGAAAAATCAAATTATACTTTATTCATGGATAATCAGATACCAAATTATCCCACCACCACTCATGCAAATTAGAGCTGAACCACTGAACACTAGCTGGGAAAACCAAGTAGGTTTTCCTATCTTTCCCCTGTACATTATAGCACAGATTATAAAGCACACACTCCACCTGGTTTACCTATGTGGGCACAGGTGAAGATGCAGACACAGAGAGAGGAGGATGGCTGGGCCTGTGGGGCAAGGTTGCCTGGTTTCTACCATACACATAACAGCATGTTCTCTTTAGCAATGGTTACAGAAGAGAGCCAGTCACCTCCCTGACTCTCTGTTGGTGGCAGAGAAAGGCTAGAAAAATTCTGATCCTCTACGGGATGGATATAGTGGTCTTGACCATGGCAACCTCACTCACTAAAGAAATGTGGCCTAATGGATATCTCAAGCTCATCAGATTAGCAATTAGTTTTCCATTAGGTAGGGGTGGAAGGGAAATGTGAGAATTAGAAAAGAAAAATGGCATGGGAGGGAGAAGAACAGCTCACCTCCACCACAAAGAGACAGTTCTAACGCGATGATAGTTCAGGGCCACAGAGGAAAGAGCTACTAACCTCCATGGGGCACAGTTAGAGCCAGCAACAGCTTTGCGGAGATGACTCTGTAGCTGAATCCTGAAGGAAGAATGAAAGTTTCCCAAATGAGAAGCTCCCAGGGAGAAAGAAATGAATTTTCACACATATTATGGCATAGAGGTATGAGTAATATGGTAAATGGAGTCTGACTAGAATGTAGATTATGTGAAAAAGGTGTATTTGTAATGGGTCGTTAAAATATAAGAATTAGGCATGGCAACCACACAATGAATATTGCTTAGGATGAATGAATAACTAAGCTGATCCCCAAATTAAGGAAATTCTTAATCTTCTAGGTTTGGAAAAATATCATTAATTCGACCAGCTTCTCTTTATTCACTAAACTCTGGATATTCTCTGAGGACAAGATTGCTTTGAATTTGACTCAATAAGCATCACAAATAACAGCATCTGACTTCTTATAAATTCTGAATTCGTGTGTTTTAAATAAGCTTTCTGTGCCTGAACCTCCATCGAAGAATCTCAGAATTACCAAAAGTTATTAAACTGGCCCATGAATAAACACAGCATACTCCTAAGGGTGGAGAAGTCTTGTGCAGCTTACAGAGAAAGTATTCTTGGGATCGGTTATTGATTCTGACACTGACAAGGCCCCTTAGGGAGCCATGTGGTAAAGCAGAAGGTCTTTGGAGCCAGACAGGCCTGAGTTTGAATCCCTTTTTAATCACTTAATTACTAGCTGAGTGCTTAAGTGGGTCACATTCCTTTCTGAGCTTGGTATACACATTAATAATGTGGAACTAATACGTATCTCATTGAATTGCTGTGAGGAGTAGTCTGAAAAAAATGTTTATAAACAGACTGTTCTGGTCAAGGCTTTTTATTCTAAGGAATAGGAAGCCACTTCAACTAGTTCAGCTGAAATTGAGGAACAGGAAATAAAATAGAGTCTCCTGGGGGAGGAACCAGGAACTGGATGGTTGGAATCCAGGTACATGTTTCGTCTCCCAAGAGCCACAGAATCTGTCTTACGGTGTCTTCATCTTCTCTTCTGTGCATATTCTCCCCTCTTTGCTCTCTGCAGACTGATCTCCTTCAGCTTTCCTCAGCTCCCTTCCACCTCTCACTATTCCCTCTTCTCTAGACTTTTCTGCACTCCAGCCTTTCCACAGAAAGACCTGTTCAGTTTCCTTGTGTCCAATGCTGTATTTCTGGGAGGAGAACTGGATCAACTGAGTTTAGGTCCAGTGTTTACCCCTGATCCAATTATCTGTGACCAGGATGTGATACTGGTCATATGGTATACACAAGGTCCTGGCTAGGCCCACCCCTTTAGCTCTATCTAGGGATTATTCTTAGAAAGAGGGCTTGTAAGAGTGCAGACACCAAAACATATCAACTACAAGCACCTAGAACTACAAATATTAGTCTCTATCTTTCTCCTCTCCTTACTCTAGCAGAGCAGGTTTCCATAAGGAGCCCTGTACAAATTCAGGGTTATCTTTAGGTTTTTACTTTTGCCTAAACTATATCTCTTAGTAAGACTGTCCCGCTCTATCTATCCATCTATCTATCCACCTGTCTATCCATCCATCGGTTCATTCTTCCATTTCTATCTTCCTTTTACCTTTTACCTGTCTGGGTCCTATTCACTCTTGGAGGCCCACTTCCTCCAGAGAATCTTCCCTAATATCACTGATCCCTCCTGATCCTCCTCATATCTGTCAATTCCTTACAGTCTATAATATACAATTTAGCACTAAGTGATACAATCGCTTGGATTTTTCTCTCAATCACTTTTAAGAGGTTAGTCTCATTGTTTCAACTAGATAATAAATTCATTCAGAACAGAGAGCGCCACAGCGCCAAGCACAGAGAGAAACAAAGAGTAAGCATTCAATGAATGGAGAAAGTGACAGCACAGTAAATATCCCATAGCTGGAAGGAATCTCAAAAAAATGTTTAGTCTAATCTTGATGTCAGAAGAGCTGCGATCAAAACAGAGGAAGTACTTTTGGTTGAATATGCGAATAAGATGGAGTGTAAATATTACATTATTTATGTAACAGAAGAATCCTCTCCAATTATACTATAGAAGAGAATTTGAAGAATCACAATTTGTTCTACCTGAAAGAGAGCTTAAAAGTAATATAGGACATGCTGTTCAGGTTTATAGATGAGGAAACTCTTTACTAGGAAAAGGAAGTGATTCATCTTAAGCTCAGTTGTGTATTTAGTGGCAGAGCTGGGACCAGGCTCCATATTTCCTTCCTCTAAGTCTTCTGATTTTCCCCTGCACTCACATCACCAAGTCTTTGCCTGTGATCTGAGGGATTCCCATCCCCTCCCTGGACCACGTACCTGGCACCATGCGGTAGGTGAGCACCGGGCTCATTTGCCCTCAGCCTGAGATCTGTATTACTTGCCCTTACCCATTTCTTGCACTATATTCCTTTCTTGGCCTCTTCTTCCACCTGTCTGTTTTTAACCTCTGCTGACTTTGTTATTTTTTTTTTCCTTGCCTGGCCCTGTAGACTAGATACTTGGCCCTGCCTCCTTGGCTATACCTTTGATTCTGCTCCTTACCTCTGGCTGGTGTATATACCCTTTCCAACCTGATGTCAGGAATGGGCGTTGCCCACTATGGGCTAATTTCTGCATTGACTTTACATACATTTACTCCATGTGTCCTGAGTCTGAGATGATTCAGAAATGAAGAACATTTAGTCCCCAATTAATATGTCCACCATCTAGTGATAAAAGATAGATATTTTAAAATAATATAGCTGGTGCATTCATTTCAGAGCTTTATTCATGTGGGAGCCCCAAACTGAGCATGAAGGAGTGGGAAGGTGCCAGTTAGAGAAGACTTCCTGGATGAGGTGTTCCCTGCAATGAGGCATTAAAGACAAATAAGTGGATAACTGTTAGCTGATGAGGCAGTAGGGTGGGGGTGAGGAAAACATAAACAAAGGCATAAAAGCATGAAATTGCAAGGGTATGAAAGAAATGACAAGCACCTTGATGTTCCTGGAGGATAAAAGTTGGGAAGGAAATAGTGTGGAATGAGGTTGAAGAGGTGAGTAAACCAAGTCAAGTAAGTAAGATAATTCCACTGTTTGGATTTAGGGGGCTAATAAATGACACCCCCATTCCCTCCCCAAGTTTCTAATTAGTTGAGAAAAATCCCAAGGAGTCAGCCAGATGGAGATAAAAATGTCAGCTTTACTGCTGATAAAACAATAAGCATGGCTTAGATCTGGCCAAATTACTTGCTAACACTTCCCAGGATTGAACTTAATTCCCAAAATGTAGTCCTTTCCTGCAGGGACAGATCTGCTTAGAGCTGATGAGAATATTTCATGAGCATCTGGCCCCCAGAGAGAAAGAGATGGGACTGAGCAGGCTCACCTCCTTGTCTTAAATTCATCAATCAGATAAGGCACTCCTCCTCTGCGGGTAGAGGGAAGAAGTGTTACTCTAATGGTGGTCCCTCTGCTTGGAAACTTGAAGCAAGGGAGAAAGGAGGTTCCTAGCTAACACTTAGCCACCATTTATTATCTATTTACTGCATACTGCCATGCAAAATGCCCGGGTCCCATAAGCTGAAACTGGACAGAATTAGAATTAGGTTAGAAAAATCTCTAATAGAATGTTTAAAAGGACATGGAAACCTCTACCCTAGCATGTCAGGATTGGAAGAAACCCCAAAACTCATTGGATTTGGCCCTCTACCAATGCTTGAAAATATCTAGAGCATCTTCTTCCAGCCAGTGGGCCATTTACTCTCTGCTCGGACATGCCACTGAAAAGAACCTCACTATCTCCCACAGCACAGACATAGCGCAGAAAATGGCCGGTGCTAACTTAGATGGGGTAGAGCTCTCTAGGAGATGATGCTCATACTCTTTGTGTTCATTTTCTATTTTGCTATTATACCTGCTTGAACTAGTAGGCATCTGATAGATATTTATTGAATGAATACATGAATGAGGGAATAAAATTCCTTTCTGTTCTAATATCTTGATATTGTTTTAGATGTTATAGATCCCTTAATTAATTTGTATCAGTCAGAAAAATTTCCTTCCAAGTAACATAAAGTCAATTCAAATTAGTTTAAGAAAAAATTTAAAAGCCAGGGGTGGAGGAGGGATATGAAATTTTTGGCTCTGCGTAATCAAGGAGATGGATGGCCTAACCTTCGTGACATCAGCCACAAGGGGTCTCAAATGCTATTATGTCTCTCTGCTTCTTGTTCTTCTGTCTCTCCTTGTGTGTGTGTGTGTGTGTGGGGGATTTATTCTCCCTCTAGTGGGATAGCAAGCCACCAACAGCTCCAGGTTCAGTGATCTCTGTTACTAAAATGAAAGAAGCTGAACAGTGATTGGTTCAGCTGAGGTCACATGCTCATTATTGATTCAATCACTATGACCAGGAGAAACTGGCCCTCCTATTGGTCCATCTTACAGAGGCCAGAGCAGGGAACATGACTAGTAGCCTATATCAATGGGTGGTTTCCTAAAAGAAAGGAAGAACAGTTACCAGTTGAGGGAGGGGAGCTGTGAAGAACCCAAAATCCTCATTAAATGCCATTGTCTAAGTGTCTCTTCACTCAGGCATCCCTTGCCATTCTGAGAGCTCTTTCCTGTCACAAGGGCAATGGTTCAGGAAAGAAAAAACTGATTAGTGGCTAATTCTTTATAGGAGAAGTTGACACAATGCATATTAATAAAAACTCAGAGAATATGCGCTGGGGCTTGATTCAGAGTCCAAAACTGGGTGGAGCATTCTGGAAGGAAGACAATGGCTAGGTCAGCCTTGACAAGAAGTTCAAGGAAAATGCCAGAAAGGAAGACAATGAAACTGTTTAGGGAGAGAGTAAGAAGACTTGGTGGCTGTGATCTTGCTTTTATTCACAAAGCTCATTAAATGGCAGTAAATAATCAGCTAGTGACCAGACAGCGGAGGTGGCCTTTGTGTCAGTACCTGTACAGGTTTTCAAAGTGTACAAATCTTGCTGGAATCATTATTCTCCTCTCCGTCTAGGAAGGTATTAAGTGTTAGTTAAAGCCCAATTCCCACCCAACCCCTGGGTGGAAACCCAAGGATCTTGAACAATTAGGCCAGGGCCATATAGGATGCATCTTTGGTTTTAAGGAAATTATTCAAATATCTGAGGCTAAAACAGTGCTGCTTAATGTGGGCAAATTTGCCCTCTCAGCTGTCAGACCCTTCAGGGATTATCCCAGGTGCAGTGCCACCTTCCCCAAGTAGCTCATACGCAATGACAGATCTGTTTAGAGGGTATGAAATTCTGGTTGTCTTGACCTCTCTTGGTACAGATGTGAAGGGCTAGTCTATACCCAGAGCTCCCAATGCAGTCACCTGAGTCTGCTGTTGGGCCTCATCACAGTTCACCTTGTCCTTCTGACCAATACTGATTCTTTTTCTCTTTTCCTCTCACCTTTGAGAGGTCCCAGGGCATTCCTTAATAAATATACTTGAATGCAAAACTTCTGGTTTCCTGTTTCCTGGGAACCCAATTTGCCACATCCTGTCTATAAAGCTATGATTCAGTGCCTCCCACCTTCTCTGATGTCATAACTCATGAATCTCCCTCTCACTGAGTTCACTTTAGCCACATGGACCTTCTTTCGATAACACAGGATCTCCTCACTTGCTATTCCCTTTGTGTGTGAAGCCTTCTCTCCCTCACCCTTCAGGATCAGCTTAAATGATATGAATTTAGAGATGCTTTTTCTTGACTACCTGTCCAAATAAAAATGAAGTTTCCCTTTTCACCATGTTTTGTTTTTCCTTTATGGTGCTTAGACCAGTTAGAATGCTTTGAGCAGAACAAATAGAATGTTTATAACAGTTAAGATGCTTCAAACAGAACATCTGACTAAAATTAACTCAATAGTAGAGACTTATGAGTCTCATGTAATAAGAGGTTTAAAGGCAATTTTAGGGTCGGTGCAGCTATGTGATCAGGATGAGGGAGGGGTGCTTTGTGCCCCTTGCTGAAGTTTGCTTTCATGTGAAGAAAGCTCAATTGCTGTTACCCCTGCTCTCTTTCTTCCCCTTTGTTCTCTCCATCCCCAGATAAGAATGGCTTATCTGTTTGATAAAGATGGTCAAGCTTCTCTTAGAACTGCTGGTGTGGATATGATCTGTGAGTAGGCGCTAAGTCTGCCTAACTTGGAGGGTCAGACCCAACTGATTCTCCCATTAAGTTATGTCCCCATACCTAGCATTTATCAGTAACCAAGATGATATTTTTTTCCTTCGACTGTTTCTCCATTATCTGATTTCTCAATTTCTTCAGAACTCAGAATGGGAAAAAGGAAGCTAATAATTTGGCTTCTTTAGAGACTCCAACAGATGCCATCAGGAGCCAAGATATATTCGATCTGCCTGCTCTGCCCTCACTTGTGTATCAACAACGTGTCCCTTAATGTCACAAGATGGCTGCCGCAGCTGCAAATATCACATCGTCGCCTGATGACATCCCAAGCAGGAGGGATAGGGAAAGAAACAAATGGGCTTTCCCCTCAAATAGCTTTCTCCTTTATCAGGGAGGAAAATGTTTTTCAGAAGCTAATTTAACTTCACAATAGCCCATTGGCCAGGACTGGGTCACATGTCCATCCCAGACCTAAAATTAACAGAGGAAAATGGAAGTATCATGACAATTTAGTCCAATTTAACTGAATTATAGTGAGAGACTTGGAACTGGGGATTTGGCATCCTGAACAAAATCAGGGTTGTGTTAGCAAAAGAAAGAAGTGGGGTATGGTGTTAGGCAGCTCCTAGAGTTGGCTGTTGTACTGTTCCCAATTTGTGGTTGAGTATTTCTTGGTTTGATGATTTATTAATGATCTAACTATTCTTTCCAACTAAAATCCCATAAGGCAAATTGGGTGGCTGTGTTGTTTAGTGTTGTACCCTCAGCCCCTACTAGAGAGCCTTCTCAAAGTAGGGGCTCAATAAATATTCATGAGAACTACGAATAATTACGTGCTCAGAATTGCTGAGCACTGTAGTAAATACCAGAAGATATGTCAGACACACTTTTTATTTTCAAAGAATTTATGGTGCAGATGAGTCAAGACTAGCACATTTAAATCATTTTCTATCAATATGAGGCAAGGTGTCTCTCGTCTTTACTTCTTCTAAAGAGTATTTATCAAGTGTCTACTATGTGCAGATGCAATGGTAGGTACTGGAGATGTGAAAAAGACCTAGACTCTGTCCCTAATGGTGAAGGAGGTGAATGAGAAAACCACCATGATAAAAATAAGTAGGTTAACTGGGGAGCACAAGAGGGGAGGTTCTAGGTTTCCTCTTTGCCCTCTAATCCATAGAATCCAGCCAGGGCCTGACACCTTGTAAGCACTTAAAAAATAGTGGCTATTGCCTCAGGAAAAACACATGCAAACACACACACACACACACACACACACACACACACACACACACACACACCCTTTATCAAACAGGGTACGCATGGTTGGTTCCACTTTGCAGATCAGGAAACTGAGACCCAGAGAAGCTAAATGACCTTCCACAAAGAATGAGATACAGAGCCAGGAAGAGAACCTGGGGCCGCTGATGGTTTGCTCCTTGTTTCTGCTCCTGATTGCCTTCCTGGTGAGGTGACCAACGACATCAGATTCTTATAGGCTTAGGAATTGTTCTGCGTCTGGCATCCTCGCTTGACCCACAAACACCTAAATCCATCTTCTCACATGTAGTGAGGACACCAACATTCGTGTCCCTGTCCTCCAGCTAACAACCCCAGCATCAGTGAATGAAAATAGCCAGTGCTGGGAGACCAAGGTCTAAACATGTAAGATTTATTTTTCTCCTTTTCTTTTAATGACAGTATGTCTTTTGTATTTAAGTACTAATTATAATTAGTCACTTCCTAGAAAGTGTGCAAACATCACAGCACAGCTAAGAGCCTGCATAATTTAAACATTAATTTAAACATGCTAATTTAACTTTACAATCTGGATTGTTTGGGTATTACAAAAGAGCCCTTAAACCCTGGGAAGCAGGGGAAAGGTCCTTTGTTTTATTCTCGGCATCTTTCCCTAGTGCTATTGCATGCCTTTGTATGAATTTATAAGATTTCACATGAAAATAGTAACAAATGTCCTCAAAATATTTAAGTACTATTATTATGTTATGCTTTCAAAGAGCCTTGGTTTGCCAATTCCCAGCTATAATTTTCATAGTTTAATGGATGTGAATAACTGTTCTCTAACTCGGACATACAGGAAGTAACATTTTCTTTATTTTCTTGAAATCACCTTAATTATGACATAAGACCCTTATTCCCCTGGGATGTAGGAGATTTAATCTCAAAACTTACTTGAGACTCCTTCATGTCCCAGGGTCTTAACAGGATCTGGGAAGCTCAAATGGTCAGGTATTCTCACTGTCCAATCCCAAGGGGACACTTTATGCCCTGGAGACCTTGTCTCTGGGCTATTCATAAAGTTTGGGGGTCTTCTGATGGAACCAGTGTCTCATGCTTCAGGCACATGGGACATCTGTCCTCTCTGAAGCTCTTACATCATCCCAGAATAAGCCACAGAGTTGTGTGTGGGTGTTTGCTGTGTGATGAAATCGTGGTCCACATCCTCCTTCCTGGCTATGCAAGTCTTCCTCTCAAGTCTCTCTCACCTCCCTTCCCTTTTTGAGAAGACCGACAGTTTCTCATCAAATGGCTGAGACTTAAACAAAAGATCAGAAGAGCTCTGGGCTCCAGGTTGTTGTATCTCTTCCGCCTGTAAGCAGACACACGGAGTCCACCCGGCCCCCTGCTTGAACTGCAGGGAGGGAAAGATTTAGGAAGAACAAACACAAACTAATCTCTTAATATATTATCCTGCCACATTAGTTAATCCTTGTCAACCAGCGTTTTTTTTTTTTCCAACCTAGAGAGGTTAATTTACTAAGAATACCGTACACAGGTATTTGAACAGTACTTATTTCGCATCTCTGATGCACAATGCAGTGGGCTGGCAACTGCAGGCATAACCATGCAATGCATTGCTTCATTATTGCTTCCTTTTTCTTCATCCACTCCTGTACCTGCGCTCTATGCTGTGTGACTTTGCAGTTGCTCCTACAAGAGGCGGAGAACATTGTCCCACCCCAATGACGTCAGGGTTGGCCACGTAGTTCTTTAGCCAATAGAGTGTGGATGGAAGTGGCTGTGTGCCACTTCAAAGAGTAGGCCTTAAGAGACTTTGTTTGCTTTCACTGCTTCTTGCACTTCTGTCATTGCCATGAGAAAAACAGGCCAGTGGGTCTGAAGAATAAGAAGCACTGTCAGTTTGGAAATAAATTCAATAGTGACTAGTCCAGATCCGTCAAGCCCCAGCTGGCCTGTAGATATGTAAGTGACAATAAATAATTGTTTTAAGTGTCTGGGTTTGAGCATCATTAATTGTTTAGTGTTAGCTGATAGATACAAGTGGTGAATGAAAAAGACATGATCTCTGCCCTCAAGGAGTTTATAGTCTAGAGAAGGAGAAAGACATTAAACCCATTATTACACAAGCAAATCTAAATTGTAATTGTAATGAGTGTCATGAAGAAAGAACATGGGAATAGAGAGCACTTGGAGTACTTGAGGACTTAGTCAAGTTGCTTTTTGTTTGTTTGGTTTTCACTTTTTTGTTTTTATCTTTAGTGGGAAGGTAGTTCTGGAAAGAGCAACACTGTGCTTTCTTTTCTATAGCTAATTATGCATTCGAATTCCCTCCTATGGTCAATACTGACACATCTGTATGGACCCTGTAAGCCACCTTCACACTAGGAAATTAAGCTACCACAATACATGAATAGGTACCAATGATGTGCACAGGTCCATGGCGGGGCTCTGCAGCATCAGGAACATGAAATTCAATATTCTCTCAAGCTACTGAGGGGCGAGGGGTGAGGGAAGCATACACAGCTCACCAGCAATGTGCAGTGGCTCGCCATTAGTCTCAGAGTGCCCCAAGTAAACCTTGATGGATGGGTGAGGTGCACATCACTGTGGCCTGATCCTTTCATTTTTCTATTCTAGGGGAAAGCAGATTGTGCCTCTTTAGGACAATACAAAGATTTAAGAGTTGAGAGGTACTTTAGGCAAAGTCCCACAAGGATAGGCCAATAAAATATTCTCCAGATGCAATTGGTCTCATTAATGCTGGCAGTACAAGATGGACTGGAAGATGCAAAAAGGACCAAATGGAGCCATGAAAAAAAGTGGACATCAGTGCTAGAGAAGCTTAGGTTGGATGTCCAGCTCTAATACTGAGTGGTCTATAACCTTAGGCAAGTGACATGACTTCCCTGAGTCTCATTTTCCTCCTCTGGGGGATGGGAATGACATATGGCAGAGGCTGCAAGAGCTCACCAATATCTGGTTCTCCTCTTCTTCCTGCCTGACTGTATTTGCAGTTAGAGATGGCCACATGACTGAGTTCTGTTTCATAGAATAGAAGTGGAAATTATGTGAACTCCTTCCAGGACTGTTTGGTAAAAATCTCCCATCTGCAATTCTTATTATCTTTCCCATATTCCAGCTGAATTGATAATCCTGAGATCCTAGAAGAGGGTCCAGCTGTGAGGTAGAAGCATCCTGGGTTCCTGAACGACTGTGGAGAGCGGAGTTCTCCCTCTTAATCCAAGTCACACTGGATTGTGGGATGAGCAAGGAACAGACTTTCATTGTGTTCAACCACTAGAATTTTGGAGTTGCCTTATTATAGTTGTTAACTTATCCCGATTAATACAATTATCTACTTTGCAGGATTATTGTGAGAATTCAACAAGCTTGTGAAATGCCTAGCTTAGGGGCTCAATACAGTTATTGTTATCACCAAGATTATTAATAATTCCTATAAGATGGTGCTAAACAGATGATCTTGGGCTTTGTGGGAGTGTGGTAGTTTCCTATCTGGCCCCCAGTTCCTTGAGTTTGGGCCCTGCCAAACCACTGAGGTTATACGAATTTGAGGAGCTGGGATACCTGGATTTGGGGTCCTCTGACATCTGCCAATGGCCAGCAGCGTGCAGGAGACAGAGGGGAAATGAGAATACTACTGGGAAATAGATGTAGTTAGAAAAAAAACAAAGCAGTCATCTTCAGAATACGGACAAGCAGAGGGTTCCAATTCCAGAAATCTCTTCTTTGTTCTCCCTGGTAATGACTGATGCTAGAAATGAGAAGCCGGGACATGGCAAAGCTACCCAGTGCCTCTGAATCAACTATGCAGCCAGCCTCAAATGCACTGCAGGATGCTCTAATTCTCGGAGAGTCAATCATCCTTGACTGGGTATAGCGTATCTGGTATGTCAATTAACTAGCATTTTCACTAAAACAGAGTACAACGTTCTCCAACCCAAACCTGCAAATTGGCAGCCCGATTGTTAAAAACTGAGCTGGTCGCCAACTTTTATAAGCTGAAAGACTTCACATAAATATTTATATTTCTAGTATCTCTCTATCAAATGACCTAGTCGTGCTGGGTCCACATTTCCAACTGGCAACAACTGGCTGCTGAGTAGCAACCGCCTCTGTGAGACGTGGCAGACACTATAACACTTGCCACCAACCAAACTTACCCAGCCCATTGGACCATTTACACTACTCACCTGACCCCTGTATCTGAGTTTGCGACCCCTGGGTTAATGAGTACGATAAACATGACTTTAATATATGGTAAAATTCTCCGCGATTTTGGCTTATGGCTACCATTTTCATGCCAATGATATTTTTAAATATACTCATTTACTTGTTCAAGAAATGCTAACTGAAAAGTTGCTATGTGTGAGGCACTGTACTGAGTACTGTGGTAATACAAATATGAGTTGTATTCTCAAGAAGTCCTCAATTCAATAAGAGAGATATAATAGCTATAAAAACTATACTAACAGGTACAAATGTATGTATTTCTAGAGAAGGAGAAGGGAATGATTTATTTCTCCTGAGAAGATAAAATAGGATTCAAGAAGGAGGAAATACTTATGCTGGGCTTTGAAGATTTGGTATGATTTATATGTATAGAAATGGAAGGGATGGACTGCTAGGAAGGGGTAACAGCATGAGTAACTGCATGGCAGTATTAAAGTACTCACTATGCATAAGAAAGAAAGAATAATTAAGGTTGATAGGAGCATAGGATTCGTGAATAAGAGTGGTGGGAAATAAAATCAGAAAGCTGGATGAGACCAAAGCAAGAAGTGATACAGAGAGTTTAAACTATTTCTGTGAAAGCTAGTGACAGATTTTGAGCAGGAGAAGGCCAGGCTCAGAGCTGTGATTCAGAAAGAAGAGTCCAGAAATGATATGCATGTAGATTAGTAAAGAGAGAGTCCAGAGATCATCGCAATTATCTAAATCAAAAGTAATTAGTGTCAAAACCAAGGTCACAGCCATCAAAACAACAAGGAGATGATAGAGGTAGGAGATATTAAGGATACAAAACCTCTGGGATTTTTAAAGCTGTTGGTTGTTGGTGATCCAGAAACAACTGGAACTGAATGCTTCTGAGAAGTGAAGGCATAAGCAGAGAGTTAGGAAGAAGTGGGAAGTGTAGACAGCTCTCTGAAGGAGTATAACAGCAAAGAAAAGAGGAGGGGGAGCACGGCAGGGTAGAGAGGTGATTTTGGAATGGGGGGGCTTGAGCACATATGTATTCTTAGGAGGATTCAGGGAGAGGCAGGGCTTTCAGAGGCAAGAGAGAGGAACTGATGAAGCGGGGCCTCCGAGGAAGCACGAGTTGGAATCAGCACAGGAGGAGGCACCTGCTACGTGACCAGGAGCGTGATGCTCACCTGAATCGGCCACTGTTGGCCTCAGGACCATGTCTAGAAGGCAGGACACTCTGACTGTTCTCCTCTGCTGAGTGGAGCACCCCTGGGCAATGCCTCCCCATGCTGCATGGATAATGCCAGCTTAGGAGGCCACCTCTGGGCCACTGGTAATACTAGTATGACAATTTCTTAGCTTCCGGTTGTCCTTTTCAATCTATCACCTACCTGAAAAGTGATTTACAACCAAAACATGTTATGCCTAGATAAGACCATTGTCTTTTGGTTCTTGCCTACCACAGATTCAACTTACTAACCAAAACAGACCCTCGACGCCAAACTCTATAAAAGTTCTTATGTCTCATCTCCCTGCCATGCTGCTTCTATTTCCTTTTCACTTTTATTCTCTGTTCTCCATACATGAAAATGTCAATGATCACAACTAAAAGTTGTATAGAGAATATTTAATATCTACAAAGTGTTTTCTCATTTGAATATCTAACAACCCTATGGAGTAGGTATAATAATTAAACCCATCCTCTACATAAGAAAACTGAGGCTCATAGAAGTGAACTATCTTGTATGAGCGCTGATAGGTAATAAGTAGCAAAGCTGGGATGTGAATCCAAGATCTTAAGACTCCAGAGTTCGTGCTGGAAGGAGCTAAACCATCCAAATGCTCCATCTGAACGGTTTCCCTTCTGAGGCACTTTCACAAACTTTTTCGAACAGAAGACTCACAATAATCATATTATTATCCTCATTTTACAGATCAAGAAACTAAAGCTTAGGGATATCAAGCATCTTTAGTCTGTGCCTGACTTTTATACAAATGAGCTATTGAAAATGTGTCTGTAAGTCAAATGTCCTAAAGTCATCCTTTAGAAGGAAGGGAGGCATCTCCCCAGTTCAAAAACACTATAGAATTCTCATTTTTGCATCATCTTTGATGATAGGGCGCCTATGCTGTGTGCATGTTCTTTCTTTTTGTTCTTTTTCTTCACAAACAAATATAGTTGGCCAGCTTATATCAGTAAGTGCCAAATTGAAGCTAAAATTTATTGATTTGTCTGCTCCATGTTCTCCCTTTTGGTTCTTAATAGTGTTACATTTCTGAGAGCTATATTTCTTAGTGCTAATATCGATGCCATCAATTTTCTATTTTCCACTCATTTTTATAAACAGTGAAGAGAAAATGAAATAAAATGGCCAACATTCATTAAGCGCCTTACTATTTTGTGCAGTACCCATGAAAATGTGTATTGCGTCCACAATCACGTATGCTGCATTATCAAATGCTTTTCTGAGAAGAGAGAAATTCTGTTTTAATTAGGCATGGATGAGAACCCAGTCTTCCACTTAGAAATTTATATGTCTGATGCTTAAAGGAATTTTCCACGGATGGATTTTTGCCTTCCTACATTTTAAGCCTTGTTTCTCTTCCACCCCCACTTCCTGTTAGTGCCAAGCTCTGTAGGACACTTCCATAGAATTGAGTGATCTCTAGCCCTACCCTTTGGGTTATAATGATGGATGAGTGTCATAGTGAGTCATAAGAGGTTCTGGAAGCCATTCCCACACTAGGCAGTAGGCAATAGTGCAACCATACACATAACTTACTGTGAACTGCATAATCATCTCATAAGATCCAAACTAAATGATTTAAGTCAGACCCCGAAAATACCTGTGACCATTTTAATGCCACCTGACTAAGTGAAAGTAGTGGATGAGGAAGTATTATTAAAATATCTTCCTTATGCAATTACATATGCAATTATATATATAATTACACACACACACACACACACACACACACAATCTTACTGCCAAGGGCCCACCTGGGGCCATAGAAGAAGCCTGTACAAGTGAGCTGAAGCTATGTAGCTGAAGCTTCAATACTTCAAGGTAAACTGTATGTTCTGTCACACCAAAGTTGTTGTGGATTTTTGAGCACAGCAGATGGACTGATGTCCAGTTACACTCGCTGCAGTAGGAGATCTCAGAGACACATTCTTACGGCCGCTATCGTTAGCAAGGAGAATGAGAACTCTATGGCTGGCATAGTCCCATGAAGATTCATCTCTGGGACAGGAAAGGGCCCCAGGTGGCCTAGAAACTTGACCACTCAGAGCTGGCAGAACAAAGGTAAGGATTCTTCTTAACGGAAGGAAGGGAAGGATGGCGATGGGGAGGCAAGAACAGCGTCTGCCAACCTCGCTACCTGCCCACCTCTCGACATAGCTCTTGTACCAACAGATGACCACTGAGCATGTCCATCTCAGCCAGACCTGAATCAGACGTGGCTGATCTTTATCAGGAGCCTTTCCTGACCCCAGGGCCACCATAGTGTATGCAATAGAAGGGAGGCAAACAGCCACTCCATTAGTGCTGTCCAAATCTCGATATTTGTGATGAGCTCGCTGTAAATAAATGCTCTTGTCCCAGACCTTCTCTGCAGACCACCTGAGCTCAGAGCTGGGCTGCTTTTGTTTTTTATTTTTATGGGGGTGTGAGCTTTGGTATCCTGTGTCGATTCCAATTTGGCTAATTGCATGTTGCCTGTTTTAAATCTCCCCCACTGTTTCAATTAGATAAAAAGTTCTTCATGTTCTGCTTGGCAAGTCAGGTTGCAAGCACTTGGGGTCCTCCCCTTTGGAGAGGAGGTAGGTGTCATTAATTATGCATGAGGCATGGCAGGTTGAACAAATTATTTGAGTAACATTGGAAACCAAGGAACTATTTCATGTGGCAGGAGCCTGGATTACTGAAGTTGTCTCTTAACTGGTCTCCCTGCTTTCAGTCTTGCCCCTAATCTCCCTTTTCTAATCTCTACCCAACAGTCAGAGTGATCCTGTTAAGAAGCAATTCAGAGCATGTCACTCCCGTGCTCAGTTCCTACCAATAGCTGGTCAGTTACTCCTAGTAGAAGCCAAAACCTTTACACTGATGTACAAGGCCCTACATTAGGGTTCTGAAAACTATGCCCCCAGCCACCCCCCCGACAGCCTCTACCTCCTTCCACGGTTTTTCCCCTCAGCACTTTTCACTAACATAATATGTATTTTACTACTTACCTTGTTTATACCCTCAACTCTGAAAGTTAGCCCCTTAAAGATAGGTATCTGTATTTTTTGCTCTCTACTATATATGTCCAGGGCCTAGAATAGTGCCTTACGCATAGTAGGTGCTCAATCAATGTTTGTTAGAAGGATACATATAACAGTAAAGGCTCAGCATTTTGTTGCACCACAGAAGATCCAAACAATAGAGGTTTATTCAGGCTTGTAGGGTGGCTTCACAGTGTCATCAGGGCCTCTTGGCTCCTGCAGCTTGCCTCTCTGCCTCATCTTTGGTGAGTGGCTTTCTTTACCCAATAGTGTCTTCATAAGCACAGGATGTTCACTCCACCTCTGGCCTCCCTTTCATGTTCCAGGCTGGTAAAAGAAGGAAGTGACTGGGAGGAGGAGGTGGCACCTAATCAAAAGAGCAAATCTTTTCCAGAAATGTCTAGCACACTTCTGCTTCTAGAACTGAGCCCCACAGCCACCACCAGCTGAAGAAGTTAGGAAATGTGGTTCTTATACAGGGCACATTACTATCCTGAAGAAAATCAAGATTCTAATAGTAAGGAGGAAGGAGAAATGGCTCTCAGAGAGGTGACTTACAGCATCTGCCACATATGGACTTGGATTTTTTTTTTTCTCAGCTGGCAGAAGTACAGAGAGTGGAATTTGGGAGGACTTCCAGGACTTTGGAAAAGTGCAAAGGGCAAAACTGCTGATCTTTACAAGAGGCCAGTCTAAACTTTCCCTGTAGTATAGTTCCACAGCTCCCTGAAATTCCCTCGTCACCCCACTTATCATAAGGCTTATGTCATGCTCACCATTGCTTCTCAGTCCTGAGCAGTAATGTGCAGCATATGGTTGATGCTCAGGAACTATATGAATTAATAACTTAAGTGAAATGAATTCTGGGGAGCGCATGCCCACACGCACATAGGTGCATATATGTATGTGGTTTGTCTAAGTACTTAAATTCCATTTATTGCATGCTTCTTATATGCCATCTTATATATCCAAGTCTGCCAACAATTTCGGCAAACCAATAGTAGCATCTCCCTTTCAAGGCTCTTGTGCAGCAGCACACAGCTACTAAATGGTAGAAGCAAGATTCCAACCCTAGGTTGCTAATTCTAAAGCCTCTGTGCCCCTGATCACAGTCACTCATTAAGTCATTCAACAAATATATACGTATTGCTTACTGTGTGTCAGGCACTTTTGTAATCATTGTATTTCTTGTGTTGAGAGAACACTGCTCATATCAAAACTTAAATTTCGGTAAGTGAAGGATAGTACGAAGAATTAAAATGCACATGCCCTATCTCGGTTAATCTGTGTCTTTCTTCTGAAAGTTTCTAAGTGAGGAACCCACCCATGTGCCTTCCGTGTCATGTGGCCTATTTTAAATTTCTCGATGTCTCATTCATATGCATATTATTTGTTTAATGAGATTATAAATTACATTTTGGTCATTCAAAAGGCCACTAACATGACAGATGTCTCCATCTTTTTCGTTTGGAATCTATACTACTGATCAATGAAACCTGCTTTTCCCGAGGTGATGCATTCTAAAAGGGATCCTAAGATATGGGCTAAATTCTAAGTTCTTTAAGGAGACAGTGTTAGATACTCAAACATTTGTTTCATTTTTTTTTAAGAATAAATTAACAAAAGAATTGTATCTTATTTAGTCTTATGCCCTAGGACCTAGCACTCAATACATATTCATTCTACATGCTTCCCTAAGTGTTTTTTCAAATGAAAATGCTATTACTTAAAAAAAAAAAATGTTAGGAAGCCAAATAAAATAGAAAATGCTGTGTTCATTCAGTCATTCTTTGTGGTAGCCAGCGTGGGAGCCAATGATCCTAACTTCTGGTAGGCACACCCTTGGGTAAACCCCTGCCCCCTTCTTGGGTGTGAGTTGCATTCATTGATTCACAGGTAACAAACAGAATGAAACGTTATTGGGTTACAAAAAGACTGTGGCTTCCTTTTTCAGTAACTTCTCTTACCCTTTTGTTCAGAGGGAAGCCAGCTATCATGCTGTGAGCTGCCCATGTGACGAGGAACTGAAGCCTCTAGCCAATAGTTAGTGAGTACTTGAGGTTTACCAACAGCTATAAGTGATCTTGAGATGACTGCACCCCAGCTGACACCTTGATTACAGCTTGTGAGACCCTGAGCTGAGGACTCCCCCACTGGATTCCTGATCCACAGAAACGTGATATAAAAAATGTTTGTTATTGTTAACCACTAAGTTTGGGGGTAATTCTTTATCAACCATAGATAACTATAACATTCATTCATTCAATAAATATCTAATAGCACTATATGAAGCTCTGAGGACACATTCGTGAGCACAACAGACCTGATTTCTATCCTTATAGAGTTTAAATTAATTTAAACAGACTTCTAAGCTGCAGAAATAGACAGATGCTTTAATATGCAAATATTCATCATGAATCTCTAAGAAAGGAAGAATGGGTCTCTAACTTTTAAAACTTTTTTTTCCCTTCTGCATTTCATAGGGCTAATATTTTATGGAACACGTGCTAGAAAATTCTCTATTAGCTAAATGAGTAAATGAATTAAAGTAGTAATTTTAAAGGCTTAAACTCCCCTGCAAAAATTTTAGAGTAAATCCCACTTTGTTCATTATAGGCTTAATAGCCATTCTCCTTTTCCTGAACCCCATATACACTTTCACTAATTTCCTTAGCAAACGTTGACTGATTACTGTGTTGTAGGGTTGTAAGGCCTTGCAAGCACCAAACTGTTGCTTGGGCGATGGGACCGTTGTATTTCTCCTGAAGTATATTTGGAAATCCACTAATTGTTTTATATTGTGAGTAATGGCTTCAGCCACAATGTTTGGGCAAAGAGCAAAGGAGAAAAAGAATGGGATCAGCTAATGTTAAAATCAAACCTTTGCTGAAAACAGTAATGTGTATTGAAGCAAGGCATTGTCCTCAAAGAGAGGAGACATAATCGGTATTGAAACAGTGCCTGAAGTACTTCATCCAACTGTATTTAAAACGTTTAAAAAACTCTCCGAACAAATAAAGCCCTGAAAAGATCTTTCAAATTGAAATGAATTCTTGGCATGCTTTCCCCTCTCCTACAACAGCCCGCTTCACAGAAGCCAGGGGAAACAGGGCTTTTGTCTTAATTGTCTAATGTGGATCGAGTGTTTTTATCTTTTTGATGAAAAGCAAGGGGGAAAAAGGCGCATCTCGTCTGTGAAACAGATGGAAACGGCAACCCCGTTTTGTCTCTGGGGCCCTGCTCCTCAGGAATTTACATGACATTTCTAGATTTAAGGAAGTAGTAAATGTCCTGGGACACACACCTTAGCAAACGATGTCCCATTTCTACCCTGGGAAGGCATCTGGGGTCTGGTTTAGAAATAAGGCAGCACTGATGTTGGTGAAGGTGTAGATAAATGAGACGGATTGAAGATTTACAAGTAAAATGTGATAAATGAGACGGATTGAAGATTTACAAGTAAAATGTGAAGATGGAAGAGAAAATAGAGGATGATATTTATCGTCTTGAAAGCAGAGCAGGCCTCTCTATCCTACCAAGATTAAATAGAAGAATCAACAAATTTATGTGAAAACAAAAAGCTCATGCTAGCTAGCTAGCTAAACAAACAAACAAACAAACAAACAAACAAATTTAAATGGGGGAAATGGCAACCCACAGAGAATTATGCATAATATGTATGACACGGAAAGATTATTTTTATTCAATAAGTAATTCTTAAAAATAATTAAGGAAAAGACACACATCTTAGGATCTACCCCCTCTCCCACACCAGAAGGAAATGATGTAGACAGGGAATTCCTACAAGCAAAGATATAAAAGACAAATACGTAAACAAAATCCAGCTTCGGGGGCGATCAAATAAATGTTAGACACCATATTAAGAGGTAATAATCTAATAGATAATGGCACAATCTCTATATTCCAGATGCTTGGGTTGTTTCTCCTTAATTGTATGACCCTGGCATGCTGCTAAAACACTCTTTGCCTCAGTTTTCTCATCTGTAAAATGGAGATTATAGGGTGTTGTAAGGGGTAAGGAAGTTGATACATATTATACACTTGGAATAGTACCTTGCACATCAGGAATGGTATATAAGTGTTAGTTATTATTATTTCTCTTGTTAAATTGATAAATATGAAAGTAATAATAGCAATGATGTCAAAAGAATGGAGGCAGGCCCCCTTGTCTACTCCTGGTGGGTATAATTGGCACAGTCTTCTTGGAGAGCAATTTAGCCTCATGCATCAGGCTTTTAGAATGCTGCATTGCCTTGGACCAAATTCCATTATAGGAATTTTCCCCAAGGAAATAAGAAGTCAAACACATAAAGACATAGCTGTAAAGATCTATTTTTTTTTAGAGCTGTGTACAATTATGCAATGCTGAAAGAACCTAAATGTCCAACAATAATAGATTCATTGAACAAATTATTGAACATCTGTTCAGTAGAATTCTATGTGGTCATCGGATAATATAAGGAAAAGCCACTATAAAGGGCACTTTGGGGACAATTGAAATATGAATTATATTTTAGATATTGTTATTATATCAATGTTATTTCTTGGGCATGGCAATGGTCTTACAGCTCCTTGTAGGGGAATGTACATATGATACTCGCTAAAATATCATGATCTTTGAGACTTACTTTCAAATGGTTCAGAAAAAAAAAAGAACATATATATCACACAGACCTCTTTTATAGAAAGAGAGAGAGAGAAAGCAAATGTTAGAAATGGGAATCTGGGTGACTGGTGAATGAGGTATCTATTTTATCTATCAACTTTTCTGTTTAAATAAAATAAAAAGTTGAAAAATATAAAAAAGACCACCTAAGAAAAGTGATATATTTTAATGAAAAAAGTAGTTTAAAATCACTATACACAATGTGATCTCTCCTTTAATTTTTAGTTAAAAGACTAGGATTAGATAATAATAGCTGGTATTTTTCAGAGCCATTCTGTGTACAAGCACTGTGCTAATTACTTATATGCATTGTTTCATCCAGCTAAAACCCTATGAGGTTAAGAGGCATTATGATCTTCCCCACATAAAGAATTAATAGATGGAAACTCAGAGGTTAAAAACTTATGTAAAAGTTACACAGCCAGCCACTGGTACTCAAATAGAGCTCTTTATGACCTCAGGCCCACACTATTAACTTCTACTCTATTACAAAGAGGAAAGAGCAGAATGCTGCTGTAGCTGCTGCTGATGACATTGATTATAGCTAATAATTATCAATAAAAGCTGTAGTGGGGATACATCTAAATAAGTAGAACAAAGAAGCTAGTTCTACAGGGCAGGACACTAAAGTGGTAATATCTGAGATGGGCATTGAAGAATGCATAGGAGTCCAATGAGCAAAAAAAAAAAAGACATTTGATACAGAGGAAACAGCATTAAAGAAGACACACAGTGTGTTTAAGAAGCTATAATTAGTTTATAGAGTGTGGAGGCTGGTAACCAGGGCAGATGGCAGCAAATGAGATTGGACAGAGACTTAGCATTGCTCCTTTCTGATGATGATGGGGAGTTGTTTTATAAAAATGAGCCAAGCAGCAGAGTAAAAGTACATCTGGATGAAAAGACAAGGCTGGCACTGGTGAGACGAAGTATGGGGCTCTTTGGAACAGTCCCAACAGGAGGCAATGAATGACTTTACCTGGGTAAGGACAATGAGAACAAAGAGAGGACAGAATCAAAGCTTCCTTCTCTGAACGTTTGCAGCATTACTTTGGGATATATTTCATAATAGACACATCTTGAGATATCATCTTCCTGAACTGGTCCTTTACTTGCTTCCTAAACTGGTCCTTTACTTGTCCATGCTCACAGCCATACCTGCCCTTCTGTTCTGCTTTATCTGTTTTATATCTACCTACAATATCTCTGAAGTGTGCCTGTGTAAGTATGTAAACATTTCATGCCTGAAATGATGGTAATAATAGCTATAACTAGTTTTTTGGAGTTCTAGTGGTTTTTGACTTTCTTCTTTGTACTTCTGAACTTTTTATGATAAACAGGTATCATTTTTACTAGTGCCAGAAAGCTATTTTCAAAAGAAAATTACATTATTTTCTGCCCATTATTCTGAAGCCTACCGGTCAATCAGAGAACTAAAATATAATTCTTCATCCTTCAGCATTCTACCTTTCCCTAACTCCTTTGCCCTCCAGCTTCTTGGTGGGTTTGGACAATTGGAGAGACTAGCAGAAGATAGGGTTCAGGAGGAGGGGAGAGCCCAGGGTTTTTCTGTCCTCTCCCTATCTGCTTCTGGTTGTGTTCCTCACAGCAGTTGTGTCTCATCCGTGAACCCAGACCCTGCCAGGCAGCCCCTCCCAAACTGGAGCTCTCTCTCCTGCTCAGCCTCCAATGGGCTTGGCTTCTGGGCTCTGGTAACACCATCTTTTCCTCGTCCCTCCAGCCCAGGGGGTGGCAGAGCCTTCTTGCTACTTTCCTGGTTGTCTCCTTCCTTCCCCATTTAGCTCTTCAGCTCTCTTGTCTCCTCTGTAACTGATTCTTTGCATTTAGAGTCCTTCAGATTGAAACACTTTAAGTGGTTTGTGTTTCCCAGGCTGGACCCCCTACCTAGAGCAGAGGTTCCAAATGGATTGGATCTGTATCTCCCCATTTTTAGAATTCCACAGGAGATATATAGCAATTACCATATTAATGGGCCATTAGGAAATCCATGGGTGGAATCTGGGGGTCACTGAATCCCAGATAGCAATAACAATTGTATATAAGTAGTGTTTACGCATATACATACACTTCTTTAGGGAGAGAACTGGTTGCTTTACCAGTTCGTCAAAAGATACATGACCTCCAGCCATGAAGAATCACTGCTGTGAAGGTCACACTCACACTGGGATCTGCTGAGAGCCCCTTTACATTGACAGGTGCAACTATACCCCTTGGTTAAAAGTTACCTTTTAAAGCTTTTTGAGCTGTGTGACCTATCTACTCTGCAACTGAGCAAACTATTATGTAGACTCTATGATTCTTTCTTGCAAGAGAAAGTTCCAAAGTAGTGGGCACACATTTTCCTTTCTTATGTGGAGCAAACTGAAATTGAGGTGGACATTTATTGTCTTCTACCTAGTAACAGAGTCTTGCACTCACGAAGATGCTCGTATACCAAAGGGATCATTACTGAGCTTCACACACACTGACTATCCATTTAGGAAATAGCTGATATTTACAAGGGACTTGCTCAAAAATGGTACAGCACACCATATACTATCTGCTAATTCATGTGTATAATCCTTGAACTTCTCCTTTCTTGAAATTCATTGTATATGCAACTCTTATTTATATCTGTCTTTGGACTAAAAGCTCAACAAGAGCAGGACCCTGAAGGAAGGTAGACTTCCTCTAGCCCCCTACAACCATCACTGTGCCTGACCTGTAATAAAAGTAACCAACCCTAGTGAACATTTACAGTACTGGCCATTGTTGGGATGATCTCAGTTAATCCTCACAGGTAACTACTGAGACATGTATTATTATTATCCCCAATTACAGATGAAGACCAGAGGCACAGTGGGGCATGAAGAGGCTGAGAAACTTGCTCAAGTTCATATAGCTAGGAAGTAGGGAAGCTGGGCTTCAAACCCAAGTGGCCTTGCAGGTCACATACAGTAGATGCATGAGAAGTTCATGATGAAGCCCTCAGCATGTGTGAATCCAACTGAATGTGGCTATTTCACATTCTGGTTGTTGCATTAGTTGCTATACTAGCTGATTGGTTTCTAGAATGCTGAAGGACGAAGGCTTATATTTTAGTCCTCTGATTGACAGGTAGTCTTCAGCATAATGGGCAGAAAATTATTTAATTTTCTTCTGAAAATAGCATCCTAGCGCTAGTAAAAATGATACCTGTTTATCAAAAAGTTTAGAAGTACAAAGAAGAAAGTTAAAAACCACTAGAAATCCAAAAAACCAGTTACAGCGACTACTACCATCATTTTAGGCACATTTACATACTTACGCAGGCACACTTCAGAGATCTTGTAGGTTCGGTTCCAGATCACTGCAGTAAAGTGAGTTGTAATCTTTTTTCCGATGGAGGGTCTTGCCCTTAATTTGTAAAAATGCAATATCTGTGAAGCATAATTAAGCAAAGTGCAATAAAATTAGGTATGCTTGCATACATATTTAGCCCTACATAAAGCGTTTTACATAAATGCAATCATGTTACATGTGCAATTCCAAAACCTGTTTTCAAAAACTTCTTCCCTCACCAATATGTTGTGGAACTAAAGATGGCCATCATTATTCTTTGCAACTGCTTCATATTCCCTTATGTAAATCACTATAATTTATTTCATCAGGCCTTATTGAAAGACAGCGAGGTTGTTTCCCAAAGTCCTATGTTAAGGCAACCTTACCAAGAGCATCCTGCATAGTTTTGAAAAAACTCACAAGGATCATCTCGGATAACATCAGAATATAGGATTTCTGGGAAATTACAGGGAAGGCACACTGACATTTTGATACATACTGGCAAACTGCCCTCCCAAAAGATTGCCCCATTTTATGCCTCACCATGACACACATTCATCATGACTTGACTTTTGTAAATCTTTGCTAATCTGATAGGCAAAAATCCCAGTAATTTAACTTCTGTTTTTGGTTGTTTATTTTTTAATCTTTAGTGTATGTTTATTGTCTATCTGTATTTCTTAGAGGATAATATATGTGAGACTTTCAGTTTTGAAGAAGAGAGAAAGCTATTTATATACAAAGAGTTTCATCCCAGCGTTATTACAGCAGTTGGAAATCAGAAACAACCAATTGGGGATTCAAAATACACCAATTAAGGTATAAACATATGTTGGAATATTTTGTAACCACACACACAAAAAAGGAATAAGTTGGATGCATATTTAATAGCACGTGGAATGATTATATAATCAAATTTGAGGAAATTCCTTGAGGACAAAAATCAAAATGCAGCATAATGTACAGAATAATCACAACCCTTAAAATATATATGTTTGGAAGAAAAAAGATAAGAGAAAATTAGAAAGGCTATAAGAAAATGCAGTAGGTTAATGGTGATGATCTCAATGAGGTGGAATTCAGAAATATTTAAATTTATTTTATACTTCTTTGCAGACACTGAGTTTTCTAATAGTATGGGGCTAATATTTAACATTTGGTGTATGTGTTTATTATTTTCAGTATTTTGAGGTCATTCACACCCAGACACTTAAACGTTATCATTAATGATTTATTTTAGTAAACTAAATGGACAGACAGTTTGGTTTATTCATAATACTATGGAATCAGTACTACTGGCACTGTGTTAGGGGGCAGGATGCCAGCTTTGAAGGCGTGAACCCTCTGGAAAGTGAGAGGGAGCATGTGCACAACGTCTATAGCATAAAAGGGAAGAGCATATCTGCTGATATATGGAAAAACTTCCGAAAGGAGGTGGCAATTCAGCCCAGCCTTGAAGCATAAGTTGGATTTTATATATAACATTTGTCATTGTTTCCTGACTAAGAAATGTGTTTATTGAGAAAATAGAAAAATGTAGATGATGGTAACAGACATTTATAGGGTAATTATCTGTCATGTGTAGGACAGTGTGTTAAATCCTGTATATGGAAGAGTCTCATTGAACACCCATGGGTGTGATTATTTTGTTCATTTCAAAAGCAAGAAAAGGATAAAAGAGACTGAATGAGTGAACACTAAGAACATGACTAGAAAACTAGCAGAGGCAGTACTGGAACCCAAGCTGACCTGGTGCCACAGAAGAAGATAAATGAATGCTAAGCCTGTTGCTTTCAGTCTCTTTTTTTCCCTGTGCACAAGGCTTTTCCGGAGGTTCTCTTGCTGCCTACAGTCTACTAAGAGTGGTCATCACTCAAACATTATCAGCACATAGCTGGTAATTGAGGCATACGAGTGGATGCAACCATAGGGAAACACATAGAGGGGAAGAGTAAAGGTCCTAGGAGCAAACCCGGAGCAATAGAGATGGAGACACCTTTCCAGATCTGGGCTGGGTAAAGAGGAAGCAGCATTGAGGGAAACTTTGCAGTCGTGGTAAACTTGAATCTTAGAGGACAAGAACTTTGCCAGGTGGAGAGGAAGAAGACAAGAGTGCTGAGCAAAAGAAACAGCATCTACAAAGGCTTATCAGATGCAAGGAAAAACACCAGGACTTGGAAAACCAGCAAGTGATTTCAGTATGGCTAGAGAGCAAGGTGTGCGTATGTGTACGTCTGTGTGTTCATGAGTGTGCTTCTATCTGTGCAGATGTGTGAGTATACCTGTGTGTCTACATGAGGCTAGGGTGATGACAGAAGCTAGAGAGAAAGGCAAGGTTCAGATCATTAAAGACCATATATTCCTGTATTAGTTGGGTTTCCAAAGAATTATATGTACTGTATATACATATGTAATATATATTTTTTGGTTTTGATTCTCTGGAAAAACAGAAAAAAAACATAGAGAGATTTATTATGAGGGATTGGTTCATGTAACTATAGCAGAGGAGACCTCCCCATGATCTGATGTTTGCAAGGTGGAGACCCAGGAAAGCTGGTGGTAAAATTCAGTTCAAGTCGGAAGACCTGAGAATCAGGGGAGCAGATGATGTCAATTCTAGTCCAAAGGCTGGAGAAGATGAGATGAGATCTCCTAGCTCAATCAGTGAGGTGAGGAAAACCACGCAGGGGAGGGCAATCTGTTTTACTGGGTCCATAGATTCAAATGCTAATCTCATCTGGAAAGAGCCCCAGAGACATACGCAGACATGATGTGTAAAATGGGCACCTGTGGCCCACTCAAGTAGATACGTAAGACTAACCATCACAGTCTCCTCTGAAAGGTTTGGAAAGCGAGTTTGGGAACAGAATGAAGAGATCACTGAAGACCAGCTAATCGTTAATAACTTGATTGACTAGGAAGGCAATGTGGAGCCTATGAATTTTTTTCCAGAGGAATTACCAAGATCAGAACTGGGCTTTTGAAAGATTCTTGGCCTGCATGGTTTGGAGAAAGAAGAGGCGGGAGAAGAGACCAGCTGGTAGAATATTACAATAGGGTGAGGGTGGTTTATTGATGTGAAGGCATGGGTAGCTTTCAATTTCAAGCTCTGGTTAGTTGGTGTATTGTGACGAAGGGAACTGTGATGGTAGATTTGGGTTGACAGATATGAGAAACAGACCATCTACTGGGTTATCTGGGAAAGTCTATTGTTGAATTTTAAGTCAACAGTCCAAAAGCATGTCTTTCCTTCCTTCATCCACCCATTTACAACAGATATTTACCGAGTGCCTATTTTGTGCCAGGCCTATAGATGGGGAACTCCTGGTCTAGTGTGCAATCTAGACCTGTTATCAGACTGAAACAACCTAGTGTTGCAAGGGCCCAGAAATCAACAGCCTCAGAATGGGTGAGGTATGTGTGTGTGTGGGGGGTCACTCCAAGCACCCAAGCCAGTCCTGAGGGGGCTGGGCTACCTTCCTACAGAAGAGGAATTCTAAGACAAAAATTCTAGCCAGCCAGAGGAAGATTGTTCTCTACCCCAGGTAGAGACCGTGTGCGAGCTGGGGAACCCCAGGTGAGGAAGGTAAGGTTTCTGCCCTGGTGGATGGAGACAAACGGAACAATGCCATTGAAATAAATGCAGCTAAGTCATACATGTATGTTCTATCTTTCTTTAGTCAAAAATGAAAACTCTCCGTGCAAATTTACCCTTTTCTAAGGCAAAGCTGTTTGCAACCATATTCACCAGGGAACATGAGTCTTTTCCTTCAGAGTACACCCCAGGCCTTTGAAGGGTAGGCCCAGGGTCCTCCTGGCTACTGAAAGAAACCTCAATGTGCTCAGGTGGCGGGCGGCTAATATCCAGCGAATTGGCCTTCCAGCGGGTGTCCCTTGCTCTGGCCCCTCAGCTCACCTGGCTTCTTAATTCCCTCCACACTGGGGCAAACCCGGGCTGAAAGAGGGCTGCAGAAATTGGTTTGGAAACCTGAAGGCGGAGGAGGGGAGAGAGGGAGAAAAACACGCTTCGTGTATTAGAGAAAAAAGGAAGTGAAATCCGAAACGCATTGGGTAGAGAGCGACCCCAGGCAGACACTTTTGTGAACAGCTGGGGGAGCATACCTCGATGGGTAGGTAGAAGAATCACCTGCCCAATCTTTCACCTTCCCATTCTGGTACCAAAACCAGGAGTCTGAGAGGTAAGGACAAGCAGCAGGGGGGGCAACATATGCGTTTCTACGTTCCTAAAGGACCCCCAAGTGCCAGGCTGCGGTTCCCCACTTCCAGCAGCCTTGATTAGGGCCCCGGGCGTGTGTGAGGGGCGGGAATGCAAGGAGTTGAGGAATTAAAAAAAAAAAAAAAAAGCGAGGTAATTAGCATCCTCTGATCCTATTGGTTGTTCTCTGGCCCTGCTTTACATACGCCCGCCCCACTGGCTGCCCGGGGTTTGCGGGGTTTGGCTGGGTTTGCAGCCGCCGCCGTCGCTGCTGCACTTCAGTGCGGGGCGGGTTGGCGCTGGGCGAACCCCGGCCCGGGAGCCGGGAGCCGGGAGCCGGGAGCCGGGAGCCGGGAGCCGGGAGTCAGCTGCCCGCGAAACTGCTGCTGCTGCTGCTGCGGCGGCGGCGGCAGTATTTAAGTCCATATCCGTCTTACGAACACCGAGGCCGGTGGCTTCTGCGCCCAGCCCGGCCCAGGGAGGAGCGGGTCAGACACTTTATTTTGGAAGAAAGGGGCGAGTCCCAGCGTGAGCTTCCCTCCCGGCCTGGCTAGCTCCTCAGTGCGTCCCAGCTCCGGCCCGGGCTCTGGAAGATGCCTCGGGGGTCTGCCCTGTGTATCCCACAGCGGCGGCTCGGGGGAGGCAGCCGAGAGTCCTAACACTTGGTAGTAGCGGCGTGTGGAAAAGTGAGCCCAGGCGGCTCGCACTCGGCTCTCCCCGCGCCCCGGCGCCCGCTGCTCCTCGCCGCTCCTCACCCTCGGCTCCCCGGCGGCCGCAGCATGAAGTGGCGCAGCGATGGCCAGGAGAGGTAAGAAGCCCGTGGTGCGGACACTGGAGGATCTTACGCTGGACTCGGGTTATGGTGGCGCGGCGGACTCGGTGCGCTCCTCCAACTTGTCCCTGTGCTGTTCCGACTCGCACCCGGCGTCCCCGTATGGCGGGAGCTGCTGGCCGCCTCTAGCTGACTCCATGCACAGCCGGCACAACAGCTTTGACACCGTCAACACTGCCCTGGTGGAAGACTCCGAGGGGCTGGACTGCGCCGGCCAGCACTGCTCGCGGCTGCTGCCGGACCTCGACGAGGTCCCCTGGACCCTCCAGGAGCTGGAGGTGCTGCTGCTGCGCTCGCGGGATCCCCGGGCAGGCCCGGTGGCCCCCGGCGGCCTGCCCAAAGACGCGCTGGCCAAGCTGTCGACGCTGGTGAGCCGGGCGCTGGTACGCATCGCCAAAGAGGCGCAGCGCCTGAGCCTGCGCTTCGCCAAGTGCACCAAGTACGAGATCCAGAGCGCTATGGAGATAGTGCTGTCCTGGGGCCTGGCGGCGCACTGCACGGCGGCCGCGCTGGCCGCACTGTCCCTCTACAACATGAGCAGTGCCGGCGGCGACCGCCTGGGCCGCGGCAAGTCGGCGCGCTGCGGCCTCACCTTCTCCGTGGGCCGCGTGTACCGCTGGATGGTGGACAGCCGCGTGGCGCTGCGCATCCACGAGCACGCCGCCATCTACCTGACCGCCTGCATGGAGAGCCTCTTCCGGGACATCTACGCGCGGGTCGTGGCTTCTGGGCTGCCCCGGAGCTGCAGTGGCCCCGGCTCGGGCAGCAGCAGCTCCGGCCCAGGCCCGGGCTCGGGCCCCAGCGCGGCCCCGGCGGCGGATAAGGAGCGGGAGGCACCGGGAGGAGGAGCGGCGAGCGGCGGCGCCTGCAGCGCAGCCAGCAGCGCTAGCGGGGGCAGCAGCTGTTGCGCCCCGCCGGCCACCGCGGTCACCGCCGCTGCAGCCCCGCCAGCCGCCGCTGCCAACCACCACCATCACCACCACCACGCGCTCCACGAGGTGCCCAAGTTCACCGTGGAGACGCTGGAGCACACTGTCAACAACGACTCCGAGATCTGGGGACTCCTGCAGCCCTACCAGCACCTCATCTGCGGGAAGAACGCCAGCGGTAAGTGGCTGCGCGGGTGCCTCCCCCTCCCACCCAACCCGGCCAACTCTCGTCGCAAGTTTGCCTTGCATCCCCCTCCCCTCCCCCGCGTCGTTCCGGCCACCCGCTGCTGTCCCATGCTTCTGAGGGGACCACCGAGCTGGAGGGGGTCCGAAACCCGCCTGTTCCCTCTGGCGCTCAGGAGCCACTTTACATGACTCCTAAGGTCCCAAGTCCAAGAGCGGGCGGTTCTGCTCCCACGGGGGGCGGGGCTGGGCTGCGGCTGCCTCCCTAAGCCTGTTGGAAGAACTCAATACCCTTTTGCGGGACAGGTTTGCAGTCATTAGCGCATACTACATATTTCTGCCAGAGTTCCCCCACACACACACCGCCGCCTTTTTTTTCATCTTGAAGGTGCCAAATTCTCATGCGCACGAGTTTGGCTCGCTGGGATTCACGAGGATTCGCATTCCTCCCTCCGCCGCCCAGTTCGCGTACTTCCGCGCACTCCTGGAGACCCTGCCAGCGCGCGACTGGAGAGGCCCCGCGGCTCTAAGGGCAGAACGTTTTAGAGCTCGAAAGGCCTAGAAACAGTAGAGGAGAGGGTGTGTATGTGGTGACAGGGTGGAGAGGACAGACTTATCGGTCCCAGGTTTTTCCGTGGCAGCCTTTGAGGGCCGGAGCGAACAGCTGGTGGGGTGCTGCGCAGTGGACAACCCCACCCCCTCATCCCTAATGCCGACCTCCCAGCTCTTGCCGTCGGTGCCCTGTGGCAGAGAGCTGCAGCTGTCACCACTTGGCTTAAAGGAGGACCATTAGGGACCCAGGCAGGATGGGAGTGGGTAGGGATTCTGGAGAGGATTGTCAATTGAGGGCGTCGTCTCCAGCAGGTTCTGTCATCCCTCCCGCATCCCCCTATTTTGGAGGCAGGAGCTGGTTGGGTTTGAACCTGTGGTGTTGGCGGAGGAGGGGGTGCGATCTGGGGCTCTTGTTTTCAAGAGCTCTAGCTGGCTGTCCTGTCTGCGAAAGCCGGAGCTAGACACTTCAAAGCTTCAATTTTCCACAGGAAATGGCAGAAGCATAACTGGAGACTCTAAAAGCGAAATAAAACTTTGTTACATATTCAGCGGTTTGGCCGGAGGTTGCGTGGTTGGAGCCGAAATGCAGTCTTTCTGGGCGGATTTCATTCATGTTGCTGCCTGTCTGTTTTCCCGGGGCTTGAAGGAGAGATAGGGCGGGCGCGGCCGGGCCTCTGGGGGTGCCAAGTCTGTGCATGTGCGTGTTTGTGAGAGTCTGTGTGTGCGCGTGAGTGTGTGCGCGGCAGTGCGGGTGTCTGTTAAATGTGCCTGAGAGAGCGCGCAGGAGCGAGCAGGCGCGCGGCTCCAGCCGCAGCTCTTCGGAAACCTACCCTCCAGCCCTCCGTCCCTTCCCCTGGCTTTGATCAGCATTGGGGGAGGGGAAGGAAGGAGTAAAAGCGGCTGTGCGCGGGGTGGGGGCGAGATCGCGACTTCCGTGTTGGTCCCTGAGAATCTTCTCGATCTCTTTGCCAGAGCCCTTCCCCCTCTGCTGCCAGTCGAGGGCGCAACCCCTAAAGAGAGGGTTTCTGTGAGGCTTCCTGCCCCCACCCCACCCCAGGTGAGATTCTGAGATGGAAACACCGGGGAGAAGGCATTGGTGGTCTGTGCGTGTGCTTCTTTAGAAGGGGTTGGATACGCCTCCAAACCCTGGAGCTCTGGACTGGACTGTTCCTGGTTTGGAACCCTGCTCCCACGAAAAGAGCAGAGGGCCTTACTTTTCTTCCCATGCTGTATGCCCACCTCCCCTGTTCTTAACTTCCGTTATTACAATCTTCCTTTACTCCTAACCCCCCTCCAACCTTTTACCCCTGCAGGGGCTGGAACCGCCTCTAGTTTTTCCCTCAATATGTCCTTTAGGAGGAGAGAAGAGTCCCCTGAGAGGGGGACTCCAGTGTGGGAATCCCGGCACCCTTCTCCACCCGGGTCTTTGCCATTCTCTTGAAGTTATGGCTTTGGGTGACTTGCTTAGGTTCTCTGGGCCTCAGGCTCCTCATCTGTAAAATAAGGGTGGAGATCTGTAAGACACCCCCAGCTCCTCTTGTAGCTCTGTTTGTGTGAGAAGCCTGTATATTTTTTTCAAGTTGGTTTTACTTTTATGATCTTTAACATCTTTTAAAGACAGTGTTTGTGTTTATCCTTTTTGGAATAAATATAATGTAGGGGAGAAGAAGCCCACAAGCGTTGGTTTTGGGCAGGATGAGTGCGTGGTGGTTGCGGTTCGCTGCCATCCCAGCGTTTCCCACACCACAG
This sequence comes from Macroglossus sobrinus, assembly GCA_004027375.1. Lineage (NCBI taxonomy): Eukaryota > Metazoa > Chordata > Mammalia > Chiroptera > Pteropodidae > Macroglossus > Macroglossus sobrinus. The sequence goes on from PVKZ01000518.1 coordinate 648,556, forward strand.
AATTTAATTCCTGGGCTTTAGGGCTCCTTCAGCCATCTCTTAGGATGAGAAACACTGAAATTTCATTGTGATCTCTTCATCTCTTTTCCTTGGGCTTGTTTAAAATGGCAGGTCATCTCTGCCAGATGGGTTAAGGAATGAACAATTAATTTCTTAGGTATTGGAAACATACATTAAACATCAAACCTAATTTGCTATGCAAATTAGTTTAAGAAGTAGATAAGTCTCTCTGATCCACTAGCCTAATGAAGAAGCCCATGCCTTATATAATAGATTTTCCCTCTTTAACTCAGTAGCATCACTCATTCATTTGTGAATTCATTTATTCATCACTGTTTATTGAGCAGTTTCTGAGGACCGAGGTCCTGCCAAGGTATAGAGGCAGTAACAGCTGACCTGCATCCAATAGTACTCTGTATGTTCACTCATTTGATCTTCACCATTCAAGTGAAAAGGTACTATTATCCTCATTATATGGAGAGGAAACTGAGGCACAGGGCAGTTAAGTATCTTGCTCTTTAGTGACAGGTGAGTTCCCTGCCTCAGGCCACCTTCCCTGCCTTTCATTATTACCTACATAGTCAGTCGAACAGAGACCTTTTAACAGCCTGGCATTCTTCTGTCCCAATTCATACACCCTTTGTTCTAACAAACTGAACTGGGCAGGATGTTACATTTTCATATCCTCTGCCAAGCCTAAGAGAGGGCCTGATACACAGTTGGAGCTTATTAGATGCCTGCCGAGTTGAGCAAGCTGTTGTACTATGTTATACAATGATGTCCTGAAAGAAGCTATTGATTTCTGAGTTTCTTGAATGATCTTTCCAAGTCTTTCTACCTTGGTTGCCCCTTCTTACTGCCATCTCTGTGCCTGTCCACCCTTCCAGTTTGTTGCCAAGGCCTGAGGAATCATGAAACTAGTCACATGCGATTCAACTTGGAAAATACAAGATAACTGGCTCTAAGCCACAGTTTGGTGGCTCTCAAAGATCACAGGCTTGGGCTTAGGTCACGGACTTTGTAGTGATTATTTTACTCTTCAGAGCTGGATTTGTTCTTATCTTGATATTTAGCTGTTTGAAAGAGCCAGGGACCCCAGTGAGTGTTGCATTTCTGTGGGCTTCTAAATTTTGGCTTGACTGATTTTGCTAAATCTAAATAAGAGTTGGACAGAAGTGCTTGGCCATACTGAACCCCTGAAGAGCTGACCAGTTCCCACTCATCCTTGAAGACATGGCTCAAGAATGATTTTTCTAGCATATCTATGAGAACTTCCTTGATGCATCCCTCCCCCAATCTCCAAACCAGGGTCTCACATAGCCCAGCACATTCCCCATTCCTTGAGAGTACTGACCCTAACCTAACCCTGTTTTGTGTTTCCCCATCACACTGTGGCACCTCCAGGGCAAGCCTGTGTCTTATTCATCTTTGTATCTCCTTCCATAACCTTCAGCACAACACTTAGCATTTTCTAGCTTTCAAGTAGTGTTTGAGAATGAAAATAACTGGTCCACTAAATCTTTGGGATTTAACATTTGCCCATCAGCGTCTGTAACCAATATCTGTAAAGGCCTCTAAAGTCAGAGCTCTTGGATTTGAATGTCAAGGCTGCCATTTTCTAGCTGTGTGTTCTTAGCTTTGTTACCTAACCTCTTTGAGTCCCAGTTTCCTCAGCTGTAAAAAGGAGGTAATAATTATGAGGATTAGATGAGGTAATGTGTGTAAAGGTATTACAACTTGGTTTCTGACACACGACAGGGGCCCAAATGGTGATGGTCATTATGATAATCCAGACACAATGGGACCTGTCCTCTCTGCCTTACTCAGATTAACTCATCCCCATGCGTTCAGTGTAGATGGAACCAGCAGGATGCAGAATTCTAACTGGATCCCCCTCCCCAATATTCCCAACATCAAAAATTCAGTGTGCCCACCTCGGGGACTGACCCCATGGGCACAGTCCCACTGCCAAAGTTACAAAAAGATTATTTTGGTCAAAGGAAAGTAGCTCATTTGATTTGTTCTATTTTTTTTTAAGGCATCATTAACGAAGGGAACTTTCTGGGGTGTTAGAAGCATCCCTTATGTGAATAGGGGTGTGGGTTCAGAGGTATAGGCATTTGTCAAATTGCATTGCATTGTAAAACTTTAGATATGCACATTTTACTGCATTGTAAAATATACTTCAGTAAGTAAAGACATACAAAAAAAAAAAAAAAAAAAAAAGAAAGCCATAGGCATCCTTGAATGAAATTTTGTTTTAAATGAAGAAAGAATTTGAGAAGAAGACTGGAAGAGGCACTGTGGTATGGTGAAAGAGAAAAGAGTTTATTTATACCAAGAAGGATCAAACCTCAAATTTTGGCCCCTCCACTTTCTAGCAAGTTACTTAATTTTGTTGAACTTGGTTTTCTCATCTGTACGGTGAAGATTACCAAAAACAAACAAAACAAATGACATAAAAATGTAAGAAACCCAAACCTACCACATAGGGCGATTAAAAGGATTAAATCAGATCAAGTACTGTGAAAACATCTGCCACATAGTAGTGTAATACTGGCTTCTTTAAAAAAAAAAAAAGACGCTGATAATAAAGCTTTGAGGATTTTGAATAGTCTCTTTCATTTCAAGGTTCCTCAATCACTTTATAAACATTAATTAACATGAGCCCTATCTCACCAACATTGGCTTGGTGGGTACCCCATAGATTCTGATTCTGTACCAAACACTTACTCAGCAGTTTTCCTCTTCCTAAGCTGGCTGTGATGTTCTGTGGTGCATCGTCTCTGTAAGGGACAGAAATGTCACAGAAGGAACCTTGCCTCTTACAAAGAACAGCAAAAGCTTACCTCATGAGCCAGCCATGGGAGTGTCTGCTCACAGAGTACGTTTTTAATTAACTAGCTCAGTGTAAATTAAAACTTGAAATTTGGGTCAGTGGAGAGTTATTTGGTTTTCTACATAGACTTGTCAGTTCAGGGCTGGGGCATTTGCAAGTAGGGTATTTCCCGAAACAAAATACAAATAACAACAAAATAAAACAATGAGAGAACAACTTAGAGACCTGAAGTCGGGGATGGGGTCGCTGATAGCCTTGGAGTAGAAGGAAGGCCTCCAATTCTGGGTTTGCTATTATTTGTGACCCTGAGCCAGGCACCAGATTCACCTATGTGAAATGGGTCTGGTTATCATCGACTGAGGGGTAAATATAAAACAGTATTTGACTTTGGAGTTGGATACACCATGACTTGTAGTTTCCCTATCTGTAAAATGGGTATTGTAATAATAATTACACTTGTATAGTGCTAACTACACTTGTATAGTGTTTTAAGAACTCTCTGTATTGTAATTGTTATAGTTACGTTAACTATTATGAAAGATAACCCTCAAATCTCAGCTTAATACAATAGAAAGTCATTTCTTACGCACTAAAGTCTGATTGGGAGAGGGATAGAGTGGGAAGAGGCAGGAGGGTCATTGAGGTACCAAGCCTGATGGGAATTTTGCCTTCTTTACCATCGACATGTAGCCTTTTAGGGCCTTCCTTGGATGTTTATCCAGCCCGTAGGTAGAGGAAGGAGCATGTAGAGGATCTTAAGAAAGGTGTTGTGGGCTAAACCTGCAAGGGACCTCATCATTTGTACCCATATATCATTGGCCAGATGTGTCATTAGTCCCCTAGCCACTAAATATCTATATGCTTCCTTCTTTCACTCAAAACATGTTTCTCTTTCCCAAAGGGGAGAACTCATGTTCTGTCCAATCACTGCTTCCAACTTAAAGTTCAGGATCTTTGGGTGAATCTCTACCCTGTCTATTGGATTAAGTATGGTGGCTTCTCATGATCCAGGGACCCATGAGCCAAAAGAGGCATGTTACCTGTCACTGTGCATTGCAATACCATATTGGAGGATAACCCATTAGGAAAAGGCAGTGGTGGAAGACACACAGAAGTCACTGGCGCTCAGCAGTTACATAATCCTGCTGTGCAGGTACCTGGAAGTGGGTGAGGTTCCTTGCTTATTAAACCCTTTGTGAGAAATTTCCTGTTTCATTGTTCTTTGTGCTCTTGGCTCTGCCCTGTGGGAGGATTTTCTTTGTTCATTCTTCTCCTTGGCCATACCTGAAGTGGATCTTGGGGCGTATGGTCTCTTGAGGCACTAAATCTTTTGGTAATTTAGCTCCTGCTCTTGAAATTTTAGGGGCTCAAGGACTGTTTCAATGTTGTAACAGTAAAAAATGTAATATCCAGACTTAAGGATTTTGTAATGCAATTCTCTCAACAATTTAGGAGCTTCAACTCTGATGTTTAGCCACACCCAAAATTATTTCCTGGACCTCATTCTGAAGCCCGAGTTATTTATTTATTTATGTGTATTCTTAACTCTATGCCTCTCTCAACTTAACTGCAGCTACCTTGAGGCCATCAGGCTTAGGTGGGAAGCTTATTCCCTTAAACTGATATTTCACTTGCAAGTCTTCTCAATCTTTTCTCTGATTGTTTGGGGTCTAGAAATAGTTGTTTGTTTTTTTTTAACCTCTCCACTATTGCTTTCCAATTTTATTTGCAAACCGGCTGATTCATGCCCGAGTTCCTCCCTTCCCTTAATACCATGCTAAACTCAGCCAGGAAGCTCTTTCTTTAGAGCTTACAAGCCTGGTAGGCATGGGCTCTGCCCTCTTAGTTTTCAAAGATGATAGTTTAACCAGACATTTTACCACTGTATCACATGGGACTTCAGTTTTCCAACCGCTGTCTGACTTCTAAGCCAATGATACCTATTTAAACATCCCACTTATGGTACCATTTACTTTATTAGTTAGGTTGATACTAGCTGCTGTATCAGATAAACCCTAACATCATAGGGCTGAACCCAATAAAAGTTTTTTTTTTCTCATTCATGTTGAGTCTAGTTGATGGCGGTGTTGGGGGTAGGGTCTTGGGGGAGGGAGGTGCTCTGTTCCATGAATGTTGATGGGGATTCTGCCATCTGGAACATGTGACTCACAGGAACTTCCCTGATTGGGGCAACAGGGGTATAGAGAATTATGGGACAGCCTTGGGTGTGGGTATATGAATTCCTTCCACATTCCAGTGACCAGAACATAGTCACATGGCCTCAACTAGATACAGGGGGGCTGGTAGTTGTGGTCATTGGCAGGACAGCCACTCCCAGCCACAGTTCTACACTATTGGAGGGGCATGCATTTTCGGCAAAGTGCTAGATATCTCTGCCACCATATACTATTTTAATCCTCACAACAATTTATGAAACAGGTGTTATTATGATTATTCTCATTTTAGAGATTAAAGTCAAGGAACAGAAAGTTTAAAGAATTTGCCTAAGGAGACATAGTTAACAAGTGTTTGGGTCAGATCTAAATCCAAGTAGTCCATCTCTGAATGGCCTCATAGAATGTTTTTGAAGATTCAAGTTATATATTTAAAAATTATAGTGGGCGCAAAGAGTTTTTTCTAGCGTCTCATACATGGTGCATACTTCACAACTGTTATCCTTTATCATTATTGTTGTTATCATTCTATTCTGGAAGTGGGGAGACCCAGTGCGAAACTCTCAGGCAGGCATAAGTAAAATATGGGTCCGGAAGAGCGGGCGCTCCAGGCAAAGGATGCTGTTGCCCGTCTACTGCCCTCCGCCATCCCCTGCGTTTTTATTTTAAGGTTCCATGCTGGGCCTTTCACACACTTTCTCTTATTCAGTCTGTACACTGCTCCTGTGAAGAGGGCATTTATTATTCCCATTTTACAGGGGAGGATACGGAGTCTCAGAAGGGTCAGTGACTGGTTCGAGAGGCCATTGCTACTAAGGAGTAGAGTTTGGGATTTGGGCTCCGAATGGTTACACACAGTGGTGAAATTTGGTTCAGGTGAGCCACTGAGAGGAGCCCGGAAGGACTCCAGTGCAGGCCAAGGGGCGCACGTGCAGGTGGAGGGAGTTGGTTGCTGAGGTGCTGGGGGTCATGGCTGGTGATGGTCTTTGTGTGCACTATGTGGTCGCAGTGTTTTTTAGAGCTTCCACTGACTTCCCTGGGGCAGTGGGTGGCTTTGTGGTCTCCAGGGAGTAGCTCTGTCTACACCATACCTGGCTGGATAGGCTCAGTGCCAGAAGGGATACGAGCCTTCTCACTAGAACCGAATGCAGAAATCCGTGGTGTGGTGGGGATTTGTCCCCATCTTCCCTGAGGAGCAGAGAGTTGGGTTTTCTCAGACTCTGGAGTTAGATGGACCAAAGTTCAAATTCTGACTTCACCACTTATAAGCCAGGTGACTTTGGGCAAGACGGTTAATCTTTTGGAGCCTCTGTTTCTTCATCTGTTAAAGGAAAATAATGATAGTATTTCCTCCCAGGGTCACTGGGAGGATGAAATGAGTCGATTCATTTGAAAGTCCTTAGAATAGTATTGGACACATCGAAAAAAAATTGGTAGCAATTATTTTTATGATCAAGTGCTTAAGGAGCACAAGCCTCTTTGCTTAAAGATCTGATCCCTGAACACTGCTTCAATTAGTCTGCCAGAAACCAGACTTCCAGGGTTTGACCACATACTAGCTTTATAAAACCCAGCTTCGAACCAATTACCTAACCTCTCTGTGACTCAGTCTTCCCCTTTGTTAAATGAGAATAATAAAAAAAAACTAAATTCTTAGGGCTATTGGGAAGTGATTGACATGTAGACATTGCTTAAATGTTGGCATTGTTGGATTTTATTCGTTCATTTTGACCTTTTCTGTAGGCACTATGTGAGATGTTAAGCAACACGGTCCCTGCCCTTGTGGCGCTTGCAGGCCTACTGTTGAGTTAGTTTTTTTAATCAAATAATCATGCAGATGTAAATTTACAGCTATGATGGTGACTACAAAGGAGACATGCACAGGGCTATAAGAGTCTTTACTGAGGCCCTCATGAGAGAGGGAAGGCTTCACTCAGGAAGTGATACTTGAGTGAGGTTGAAGCATGGCCCATTTGGTTGAAAAGGTAACAGTGGACTCCGTGAATGCAAACAGAATGTGCAAAGGGCCTGTGGCAGAAGGGAGCAGGATGAGAAGGAGAGTGGCCAATATGGCTGCAATGGGAGAATGAATTGAGTAGAGTTGGACCCAGCATCTGCCAGATTATGGAGTTTCCCTTTTCTCAGGGACACTGGGGAGCTTCAAAAGGTTTTAAGGAGGGAGATGCTATCATCAGATTAGTGTTCTAAAAAGCTCATTGTTGGCTATAGTGTGGAGAGCAGGCAGGAAAGAAGGGAAGGGTGAACGTGGGAAGACTGGTTAGGTCTTGTTATAACCCCTTTCTTACTCAAGAAGAAACTGAGGCTGCGAGACATTTAGTAACTTGCCAGAGTCACTAAGACGGTAAATAGCAGAGTGGGGATTTCAGCTCAAGTATGAGGGACTTTGATTTCTACCTTCCCCCCACCCATGCCACACCTCATCCCTAGGGAGCTTTTGGTTCAAGTCTCACATTTTACAGATGGGGAAAAGGAGGCTCAGAGAGAGACACACAGCCTTGTCCAAGGTCACACGGTAGAGCTGGAACCAGGTTTCTGGATTCTTAGCACATCTCCTGTCCACTGTGATGCATTGTCTCCTCCAAACCAGTTCACTCCTGGGAAGCAGAGGGGTGAGGGGCTGCCTGTCCACAGTAGTTTTGGAGATTAATTTATAACTGGCTGTAACAGCTCCAGTTTTATTCTAGGTCCCTCAGTAAAATAAATGCTAGTCTGAAGCATGCTGAGGTCCCTATTAGCTTGTGGCTAAACCAATGGAAACCATTGCTGTGAAGATGAGGTGTGTTCAATGCAGAACAAAATTAGCAGTTCCCCAGTGCATTAACATCTGAAACCTTAGAGGCAGCTGGATACCTTAAAACACTGTACCTGCCTCAGATGTTGCAATTGCTTAGATCAACTGTTTTTTGGGGGGGGGGGCAGAGGGTGGTATGTGTCCTTGTTTCTTCCTGATCCCAGCTTGTAGTACCACCTGGGAGGGTGGGGACAGATGTGCCTGAGAAGCATGCAGCGCAAGTCACCTCTTCTCTCTCCATGCCTCAGAGAATCCCAAGTATTGGGGAGCAGTCACAGCTGCTTCCTCCCTCGGCCTCTTCCCTCAGCCCTTTGCAGCCTTTTCTTTGCTGACTTTGAACATTGGGGCCTGGGCTCACCCTTGCCAGCACAGCTAGAAGTGGCTCCTGATCTCATGCAGCCTGCAGGCCTGAGGTTGGTTCAGTTTATTCATAAATAGTCACCCGGATGTTGAACTGCACCCAGAGCAGTGGCTACTGAGGAGAGGTTCCCGGGGCCGTAGGACGAAGCCTCCTCGGGCTGTGGGGTGAGGACCAGGGAGGTCCAGCTGCCCCTCCCTGTTGTTTCCAGCGGTAGCCATGGCTAACACCAGGACACCAGATATTCGGGGTTCTGGGGCTGGGATTGGGGCTTAAGATTCCACATTCAACTTCCCACACCGCAGCCATGTCATCCGGGCGGGACTGGGGGTGGAGGTGGGGGTGGGGGTGGGGGAGGACATCCGGGCATCTCATCCAAGTCAGTGTCTCCGCATCTGCTCCTCTCTCTTTAGGAGCCTACCCTCCCCTCGTCTCTTCTGCAGTGGCCATCGTCGGGGCCGGATGATTAGTCTCTTGAGGCTTCTTATTCAGATCGCTGGGGCAGTCTGATGTGGGCAAGAGGCCAAAGGCTCAGTTCCAAGCGGCCAGGTGTGTGGGGGCCCTGGTCTCACTTCCCCTCCCGCCCGCCCGCGCACAAGCCTCCTCACCTGGTCTCGCTGCTCTTGCTGATTCTGCTGCTGCTGCTCCAAGTTTGCCTTTCTCCCAGCATGAGAGCTGTGGATTAAGGAACACACCAAGAGCAAGCTGGCGGTTTCACAGGCCGCATCATGTAGAACCGCTTGGCTCCGGGCAGCGGGGAGCCTGTGGGAGGTGGTAAAGGAGAACTGGGGTACAGAAAGATCTTTTGAACCTTCCTGTTAGGGGGAAGGCTTCAGCGCAGCCCCTAGCAGGGTGTACCTGTGCTGTGTGACCTTGGACAGGCTCCTGCCCCCTTTGAACCTGATATAGGAATGGAAAGTATTCCATGGGTGGTGGTCACAAATGTCACATGAGGCAACACTCTGGAAAACTTAAAGCCCATCTCTTAGTAATGGTAAAAGCTAATGTATATTGAGTGTTTACTACTGTGTTAGGGTTATTCTGAGAAACAAGACCAATAGCATATAAAGATTTATGTTAAGAGGAGATTTATTACAGAAATCAGCTCACACAGTTACGGAGGCCAGAAAGTCCTACAATTTGCTGTCTGCAAGCTGGAGAACCAGAAAGCCGGTGGTATAATTCAGTCTACGTTCTAAGGCCTGGGAACCAAGAGGCCTCTGGTTAAGTCCTAGAGTCTTAAGGCCTCAGAACCAGGATTTACTGCCCTTGAGCTTCCAAGTAGCCTGTGTAAAAGGAGAAAGCATAAGCAGAAACACACAGTATGATGGATGAGACAGAAATAAACCAGCTGCTGTCGCTGTTCCTGCAGCTTAGGCCTGAAAGAAATTTCTCAGCACGAGACCAGACGTGGTTATTAACTTGCACTTGGCAACCTCACATTTCAGCCCATGGCTGTTAAGAAAGACCCAGGAGAACATTTTCACGATTTGCAGAGTGTCTCTCCTCCTCCCCTCTCTGCTGCCCATATCCCCTCCCTCATTCCTTACCCATATCTGGTTATTTTGATATGTGTGTAAACAGGAAGCCAGGAGTGGGGCGGCATATCGGGGTCCCTCCTGTGTTCTGGAGGAGACACTTGAGGCGAAAAGCTGGCCTGGAAGCTTATATCTATGACAGATGGTTCCCTAGAGACAAGGTCTGAGTTCCTTTGTGTAAAAGTGTATGTAAATGCTTCTCTGGGGAAAAGTGAGCAGCCCCATGCACTGTACCTGCAAATACGGTCATTAGCAAGCTGAGCTGTGGATTTGGGGAGGCAGGAGAGAGCTGGGTGGGACCAAGGCTTAGGAGAGCTTGGTACCAGGTAAGATGGTTCTTGAGGGTTTGGGGACAGAAGAGGTCATGAGGCCCATTCCAGAGCATGATCTCAAGCAAGTGATTGAACCTCTCTGGACTTATTTTCTCATCTGAAAAATCCCAAGAGAGTTTTGAGGCTCAAAGGAATTATCAGATGTGAAAGCGATCCCTAAGCCGAAAATAATCATGTGTTCATTCATTCATTCATTCATTCAACCAATATGTATTGAGAGCTTTCTATGTAGGAAGCATGGTTCTGGGCACTCAGCGTACATCAGTGCACAAATGGACAAAAAAATCCTTCCCTTCATAGAACTTGTATTCTAATGAGGAGAAACTATAAACAATAAACATAACATAAGTAAACATGTTAGTTAGAAGGTGATACTTGCCATGGGAAAAATCAGAGTGAGGGGGACGGGGAGGACTGGGGATGGTGGGTTATAATTGTAAGTAGTGTGGTCAGGGATGTCTCACTAAGACGTCATTGGCACAGAGAGGCGAAGGAGGTGAGGGATGTAGCCATCTGAGCATCTGCAGGACGAGTGTTCGAGACAGCGGGAATCGCCAGTGCAAAGGCCCTGAGGCAGGAACCGCAAATATGCCATTGCGGTGAAAAGTGAGTGATCCGAGAGGGAGTAAGAGGTGAAAACAGAGAGTCACAAGAAGCCAGGCTGGTCTGTCCTCATAGGCTTGTATAGACTTGGCTTTTATTCTTGGTGAACTGAGAAGCCATTGCAGGATTTTGAATAAGGACTGAGAGGTCTGGCTTATGACTTAAAAGGATCACTTGGGCTGCTGGTTGAAAATAGGCTGTAGAGGAAAAAGGGGGAAGACAGGGATCCTGACCTGTGTGTGGAGGCTCTCGCAATAATCGAGGCAGGGGATGATGGTAGCCGACACCAGACAGCAGTGAGGTGGGCTAGGAAGTGGTTTGACTCAAGCCATAATGAAAAGGAAGAGCCAGCACAATATGGTTGATGCACTGGGTGTGGGGTGTGAGAGAACAAGAGAAGTCAAAGATAACCCAGGGTTTTTGGTGTAGAAGAATGGACCTGCCATAAACTGAGATGGGGACAATTGATAAAAGAGCAAGTTTGGAGATGGAGGAAAGATCTTGAGTGCAGTTTGGGACATGTCGAGTTTGGGGTGCCTTTCCAGTGTCCAAATGGAGCAGTCAGCTAGGTAGTTGGATAATCATGGCTGGGGTTCAGGGAAGATGATGGTTGGAGATATACCTTTGGAAGTTGGGAGCATATGGATGGTTTTAAAGCCACGAGACAAGACAAGGTCACCTAGGGAGTGAGTGTAGAAGTGACAAGAGGACCAAGGACTGAGCCCTTCTTAGGACCAGCCGGAAGAGAAGGAAGCAGCAAAGGAGGATGGGAAGGAGCAGCCAGTAAGAAGGAAAACCAGAAATGTCCTAAAAGTATTTAGAAGGAGGCAAGGATCAGTTGTGTCGTGTGTCATGTGAGGTACTTACTAGCACTGCACCCCAGGCTGTGGGGGTCTTTTTGCCTGCAGCCCCTAGCAACTGCTTTGAGTCCAGTGAACAAGCAGCATCGGTGTGCTTCATGGGAACCACACGAACCAGAACGAACCACACGAACGTTTGGGATGTTTTCTTAAGGGAACAGTGGCAAAAAGGCCTCAGTGTGGTAACTATAATCTGAGGGGACGAGGCCAAATCGGTGACTTCAGTCTGGGCTCTCACGAGTTTTAGGGTTCCGTAAAGGACCTTAGGGACTGCAATGGGGGTCATGTGAGGAAGCATCCCTTCCCCACTCTTCATCACACCCACACTTCACCAGCATTGCCACCCTTTCCTCTGTTTTATATATATTGGACTTTGGGATAAGATGCATTTGAGAAAGGGATTCTGTCACCAGGTGGAATAGGAAAAGCACTGGCCTGGTGGCTGATTAGCAAGTCGTCCCTGCTCTGCCATCCTGGGAGGCTCAGGTGACTCAGGGAGCAGAGCCATCCTGTAGTGTGTCTGTGCTTTGGTTTTGGCCGTGGATACAAGCCAGGAGCCTGTGTCCTGCTGAGGCTGAGAGAATCACTGAGCGAGGAGGGGTGGAGACGGGAGAGAAACGTAGGTGCTATGCTTTCTGGAAGCTTGTACAGCTCCAGGACCCAAACGCAGTGGAGAAGAGAAGAAAGAGAATATGAAAACCAATATTAGAGTTAAACAGAAATGGTAGCACGCAAGGTGCAGCAACGAGGTGCCTTGAAGTCGATGACGACTCTGCTCTCCCCCTCCTCATGATTATCTGCAGTTCTTTTTATTTCTTTTCCCCCTGATGCAAAGCTCATCTTTTTATCTCCCCTTTGCTTGCTGCATCCTCACCTCCCGGGTGGCATTTCTGATACAAGGGAACAGAGGTGGAACTCATCAAAGCCATCTCTGAACCGAAAATAACCCCATCCAGCCAGACGCCTCCCAGCCTCCCATGCCAGAGTGCTCGCTTTCATTTGTCAAAGTCGGCACAGGCACCTGTGGCTCTCAAATGTCAGATGTTGAGAACAGGCTTGCCTCTGCATTACAGAAATGAATTTTTTTTTTTATCCCAAAGAAGTGTCATGGCTAAACCAATTTTACATAAACAGAAAGGATCATTCCTGAATTCCTAGACCCCAGTGGGAAGGATGATGACCTCGGATATTGTGACGTGTGTGATACAAGTTATTTATTTGCCAAGATGTCTAATCTGGGAGATGTTATGGTGAGGAGTCTGATGTCGTGTATGGTGCTGTATAACCAAGGGTCTGTGCTTACAGCCTGGGTCACACCCCAGCTTCTTTCCTTCCTGGCTGTGCCCCCTTGGCCGAGTGCTTCTCAGCCTCGGTTTCCTCACCTGTAAAACTGCCCACCTCACAGACGTGTTTGAGGATCAAACGAAATGCCACGATGTGTGTAAGCGTTTAGTGTGGCTACTAATTTTATTGAGATTCCCATTTTCCACTCATCTCGAACCTCTGTGACAGCACTCCTCAGGTTGTCTCGAAGAGTCCACTCACCTGTTCATCTTTACAGGTCAGACTGTTTCTCACTTCTGATACGTAGTTGGCAGTTAAGCATATTTGTTCAGTGAGTGAATGAGGCTGTAAGCTCTGTGTGACCAGGGATGTTGGTCTGTTTTATTCCCACTATCACCCCAACACTTAGAACAGTGCTAGCACATGGTGGGCGCTGAGTAAATATTCATGGTCTGTGAAATGAACCAGGAATCCACGGAACTTCGGTAACAGGCTAACTGAGAGCCCGGTGCTAGCTCCTGGCTTCCTGGCTGGGAGTCTTCCTCTGTATTTCTGAATTCCCAGCCCTGAACATCTCTCCTTTTTCAAAGCTCGCTTCTCTTTGAAGAACAGAAAAAGAATGACTGCTCATTATTCCTTTATGCTCACTTTCTTCCTGTGAGACGGCACCTCGCTCTAATTCAAAGTTGAAAGCTGTGTCTGCTCAGGCTCTTGGATCTTGGGGCTGGGTGATGCCTGTACAACTCTCCTGGTGCAGCCCCACTGCCTCAGTCTCGGTGCAAATCAGACCCCTGAGAACCAGGGGGATTAGTGGATGCGTGTGGGGCCCCACAGCTGCTGGCACGTAGGTGAGTGAGGGTGGTGGGTCCCCAGGTTGTTGTCCTGAGTCCCCAGGTTGTTGTCCACACTGCCACGCTGCCCCAGGAAGAAAGAGACAAGGCTTTGTTCTCTTTCCTTAGTTCTGACGAACACCGGCCCTGCTCACCGAGGTCGGCCATGTATTAGCATCTGTGCAGACTGCTTTCCCAGCATTCTTTGAACTTGATCCCTCCAACTCCACCAGTGAGATCAGTGTTGTCTGTGTCACTGCACAGCCGAGGCAACTGACTCAGAGAAGCTCACAAGACTCACTCAGGGTCATGCAGTGGGGGTACAAGAGCGGGGGTTCCTACCCCGGCCACCTGGCGTGTCATCAGCAGGCTCTCCCACCAACTGTGATGGCTGCCTATGACCAGGCTGCCGTGGGCCCCTTTGAAAATGTCTTAAATGTTCCGCTGACACTAGGACTGTCTAGACAGCGTGAAGGCAGCTGGTCAATTCCATTAGGTGAACAATCAGTTTAATCAGATTGGCAATGTAGAATCGCAAAGATAAAGCAACCGCTTGTCCAATCCACCCCCTTATGACTCATTGTGGTTTTGTTGGTCTCTCTCTATCTCGCCTTCTAGTCCTTCATTTGGGAAATAGTCCAGTGTCTACTAAGTGCCAGGCACTGGCATAGCAGGAAAAGCACACAGCACTGCCAGTAGACAGTCCAGTTTTGTGATTGGAAAGACCAGAACCATTTTTTCCCTCCCCAAACAGTGCGACACTGATTGATTCAAATACTTATTATCAGCTCTTTCAACCTGGGGTTCCTATTGACTAACTTGGGTTGGCCTCTTCTCCCCGCTTCCCCAGGGAACAAACTCTCCTGCCACATGAGTGGAACAGAAGAGAGGAGCCACTGGAAGACAGGAGGAGTTATTTGCTGTTTACCAGGCCACACCAACTGCAATTTTGAACCCCACAATACCTTGTTATTATTAAGTCTTTAGAGTTGCACTCTTTACAAAGTCCCACCTACCGTTTTTTTTTAATATTCTTAACAGCCCTGTGTGAGTAGGTAGGTGGTGAGTATTGGTATCCTAATTTTGCCCCAGAGGAAGCTGTGGGTGGGAGAGGTGAGCATCTTGCCCACGTCACCTAGTAAGTGTCAGCACAGGACACCTGTTTGACTTTCCATGCTTCCCAGGGCCACTCTTTGCACATTGTTGGTGCTCAGGTATTTTGAGAACGTGGCTTGAGTATCTCTGGCCGGAAACGAGCACCGAGGGGCTCTATCTGAAGACTAATGGGGATGTAGAGGCCACTTTAGCTTTTCAACTCCCCAATCTTTGGATGTGTGGGGTTATTCTGACCTTCCCCTGCCACTTCTCCGGCCTCAGTGGAATCTTGAGTGTGACCCTGGCCCTCATCCTCCCATCTTCAGCCGTGGGAGGGGAGGAACCTTCTCCTGCAGAGAATTATGATTGGGGTATCAGTTGCTGCTACTTAAGGTCAGGAAGTCTCTGGAATGTCTATTCAGAAAGGAGAGAGGGGGTAGTGTGGGAGGAGGTCAGTGAGGGTCCCGAGAGCTTCTGCTGGGCTCTGCAAAACACAGATGGCCCCTTAGCCAACTTCCCACTGGCCCACAAAGAATGGGCCTCCAACTTGGGCTCCTGGAGCCTCCCCTTGTGGGACTTTCTAGAGGAACCTGTGGCCCAGCCTGAGCAGGCTCTTTCTGATGGAAAACACCAGTACAGAGGCTCATGGAGCCCAGCTTGCCTCAGCTCAGCTGTAAAATCCATTCTGTTCCCTACAAAAGAGGTCACCCCATCCATGTTCCACCGGGTAATTGGAAAGATGAGGTGTGCCCAGTGGGAGACATGCTCCTACACAGGTTTCCAACCTTTATTGTTTTCAATTTGCCAAAAGTTTCCCATTGCAAAGGCAGTCACGGCCAGAAACCCTTATGTATTCTGTTCACAGGGTCTCTGTTATGGATCTTAATCACTCATCATGTTTTCCTTAAAGTAAAATGAGTTTTCTATGAAAGGAGAAGTAGGAGGTTATTGATTGTACATCGTATATCAAGGAAAGCTTCAGTTTGTTTTCATTTGGAAGAAGCGAGGAGGAATATTTGTTAACTGCAGTAGTGCCCGGGAACCAGGCAACTATTGTGCATGGGGTGTGTGTGTGTGTACGTGTGTGTGTTTGTGGGTATGCGCGTGGATGCCTACATCAGCTCAGCGGAACTGTCAGAAATCAGACGTTTCCCAGAGCTCCTGAGTTCAGGTTGAGTTTTGATAGCTAAAATTTTGTAGACTGTCATGTAGGTGTTTTAAACATCTTCCTAAACGCTAGCCTTCTTTCTCCCAGCTTTGGAAGCTCTTTCCCATCCCCCTTAAATTTATACCGTGGCTGGAAAAAGTTTGTAATTATTTTGCTACGTGTTTATCTTACCTCTTTGTCGGTGGGCTCTGGTTTCTCTGCCATCATCATGTGTCCTCAGGAATTCTTGCAAACTGAGAAAAATCTAATCAGCCAAATGAAATGAAATTGTTATGAATGTTGAAGTCAACAATTTATGATATTGCATTTGGGTTATGGGTTTTAGCCACTTAATTATGCAGTTATTAATTCTGGCTTTGCAGTTTTATTTTCACGTCTTTGAGCTGATAATTTTCACTTGTAAGGCATCGGGTAGTTTTGTAGTCTCAAGAAGGCCCAAGAAGAGCCCTGGAACTGAGTTGCCTAGTGGACAAAAATGGTCTTGTGTTTGTGACATCAAGAAACTGAGATGAGATGGGCCTCAGAATGATAATTCTGAGAGTTTTCTCTGCCCAGCTGAGGTATCTCTTTCCCTGCCACCTTCCCCCTACACCCCCTCTTCCCTCCTACACACACACTGTGCATTCATTGAGATCATTAGACTCTAGTGCAACACCAAATGGTGGAGCCTCTCCTGCCTCTCCCCACTTCTGGTAGTTGGTGCTGAGTGTCATCTGTGAATCTGGACAGGAAGTTGGTTCGACAGGCGTTTGGGCTCAGCAGTGTGGAATGAAACCTGCAATATGGTTCCTTGTTGAGACAGTTCACCGGTCCCTTTTCCCGCAGCTACATGGAGCATCAGTGCAGCCCTCAGGGGTTACGTGGCCAACCTTCCCATTTTAGAGAGCAGGACAAAAATTGAGCACCAGACAGAAAAAAAAGCCACTCTTGGGAAACTCACCAGGGACTTCCCAGGACAGAGTCCTTTTCCAGCACAGCCACTTTACAGTCTGCACATTCCCAGCCTCATATTCAAAGACTTGCCAAATTTTTTTTTTTTAAATCAGGAATTTGGTGCATAGAAGCAGCAGTGCTGTGAGCCTGTTCTCGGCCAGGTTGGGTGCTGGAGAGACAGTGATGAATGTGACCCATTTGGTGCCCTTGAGGAGGTCACACCATTACTCAAATACAAGATGATGTGATCTGTAATGGTGGCTGCAAACGGTGGCTGTGTGAAGGACTGGGGCACAGGTTCTAAGCCCTGCCACAGGTGGCTGGGAACTCTGTGAGCAGAGGAGCCCAGGATGCCCTGTGACCACACGCCTGAGCTCGGTCACCTGCGATAACTGGGCCATGCCAAGTGGCAGGTGTGGCCTGGGATTGAGTAACCATGGCTCTGCCACTGCCTTGCTGAAAGCTACCTCTGTGCACTTTTATTTGTAGTTCTGTTTAGAAATTAGGTGCTTATGCGGCTCATCCCTTGTGGCAGGTTTTGTGCCAGGAACTAGGAAATCCAGCAGTGAGTGAGTGAGTGAGGACAGCATTGACTCAACCTCGTGGGGCTGTCCAGGAAATGTAAACACCGACTAAATGATTACAAAATTGATGGGACTTATGAGCAAGGGAGGGCAAGGTTCTGTGGGCTTCCTTTTCTTGTTCTGTAAGATGAGGGAGGGAGTCGAGTAGTTGATGATGTTCAGCTCTGTAATGATCCTTTGGTTTGGAATCTAGCCGTTCTGGGAACTTCAGTATATGAAACATGAAAAAGCAGGATTGTTTTGGTACGATCAGCCTCCGCTTTGTGTATGGTGCAACCTACTATGTGTGGAACCCAGTTTGAAAACTGCTGGGTGAGCTTATTCTTGAGGAGTCTTCCAAGAGCCCTGGTTATCCTAGAATTCTGTGACTTCTTGATGACAGGTGAGGTCCCTTCCATTACAAGTCATCAAGATCCCATGACTGGAATCTGGAACTGTCATTTGGGTTGGGCTAACATCCTTCTTTGCATATGGATGCTAGGTCACACTCTTTGTTTCTCTTTGAGGGGAGGAAGGTATCTGAATGCAAAAGCTTGCATCCCAGGAGCTTGCAGGAGGGGAGAGGAGGGATGATGGGTAGTTGGCTTGCTCTGTCTCTCTGGCTGTCCGGAGTGACTCTTAGCTTAGAAGGACCATGGTGATACTGTTGCCACTGTCATCCCATCTGCCACACTGGCTGGAGCCACCTAGCCCCATCTCCACTCAGAATGTCCCTACAGACCACGGTCTGTCTCCTTACTAGAGCCTCACTTTAGTTTTATTCTCCACCCTCTTCTCACCTTAGTCTATCCCTCCTGACACCCCAGATCAGCCTTGCTCCAATAGTATTTTTCCTAATTGGCTGCAGGGCCAAGTCCAAGCTCCTCATCCTGGACTCCACAATGAAGAGATGGTCACTCACCACTGGTCTCTGCCATCTGTTCAACTGAAACAGCCCTTTCATTCAACATTTACTACATTCTAAGCATTTTCCAAGACATTATCTCATGCAGTCTTCACAGGAGTCCCCTGAGGCATGAGCTGTCCTTGCCTGGTTAGACCCAGTGAGGTTACATGACTGGTGTAAGGTCCCATCTCCTGTAAGTAGCAGAATCGAGACTCACCCATGGGGCCGCTGAGATGGAGTTTGTTCTGCTCCCACCTGCCACCCTGCACCTGGAGGAGTCTGGTTGAAACAGGCCTGTGCCCTTGAGCAGAGATTTGACTGGGGTCTGGTGCAGGTGGCCCAAGGTCCCTTTTGGTTCCAATTTATGATTTCAGGCAAGGTGGAATGTCTAGACTTGGGTGGGGGCTAAACTGAGAGGACTTTGTGGAGCGCCTCCACTGAGAGAAGTTGGAGGGTACGTGGGGTGAGGTACCCTGGGCCAGAGAATGGCCTTTGTGATGGTCCAGTGAAGGTACCCTACAGCCAGATTGCTCAGCTACTGGAGATGTCACATGACAGGAAGCCCTTCAAATTGAGGCTGCTCCTACTGTTTAGGCAATAAAAAGCAAATGCGATTTTTTCCTGGAGACAGTGACCCCAGTTTGCCAGATCCTGTCTCCGAGTACCTGGAAGTAAATGGCCAAGACCACGGAATCACATCTCCATTTTGGTCCTACAAGGAATAAAGGCATTTATCAGGGCTTCCTAGTACCAGACGCAAAAATAGAGGATTTTTATGCATTATATTTACCGTTAACTGTCATACTGACAATATTCCTAAAACTTACTGAGGGTCATTGTGGTTTTATTTCATCCCTATAAAAATCTTTTGTTTAGAGAAACATATAATATTCTGTAAACCTCCATATAAACTCTACCCATCCATTTTTTATATGGGCCGGGTAGTAGCTTTGGCTGATTGCTGAAGACATGTTAGCTTTATTTACTGAAGTGGTCTTCCCAAGTTGGAGAAAATTTAATTCAGTTTGAGTCGGTTCAATTCAGCCAAATTTTATTGAGCTATGAGCCTCACACTGCTCTACGCTAGGAGATATAAAGTTAAATAAGATGAGAGTTCTTGCCATTGAGGATGTTTCGATGAACTATTGTTGCATAACAAGCTAAGCGAACCTTGTAGTGGCTTACAGCAGCCATTGTATTTTGCCCCTAATTTTTGCATCTTGGGAACCTGAGAAGGCCTTAGCCAGGCACTTCATCTCTGATGCACGACTTTGGGATGGCCAGGGCTGAGGGATCCACTCCCGAACTGGCTTCCTTACTCACACGTGTGGCACCTTGATGCTTTCCCACCCCTTTCTCTCTACATAGCATCTCATCCCCCAAGGCCTCTTCACATGGTTTGGGCTTCCTATAGCATGGAGGTCTCAGGGTAATTGCCTTTCTTCCATGGTGACTGGCTTCCAAGAGGCAGACAGTCAAAGCTTCCAGGGCGGTTCCTGGCTACGTCCCAGACTGGCAGAGCATCACTTTCACTGTTGTCCAAAGTGGTCGCAAGGCACAAAAAGCACGACTCACGTTTAAGGGAGCTAGAAGAGGTCCTCGGCTGACGAGGGAGTGGCAAGGAACGTTACAGAAGACCAAGGTCAGGTTGCGATGGGAGAGATTGTTGCAACCATCTTTGATGAAATGCAGTCTGCCACCAAGGACATCAGCATGTGCAGTTTAGTCAGCTATGATTTGGGTAATAATCACAACAAGGAAAGCACCAGCACATTGAAAGAGGAGCCCAGAGATGGAGTGACAGGCTTTTTAGTGGGATCAAGATGGGGAGAGGGTCAGAGAAGTCTTCTGGGAGAAGGAACCAACGGAGCTGGGTTTCAAAAGATGACTGGTTTGTACATTTCTTGGAGAAGGAACAGTATGTGTGAAGGTGTGATGGTGGGGTCCTCGTGAAAGATTTACCTAGAAACGGCCCCAACACATTATTACTTGTATTTAATTTTAGTTTGATTTATGTTGTGTGTGTGTGTGTTGTATGTATATGTATAGATGTGGGTATATACATATATGTGTATGTGCGTTTAAATATATATACACATATCCATATGTGTGTGTGTGTGTTTAAAAAAAAACAAAAACAGACTTCCGTTCAGTCTTTCTCTCAGCAAATGTGTCCGAGCACTCATCTATGCCAGACAGTGCTGTAGAAGTTGAGGGTGTGGAGGTGAAGAAAACAAAAGTCGTAAACAGAAAAGACCTGCTCATGGAGCTTACTGCTCTGTGCTGGAGACCAGCAGCCAACACTGACCGTTTCAGTATGTGATGTGATTTAAGGGAGGGCTGAGTGATAAGGTATCTCTACCTCAGGAGGTGCTGTTTTAAGGCAGCTGGGAAGGCCTCTCAGGAGGTGACACTTAAGCAGAAGTGAGGGATGATGGTGGGCAGAGGGGTGCAGGCTGAGGGAACAGCCAGGGCCTTTGTGAACTGCTTTGGCGTTTATCATTCACCTTGCACCAGGATTTTCTCTGTAAACCTGCTTTGTGGCACTGTAGGCGCTTGGAGGTCACACAGCAAAAGTGAGGATGAGACACCCTGTCCAGTGCTCTTTGCTGCTCTGAGCCACAGAGGAGGGCAGTTGCAGATAGGGGATGGTCAGCCCCACAGCAGTGGCTTCTCGGGGTGGTGAGCAGCCTGTTCTGTCTGCACGCCTTGCTGCCCTGCTGTTTCTGGCACCAGGAGATTTGTTTTCACTTAGGGAGAACCCGGCCTTGTCCACAGCCATCAGTGTTGTTTCTGGGAGGCTGGCCCTTTCCCAAGAGGCAGAATGTGGGGTAGCATTATCGTACTGAGCCGTCTCGCTCGTAAGGAAGCGTGGCTAGGATTCCAAAGAGGGAGTGATGACTCAGAGTAAGGTGCCTGACAGGTTCCCTAGATACTCACCTTTTCTGTGCATGTCTGCATTCATCTATTCATTCTTCACATATCTATTAAGCGTGGAGATGGGAGTGCATACAAGTTCAGAGTCAGCTCTCCCACCTATGAGCTGTGCCCTCTCAGCAGGCTAGTTAGCCTCTCTGAGCCTTTGTCTCGTCAACCATGAAATGGGTATCATACCTATTTTTCAGAGTTGTGAAGATGAGTTGAGAAGAAGCCCTAGGGGGTGGGATTGCCAGATTTTTGTAAATGAGAAGGACACGCTACCAATGAAATTTGAATGTCAGATAAACAAGGAGTATTTTTTTAGTATAAGTTATGTCCTGAATATTGCATGCTTATTTGACCTTCGGTGTTAACTATACATCCTGTATTTTACCTGGCAAACCTACCTGGGGATAAAGATGAGGGGAAAAAAAATGCCCAACCTTGAGGAGCACGTGCTAATGGTGGGACAGAGATGAAGAATATAATTGCGGTCCAGGGCTATGTGACTCAGGTAGGAGGTATGGACAGAGTGCTGTGGAAACACAGACGTCCTGCTTTGGACTCTTAAGAAAAAAAGTCCAGACTCACCCTTGCCGATGGTTGGCGTCCTTGTTGAAGCCCCCCCCCACCCCCCGTCCCCATGACTGCGGGAATGACGCCATGAAAGCACAAAATGCAAGCGCCTCAAATGACAGGCCGATTGAGTTTGCGTTTCCACTGAGTTACCTGGGAAGATGAACTTGGTTTTCTTCCCTCTCAAAGCAAAGGGTGGTTTTTGTTGATCAGGAAATACACAATTCATCACTTCTACTCATTTCCTATAGGCCGTTTTAAAATAAAATGAAATTAATTGCCGAGAAAAACCACATTGTTCTTCCACTTCATGGAATGTGTATCTCTCAGGTAAAATGCTAGTAATTTACTAGTCCTCTTCCCCGAAGATCTAGAGATAAATATGCCCTGTGCCACTCAGGCATCTAATAGAAGACACATAATTGGATCTTTGGCTCTAAACTGAAATTTACCCAAAGCTTCTCTTTGGTAATGCAGCAAGCATCAAAATGCTGGGCCAACAGGTTTGGAATATTTTTAAAAAGGTGAGACCCGCCAGACACGTGGTTGTCTTTCATTGCAAATGAATAGTCTGGTATTGAACATGGTCTCTCTCTCTCTCTCTCCTTTCATTTCCTGTTTCCCACATGTGGCAGGGGATATTTTAGATTGAGGGGGGTTGTTTAAGCTGCACGCAACCATCTCTAAAAATTGAACCCCTGTGAAGTTTGAGTTTTCCATTGCACTTCAGTGAGGAAGGGAAGGGAGTCAATGGCAGGGTTTGTGCATAGGATTAAAAAAAGGGGCCTGGGGCTGAGTCAGGGGAGAAGGGAGAGTGAGTCCCTGGGTTGTGAAAAAGCCTTGTTCAGAGACAGGTTTCACAGTTAATTTTCATTGATTTGTAGGTGCCAGGCACTGTGCCAAGTGCCTTGCATGCAGAAGCTCTTTGATCCTCACCCACACCTCATGCAGTACGTGCCTGGTTTTCTATTTTACCAATTGATACCCGAAGTGTTTGAATTACCTGCCCAGGGCTAGAGGTAACCCCAGGCCTTCTGACTGCAAAGCCCTTGAGCTTGTGTTCCACTGTATTGTGCTATGACACTTTCCCCAAAGGAGTGTCCTGTTTGCTCTGGGTGTTTCTGTTCTCTCCATCTGCTGTAGGACACAGAGCATTGGTCTGGCTTCTAACGTCCCCTCCCTATCAACCACCTGTGCCTGACCTGAGTGGAGTTGTGGGACCTCCCTAAGTTGAGTGATGGCTCAGGCTGAGTTAGTAGGATCTCAAATCCTGTGTGTCCTACAGATAGTAAGCCATTTTGTTTCACTCACTGGCCTCTTCCTTAGTTGACTCATTCATTCATTCATTCATTCATTCAATAAACATCTCTCTTGTGCCAAGATACAATGGTGAATAAACAGCCAGGTCTGCCCTTGCAGAGGCTGGGGTCTAGGGCAGAGACAGCTGAGTAAACAGGCGGTTAAGGTATGCTGTTAAAAAATGCTGTTAGGACTGAGGTGTAGGGTGCTTGGGGGCACATGTCTAGGACTTGGTGGGGTCAGGTGAGGCTGTGGTGAAGGGAGGGACATTTAAGGTAAGAGCTGAAGGACGTGCAGGCGTTGGCCGGGCTGAGAGGGAACAGTTTGTGCAAAGGGAGGGCACCCACGGAACGCTTGGGGAATCGAGAGCTGTGCTGTCTGGCTGGAGGATGGAGTGCAGTGAGGAGGGCGCAGTGTGAATGGGGAACATGCAGAAACCGACAAGGGTACGTCATGCAGGACCTCAGAGGCCCTGGTGTTTGTTCTCAGAGCAGAAGGCAGACACTGAATTGAAGGTCAGGGCCACCCTGGGTGGTTACCTGGGTTGTGTCTTGCACAAGGGTGCCAGCTAAGTGGGAGGCCCTCCACTCACCCAGATATGGGCCTATGTCTGCCTGGAAGAGGGAGCCTTTTTAAAACTCTTGTCAAGGAGTCTTAAGAGGGGGTGCTATCCTCAATATCCGGAGAATAACATGGTCAGATTCGTGTTTTCGAGCCTCTTCTCTGGTTGCAGAAATTGTTGGATAAAGGATTAAGTAGGAGGGTGGGAAATGGAGGAGGCGTGGGCAGAGAAGACATGGTGGCAGCCTGGGGAGGCAGTTGGAATGGAGGCAGGTGAATGGATATGAGAAACCAAGGACGTCCATGGCCCGTATGAATCACCTGGATCTCATTGCTTCCTGTGAGTTTAGTGAGGTGAGGAAATTCAGAAGCAGAAAAACTATAAATGGTATTTTCCTCTCAGGCTACTGAGAAAGGCAGAGCTAGGTCTGGTCCCCTGCTCTCCAACTCATGCTCAGCTCATCCAACTGCAGGAAGCCTGTTAGACGTAGCCATGTGGTCTAGTAGTCAGACTCAAGGCTAAGAGCCAGGAGACTGAGGCATGCAGCTCATCTTAGGCTGTTCCGCCTCCCTCTCGTTATACGCGGATCCTTCAGTCTTTGTGGAGTGCCTGCTAAGTGGCTCGGTGCCCAAAAGGGTGTGGGTTCAGAGAGCTCACTCACCAGTGGGGCAGTAGTGATTGGACAGTCAACCATCGAAGACTTCCTGAGGTGCTCAAGAAATGTTCTAGATTATCAGTGTATAGGGAGGCAGACAAAGCACCATGGGGATTGACATGAGATCTGGGATCAGACAGAACTGGGTTCAAATTCTGGCTTGGAAAACATTTCCTAGCTGTGATCCCACCGGGCACGTGACATAATTTCTGTGAGCCTCATTTGTCTACCTGTAATACTGAAGTGGTTGGCTTTAAGTGGTTGGAATAAATAGAGGCATATCAAGTGCTTAGCACAGTATCTACCAGGGGATAACCATTTTTAATATTGACCAGGATAGGTCAGTTTTTTTCTTTTTTGCATCTTTGATGGACAGTTCTATGAGTTTTGACAAATGCATATAATCAACACCTCACACAAGACACAGAATAGTTCTACTGAGCTCCCCTCAAACTCCCTTGTCTCATCCCTCTGTTGTTAAACTCTCCTCATACTTCTTTTCCCTTGTGGTAATTTATTATCTCTTAGTTTTTGTAACAACTCTCTTGAGATCACAAACCATACAGTTCATCTATTCAAAGCATACATTTCAGTGGTTTTTAGTAAATCCACAGAATTGGACTACTGTCACCACAGTCAATTTTAGGACACTTTTATTACTTCCCAGAGAAACTCCATTCCCTCTTCACTGCCATTCCCTCTACTTATCCCCTCGTCCCCTGCCCCAGCCCCTGACAACCACTAATCTACTTTCTATCTCTATGGATTTGCCTACTTGGACATGTCACGTTAAGTGGAATCACACGACCCGGTCTTTTGTGACTGGCTTCTCTCACTGAGCAGAATATTTTCGAGGTTTATTTATGCTGTAGCACGTATCAGTACTTCATTCCTATTTATTGCCTAATAAGGCATTGTTGTATGTACATACCACATTTTGTGTATCCATTTGTCAGTTGATATTTAGATTGTTTCCATTTTGTTTTTGTTTTTGTTTTTGTTTTATTTTTGTTTTAGTTTTTTTGAGTGTTTGTTGTTGTTGTTGTTTTAGCTAATGTAAGTAATGCTGCTATGAACACCAGTGCACAAATTTTTCTGTGGATGTACGTTTTCAAATGGAATTGCTGGGTCCCATGGTAACTCTGTGTGTAACCTTTTGAGAAACTGCCAGACTGTTTTCCAAAGCGGCTGCACCATTTTTCAATCCCACCAGCAGTGTGTGAGGCCCCCAGTCTCTCCACATTTTCATCAACACTTATTATTATCTACATTTTTCATCGTAGCCTCCCTAGTGGGCGTGAAGTAGTAGCTCAGTCATAGTCTCCCCATATATATCTATAACCCCTGACATTCATTCACTGCCTTATTCTCTGGCCCCATCATTTTGCCTTTTCTGGAACGTCATGGCTGTAATCATACATTATGTAGCCTTTTGACTGTGCCCTCTTCCACCTACAGAGTGCACTTGAGAATCATCCAAGTGATCCTTTTTGTGGCTGAGTTGCGTTCCTGTGCCTGGATGTGCCATCCTTGAAGCCCCCTGCTCTTCTGTGCAGTACAGTTTGAGGGACCCATGCCCAGATGAATCAAAGACTCATAAGTCTCTCCCATCGCCAGTGGGCTGGATTCCCTGGGGAGTGGAGACTCACTCAAATGAGAATTTCTGTGTGATGGCTCTGACTTACCATTCCCATTTATGGCAATGCCTCTGTATAGGGGTTAGAGCCCAGTGAGACAGGGGGTGCCTGGACCACAGGAACAGATGCTGCTTGAGAGCCTGTCTGTCTCCCTTCTCATCAGGGAGCCCTGCAGCAACTTGGGCTCATAAACCAAGCAATTTTTCCTTCCTTATCTGTTTTCATGACTGGCTTCCAACCTGCGGCTTGGAGCACTTGCCACCTCCCCCTTATTCCCCACCCACCCAAATGCAGCACTTTTCCAACTCTCTAGGACAGACGTAGGGAGACGATGATATAACAATAATTAAATAATAATGAATTTGTATCACCTGGTTCATTATGTACATTAGAATCCACGAGGTAGACATTATCACTTTATGGAGGAAGGAATGCAGGTCCTAAGTGGGTAAATAATCCATTTAGGGTCACCTGACTGGGGAGCAGCAGAGCTGGGACTTGAACCCTCCTCTGTGCTTTTCCTCCACTACCACTGGGCCTCAAACCTCAGTCATTTGTATATTACCTTCATGACTTTCCTTCTACCACCTGTGGTTCATTTATCTAACATTTTATTACAGTCAACTTCACATTGACATTTTCTTGTTCATCAAAAACATGTCCAGTACACCAGTACTTGTGACATAGAGGGTTTGATGTCTTAGTTGTATTTTTTTTTTGTAATATACATTAAAATAAACATGTTCACCCCACATATCACCTGAAACCAGCTCGTGTCTATCAGTGACATGTGGACCACACTTCCGGGAAGGAAGTGAGGTGGTGGGCAGTGCTTTGCTTACCAGGCCTGTCTGTTTCCCTCGACAGGGAGTTATAAGCAGCCTGTGTCTGTGATTTCATCTCAGCATCCTCAGCACCGTGCACCATAAAAGACCCATTAGAGGCACTTGCTCCTTGATTAAAGAATAAATGACAGAATGAATGAAGTGATAAAGTAGATGGTGAAGAATGAGTGGCATTCCTTCCTCATGAAGAAGATGAGAAGGAAGCCTCTTTACTGGGCTGTCAATGAGATGGGGAGGTTGGCCGGGAGCTGGGGCCTTAGCACCAGGGGGACAAGTGTATTTAGAAGCTATGATGACTGCGGCCTCCGTGGAGATGTTAGGAGGCTGACATTCTCTGTGTGAAGTCCTTCCAGCCCTGTCAAGCTCTGGGTTTGCGGGACTGTGGACACTGTCATAGTCCTTCCAGGCACTTTGATCCTCAGATGTGGAAAAATGGGCCTGCATCTGGTTGTTTCTCCAGCCAAAAGAGCTCCCACTTGCTGTGTGCCACTTGCTGCTTTCCATCCTCCCCCAGCCCAATAGCAGTTCAGATTCTTCACCACCTCTAGAGGAAATGCAGCAGCTACAGCAGCAGTCAAGACCACAGAGCTGCATTTGGTGTTTTTTAATTAATCAGTTAATTAATTTTTTTTTTATGGTGACATTGGTTAACAAAATTCATCAGTTTCAGCTGTATGTTTTAACAGTAAGGCACATATACGTATATATATATATATATATAATATATATAATATATATATATATAATATATATATATATGTACACACACACATATATGTATATGTATATATACATATATATGTGTGTGTATATGTATATATGTGTGTATATATATATGTATATATATATATATATATATATATATTTACATTATGTGTTCACCTCCCATAGTTAATTTCTTTCCGTCACCACATATTTGACTCCTTTTACCCTATCTACCTCCTTCCCCCCCTTTCCCCCTACTCTCTGTGCATTTAGTATTTGGATGAGTCAGCAGATCTGTTCATGAACCAGTCAGCATTAATCGAGGACCTACTATGCGCCCAGCACATAGGTAAGTGCCCCTGAATCTTCTCATACTTCGGAATCAGATCATCTAGGCACAGGTGCTGAAGCCAGAACTTGATTTCTGAGTGTAAACGGAAAAACCCAACAGATATTTATTGAAACCCAAATGTACATGGGGATCTGAACTTAGCCTTGAGAAAATAAAGATACCAAGTTTTTGCCCTCAGAGTTGCTCAGAGGACCCTGAGGAATCTTGCTGAATTATTGCTTGGGAAGATGCGTGTGTATTGGGTGGTATCTGGAAATGTTACTATACTTGTACCCTTAGACAGCCGGGGTATCGAGGGCACATTCAGCCAGCAAATGTCATCTTTGAATTCAACCCACATTTATGGGATGTGTTTTGTAAGTTTGGCAAATGTGGCACATGTGTGCGTGCATTCCCACCGACTGCTCCATGGTAGATGTCCCAGAAGGGGCCTCTGCATCCTTCAGTGCCCCAAACATTCAGAGTTGGTATTTGAAGTGAAATCTACAGCCCCTGTTCTGTTACTTGAAAGGCATTGGGGCTAAAATGTCCTTTCTGTCATGCAGTGACAAAGCTCAGTGGGCTGTGTGGCACCATGCAGACTGCAAATCATCCAGCTCCAGGAGTACCATTCACTCAGGCTACCATGTTCTTGGTGGTTTCCGGTCTGCCCTATGGGGTCCTGATGGGATAGGAGATAAGAATTGATGTTTCTGGGCTTTTAAAACCCTTACTTGGAAAAATAACAAATTTGGTGCCCATATTGTTGATCTTCTACAACTATATAAAAATATTACTTGTCTGCGAGATTTCTTGCTTCTTTTCTTCTGTTTCCCATCCCCCTCTTTTTCTCTCCTCTCTCCTTTTTCTTCTTTTCCTCCCTTCCCTCTCTCCCTCTGTCCTTGTTTGTCTTCCACAAACAATAGATCACCTACAATATACCAGATGCTATTCTGGGATACAGCAGTAAACAAAATAGACAAAACCCCTTGCCTTCATGGAGCCCACATTTCTAGTGGGGGGGACAGAAATAAAATCAGTGATATAAAATATATAGGATGTGAGGTGGGGATACATACTACAGAGAAAAATAAGGGGATAGTAAATGTTGGGAGATTGTGATTTTAGATAAGGGGGCAGGAGGAAGCCTCATCTAGAGAGTGACACTTTAGTAAAGATCTTCACAAGGTTAGGGAATGAGTGATGCAGGTAACTGGGGAAGGGGCTTCTAGGCAGTGGGGACAGTATATGCTAAGGCCCTGAGTCAGGAACGTGTCTGGCATGTCTAGAGTGGGTTGAGCAAGGAGAAAGTATAGGAGATGAGTTCAGGGAGGGAGCCAGACCTTGGAAAGGTTTTGGAATTTGGTTCCAAATAATGGTTCTCCAAGCATGGTTCCAGAACCTCCTAAGATTCACGGAATCAGAAACTGTGGGGTTGGGGTCCACAATCTGGTTAAACAAACCCTTTTAGGGGATTCCAATGCCCACTAAAATGGGAGAACCACTAGTACTGAACATCTAGTCCACACCTGACCATCTCTGCCAGGGTCTGCTGTCCCCACTGGTGTTTGGTATGAGACAAAAGGGACAGTCATGGTTGACATGACCTCCTGACCCCAAGAAATGAAATCATCTTAGTGTCTGGCAGTTGACATTCAGACTAATAAAAGAAGTCAGATGCCATGGCTGTGTTCAGACTGAGGTTGGGCAACTGTGAGGGACAGAAGGGAGGAGGCAGGGATGCTCAGGCCAATGTCTGGGACACGGGCTCACTGACTTTCAGGGCTGGCAAGTCCTCAGAGAGCCTGAGGACATCCTGTCCCATTCTCAAATTTGTCAGAGAAGACTGAGACCAAGAAAGGGAAAATGACGTGCTAGTTAGATAGTTCAGAACAGTCAGAACAAGCAGACCCTCAACTGCTAAGTCAGAAAGGCTCTGGGCTGAGCACAGTCACATTTACTTGATGGCTCTGTTTCCCAGCAGGCCCAGGCCCCTCTGACGACAGGAAGCAGAAGCTGAGTTCTCCAAAGGCATTCTCTTCATCAGCTGCTGCACACCTGGCTTTTTGAAAACTGAAAAATGTCATTTTTTTTCTTATTTTAAATGAAATTTATGTACATCAAGGGAAAATTAGAGCATTTACATAACCAATAACATAAAAAACTGAAATGACCCATCATCCCACTATCTATAGGTAAATTGTTAACAACTTGTATGTCCTTTCCAAACATTTTTATGCTTTTAATATTTTCCTTACAAAATAGGATCATCTTGTACATGTTGCTTGCACTTGCTTATTTCACTTATGGATTACAAGCATCTTTACATGTCATTACAGGCTCTTGGACAGCACCGTTTTAAATGTTTGAATAGTGTGCTATCTTATGTTCAATCTCTAATATTGGACATTTAGGTTGTTTTCATTTTTCAATTCTATCAACAGCTCTGTAGAGAATTATCCTGTACTATAACTTTTCATGTGTGACTGAGTATATCCTAAGGATAAATTCCTGAACGTGGGATTGTTGGGATTGACCAGCCAGCTCATAAAAGGCCTTGAATGCCTGCCAGAAGGAGTGCAATGACAGTCACTAAAGTTGAAGCAATCTAATAAAATAGCACCTCTTTCCACTAGTTCTAATGTAGCTGAGCTAGACACGAGATCTGTGAGGCAGATGGAGATGAAAATATCGCTTCTATTACTAATATAGACTACTTTGGAGAACACGAATTAGAAGTGCAGCAACCATTGGCTTCCTAATACTGGACCTTGCAACTAATCAGGTGTAAGTACCTCCTTGTGGGCAGTGCTGGAAAAGTACCCACCTCACCCTGCAGCACTGTGGCAGTGCAGGAGTTTAGCAGAAAGCTTGCATCCTATAGGCAGCTGGCTTCCAGGGAGAGGGGTGGGAGGAGGGGCTGAGCTGTGCAGGCCCAGCTGCTTCTCCCCACTCACTAACCAGGTGATTCATGCCACCTTCCCCAGGAAGGATTAGTAAAAGAAAAGCTGGAGTGTTTGTTATGCAACTGAATGTCCCTCCATGTGGCAGGAAGCCATACATTTTCTCTAATCATAATTATTATAAAAATGATAGCTAATTTGTATTGAGTACTATGAAGGCTTTTTTCATGCATCTGCTTTGATCCTTTTAACGATGAAATTGATATTCTGGCCATTCCTATTCTTGTATATGGGGATATTGAGGCTTAAGGAATTAAGTAATGTGCTCCCAATTTTCTAGCTGGCACGTGGAGGAGCTGGAATTTGAATCCAGGCAACATCACTCCAGAGACCACTCTTTCTCATCCATTGTTAATCTGCCTCCCACCATCAGCATCAGCTGACTTTTGAAAGGTTGACAGCCCCTAAACTTAGAGGAAGAGCCAGCTGAGAGCCAGACAGCTTGTCCGCGTCTCCAGGTTGAAACGACATGCCCCTCACAGTGTTCGGGCAGGCCTTCTGACCAGCCCTGTTCCCATGAAATTCATTAATTGCTTTTGCAAGGACCACTTAACCCAATGTCCTGAATTATGACAAGCAGTGGTCATGTCAGGCTACACACAATGGAGAGGACCTTGACAAGTGTCCTTGCTTAAAAGAGGACTGAGAGAGACATCGAGTTCACCATCTGAAGTTTTCGATGGTTCCATTGTATCTTAAGGATCTCAGCAACTCATTAAGGATTTGCTTTGATTTATATTTGAGAAAATAAAGACTCTGTTAAAGAAATAATTTTTTTTCAGTTAGAAAGAAAACATTATTCGGGGGGGCAGGGTGAGAACACTAATTATACTTTTAATTGAGTCTATTGCTCTTTAGGATAAACTCTAAGGAATTGAATAAAGAAAGAGAAACTTTCTCTTAAAGTTTTCCTTTAAGTGTTTTTCCTTCATTCCAGGCAATTCCCCAAAGAGTCACCTCTGTTGTAACACATTTTCAGTTTTAATTGCCTTACAAGCAGAAGCGAGTCTGGTTTTTGTTTCTTTTTTAAAGCGAGCAATTTTGGTGCTTCTTTAATTATATGTTCTTATAATTCTGTTATTCTTTAAACATTGGCTATGGTATAACCAAGGAATTTATAGACTTTGGTGTTTATGCTTTAGTCTGATTGGTAAAAATGTTAGGAAATTCAGGATACTGATGAGGAACGTGGATTCTGGAGTCTCATTCTTGAGGTTGACAGTTTGTTCTCCTTTTTACTGTGTCATCTTTGGCAGGTTACCCAGCCCCTCTCACCTGTAAAATGGGGGTAACAATAGCACCTCCATCATAGAGTTATTATGAGGATTTGATGACTACTAAGCAAGGTAGGCTAGGTTATGCTGCAGTAACAGACAAATCCCAAATCTCAGAAGTTTGATGCAACTAAAATTGGTTTCCACTCATGCAAATGCTTCAGAAGATCTGGGTGACTCCTAATGCATTGCTCCCCATGTGTTGGCTCAACATATTCAGGCTCCTTCAATTCTACAGTCCCTTTATGTCAATGTGGTTCTGTGTTTGCTACAGTGGAGAAGACAGATTTTGGAGAATTATTAGTGGCTCTCCAGGGCTTCACAAACAGTGACACATATCACTTCTGCTTGCATTTCATTGACCAAAGCAAACTGCATGGCCATGCATAAATTCAAGGTCCCAGAAGCAGAGGGACACCAGGAATATGGGTGAGCAGTGGCGCGTCTACCACCTCATGTATTGTGCTTATTAGAACTGTGCATGGCACACGGCAAGCATGAAATAAATGTTAGCTATTGTTGCTAAAGGCTGGCACTGCCAAAATATGCTAGAAATTTTTATTGAGACTATTTTCTCTTTCTTTTTAGATTTAGTCCAAAGAATACTTTCCACACTCAAAGAGGCCCTAATAGACTGCACTGGGAGATAGAGGGTGTTTCTCGCTATCCTAATGGTCGTTCTCGTGGTCTGGCGCTTAGTAGGTGGCACACATTTAGGAGATAGCACTAGCTGTGTTTGAGAATATGGGCTTAAGAGTCAGATGGACTTGAGTTTGAATCCCAGAGGCAACACCTACTGAA
Organism: Macroglossus sobrinus; assembly: GCA_004027375.1. Classification (NCBI taxonomy): domain Eukaryota; kingdom Metazoa; phylum Chordata; class Mammalia; order Chiroptera; family Pteropodidae; genus Macroglossus; species Macroglossus sobrinus. The sequence goes on from PVKZ01000518.1 coordinate 681,419, forward strand.
TGTGTGTGACCTTGATGGCTCAATGAACCTTTTTTAGACTCTTACTTTGGTTAAAATGGTCATAATAATGCCTGTATCATAGGGTTGCTGTGTAAATTAAATAATGGTTATAAAGGGTTTACAGAACCTCACACAAAATAAGTATTCATGTGTACTATTGCTGTTTGTGTTTTGATAATGATGATGATGTTGATGGTGATGAACCCTCAGCTTGCTCATCTGCAAAACAGGAATAATAATATTACCTTATGGAGCTTTTTAGATCACATACATGGACACTTAATATACAGAGTAAACACCAAAAATGTTTTTTCCTTTCTTCCTACCTGCTTCATAATTATGTCAGATTTTAATCCTAACCTGCCGTAGGAGAGCCATTTGCGATATCTTCTTTCACTTTTCTCTGCCTCCCAAGGTTACTGAGGGTTAAATGGGCTGATATAAACACCTACTAATGCATTAGTAAGTGTTGGTTTCCATCACCCTCCCTTGTCCCATCATGTCCTCTCCTCACTAGAGTGCTAGTCCCACAATGGAGTGGAATTTTAGACATCGGGGAGCGAGATGCTTTAGGACCTCAGGTGGGTCCAGCCTGGCACTGCAGACAACGAGTCTCAGTACACAACTGTCTATTCCACCTGCTGCAGTGAATTGACCCATTGCAAAGTGAAAGGTTAGACTTTACTCACTAACGGGTGACAGTCACGGAATTTGACTGCTTTCAAAGGAGGGTCAGCAGCCAACACGAACCTCACACTGGGATTGACCAACAATCGGCTTAGGTGCTGGCGGGTACCCACCCATGGGAGCTGGTGAGGCCAGAGTGGGGATCACGCATCATAAGAACACACAGTACATCCTTGATGGCGTTGTTGTTCCCAGCACCTCTCAGGCCACACTAACTCTCCTAGAGGATCCCAGAAATGTTCCACCTCCTCTTAGAAGCCTGTCCCTCCCCTTCCCAGCCAGTTGGTCACTTCTTGCTTTGCGCCCTGACTTGAACCCCTTGTCAGTATCTATTGGTGAGCCTTTGGGAGGAGAACTGGATTGCATTCAGCGTGGCACCCCGGTAGGCAGTTAACAAATGATTGTTGAATGAATAATTAAGGGAGGAATCAGGGACCTTAAAAACAACTATTTTCCAGAGAAAACATCTTATATAATAATCTCTTTGGATAGAATGAGTCTCCTAGGAAGAGAAGAGTGAATATTTTCCTCCATTTCTAATGTCTTAAAAAAAAAAAAAAGGTAAGTCATAAAGGCAAACCCTACAACCAAGAAGCTCTGCAGGGTACCATCTGAGGCTGCAGAAAAGATTCAGGCTTAGGGAGAAAGTGCACGGTGATTGATTAGTCACGTGTGATGGGGAGAGGACTAGGAGGAGGGTAGCATAGCACTTACACCTGACAGCTGGCATTTCTCTCAAACCCTTAACTAGCGACCAAATTAGTGAAAATGCAGCTTAAACAGTGAAGCATGGCCTTTTCTCCAACCTTTAATTGGGTTATTTAGCAAATGTGTTTTACTATTAAAATGAAAATGGGGTGGAAAACAGACTGTGTTTTATAATCCATATTGAATATATATTGGTACCTCAACAGAAAAGGTGTTTTTAATGAATGAGAAGGAAACGACCCCCTATATCTGAATGACTGGTGATTCTTTCTGGCTAGAGAGGGTTCTGATGGCTGTTCAGGGGACAGGGAGAAGGGACACTGCTTGTACACACCAGGCCTCCCATAGGGGTGGATCAGTGTCCTAATTAATTCTTGGCCTTAAAATCGGAACACCTGTTTTCCTCCCAACTTTTTTTTAATTGAAAATTTTCACACCTACAGAAAAGTTGAAGGAATGGTATGATAAATGCCTGTATGCCCTTTATCTTTACCTTGATTCATCAACTGGTAGCATTTTGTCACATTTACACGCCCTCTCCCTTTCTCTCTTTCTTTACATGTACACATACATTTTTATTTTTCTGAACCATGTGAAAGTAAGCTTCAGACATCATGACACTGTACCCCTGATCTTCACCCCAAATGCTTCAGCTTCCTTCCCAGAGAACAAGGATTTTCTCCTATATAATTACAAGACCATTATCACAATCAAGAGATTTCATATTAATACAATAATATTATGCCTCATAAATTAATATTTTTTAAATAATACCATCTACTATTCCATCCTTCTTTAATTATCGTCAGATATTCCAAGAATGACTTTTATAACATTTTTAAAAATCTAGGAACCAGTGCTTTACGTTTGGTTGCTGTATCTCTTTTAATCTAGAACAGCTCCCTGCCTTTTTATGTTTTCATGACTGCTGTTTTTGAAGCAAAACAAACTGTGTGTCTTGCAGAATGTCCCCCATTCTGGATTCATTGGATGGTTCCCTCATGGCTATAGTAAAATGAAACATGTTTGACAGGTATACCCACAGGTGTTGCTATGTTCTTGTTACTGCATCCCATCTGGGGCCCATAACGTCTGGCTGTCCCACGACTGGTGATGTGCAGTTTGATGCTTTGGTTAAGGGTCGTGACTGCATGATCTGATCCTTATAAAGACACATTTTCCCTTTGTACTTAGTAAGTAATCTGTGAGTGATACCTTGAGAGCATGTAAATATCCTATTTCCCAACAGTCTTTCTCCTAGAAGCCTTAGCATCCGTTGATGATCCTTACCTGAATCAGTTATACTGAGGACTGCAAAACAGTGATTGTCTAATGCTATTGTTCCTTCCACATTGCATTCCAGAGAACCTTGAGTTTATTACTTATTCTCTTTGAGCTGTATCCTACTTATCTATAAAGACCATAATAAAAGAGTGTTGATATAAGCATTAATCTTGATAATGAATATGAAAGAACCTTGTATCACATGTTTGATAATTGGAAGGAATTACTGTTATTTACATTCTTGGGGGGTTGATGCCTCAAATAAAATGAGTGTGTTTATTTAAGTTGGTAGTTTCTAAAAGAAAATGAATAAGAGGCATATAAACAGTTCAGTTCAGCAAATATTTCTAAGCTTCTGCTATGTGCCAGACACAGTGCTAGGCATGGAGATAAATAGCCCAATGCCCTGAATTAATTCGATGCCTAGAGGAAGAGAAGGTGTGTAAAATAGAGATCATTGGAAGAAAAATTAATTTGTTAATCAATTAACTAATTGACTCATTCATTATTCTATTCACTCAATAAACATTTGATGAGGTGCTGGAGATACTAAATCAAATAGCGCCTATTCCCTGAACCTAAGAGACCTACTGCTACTCCCTGGGGCACCCCCTGAACTCAGACTCAGGTCAGCCTGCCTCCAAGCCCAGCCCCTTTGCATTACACCAAGAAGAGAAAATGATGGCAAGGAGCCTCTCTGCTGAGCTGTTTGGGCTGAGCTGTGTTTGTCTTGCACAGCCATTGTTCTTAGGTGGCTTGGTGGTAATGGAGTTCCAAGTCAGCCTACTCCTGAATCCAGCAAACCCCAGGCTGCCAGGAACACTGGACTGAGAGCCTTGCATCATCTCTTGCAGATGCAGGTCTGAGCAGGACTTGCAGGCTCGCCTACTTGGCCATTCCATCAGTTCTCAGCTGCCATCCAATCAGGAGCCGGGACTACTCCCTAAAAGGGGGCGGGGGCTCAGCCCATGGAAGCCATTGGCTTGGAGTTGGCCACAGTTCCATCCTTGTCTCTGGTATTGGGCTGCTTACTGCTCTGTTCCTCATGGAGGCACCTTTCCTCAGATCCCAGAGAAATGGGACATTGGCGGTAGCTGCCGTTGGCTGTAAATCTTTGTACCAAGGAGGTGTGGCAACGAGGTTGTGAGGTGAAAGCCTGTCTGGGTGAATTAAAGTTTAGTGGGGGAAGGGAAACTGCTTGTAGGAGGCTGAGTGGTTGGTATGAAGGGTTTAAAATGCATATGGAAGTCAACTAAGAGTTATTTATACATTTTCCCTTTCCTTTTTGTATCGCAGATGTAAGAGAGAGCTGTTAGTCATACTCATAAGTTTATGGAAGTTCCATCATCGTCAATGCAAGGCTCTCCCTTGTTTTAGTTTTTAATTTTTTTTTCTCTCTTCATCTATGACCTCCACTTCACTATACGTACCCATCTAAGGTGTTTAATACGTGCTCTTGAACAGGTCTATGTCTGTAAAACATGTAGTGTTGCCTTGTATGTGTCTATTATTGTGGATTTATAGAAACAATACTGTGCCAAGGAGCTCATTTCTGTTTTTACCATTTTCACCCATGTTCTCACCATGTTTTACGGTCTGTCCATGATGTTGTTGGCTGTATATCTAGTTTACTGCTTCTTACAGCTGCATAGTTGTAGCAATCAAGGTAGACTAAGTTATGCTGTAGTAACAACGCTGAAATCTTAGCTGCTTAAAATAACAAGGGTTTACTGCTTGGCCGTATCACATGGCCATCAGGTCAGTGGGAGCTTTAATTCACATCTCACTCAGGGACTTAGGCTGATGGAGCCTCCGCCACGGCAGGGAGATGAGAAAGTGGCACAGCGCTCATCAGCTCTTAAAGGCTCTGCGGCAAAGAGCACACTGGTCTGGAGTGGCTAATACAAGTCACATGGCCATTCCCAGCTTCCTAAGGGATGCGGACTGCGTTACTGCCATGAATCCAGGAGGAGCACTGGAAATCATCGGTGAATGGTACCAATGACAACATCATGCTAAGGACCCATCGTATTTCGCATTCGTCCATTCTTTAGTGATAGGCAAACGATTGCTTCCAATTCCCCACTACCACAAACAGTGCTGTCACGAATCGCCTTCTACTTGTCCCCTTACAGATCCGTGGAAGTATCCATCCCTCTGGGCTCCACCCCCAAGCCTGGGTTTTGTTGCGTTATAGTGTTTTCACATACTTGGTTTCGGTAATCACCATATGAGACTCTAGAATGGCTCCACCAATCTAAACTTCCACCAGCGGTGTGCGAGGGTCCCGATTTATCCATATCCTCTCCAACATTCAATATTACTCCCCATTCTAATTTTGCCAGTCTGTTGAGTAGAACATGGACTCTCAGTGCTGTTTTCTTTTTCATTTCTCTTCACGGCTAGTGAATTCGAGCATCTTTTCACACATCCGTTGACTATGCTAGCATTTGCTTTTACTTTTGCAGACTACCCATTCATATTCACAGACCATTTTTCTGTTGTTTTTCCTGTTGGTTTTTTTTTCTGTAGATTTATTGGCATTTCTTGGGTAGTTAGATGTTAATCCTACATCTGGTTTAGACATTGTAGATATCTTTTTCCACTCTGCCACTTCCCTGTAAACTTTGTCTATAGTGTTTTTTGTTGAACAGAAGCCCTTAAGTAATCAAGTCTGTCAACTTTTTTCACCTTATGGTTTATGCTTTGGGGATCTTATTTAAGAGGTCCTTCTATACTCTAAGTTCACAGAGATAGCATCTCACACTTTCTTCTGTTGGCTTTATAATTTTTTGTCCACATTTAAGTTTTTCATCCATTCTGAGTCTACCTTTATAAATGTGTATGGGAGGGATCCAAATTCTTTTGAGGAGCCAGTTATATCGACACTATTAAGGAATCACTTTTTTCTCCATTGATATGAGTTGCAACCTTTATTATAAATCAAGTTCTTCTATGCATGGTTTCATTTCTGGGCTTTTTATTCTATTATGAGCTCTCTGAACTTTACCATTCAAAAACTAAAGCAGAATGAGGTTGTGTTTTGGAGAATTGATAGGGTGTGTTCTGAGCAGTGGAATTTTGGTGATTTCCCGTAATGCTAAGAGATGGTGAGGCATAATGAAACCAACATGAACCTTGGGGTCAGATGTACCTGCCCTTAGTCTTGGCTGTACCACTTCCCAGCCATGTGACCTTGAGCACCTTCAGCCCTTATGAGCCTCTGTTTCTTCATCTGTAAAACAGTGATGATAATATGCAATAATCTAAGGATTGTTGCAAAAATTAAGTGCTATAATAATATATAAATGCATAGTACAAAATAAACGTTATTTCCTTTTGATCATCATCATTAGACAAATGACTCTAATGGTACTGTAAGTAATTTCCCCGGGCCTCATCAAAGTGTGCTTATAAATGGGAAACATATTACCCCTAACACCCCAAATGTCATTGCCTTTTGCTCCTTCCTGCTGGTACATGACTTTCACTCAATTATTTCTGGGTATACTATGGTGTCCCATGTGGGGTCATGAAACCTTCTTTTTGGTCTGTCCATGAGCATCTCTCTGGGCACCGCTGAGGTCTCCATGAAACTCCTGCATTGTCCAGCTACACAGGGCTTGGAGACCAGGGCCTGGTGCATGATGGATGCTTAGCTAGGAATGTCGATTAAAGTCATCTGAGTACTCGTCTTACCTGGCCATTTCCGCACATGGACATAGTATTTCTGCTCAGCTCCCCTTCCCCTCTCAGACGTATATCCTGAAATGAAAATAAAAACAAAATAAAGCCAAGTCTCTGGGGCACAGGATTGAGGGAGGCACGGAAGTCTTCACAAACAGGCCCTGGGTTGGGCATCCCAGTGTGGTTGCTCAGCTTGTGCTACGGGACAAGTTTGGTTTAAAGGCCACACAAAATTGGCTCTGTGAAGGCACTTTTTGTCTGCCTTTTAGGAAACGGACATTTTTTTTTTAAAGCTTTTGTGATTGAAGCTTTTGATGCCTTGTTGTAGCTCTGTTCTGTCACCTTCTTTCCTGAACTTTGGAGGGCTGTCAGTCTAGGCAGGAGGACGGAGCAGTTCCCCTTGACTCAGCACACTGGCCCACAGGGCAACCATCTACCCTCTGAGGATGCTTTGGGCCGGATGGTGAGGGGAATCCACCAGGCCTACTTCCTGTTCCCCTCCCTTCTGATTGTGTTTTGAAATATTGCTGGCACAGCAAATCCATAACATTCTCTTCCCTCTATCCCCTTGTCATGATATTAATAAAGCAATTTCATCTCTCTCTGGGTTCTGAGACCTGGGTATTACCTTTGACTCAATCCCAGCTTGGCTAGCAAGTGGGAAGATCATTCTCGAGCTTTGTTGTATCAGAAGGAGACTAAAGCTTATCTCTCTGGGTTGCTTCTGCCAAGATGACAGGGATCTTCGAACAGCCTAAAAACTGGCTGTGGACAGGGTCTATCCAGAGAGGGAGACGTAGGGAATCTGCCCCCAAACCTGTTGCTGAACGGTCTCATGGAGGACAGGGCAGTGACGGGACATCTTGCTCTGTCCGTCCAGTCCCTGGAGAGGAAGGATTTGACTGGCAAATCCAGTTATAGGAAGAGAGTTCGCTGCTCTCCTGCCAGACTCCCCAAGAGGGCTTTCTGTGGAACTCTGGGGAGAGAAGGTGTGGGAGAGGGCTGGGCAGTGGCCCTCAGCCTGAGCCCCACCCTGCCTCAGAGCCAGCCAATCACCCCCTGCTTTGGGCTGAGTCTTTTGTACTTATTCATTTACTAGCAGATAATTCCATGTTCTTTCTCTTTTTTCTTAAATACTCCCAGAGTTAAGGAGGCAAATAAATGTATACTCAATATTATAAAATTGAGTTTTTTACTACTCCTCCATTTCCACTTTAATAGTTTAACATATTTATTACATCTCTATATTAAATGTGAAAAGGAAGGACATACTTTATTCTTAAAGCTACATTTCTATTTAATTGGTCTCCAGTCTAGCTTGGATGGCAGAGATACTTGGTACGTCTGCCACATGACATCTTTGTTCATGGCAGACACAAGTAATTGAACATAGTGCTTTTTCTCACTGAGCTCATAAGAGACTTCAGAACCCTTCTCAACACTGTTTTAAGCAGCCACTAGTGATCAGAGTTGGCATGTGAGATAAAAGTGATATGCTATCCTAGCCTGCCTTATAAGTAGTCATCTGTTCTTCTTCATAGTGCTTTGTTAATTCTCTTTAGTTGGTACTTTGTACCTTCTATTATTAATTAGCCACGTTTTAACTTTTCTACTACCCCATATGTCACTTGAGAAAGAATCCATCCTGGATTCCTCTTTGCATCATTCCAGCTCTGCCCTATTGTCATCTTCAAATAACTACCCGTTGGATCAATGAAGAATATGTCTTCGCATCAAGACTAAAAGGACAGTCTTGAAATTCTGCTCAGAATCAGCTCTAGGTTTTGCAACTCCCTCCTCAGTGAGACTTCTCATTGTATGTTCTCTCTCCTGAAATGAATGAAAGCCAACCAACAATTATAAAATAAAAGCTGACAACACATTTAAACCCATTTCCTGCCTCAAACCAGAACAAAGCAGGGACACTTTGCCTCGTGTAAACTACATAATACAGGAAACTGCTTGCCCTGAGCCAAAATACAATTCAGCTTGGCATCTTCCTCAGCTTAGTCCCAGCAGGTGTGTGTCACCAAGAGGTTGCATGCAAGGCCATGACCTGTGTGCTCAAGGAGTGTACCACCTCTGGGGGCCATAAAAGGTCCACACAGCTAACTAGATTGTCCTAGGAACTTTCTGACACCATCTCTAACCACTTGCTCCGTGCTCACTGCACGCCCTTCTGCTGGACCCAAGGACGTCCATGTGCTCTGCCCCAGGCTTTTGCCCATCACATCGGGCAGCACAGAGTCACCCCCTCACTTCCTTCTGGTCTCTTTCCAAATGTCCCATTATGTTCCCGGTGATCCCATTACACCCTTCCCTCCTGTCCTACTTTAATTTTTATTCTTAGCACTTAGTACCAACAGACCTCTACACATTTATTTGTTATTTGTTCATTATCTGCTGACGGTCCTAGGATATGAGCTCCAGGGACACTGTGTCTGGGGCCAGAGCAGGCTTTCTCAGCCTCAGCACTGTTGACAGTTTGGACCAGATCATTCTTTCTTGTGGGGGCTGTCCAGTGCATTGTAAGATGTTGAGCAGCATCCCTGGCCTCTACCCACTGGATGCCTGAAGCCCCAAACCCCTCTATGTTGTGACAATCAAGAATGTCTCCAGATGTTGCTAAATGTCCCCTAGGGAAGGGGAAAAAGTACCTCTGGTTGAGAACCACTGGCCTAGAAATATTTAATCCAAAAGTAAATTCAAATGTGTGTTGAGAGAATGAATTTACTCAGCATTTGTTCACACTTGCGCCGTGCACTAGGCACCGTGTAAGGCTCTCTCCCATTTACTGCCACATCTGTGGGCTGTTAGAACAGTTCCCACTTTGTTCTAAGGTATAGGAATGATATCCACAAGGCACGTAAAACACTTCTTCTGGATACGTAGTAATAGGTGCTTAATAAATGGCAGCTGTGACATCATGCAAAGGCCCTGACCTGACCCCATTGGTCCTTCCAGCCTTACCGTCCCTCATGCTCATGCCCTAACCCCACAGTTTTACAGGTAAAGATCTGAAATTAAGACTGGTTGAGGAATTTGCCCAAGGTCACACAGCCAGGGAGTGATGGAGCCAAACGTGGGCTCCCAGGTACCCCTCCGTGCACCCTGGAGCTTTCTCTTCCTGTGGTCCTTGGGAGAGGGGCAACCTCGTAGCTCAACGTGCTTCATAGCCCCCAATCCAGCGCCTTCTTCATACTCAATAAATATCTGTGGAAGAATTGAGAGTACAACCCAGCAAATAAAAGTCAGACAGGACAAATGCTGGAGCGGAGTCCATGCAGAGAACCCCAGGAAGAACGGGAGGGAGATGTTCAGTGGGATTATTAGTGAGTCTACTGGGCAGAGGCCCAGGTGAGCCTGAGGGCCGGCAGAGAGTCTTCATGTAGGATGCTCGGCTCCTGCATCACTTAGCCCCCGTGTCCGCTGCAGGAATGGGCAGGGGAGGGGGCTGCAGGCAGCTCTGCCTCTCCTTAGCCTGGCTCCCCAGCACCCCTCCTTCTGCTTCATCAGAGCGATTCTTTTTCCCTCCCCCTGAGCTGCTTTTCCAAATTCGGAGGCTTTGAGGTCGGCTTGGCCCTTTGTCTTTTTCTGTTTCCTATCTCCTACCACCCTACCTGGCTTCCCCCCACAGACACAGCCCGGCTTCAGAACTGCCCTAGATGCCTAACCTACATTTCCTTCCCTGGCTGCTCACATTCCTCAGGCCCCTCCTGGAGCCTAGAGAGATCCCTCTCCTGCCCTCCGGGGGAGGGGGTCCTGAGGCCTTGCTCACGCCCCCTACACCCCACATCAAGCCCAAGTCTCACTTTAGATCTTTGCACGTTGCTGATGATGGTGGTGGGGCGGTGGTGGGGGGAGCAGGGGGCAGTGGGGCGGGCACTTTCTTCAGTGAGCTCATTCTTCTTGGCCTTTTCAAAAGGAGCTCAGTTCCCTGTCCCCCACAGGGGCAGCTCCACCCAGCCTGCTGAGACAGGCACTCTTAGCCTCCCTGCCTGCAAGTGATGCTTAATGCACATAAAGTGAACCCCAGGAGAGCGTTTGCTTCCTGAGTCCAGGCCACCAGAAGATGGACTCAAGCCGGTGGCCTCTTGGCTCCTGGCCCTGAGTCTTCTTGGGGCCCCGCCCAGCTAGGCTTTGGGAGCACTTTCTCTGCACTGAGACTGATCTGGTATCGAAACTCACCTGACAGTTGGCCTGTGTTCTCTCTTGAGCCCTGAGAGAATGCTTTGGGACAGGAAGCAGCTGGCTCTGAGGTCTTTTTGGCCTCCTGTGGTGTGTGAAGGAAGCAGCAAGCTCTGAGGTCTTTTTAGCCTCCTGTGGTGTGTGAAACAGAGACAAGCTGGTCAAAGACAGACCGTTTGACAACTGACGCCTCAGCTGCCATGACTGAGGAACATCCCTGACCTGTCAATTTTTTTTTTTAATACAACCCCCGTTAGTATGAGTGTTTGCCTTCAAAATAGCAGCAACAGAAACTAACACCCACCCCTCAGCATGGGCTGGCAGAGCACTTTTAAGGGTGAAGACTGAGGTCCTCATCCTCCCTTTGCCTCTCACTGGCTGTGGAACCCTCAGCAGGTCTCTTGAAGTCTCTGAGCTCAGATCCCTCATCCACCCCATGACAACACTTGCCCCTTAATTGCCAGAAGGCAAGAAGCCGGGCCAGATGCTCTTCTCCCTTCTCCCTCAACTGACATGTACTCAGCCAGACAGTTTTTATTTATGGACTTCCCTTCCTGTGTTTCGGAATCCCGTGCACCCCAGCAGCCCCCCTCTCGCGCTCAAAACTTCCAGGAGCTTCCTCCTGTCACCCCCCTGGGAGAATCCAGAGTTCTGCCTGTCCTGAAGCTCTGTGTGATTGTCCTGGCTGCCTCTTGAGCCTCAGCACCTGCCTCCCCCTTGGTCATGGCTTTCCAAGCCTCAGGGCCCTTTTACCATTCTCCGAATGTAACCAGCAGTTCTCAGCCCCAGCCTTTGAACTTGAGGTTTGCTCTCCCAAGATGGTGTCCTCCCAGACACGCCCATGCCTTCCATCTTCAATTCCGTCTAGAGTTTGTTCGCCTCGTTAGAGATACTTCCCTGATCTTTCTGTCCAAAATAGTCCTCTCCTTCTCCCACCCTCTGCCCTCCAACTAGCCCCTCTGTCCCCTTCTCTTGGGCTGTACATTCCTTCATTGGGCCTCTGTCTCAGACACCCTGATTCTTTTGTTCCACTCAACTCCCTGCGGGCCAAGCTTTCTCTGTTTGGATCACCACCATTCCCTGGGACCTAGAAATATTCCCAGCATATATCTGTAGGCCCCGAATAAATACCCAGTGCATTTGTATTTATGCTGCAGACCCTGTAACACCAAGAAACAGGAATATTACTGCTGTGGCCTGTAGCGAGCAGTTTTCTCCCCTATTCTGGATTTGTAATAACAATCATAGCTGCCTTTTATTGAGTGACAACTGCATGCCAGGCACACGTGTTGTTTTATTCAAACTGACAACAGCTGAACATATGAAATGCTATTAGCACCCTATTTTATAGGTGAGGGGCTAAGAGATAGAAGGGACAGGTTCTCCACTGGAGACTAGGCCTGACTCCAGAGCCCAGCATCTCAATTACTGCCCTGTATTTTCCTGCTCTTCGATGGGGAAAAAGAGTTGGTGGCTATCGTCTGGACTGCCTTGGACACACAGATGTGCTGGTGAGGACCCCTTCAGGACGTAAGGCTGCTCCTTGCTGTCAGGACTGCTGCTGGTACAGCCCGTGGCTCACAGCTCTCTTTGGAAATTGCCTCTTGTATCTGGACCAAAGTCACACCCGCTTCCTGGGCATCTCATGCTCAGTGACCAGTGGACGGTGCTGAAGGGTCATCCCAGCTTCTGAGGACCCAGAGGGCCAGGCTGAGGCCTCTGTTGAGACCATATCACAGCCCAGCTTCTCCCTCCATCCAGTCCAGCTTCTCACCTTCCTTTATATGAGGTCGAGCCCAAGAACACTCCTCTGAGTCTCTGTCCTGTACATACACTTCTTCACGCTCATCTTCATCTGCTCTTTGCTGCTCAGGGAACCCAGCCTGCCCCCTGCATCACCTTGGAAGCGTCTTGGGTCTTGGGAGGGCCAACAGGTGCTGGTTGAAGGCTTGAAACTATCTGTGGGTAGCAATGACTCAATGGAGGGGAGCCCCCTTCAGTGTCAGATTCTGTATGATTTCTCTTTGTGATTCTGAGTTGTGATGTCCCACAGTGAGCAGAAGGACTCTGCTGAGCTGCTGTAAGCCCGTATCATGGTCTCAGGAAAATGTTTATGAGGACTGGGCAGTTGGGGAAAGGGAAAGGCAGGAATGGGACTCACAAGCAGACCACACAGACGAGGGAAAGACCCCATTATGAATAGGCAGTGAGATGAGGCCGATATATAAGTCACGTTTCGGTTGCAGTGTTCATGTCTGGTTGCTTTGATGAAACCCTGTCCCAACTTCTTTTAATACCCTCCTAAAATCCAGAAGGACCACGACACACAGTAGATGCTCAAGAAGCGTGGGAAGAAGAGAAACAAATCAGCAGGGAGGGAGGTAAAAGGGAGCCTAGCAAAGGGTGGAAGCAGGGAGTATAATCTCATTATAGACTTCAGGAGACCAAGCCATTTGTACATGCTCTCACTGTGGTGTGGGGTGCCCACTCCGCGCAAAGCTGAGGCCAGGGGCTGGAGTGTCGGATGATTCAGCCACGGTCCCTGCCCAGAAAATGCCGTGACTCAGCCTTGGGCATGTTCTTTAACGACTTTCTTTGGCTTGGCTGTATTCAGATATGGTCTGTTAACCTTGTGTCACTTAAAGATTGGGGATGATGTGACTGCATCCTCCTTACATCTTAGCTGCTCGTGCCTTTGCCTCCCCTTACTTTACACATCAGTTAACATGACTATACCACCACCACCACCACCAATCACGTACGCCAGGCCCTGTGCTTAAAGCAATTTATGCACACTGCTTTATGTAAGCTTCATAACAGCTCTATAAGGTAGGTACTAGTATTATTTTTCCTTTATAGATGAGGACTGGAGGCTCTGGGAGGGTAGGTAATTTATCCAAGGTCTCATAGAAGTGAGCAGTGGGGCCAGGGCTATCCAACAATGCAGCCCATTCTCTTGGTGCTTCTTCACCTGGAGATACCCCGCTTTCTGCTTTTCTGGCTCCCACTTTGACACACCTGCTTACCAGGCCCCCTTCCCCTCAAGCTCCCTGGTTCTACCTCTACACGCTGGACCATCTTCCCTCTGTTTCTCCTTTCGTATCCTAGTCCTGACTCTTCATGCCCAAATCTATGACTGCGCTGGCTCCTGCTGCCTTTGGGAATGAGAATGGATCTTTCATCACTTGTGAAAATGTCCCCTGACGGGGCTTTGGATGCACACCCTGCCCTGCAAACAGACATTGACTTCCTTCGTAGGCTGTAGCACAGGAGTCAGCAGGATGCTGTCCCTACTGGAGCTGAGAGCCACCCCTGCTCTCACAGCACAGCATAGCAGAAGGTTCTGGGATGAATTCAAGAAGTCTGATTTCTTCTGTTCCCTGTGGCAGACAGTGCGGGGTGGTGTTTAAACACCAGAGTTATCAAAGCCAGCATTCCAGATTGACCCCCTTCCTGCTAAGTGACCTTGAGCAAGTTCCTGAACCTCTCTGAGCCTCCATTTCTCCTTCTATACAATGCGGATAACGGCGGTGCCCTCCCCATAGTTTGCTGAGATGAGACACTGCATTTAAAGCACTGGATGTACCAGCCGGTACAGAGTAAATGCGCATGGCTGTTTACTTCCCAGTAGTGGCTGAAAATTTATGAATTGAATTCCTCCTTCTCATCTCCCTCCATCCCTGCCTCTCTCACCCACTTCCTTCCTTCCTAAATATTAGTCACACCTACTCCCAGCAAAGCCTTGTGCTGAGGCAAAGGGAGACAAATGACAAAGACCGACTCAGCCTACAGAGCCTTCCAGAATAATGAGGATCAGTAGAGCAGGCTGCCTAGAGCCTTGGCTTTGAGTCTGGGCTTGACGCCCAGCCATGTGACTCTTGGATGAATTGATTTCTCAGCCCCAGGTTTCTTAAGTGAACAAGAGGTTCGCTCGTACCCACCCTAACCCACCACAGTGCTATGTCTGGCTGCAGGCTGGATGGGGAGCGAACTACTACCACTGATGTGCCTCGCAGCAACGGAATCCTTGGCCCCTGGTAGCCCTGGCATTGGAAGGCGTTGACACACATCTGTGACTCTTACAGGACCTGCCCTAATTTCCGCATGCAGAACAGCAGAATGGGTTCTGGCGACTGGGCTCCGACCTGAGTGCTGGTAAACGGACCCGGGATTTATGCGCAGGTGTCCCCGGCCTGCTGGTTTGCATTTTATCACCAAAGATTATGGAAGATTGGGAGCTCTTATTTCAGCAAATGCTTTATGGTTCTCATTACTCTCTTGAATCTCTGCATAATTCGCTGGGGTGAGAGATAGAGTGACTTTGTTTCTTTCTTTGCATTTTTTTTCCCTTCCATGTAAACCAGTAAAGATCAACAAAAGGCCAGCAAGTGAAAGGCCTGCCCACACCAGCACTCGGCTGAATGTCATGACATGACCCAGTGGGCCCCCTTCAGGGTCAGCGAATGGTGGAGTGGTTCAGGCTGAGCGAACCTGACTCTGGGTCTTCATATCCGAGGACCCTGGAGATTTAGACTACACCCTGTATTTACACATGGGGAAACTGAGACCAAGAATTAGGAAATTACCTGACTGAGGCTGACTTACCTAGTGTCTACTAAACACCATCCCCACCCCCACCCCCTCGCCCCCCACACCTGAGTTATTTGACAAACTATTTTTCTATGCCTGCTGTGTATAATTAGCCAGGGTCAGGGAGTGGCCTTGCTTCTTTGTTTGTATTTTTCCTTTTTTAACACTTAGGTGAGTTGACATAATGGCACAACAGTCTCTATCTAAATCAGGGTGTATACAGGAGTGTGCAGGATGATGCACCAGGGGGCAAAAAGGAAGTTCCAGAACATCTCTTCCTAGTAGTGTTTTTTCTCATCCTTTTGGTAGTTCTATATTTTGTGTATGTTTTGTAATGAGCCATGTAATACAGTAGCACAGCAGTGATGAAGTATAGTCTATAATTAAATGTATATTTATCTACCAGGAGGTGTCCTTAAGACGTACAGGGATGTATGATCCAAAAAAATGTGGAGACCATCGGTTTAGCGAATGCACAGCCATCGCTGTCTGATACAGCCCGCCCATGTCTCTTTCCCCCTCCTTTGCCTTTGTCTCCGTCATCCTCCCCGACATTAGATTGTATTTTTGTTTGTTTCTTGTCGGTCTCCCTCACTGAAAAGCTCTGCACGGTTGGATACTTTTGTTTGCCCATTTCTGTCTGCCAGCACCTGTAAGGCTCGACACATCATGGGCGTGAAGTGAATATTTGCCGAGACAAATGCATGGATGTAGGGCCACTGCAGACGGGTGAATACGCATGCCCACCAAAGCGGGCTACATACAGGGTTAGGGGAAGTGCGGGGTGCTACAGGGTCACCTGCAGAGGGGGCATGTGCTCCAAGCCGTAGGAGAAGCTTCCTCAGCTGGAAACCTGAGCTGGAGACTAAAGGGTAGGAAAGGAGTTGGTCAGGAAAGACGAGCGCTCTAGATGAAGAATGTCAGGGGCTAATGGGGGTGCCAAGAGACGGAAGGGCCTTCCAGAACCTAGACTTTAGTGTGTGCATCAGAGGATGGCGCGTTGAGGCTGGAAAGGAGATTGGATCTCTTCGCCAAAGGCTTCCTCATTGTGTCAAGGATTTGAGGCTATATCCTGCGGGCAGGGAGAGCCAACCATTGGCCCTCCTTGTGATGTGGAGCCAGGACCTAGCAACCAGTCTGCCTGGATTTGCATCCTGGCTTTGTCATTTAGGCAAGTTGTTTATCCCCTTCTGCCTCAGCTCCCTCATCTGTGAAGTGGGGGTGATAATAGGACTAGCCTCAGTGGGTGGTATGAGGAGCTCATTTATGTAGGTCACAGAAGTCATTTCTGACATGGAATAAATGCTGAGTGTTACTTATTATAAATCATTTAACAAATATTATTGTGCATCCTGTTGTTCTCTAGGCTAGGGATACATCACGACCAAATCATACATAAACCACCGTGGTATGCAGCTTGCATTCTAATTAGGGGAGAAAACTAATAAATGAATAAACAAGAACAAATCAACCCACGATAAGAGAATTAGAATGGGGATGTATAGAGGTTCCTGGGGCTTCCTCGAGTTGGGCATCCAGAAAGGGCTTCCTGGAGGAAGTGACGTATCTGCAGTCCGATTGGGTATGTGCAAAGACCCAGAAGAATCAGAATGTTTGGGATATAGCAGAGGCCAGGACCCAGTCTGCCAAGGTAAGGGGTTCAGGCGGAAGGGCACTGGAGGGTGGTGATGGATTTGGCTCCTTTCAAAAAGATCTGTGGCTGCTGCCTGGACTCACTGCAGAAAGGGAGGAAAAGATGAGCTGGAGAAAAAGATGAGCTTGTCTGTGTCCCTGTTCTGAGTTCCTTCATCCCCTGCCAGTGCTACCAGTGTTGTCTCCCTGCCCGTGTCTCGCTCTGACAGTCATTCAGGAGGACGTCCAAATGATTGCAATTCATACTTGGTGGCTCCTGGTTTAGGGGTTAGATTGACCAGCAAGTAAATACCATACTTGGGGTGCAGGCCTACTTCTGAAGTCAGGCCCCCTAAGCTTCTCCCATTCACGTGGCACATGCAACTGGTCTGAGAGTGTCACCATCGATGGGGTATCTTCCATCTGTAGCTCTGTCTTTCACACTTTTCCCCAGTGACATGTTGACTCCTAGCTTTTGAGAGCAGCATGGTGCAAAGATGGAGCTGGCCCTGGAAGCAGGCTGCCTGCAGTGGAGTTTTGCTTTTGCTCTTGCTTCTGCTAGTCTTGGGTAAATTCCGTAACCTGTCTGGATTCTAGTTTCCTCCTCTATAAAACAAGGAAAACAATAATAACTACCCTATAGAGTTATAAGTGAGTTAATATTTATAAAGTGCTTGAAATAGAACCCAGCACAGAATAAGTGGCCAATAAGTATTTACTATTACTAATAGTATTAATTTCCTGCTTATTCAAGGGAAGAGTTGCCTATTCTCAGCCTACCTTTCAGAGATGGCTGTAGGATTAATGAGATAATGATTGTCGACTGTTTGGAGCTTTGCAGAACAAAGACACTGCATAAATTCACATGATTATTATTGTCATCTTGATGCTTTGCTGGGTGGGCCTAGTGTGTGGTTGGTTGATTTATGGAAATGGCAAGTCTCCAGTTGATCTGAATTAGTGATAAGCAAATTCCAGACAGTTCAGATAATCACAGTGTCTTCCATCTGCTCAGTCTTTCATTCTGAGAGCTTCTGGAGGGATGAGTGAGGAGGAGAGCTCTCATACAGGCATCCCTCCTAGCATCCAGGCATGCATCCATCTATCTATCCCTCCTTCCTTGAAGGCATTCATTCACGCCTTCACTCATTCACTCATTTTACTGTCCACTCATTTATAGCTATTGAGTAAGTGCCAGGTGCTGGAATAAAGCAGTGAGAAGGCAGGCAAGATAGGCTCTGTCCTCAGGAAGTTTACATTCTCCTGAGTAGACAGACAGAAGACGAGTTCACACATGCAGTAATTTCTGGTGGTGATGAGAAGTGTGATGAAAATAGAGCAAGGTGTTGGGAGAATGACTGGAGGTCCTCCCAGTGACAAAAAAAAAAAAGACCCACTGACTTAGTCATTTTTGTATTCCCTACTTAGAGCAGTCTCACGATACATGACAAATATTTATTGTTTGAACATCACTGAATGACGGGCTGGCTGAACTGTCATTGTCAAGGTTGAGGAGCCTGTCTTTCCTCCCTGCCTCCTGGGGCGGGGTGCCATGGACCTCCTCTGGAGGTGTGGTGCCTGCTGACTCAGATGTCTGCGTGGCAGGGCTGAGATGTTCCTTGGAAAGCCTCCCGCCTGGGTGCCCTGGAGATGCCGATCAGAGCAGCTCTGCCATGGCAACGGCTCATAGGGCCCGATGGCTGCACGCACCCTCCCTACGGCCCTCTCTATGCCCAGACTCAAGTTGGGCAATCTTGTAAGAATGAGTGTTCTCTGCCATTTCCTGCTCCTTGCTGGCTTGGAATGCCTAGTGAGAGTAGCCCTGCCATCCTCCTGCATTCCCCGCCTACATGCCCAGCCCAGCCTGAGTGAGCCAGGACCACCGCAGATCTGGGGCTAAGGGGACCCCGGAGGTTTTGAGGACTCCACGGAGTTTCCCAAAACTGGCGTTTGGGTCAGAAGTCTGAGTTCTTATCTTGGTTCTTCTGTGTGGTTCTCTGGGTTTTAGTTCCTCATCTGTAAAATGGGGGTAAGGTGAATATGCTCTTGCCCGCCTCTCAGGGTTGTTCTCGTCTGCCTCAAGGCCTTTGTAGAGGGTTTTCCCTTTGCTAGCATGTTCTTCCTCATCCCTTTCCCTTTTCCTCAGGAGACTCTGTTCATCCTTCATGTCTCAGTAAGTCGTCATACCTGCCTAACCAGGTTGGTTCCTTGGTAGCCGCTGTCAGAGGACTACATAGAACTGCATTCCTTCCCTTCATCACTAACCAGTTGTTGGCGTTTGTTTGTGAGATTCTTGGACCAGTGACATCTTTATATGCCTCAACGAGAGCAGGCATCTTGCTCTCTTGTTTGTGGCTATCACCCTGGGGCATGGCAGGGTGTTTGGCATATGATAAATCCTCAGTGCATGTTTGTTGCTCAATGACTACTCAAATGAGATTATATACGTGAAGACCTTTAATAGCAATGACCTGGGGGAAACATCTCAGTATCTTCAGGGATTTAGGTGAATTTTCTAGAACCTAAAAGAGCGTTTGCCTGAGTTGGCCTGTGCCTAGTGAGCCAACAATCCTGGCTGATTGTTTACTGGCCTTTGTTACAGACCAGGCAGGATCAGGCATTCCGGGAGCTGTGGCAGATTGGTCTTGCTCAGTCTTTCCCTGCTGTATCCTTTGACAGCAGCTGCCATGCACAGAAGAGAAGTTGAAGGAAATACAAAGTGTGTGTGTGTGTGTGTGTGTGTGCGCACGTGTGCACGTGTGCACGCACGCATACAGGCGTGTGTACACACACATGCACATAAGTGCCTAAGGGGATGGTATGGATAAAACAGGCAGCTGCATTCGAAACCCACTTTAAATATTCACACCCCCATGAGCCTGCTCCTGGGGACAGTTGTCTCCTGCCCCTCGTAACATTACGTAGTCCCTGCCCCTCAGTCAGTCTGTCTCTTAGTCAGCGAGTATTTGTTGAGCAACTACTGTGTGCCATGTGTCAGGCTAGGCGCTGAGGACTCAGTGGCGACAGTGCAGGCAGGATCCTTGCCAGCTTGCAGGTGACTGTTCAGTGGGGAAGACAGGTGTGAAAGGAATCACCAGGTGGAATGATGATGTGGTAACAAGTGTTCCAGGTGCTGCAAAGGAAGGGGACAGAGCAGGTGTGTCATTTTTAAGTCCATTTATCGTTTGTTCTGCAGTATCTGGAAGCACCCACTGTGTGTCAGGCGGTGTGCTAGGTTAATAAGAGCCTTTCCTCCGTAGAACCTTCTTCCTAGGCCACCAGGCCAGAGTGATGACTCTCCTCTGAGTAGTCCATGACACCCACCCCCCACCCCTGTCCCGACCCGCGGAACCTAGTTATTCGTGGGGGCGGCGAGGAGGATCCAACCTGAAAGAAAATGGGCGAGAAAAAGGAGCGGAGGCAAGACAGTATTCTGATCAAGCCTCCAAATTTTATTACAAAATGGGGAGATATATATATATATATATATATATATATATATATATATATATATATATATATATATATATATATACATACAGAGAGGGAGGGGTTAGAGAGATACTTGCAGGCAGGGGATTGGTTGAGGAAAGGGGCGGTATAGCGTAGCGCGATCTGATAGGGGCGTTCAAGTGGGGGGAGGTGACGTGAGGGGTAGGCGGTGCGGATGTCTTGGCGCGCGCGGGCTTTCGTCTTTGGCGCGCCGGGCTTTCTGCTCATCAGCAGGAAGAGAAGCAGGAACCTTACGGGCCGTGGCCATTTTGCTTCTCCCCGGCGGCTCCCAACACCACCCCCATTTGAATCTGGGGGTTTTTGACTTAGGCCGATCAGTTTCAACGTAGCACCTGTGTAAACACGTGTGTATACTGAGAACATTCCATGGATCAGGCCTCATTAAGCTCTGGGGGGATGAGATGCGTGAGACCCGTTTCTGCCCTTCAGCATCCTGTACAGGAGCTTCGTTGCCTTCTTCATGGGTTTGGTCCTTATTCCTCCAGATAGCTTAAGGATTCCTCCTCTCGCCTCCTCCTCTCCCTCCTCCCCCCCCCCTCCTGCTGGAGGCCTGGCGCAGCTGTCCTTGAGCCCGCGAAGGCCTGTGCTGGCGACTGGTGTCATCTGTACAGCTCCAAAGGGTCTCCCTGACTGGGTGCTTCTTACATCCCCCACCTGCATATCCTGGGTTGCCACAGGGCTCGGTTAATAAGTAGAGACTGCTTTGTACAGTGTCTGGCACACAGTGGTCAAAACAGATGATGATCGTGATCGTGATCGTGTTCATGACGAGGGTGATGGTTATGAGGAAGCAAGCTTTCCTCTTCGTTTCTTCCTTGGATACGTTAATTTAACAAAATCACAGGGGTTTGCTCTGATTTTGTGTTCCGAGGAGGAAAAGCCGTTACAGCTCACTTTTTTCCCGTGTTGGAGTGAATCAACATGAGACATCAGAGTTCAACTTTTTTTTTAATTTCCTTTTTTGAAGACACAGATATGAGCTGCAGGTGAGTGTTAACCTGTGGTAATTGAGATGGTACCTCTGTACCTTGGGAATCCCAAGCCAGCTTTTGTATGAATGTTTGGGGTTGGAAAAAGGAGCCAGAGGCTAATGGGAGTCACCTCAACAAATTTGCTGTAATAATTGGGAAAATTTTTTAATTAAGCAAAACCTCTTTAAAGAAGCTTATCACTAAAGCTGTAACCATCTACCTCCTCTCCTCCAGCCTTTCTTCCAGAATAGCTAAAATTTTAAAATTCTTATGTACCAGGCGTTTTACACCTTTTATCTAGTTTAAATTCACAAGAACCCTATTATCCCATTTTACAGATAAGAAAAACTGAGGTATAGGCAGGAATACTCCTCAAGGGTCACAGAGCTTATAGATGGCAAAGCCCAGATCACACCTAGGCATTCTGACACTGGAGCACACACACACACACACACACACACACACACACACACTTATCCTCAGTGACATGTAGTACCAACCGCCGCCCCCTCCCCCGCCCCCATGAGAACCTGTGAGATTACAGATTCCAGAGCTGGCATGGCAACTCAGACTCCTGGACTGGGCCTCTTCCTATGGTCCTGTCCAGACTGACTGTTTTGGTTATCGATCGCCACATAACAAACCACTCAACGCGCAGTGACTTAAAACAACAACCCGGCCGTCTCATGTCCTGAAATTCTGGGTATTGCCTAAGCTCACTGAGGTGGCTCCTTTTGCTCCAGTGATGTCAGCTGGGACTGCGGTCAGCTGGTGGCTCTATTGGACGGGCACATCTAGGATGACTCACTGTCATGTCTGGTGTCTTCATGGGTGATGATTGCAAGTCTGAGGTCAGGTTAGACACCTGGAGGGGGTGTGTGTGTGTCTGTCCCCCTCCCCTGGGAGAGGGGGCCACTTTCTCTTCATGTGGCCTTTCCATTGTGTCTCTCCACATGGGCTTTCCAGCACAATAGCCGGCTTCTTACGTGGTAGTTCAGGGCTCCCGAGAGTTCAAAAGCAGAAGCTGCCAAGCCTAATCCTACGGCCAAGGTCATATCTAAATTCAGTGTGAGAGGAGACTGAACCCCAGAGCATGGCGCTTAGTGGGACAGTCTGTTCAGGGCCACCTTTGGAGCCCAGCGGCCACAGTCAGGCTGGTCAGTGCTGACATGGTGCCTCTGAGGATGGAGGAAGAGTCCACGGACCGAGGACCTCAGACGGTGTTTCTTGGAGGAAGTGGGACTTATGTTACATTAGACCTTAAAAAATGATTGTGACTTAGAAAAATGTCTGAGACCTGGAGTGACAGTCATTGAATTTAAGTATACCATGTGCTATACCAGACACATAGCTTTATGCGAACTAGTTCATTTAACCTTCAAACAACCCAGAGAGTTGAGGGCACAGAGAAGTTCAGCAATCTGGCCAAGTTCACACAGCTTGTCAAGTCACAGAGCTGGATTCAAACCTGGGCCGTCGGGCACCCAGTTGAGATGCTGAGCATCAGGCTTTACCACCTCTTATAAGGGAGGTTGATTAGAGGCGGCCCCTGTGCACACCAGTTTGGCCAAAACATGGAGTGCTTGTAGGTTAAGAACGAGCATAACCGTGGTTAGCACTTAAATAGTGCCCGATTCATTCCCTATTCATGCCTGTCTCCTGTACAAGACGGTGTGCTCTGTGCAGGCAGGCATCACAGCCCGGATGAAACAAGCCCAACGCCGGGCAGACAGCAGGCACTCACTCAATCCCTGCTCCCTAGAATGAACTGAAGTGAAAAGTAGAGGCCATCTTAGCAGAGAAAAGGCAATTCCTTTTTCAGAGTATGAGAAAGAATTTCTCTTACTCAGGAAAATTCTATCTCCCTGTGGGCAGCTCCATTGCAGACTCATGGTGGACAAGCGGCTCAAAGGCCAGAGAAGGATGGAGGGTGGGAACTTGGCAGTTTGGCTCCTTTAGAACGTGGTCTTCAGAGCAGGAGCCGTGGGCGAGATTGGGCAGCGAGGCAGGTGTGTGCCTCTGCGGCAGCTAGCTGTTGAGGATGCTGGTGCTTAGCACACAGGTGACTCAGGAAACGCTTCCTCGAGGGGCCCTCGGGGTGATGGGGCAGCGACAGGAGCTCCTGCTCTGCAGAATGTAGTCATCACTCCTCGTCTCAAAAATAAATCTTCTGTGGTTTCCTGATGAGGTCACGGGAAGAACGCTCTGTGCTTTCTAGTAGGAAGGGTGAGCAGGGCAGGGAAGACGATCTCTGGGTCTTGTTTCACCTGAGGCAGAGGTGCGCTGAGGTGCGCTGAGGTGCCAGGGAGAGCCAGGGAAACAGACATCCACAAGCGTTCAGAACTTCCCTTCAACTACTGTGCTGTGTGTCAACGGGGGCATGGCGCAGAGAGCTCCGAGTGAGGACAGGGCCCTGAGCTCTGGCATTGACGGTAGTGATCTCAGCGGCACTGACTGTGGCAAGGCATCGTGGGATGCTCTCTACAGAGGTGCTGTCGCTTCATCTTCACCACAATCCTCCCCAGCTTTACCGAAACATGCCTGTTGGGATGCCTGGGTCATGGTAGGCTCTCAGTAAATGTCTGTTGAATGAATGGTAAAACCAAGGCTCAGAGAGGTGAATTCACTTCCTCAAGGTTGCACAGCGAGCAGGGTCTGGATTCCCACCCAGAGCTGTCTGACTTCAAAGCCGCAGTTCTGAACCATTGCTTCATTAAGCCCTTTTACCAAGAACTTCTACACTGACGATTTTTAAAACCCCACAAACAACCTTCCAAACTGGGGTTTCTCTAGGTACTTTGGACATATCATCTCACATACTTTTCCCAGTGGGTGTTGGACATGGTCCACATGGACCCGTTTTTTTTTTCAAAGGAGGAAGCTGAGGCTTAGAGAGGATAATCAACTTACCGAGGCCTTAGAGTTCTAGATGACAAAGTTCTACTAAGGTCAAACTAAGAATTACGAGGACATGTCATTAGTAAAGTTTTCATCCAATCTGCTTAATACTTCCTCCTGGCACTGAGGTCTCTGTCCGTCCTGGTCCCAGCTGCCCTGGTAGCGGTGGCTGCAGTGCAGCTGCATTAAAATCACTGAGGCCCAAGCAAGGAAACGAATGCCAATGTGCTTCTGTCTACGGCCAGGCAACCCTGAATGCACCCAATCTCGTCTGATCTCGAAAGCTAAGCAGGGTTGGGCCTGCTTAGTACTTGGATGGGAGACTGATGTGCTTCTGTTCAGATGTGAGCTGTTAGGAGGACGGTGGCATATTTGTAGCTCCCTCCCGCATTAGCAGGTGGCATCAGGAAGGGCTACCATTGTCCACCTGTCCAAGCCCCAGACACCCATCACCCATACACTACACACCACTGTTGTATTTCTCCGTGTCTCATGCCAGGGGTCCTGCCTTGGTCTCCTGGTTTAGCATGTAAGTCCCCTGCTAACAGTGTCTAGGGCTCTAGGCTACATATTGGTGGCCTTGACATCCCCTCCCCGCAATACACACACCCCGCTCTGGGCATTTACCTGCAGCCTTTGGACCCCTGGCCAGTAGCTCCAAATTAGTTTTGTTAAATGTGTTTATTGAGCACCTACTCTGTATACAGTTTGAGGCTAACTGCCTGGGCCATCTGTGTCCAAGCGTTTTCCCCATCGCAAGCACCCCCCTGGTCAGGTGTGTATTGTCATCCACCCACCCAGCTATTTTTTTTCTGTAAATATCCATGGCCTCCCAAGTTGGCCACACTCACCAAATGCTATGTGAGTGCTACCCAGCCCTAGAAGGGGCCACTTTAGGTCTGTCCATACCTAGCTTCCTGCCTTCTTCTACCCACTGCTTCCCAAGTTCCCATTTTTGCACTGAAGGGAGCCAGAGCCCAGAGGGAATAAGTAATTCACAGCAGGCAACATGGAAGCCATGTGTGGAGCAAGTGAATGGTGATGAGGGACACTCAGAGCACAGTGCAATGTGCACCAGGAGGAGGCTGGGCCCAGCAGGGGGCCGGAGGTGACAGGGCCCGGGACCGAGGTGGGGAGTTCGTTGTGAAGGTGCAGACCTGTCTGGGGCACATATCTGTTTCCTGTCAGCTCCTGACTGCAGCAGGTCTTCCCTCTGGCACCGCCCTGCCTAAACCTGGGAGGTCTGGGCCAGGTGTGCCCAGCCCTTTCATTTCAGACCCTTTGCAACAACCCAACCCAACCCATCCTCCCTCTGTCTCTCCTCATTGTCTTCTGCATGTTAATAATAAAAGTTTCCTGGTAGTGTTGCTGTGCTGTTTTAATAAGTCAATGCATATGTAAGAATTCAGCACAATGCCTGCAGCTCACTCCCTCTGCCCCACCCGCTCTGCCCCACCTTTTCCCCACCCTCCCGGTTCTCCTCTTCCTGTGTCCTGAGCTTTACCCACCAAAGGTTATATATAGAGTTAGACTCAAGTGAGCCTTGTAAGATTAGGCAAGTTCTTTAACCTTTCAAAGCTCGGTTTTCTCGTCTGTACAGTGGGGGCACTTCTGAGGATGTTGTGAGGAGTGAGTGAGGTAATGGCATGGGGAGACTGTGGCCAGTCGCTGTGCTCAGCTCTGGTTTTGCAGCAAGAGACAAGATCCTAAGCTCCACTCTTGAGGGGAGTGGACCCGAAATAGTGACATGGATGATTTTTCTACGTGCTGAATTTTAATTTTATTTGTTTTGGGATTAATGTCCTTTGCAATAATTAAAAATGCAGAGAATGTAAAACCACTTACTAGAATTAGCAATGGTTGATAGTTTCTCATATTTGCATGATTTTCTCAAATAAAAGAAGGAAACGCTTTATCAGAAGCCCAAATCTCTCTTATTGGCCACCCCTCTGGTCCTTTGTCCTTCTCTAGAGGTAATTATTATCTTGGATTTGGGGCAAGTCTTCCACCTGTCTTTATATTTTTCTCTGTGTGTTCATAAATCATAGATGGTCTATTCTTGTGTTACATTTACGTGTATCAGATCAAACTGTGGGTGACAGTCTGCAACTCAATATTTTCTACCCAGGATTGGTTTTTTTGGTTTTTTATTTTTTTTTTTTACATGCACTCATGCTGAAACATTGTGTTTGCTCATTCATTTTGATGGCTGCATGTTTTTGGTCAGTTCCCAGCCCTTGCTCGCTCCCAGGGCTGCAGTGTTCAGGCTGGTGTGCCGATTTGGGGCTCCCATGGCAGGTATTCCTAGAGGGAGAATTGCTGAATCATGGGGCGTGCTTGTTGGCAGCTTGGCTGGCCAGTGCCAACTTGTTTTCCAAAGTGTTTTTTACCAATTTACTCTACACACATCTGAGAGTTTTCGTCTCTCTGCATTCTCACCAGTGCTTGGTGTTGTGAGACTTTTTAATTTTTGCCAGTCTGGGTGTGGAGTGGCATCTCATACTTGTCTTTATCAACGTATCTTTGATCACGAATGAGTTGAACATTATTCCAAGTTTTCTGACCATTTAGATCTCCTATTCAAATACTTTACCCATTTCTTTTCTACTGGCTTGTCTTTTGTTTCATTTTATCTTATTTTTTGGTGGGAGCTCTTGATACATCTCGGGGACTAATTCTTTACCTGTTATATATGTTGCAAATGCCTTTTCCTAGTGTATGGCTCATCACTGAGCTTTTGTTCATGAGGCTTTTTTTGTCATGCAGATATTTTTTATTTTGTTATGTCAAATTGATGGATTTTTTAATTGTTACAATTTTCTTGTCTTGATTAAGACCTAAGATTATAAAGATACTCTTCTATGTTTCCTGCTTATAATTTTGAGGTTTACGTTTTAGTTTCACATGTGGGTAGTTAATCCATCTGACACTTATCGTTGTGTGTAGTGTGAGGTAGGGATCTAATTTAATTTTTTTCCCCCTAAAGAAAGCCATTTGTCCAAATACTATGGTCCATCTTTCCACTCTGCCTTATAATGCCACCTCTATTCTATACTAAGTTCACACACACACACACACACACACACACACACACACACACACATATGGATCTTTTTCTAGGATCACTGTTTTCTTCTGTCTAGATATAAATAATTACTTAATCATAATCCTGGCAAGTGCTATAAGACAAAAGCCCAGGATGCAATGAGAACATACAGTGTGTGTGGGGGAGGCAGGAGGAAGGGGGTGGCAGGCCCCTGATTCCTTTACTCCATTTAGCTGCTTTCTTAGCGTTTTTCTATGAATTACGGACCTTTGCATTGCACAGACTGGCCACCTGGTGTGAACTGCCTGCCCCGGCTTTGGGTTGGGGCTGGAGTGGGCACCCACTGGGAGAAGAAAGCCTGACTCACTGAACAGTGACAGGTGCCACACCACTTGCAGTGGCCCTGTGCAGGCAAAGCCCAGGTTTGTTTGCAGAAGCCTGATACAGACCTGTCTTCACTGTGACAGTCATTTTTCAGAGCAAGTTAACCACGGCCGTGGTCCTGTCCCCACAGAGATGAGATAACGCAGATGCACAGCACAAATTGGTTTGCAGAGAAAAATTTAAAGTCTCTGAGCTCATTGACAGGACAAGTGGGCATCTTTAACTGAAAGGGATGGCTGGAGGTACATTCCCAGGTGGGTCCTGCACAGGCCAGGGGTGGAGGCCATCAGTTGAAAAGCAAGCACACCGGGTGCCTGGGCCATGCCAGGAGGCTGCGTTTCTTGTCACCGCTTCTCCAGTGGAGCATTTACGTGTGCTCCGGGGAACTCACACAGCCTCTCTGTTTCCTGCTTCTGGTTCCCGCATTCCAGGGTGTGACACTGGCGAGAAGTCCTCCCAGTCGCGCAGTCTCACTTTAAAATCCAGTGCATGCAACCTAGGAGACTACTGAATTGGGGGAGGGGAGAGGCTAAGGGGGCGTGTCGATGGTTTACATTTTATACAGAGGGTTGAAACTCACACACAATGCAGGACATTGGACAGAGATTTCTGTGGAGCTCTGTGCAATTTATGAAGCACGGTTTGGTGTCCCAGAACCTTCTGAGAATCAGTACAATCAGTAAAACATTAAGCGTGCTGGACTCTGGAGACCAGACCTGGGGTGAGTTCTATACGCTCCTAGATGAGCGACAGTGGCGTCCCATCTTCTATGCGGTGCGAGCTAGGAGCAGAGGGAGCTACGTCTGACATCAGTGCATTAAGCAAGAGCATTAAGTAGTTATTCTGGGAAAACCACTTAACGTTGTCTATGCAGTGTAATGGACAGACACACGTCCTCAAAGCGGGCCACCACCGCTCGTTTTTCCTCTGTCGTTGGAGCAGATCTTTAAACAGAAGCACAGCCATCTGGGGAGGAGGGGTATGGAGGTGCCACTTGCACATTCTCTCCGAGTGACCCCTTTTCACTATGCTTAAGTCTCAGGTTGGCATCATGGTCCTTAGGATGGCAAAGAAAGGAGCGGTGTGGAAATGAGACCCCCGAGAAGCTTCCCCAGTGGGGGCTCAGCCCCCCACCCCTTTCCCCTTTCCCTCTAGAACCTGGCTCTGCCTCTGCCTTTGACCACTGGACTCAGACTCTGGGCTGGGAGGGGAACCCGTCTGGGCAGCTGGGAGCCCTGGAGGGAACAGCAGGCTCAAGACGTGCATCTCCACTGTGCTCTGACAGGGCTCCTTACATTAACTTACATGATAGTATATTTGTAATAAACACTCCGTTGTGCCCCACGATAAGATCGCCTGGGGCATTCTTTACCCAGACAGGTGGCCAGGCTTTTCTGCTGGACTTTTCTGATTGAGCAGATTTGGGTCAGGCCCAGGAATCTGTGTTTAGAACAAGTACTCCAGGTAAACCCTTGTATACAAACAGATTTTGGACACATGGACTCACTATTTCTCTCTCCCCCTGTTTGCTGGGCTGGTACGGTGAAAGTCGTCTGTTTCTCTTTATAGGGCCGTTCCTCTGAACTGAACCTTTCTGAGCCCGAGTGTCCTCTTCTGTGAAATGGAAATGGTGATTGGATACGTGAGGATTCCATGAGATGCAGCATTCAGACGCGATGTCTGGTGCCTGGCAAGGGGCTCCCCCTGTGATCGTTACTGCTATTATTTTGGAATGGGTGGAGCACGCAGAGGGTCTCCCATCCCTGCACGAGGGCAACCTGGTGGAGTGGCCTTTGCCCAGTTTACTGCTGGGAGATGCTCACCCTAATTTCCTTTCGCCAGTTCTCATAGGCAGGTCGAAAGCCTCGAAAAAAATGGATTGGAGGAGAACTGATTACTTCTTGCCGTCCTCAGCAGCCCTGTTTCAAAAGGCCCACAGTCAAATTCAAATGCGTGAGCTGAGTTGGTCGAGGAGCCGCCCGCCCTCTGGGAGGGCCCGTCCCCTGCCCCTGCCCCTGCCCCTGCCTGCATGTGCCAGGCCACAGACCAGGCCACATTCACGTGCAAGGCCACGCAGCACTGGGGCCTCTCGTGTGGCCGCCTCCCGGCTCCCATGGAAACCTGGGGTTTGGTTCTGAGCCTGGAGACAAATGAGGTGGCTGTCTGCACCATGTTCCCAAACGGGTTCTCTTTCATGTCCAATATTTTTCTCTGCCTATTGTAGAGGCTCAGAACGCCACGGCAAAAAAGCACGAAAAGGCCAAATGGAGAAATAGACCAACAGAAAGGGAGCCAAGGGGAGGCGATTGCATAACCCAGCAGCCAGGCTGTCTGCAGGCCGTATGACTTATTTAACCGTCTGTCTTTGCGGGATGTCAGACTCCATCCTTTCCAGCTGGCTCTCCGCTTCGGTGATTACATTAACACTCCGTAATTATAGGAAATAGACACCTCTCCAGTCACCAGCATTCCCAAGTGGCGGGGTGGGGGATATTTAATACCAGGACCGCCCGATCGCTGGCCTGCACACTGGTCCCTCCCTGCCTGAGGTCTCGACAGTCTGTGGCAAGATGAGACAGAAATAAGGGCAGACCAGTGAGTTTTCCCAAGATGAAAATACATACAGTTTATAGGCTGGGGTTTGATCTTGAGCTGACGTTGAAATGTCCTTTAAAAAAAAATCCAAAATGATAGTGATAATAGTTAGTGGTTGCCTCTGCCATTGGGTATAACACAAAGTTGGTCCCTAACATTGGTTTCTACTTTGGGGAGAAATTCTTGATCTATGAAATCCTAGAGCTTTATATATAAAGAATCACTGCTTTATAAATAAATACCATAGTAAGTAAAATAATAAGGAATAAAGGGGACCTCTTTCCTTTTTAAATCCCACATGCATAGCATTTTAAGCCTGGGACTCTTATCTTCACAAGCAGGTAACTACCGGTTAGGGATTCCTTGCTGGCCCCTCCTGCCTTGCTGTCCCATCTCCTGCCCTCCCAGAGTGGGTCTGGGAGCCCCCCTGCCCATTGGCCATACCCTATCTTGAGTCTCAAGCCAGTCTTGATGGAGATGGAAGTGAAAAAGTAATTATAATACAGCCAGCATTAGCTGCATCCTTATTAAGTGTTAATTGCTTGACATACATTATTGGAGGTGCCGTTATTACTGGTGCCATTCTACTTAATAGACGGGAAAACTGAGACTCAGAGAGTTTAAACCATTTACCTGAAGCTGCACAGCTTTGAATGGCAGAGTTGGGGTGTAAACTAAGGCAGCCTGACACTGAACTCGTGCACTTAACTACTAGCTACACTGCCTACCACGGGGTAAACCAAGCATGGCCTGGGAGAAGCTAGACCTTGATGCAAAGCCCAGCTTTATCTCCCAGTGGGCGGATCTTAACCTCTCTGAGCCTCTACTTCCTCATCTATAAAATGGTCCTCATAACCGCTGCCCCCCAGGGTTGTTCTGAGGATAAAGCGAGTTAATGGAAAGCCCTTGGATTGTGGCATCTCCCTTTCCTTCTCCTTACCTGGTTGAGAATCGGTGGTTTGGCCACACCTGCTAGCCTCTGAATGGCTTCCTGGGCCTTCTTCGCTGCCATCCAGTCTTGCAATTTGCTCCCCACAGGGAGTCATCCAAGCTGCAGCTTCCTTCCCTCCCTACACTCTGCTTTATTACCTCTGTCAAGTCCTGTCTGAGCACTCCAAGCTGCTACCATCACCCCTGGGGTTCTGACTGGTGGGAGTGGTGGCACCTGCGAAGCCTTCCCCCCAGCTCCACCTCACTCCACGCTGGGCCTTGCAGACAGAATTCTTAGCTAATGACATCTTCGCCCCCTACTGCTGACCCCTAAATTCCTCCTCTTCCTGGATTTGCATCTCTGTCTCTGGCCCAGTGGATTGGAAATCTATGGGGCCAGCCATTTTTAGGGTAGTAACGATGACTCCTGAGTCTCTCATACCCCATGTTTGTCCCCGCCCAAAGCTGTGCTGGTGAGAGGTGGGAGAGGTGGGAAGGGGTGCTCTCTAGCCATAATATGCCTTAGACATGGATCCTTGCTCCCTCCTCTCTCCCATTTGCTCTGTGTTCCTGAAAGGGTGCCCATGGGCTTTGGACCCAAGTCACGTGTCTGCTTAACGTGGATGCCATTTAACGCGGCCTCTGTAACGTCCCAAGCATGGTCTGTAGATCGCATATGTAAGGGCATCTTCCTGACTGTGGGTCTCATTAACTTCTCTCTGACAGGTGAGCAAATCAAGGCCTGGCCAGGAGGAAGAGGTATGCGTGTTGCCCATGGCCCTTTACTGACAGATCCAGACTTCATACAAAGCCTTCTTGATTCTCAGCATCCCTGTGCCTGGCTTGACACAGGCCAGAAATGTAGTGGGTTGTTTAATCATGGTCTGTCTATTTACAGAATCCATAAGAAAACTTGGGGGACGGGTGGTACTACCTCCCTATCAGCTACTTCCGCCCAGGGTGTGCCCGTACTCCTCCCATGAGCCTTGGTTTTCTCCTCTCTCGTGGGAGCCTACAAATACCTAATAAATATCTTCTAGGGCTGTAGGGAAAATAAAATGAGATTGTGTCTGCAACATAGTCACCAGTTGTCAACACTTAGTGTTATTCTCCTTACCCTTGATGAAACCCTCTATCCATTCAACAACATTCTTGTTTTTTAAAAAAATGCAGCTCTCTAGGGATGGTCAGAAAGCCCTTTGCTAGCACAGATCCCAGAGGGCAGAGAAAATGCCAGGCAGGAAAGGTCTCTCCCCAAAGGGCTGAATATTTTCTCAGAGCTCTACGGGTACCAGTGAGTGACCCTTCTCTTGGCCCCTTCCCCAAATCAGAAGTATACAGACAGAGGGAGCCTGATACAATGCCTAGAAGTCTTTGAAATTTATATGGAAAATAAAATCAATAGCAATCAGGTTTTATTCTAATGATCTGTGTCCCATCCGCTCGAAAGAACTTGTTTTCACAGCGAAATATTATATTGATCGGGGGTTAGGGGCCAGTGAAGTTGCAGTTTGGGGAACCGGCTCTATGAAAAGACGATCACTGCTCAACACAGTGTAGCAGCTATGCCATCTCCCCATCGCCTCTCACGAGTGATCCTTGTCACCACATCCTGTGTCTTTACAATGTAGCTCTGTTCAAGATTGCCTTTGAAAGCAACTCCAGCATCTCTTGTAAGCACCTTGAAGGATGGAGGATTCTGTGAACGCCTTGCTGGCCTTGGTTCTCCTAGGACTTCTTTTGGCTTCTAGGAATAATGCATACCCCGTTTTTATACCGGTTTGGGGAGCCCTGATGAATGGTGCTGTGACGCTCGTTTGAAGCAAGTGCTTTTTCCCTGCCACGGGCAGCCCAGATGGATGGCACAGCCCCTTGCCTGGCTGGGGCGGCCTGGACCAGGGCTCCCGCTCTCCACTCCGAGTCTTATTCATCACTGTGTTATAACTGTCGGCTGTGTTTGAGGCACTGTTTGTGGGTCTGAGCACGTGTGAACCTCCTAGCCCCCTCACGGGGAAGGCACATTGTTATTGTTCATATCGTAGTTGAGGAAAGTAAGATCTGGTGAGGTTGAGGAGCACCCGCCCGCCCGGGCCTCACGTCAGTATGAGCTGGCAGATCCAGGATGCAAACCCTGACTGGTGTGAACCGAAGGCCTTGATATTTTGTTGCAACACTCTGCTTTTGGCGACCACCATCTGAGCAGTGGGAACAGGCAAGGGGTCCACACTGGCACGGCTGCCTGGACCGTTCTGCTGAGTGAATGCAGGAACTTCGAAACGGCAGACACTTGGAAATCCTTGCATCTGGGCCAGCACAGCAGGCACCTGACCCGCCAGCTCACGCTAGGAAGGGAAGCCGGTCCCTGGGGGCCTGTGCTACAAACAGACACACGGCCTGGCATGGATGCCGGCCAGGGAAGCCCTTCTGGCCTGGAGTTGGTGGCGTTGTTGGCTTTCTCTGTTTCCCTGCCCTGCCAGGGCCCACTGTCCTCATGTCCCAGGAGAGAGCTGGGTGATTAGAGATCCAGGTGTGGGCCCCTGCTCTGTCCCTGACTTAGGCAGGCTGCGGCCACTCTCTGTCCTCAGTTTCCCCATCTGTAAAGGAGGGCGTGGTCCAGATGACCTTGGAAAGTCTTCTCTTTCTCCTCTCTCTAGCGTGAGGGGCAGCATGGGGTAGCAGTCAAGTAAAGTCAAGTCAGACATGCTCTTGGGTTCCGATTCTGGGCTTTGCCACTTCTTAGCTGGGAACAAGTTATTTAACCTCTCTGGGTATCAGTTCTTCATCTGTGAAATGGGTTGGCCAACGGGCAGTGATAGGCCCGGTCCTGGGGGTTGCTTGCGAGGATTGTGAGTTCACACACACAGTGTTTAGATTGGCACCTGGCACCAGCAGCAAAACCGGTCACTTACCAGGCTGTTCTTTACAGGTGCCCTGGTTTTCCTACTGAGTCTCACAGTCCTCATTGCTCAAGGGGATCTCAGCCACCTCACATCAGGTCAGAGTGTCAAGGTGGTCCCAACCGATCCATGGTCATGTCTACCGAGCATCTTTTCATTTACTTGTCCAGTGCCACTTAGTACCTGTGCTGTGCCAGGCACTGTTCTAGGCACCAGGCATACGCTAGTGACCAAAACAGGCAGAAAGCCCTATCTTTATGGAGCCTACAGTGGGGGAAGACAGACACTAAACAAATAAACAAGTAGCATATAAGCACAGATCTTCAGATGTTGTTTAGAAAAAGCTGTAGGTGACTCTGCTTTCTGCTACCCGCATCCCTGATTGAAAGCCACTGATCTATAAAGTCTAAACTCTTTCAGTCTCAGCTCTATGTTCCTGTAGGAGTTCTCTGTCACCCTCCTCCAAACTAGACCCTCACTGCATTACCCCTCCACGCTTGGGCTCTGGGGTCACACGGGCCCGGCCTTTGAGTCCCAGCTATACCACTCTCTGGCTGCTTGAACTTGGGCAAGTCATGTGACCTTTGCATTCCCATCTCCTCATGTTTAAAATAATATTGCCTACATCCTGGGACAGTCGTGAGGATTAAAGGAGTAAATGCATGTAAAGCATTGAGAACAGTGTTTTCTCCTGTGTGACCTTGGGCAAGTTACTCTTCAAGCCTCATTTTGCCCATCTGTAGAATGGGCATAAAACAGTACCTAAAACACACAAGGGGTGTTGGAAGGCTTAAACGTGATAATATGTGTCAGACACCTGGCTTAGCGCAGAGTGGATGCTCTATCTTCTCTCTCATGTTGATTCATTATCACTGTTTAACAAGTCACCCTGAAACTTAGTGGCTTAAAACGAATACTTATAATTAGTTACGTATCTGTGGGACAGGTGAGGTAGCTGAAATATTCTACGTGTGACTTGGCCACTGTGCTTTAAGATACAGATCCAGCAGGATGTGGCTTCTCGCAGAGGTCTGGGCCCGTATCTGCTTTGTGTGTGCTGTCTTGGAGGCCCATCTGAGAGCTGCCCCGGGGACACACTTCTTACCACGATGCAGAGCTGCAAGAACGTGAACATGCAAAGCCTCTTAAGGCTTCTGGGCTGAGCTAATACCATCCCTTCTGCCTCATTCTTTTGGAAAAAGCGATTTCATGGTCAAATCCTAAAGTCAAGGAGTAGAGAAATAGACTCTGGTCCTTGAGTGGAAGGAACTGCAAAGTCACATGGCCGGGACTGTGAGAAAAGGCAGGAGTGAAGCACCAGGGATGTTAATGGGATCTGCTGGGCCTCCCAGGCACCCTCAGCAGAGGACCAATATAAGATTATACGGTAAGGGACAATGATTTGGGGAGAGCCTCTCTAGTTTCAACTGTACCATGGGGCACTAGCCCTGAAACACTCTCTGGATCGCTGCTCCAGGTTGCCCAGGGATGTGGTGTGACATTTTACCCCCAGGAATGCTGTGTAAGGATGGAGGATGGGTGCAGGAAGGCTGGACTGCAGGGCCCTGGAATTCCCCCCTGCCACACACACACACACACAACACCCCCCTCCCTACCGCCCCCGGTGGAAGTTGTCCTTGCAACAAAATAAATAAAACTGTCAGCTGGAAAAATGAGGGGCAAGCAGACCAAATATGATAAACTGCCTCTCGCCGTGTATTTTGCCATGTATTGTACTCTCCACAATAAAACCCCAAGCGGATGCTAAAAATGTATGCAGCTTTGTGAAAAGACGGGCGTGCTCTGGGTGGCCGCGATTTTCTGAGAAAGGTAATTTAACTGCAATGCACATAAAGGAGAGAAATGCAAAGAGTGGTAATTTGGAAATTGTACATCAGGTGCTTTTTAAAAAATTGATATTGTTGGTTATTTTTCTTTTATTAAAATCCAGAGTTCAGCAGGCTGCTGTCTTTTCGTTATCTAGCTCATTCAAGACGTGTGTTGACATTTCTAATTTGCCAATTTAAAGATTGTCAGGAAATAGCTTAAACAAACACCCAGCAGGTTGGGGAGCACCTTGACGGCTGGTGACAGGGCTCCTCTCTGGGAAGACCATAGGGAGGAGAGCCAGGCTGGATTTAGGGACACTTGGAAATAGCTATCATTTACTGAGCACTCAGTGTCATATACATATATTTTACTTTATCTTACGTTAAACCTGTGATTTCCATTTTGCAGATGAGAGCAATGAGGCACACTGATGCTTAAAATAACTTGTCCACGGCCAAGTAGCTCAGAAGTGGCAAAGCCAACATTGGAACCAGGCACTGCAGCTTCAGAGCCTTGGGCCCACCCAGTGCTTTCTTGCCTCAGAGAAAGACCATGAACTTCAGAGACAGACAGTGTGGAGGTTCAAATCCAAGCTCTGCTAGTTATTGTACGCTCTGTGACTTTTCCTTCATCCATCTAGTAAGTGAGCATTAACTGAGGATGTACTATGTGCTGGGTGCTATGCCGGACACCAGAGGCACAGTGGTGAGCCATACCCAGGCTCCTGCCTTCCTCTACTTTGTAGCCCCCCAAAAGTGCTGGGCTGCTGGGAATGAACATAATGCTCTTAAGGGCATGTAGCCAACTCTTGGGGGCTCTGGAGAGCTTCCCCAAGCAAGGGACTTCTGAATGGCTCTCTAAAGGAGTAAAAGTCATCTAAGTTATGGCTCTCATGTCTGGCGTCTCCCAACCTGGAACCCAGCTGCCATGCTGTGAGAAAGCCTAGGACACATGGAAGGGCCACGTGTAAGCGTCGAGGCGAACAGCCACACCCAAGACCAGCCACATATTTGTGGGTTCCAGTACAAAATGAAAATATAGGGCCTCTTGTTAAAAAAAATTGCTGAGACCAGAAAGATGGTGACAGCAGAGCACTAGACTAAGCACAGGGCCTTTCTCTGTGCAGGGTCCTGAGCTCCTGCACAAGAGGCACATCCATGGAGCTGGCCCTGGCCCCAGGTGAGGTCCCTGCGTCACATTGCCTGCAGTATGAGTGAGAAAGAGTTCAAAATGACTCCAGGCGCAGCCACTGTCTGATGGCGCTTGAATGAAACACTGGGTTAGAGCCACCTAGCTGAACCCAGTGTGTTTCCAGATCTGTAAGCAGTGAAACAAACAAACAAACAAACAAATAAATGATCGTTTCTTTGTTGTTGTTGTTTTAAGTCAACTGGGCTAAAGAAGGGAGTGGGGTGGGTTCTGGGCAGAGGAAAAGTCCAAAGCGCTTGACGAGGTGGTGGTATGATGTGTCTGGGCCACTGGAAGTATGGCCACGGTAGCGAGTGTGAGAAGAAGCGTGATGGGGAGAGAAGAATCCAGGGGTTCTGGTCGTTGTCCTGAGGGCAGAGGGCATCACTGGAGGGATTGGGGGAGGGAGGAACTCACCTGGGTTTGCTTGTTGTAAAGATAAAGCTCACTCTGGCTGCTACTGGAGGACAGACAGAGCACCCGGAGTGACAGTGGGTAGCTGGTTAGGAGGCTGTGGGAGGCGAGGGATAATGGGGATCTGGACCAGGCCGGTGGCACTGGAGATGGAGCTGAATTGGACAGATTTTGATGATCGAATTTCACAGGGTGTGGCGAAGGATTTGCTGCTGGTGGGTGAGGAGAAAGGGGAGGGGGTGTGAAGGCGGCTGAGCAGCCGGGCGAAGGGAGGGACGGTTTCCTAAAACTGGTGTGGAGAATGGAGTTTGAGGAAAAAGAATGTCGTGGGTTTTATTCTAGACCAGTTGAATTTAAGGCGCTTCTGATAAAAAGAGAAATTAATCCAGCAGCTGGGTGTCTCACAGTGGAGGTGGACGTTTGGAGCTGCCGAGGTGTCAGATGGGAAATAGGGACCCTGAGTGTCAAGGGAGTGACCCAGGGAGAGTGTGTCAAGCCGTGCTCTCCAGTACAGTGGTCATTCGCCGCTGAGGTTCGTGAGACTTAAATTGATTGAAATGAAATAAAATTAAAAACCCAGTTCTTGGGCTGTAAAACCACATGTCCAGTGGTCAGCAGTCAGTGTGGCTAGCGGCTTCCTCGTTGGACAGCACAGGGAACATTCCCGGCATGGCAGACGATCCTCGAGGGCAGGGCCGCTGTGGTGAGAGGTAGGGGAGTCTGGGGCCCGCGTTTCCTGGCCTGATAGAGGAGGAGGAGCTGGCACTAGGAACGAGTATCCAGAAGAGCTGGGCTCTCCTGGGCCAGTCAGTTCGCCCGTCTGAGCTTCAGTTTTCTCCTCTGCGTGGACGTAATACCTACCCCATGGGGGCGTCACATGGATTTAACGCCACATGTCAAGCACTTAGTACAACGCTCGGCAGTCCTTAAACCTTGCCTGAATGAACGTTGTCTTTTTAGTAGATGCTCAATAGATGCCAGCATCCCCTTCTTTCTTACTCTTCCTTCAGAGCCTTCCCCTGGCAAGTTGTGGTTCCTCTGTGAGTCTTGTCACCCCACCAGCCCTCATTTTCCCCATCTGTAGGAGAGCTGTGAGCCCTCTGAGCCACTATCCCCAGTTCACTGGCTCATCAGCTTCAAGGCCTATGGAGCTGTACAGATTTATGCCCCCTCTCACTGTGCCCGGCCAGTTGTGCCCGGCGGGGTAGGTTGTAATCGTACTGAGGCATGGATGGCATGGCTTGTGAACTCCTGAGCTCCATCTAGCCATGCCTTGGTTTGGGGGGCCAGGAGCGCTGTGGCCTGCAGCACTGGGGGTCCATAAAGCATGGCTCACCTTGGGCTAGGAGTGTTCATTTTCTGCTTCAAGGATGCTGGGGCCCCCGGCAGCCCTGACTCATTTCAAGAGATGAACAGTGCCAGTGTCATTTGGGAATTGTGGGCCTTATTAGGACTATTGACATTGTGTATAGGGTGGCCCTCTATTACGCTACTTTTCTGCTGCCTTCAACAGGAGACATTTATTGAGCTTATAATAGATGCCAGACGCTTGGCTAATGCTCTGCACACAGCTCACTTTATTCTGCAACAGCCCAGGAGCTGTGCGTAATACAGTTCTCCTCATTGTGTACGTGAGGAGGCTGAGGTTTGGCAAAGGAACATGCTCCAGACCACAGAGCTCATCGTATGAGCTGGGCTCAGATGCCTGAGTCCACACGCTTATTCTTGGATGTTATGCATCCAAGGAGGACACATCAGTCTTGCAGGTTGAAAGAGGCAGTGAAGGGGAGCCATTTCTGCTCAGTGTCCTCCAAGTAATGATACTCTTCATGAAAACTGCATTAACAGTGGAACACGAAGGCACAGGAGGTATGAGCAGACCTCAGAGACCCTTTTGGCATTTTGCAAATGAGAAAATGAGGTCCGGAGAGATGATAGCCGAACCAGGTGACACACAGCTTACTGAAGACACACCCAGTCAAACTCAAAGCCTCGTGCAAATCTAATTCCCCTGCTTAATTGCGATGCTCTTGCTGGGAGCAGCAGCACGAGATTGAGGTGGTAGGAAGAAGCTCTGAATCAAGGGACCTCATCATGAGTTGGTTGCCCATATTCTCCACCCTACTATCTAGCGCCTGATGGTCCCCAAACTCCTAGGATCATCAGAATCACCTGGGGTACCTGTTAGAACTGCAGATTCCCGGGCCACAGCCCTCCTGGGGTTGTGCCTGGGCAGTAGAACTTCTTTAAAGTCCTCTGCTGATTCTAATGTCCAGTATAATTTGGAAACTGCTGCCTTAGTCCAGTGTTCCCCAAAGTATGCTCCATAGAACATCAGCTCAGTTCCATGGGGACATTTATGGGAGTTAGGTTAAAAAAATAAATACAAGAAAAAAATCTTGCAGGCAAGTAAGTAAGTTGGAAACTGTTGAGTTAAAGGGGTGATCCCCAACTTTGTCTGCACTTTGAAATCATCTGGGCGGCTTCGACAGCTACTGTCCAGGCTACACCCCTGAATCTCTCTTTGGAGATGAGACTCAGGCATAAGTAGTCCGTAAAGCTCTCCAGGCGATTCTAATGTGCAGTCAGGTTGAAAGCTACAAGGTTAAACAGACTTTTTTAAAAAAAATGCAGAACTTCTCTCAGGGCCTTTAATACACAATGCACACTATCAATCTCTAGAAGGAGAAATAAACAGATTATTTTCTTAGTATGGTGACCAGGGGCATAGGAGAAGAAAGAAGATAAGGCTGGCAAAGAAAAGCCATGGTAAATATGGAGAAAGTGTGTATTGGTAAGAGGAGAGGATGGTAGGCTACGTGAAGTTCAGAGGCCAGTAGAATTTTTAAACTCAAATGAGCATGAACGGTTTTCATTAGACTGATTTAAGTAATGGTGATGATTTGATAATTGGTTAATAGTTCTAATACCTTTTAGGCTCCACAGATAGCATTTTTGTAAGCAATAAAGCAGTGTTTCAAGTTCATTATCTCAGTCGGGGCTCTAAACACACTGTGTGGGTCATCTGGACAAGGAATCAGCTCCATTCCACAGGGGGTGATGCTTTCAGAACAGTAGCCAACTCCCGTCATCCTCCCACTTAAAACTCTTTGAAGCCTCCGCCATCCCACTCCTCACTCTTTTCTACAAAGCCCTGTGTTAGCAATGTCCTTTAGAGAGCCATTCAAACGTCCCTTGCTTGGGGAAGCTCTCCAAACCCCCCCAGGTTTTTATTACGCACCCCCACCAGAAATATTTGAGCATGCACCTTTGTTATGCACACGTTCAATTAGAAAGTAAATCCCTGAACTACCAGCAATAATATAGTCAAATTAATGAGTTTGATTTCCTTCTTATATTTTTAGGTTCAAAAATAAATGTAACTAGAAGTTCTAGTGTTATTTTTTCTGCATTTTGGTTGCTCATCATGTGCATCCCGTGTTAGAGCCCCTCCGTGATCTGGTCCCTGCCTTTCTCCTCATCAGCGTTCATCATCTTACCCCAGGCACATTCGACTCCCGCCACTGGCTTCTATCTGAATTTCCAAGAGTGGCTCAGCCTTTGGGCCTTTGCAGTAGCTCTTCCTTCTTCTTTGAATACTGCTCCTCTTGCTCTTTGCGTGGCTGGCTTCTTCTTGTCACTGGAGTCCTTGTTTTCAATGTCAGCTCCTCTGAGAAACATTCCATGGCCACTCCATCTAAAGCTGCAGTCCAGCCACTTTCTCTGACACTGCCCATTTTAATTCTCTGAATAGCACTTATCACCATCTGATATTTTTCTTGTTTGTTTTTGGCCTGCCTCCTTCAGCAGAAAAGAACAGTGCCGGCCTCAGTGTGAGGGCTCAGTAACTATTTGTTGGATGAACACACAAACTGAGACTCAAGATGTGAGAACATTTATCTACCATGCTGTCAGTAAACCATGGAGCTAGGATTTGAACTCTGACCTGTGTGACCCCAAGTTCAAAGTCCTCTGTGTCATACCAAGCTGCCTCTTGTCTTTCAGAGGACGGCTGAGAGATGTTT
Source organism: Macroglossus sobrinus (assembly GCA_004027375.1). Classification (NCBI taxonomy): domain Eukaryota; kingdom Metazoa; phylum Chordata; class Mammalia; order Chiroptera; family Pteropodidae; genus Macroglossus; species Macroglossus sobrinus. The sequence continues at coordinate 722,886 of PVKZ01000518.1, forward strand.
GAGTCTGGGCTCTGACAGTTTTGAGTCTGAAATCTGTTTTATTGTCTGATGACTATGGAATTTGAAAGAAGAAAGTACGACTGGCATTTTATGCTCTGTTTCACAGCCAGCCAGCAATGGGAGTTTGGAAACATTCTAGAGTCTGAAATAATTCAGGCAGGCCCAGCTGTAAATCGGAAAAAAAATCTGTGGTCAGGAACTGCAGTAGGTGAACACAGCCTGGAGAAACGCTTGGCCCACAGGTACTAACGAAGCTCTGAGCAAAGGGGCCAGAGTAGACAAGCTTGTCACAGTAGGAAAAGTCTCGCCACCTTCCCTTCCGTTTCCTGTGTGGTTTTGAAGCGTGACCTCAAGAACTGACACCTAGACGGAGAAGCAGCAAACGTCTGCTTCCTTCCTTCCTTCTGTTGAGCACCTGCAAGTTGAGAACCTGTTAGTAGGTTCTGGGAATCCAGCTGGCTGGCCCTTTCTCTACCCCGAAGGCACTACTCCTATTCCTTAGGCCCGGGGAAGGAAATAGGAGCGGGGAGGAGACAGCGGAAAAGGAGGCCCTTGAGCTTTTGAAGAATAGATGGTTCATGTGATGCCTAGTTAGGGTTGTTTACAAAACCTATCATCTCCTTGCATTTTCTCTTTCCAACCCACTCACCTTTGAACCGACAAGCATTTGGTTGCCAGGCGCAGGCAAGTGTTTCTTCTTTTCACCAGTGGCCTCTTTATGCAAGGCCTGCTGTCTCTTCCTCCCCTTCCTGTTGAGCACAGGAATCCTAATGATGAATGAACGGGCAGAATTAAGAGTGTCAAATTTGACAGCAGAAGGCAAAGAAATTGGCAAATTTACTTTTCTTGCTGAGATCTCCCTCTTTGCCATCCTGTCATCGAAACACTGTTGATATTCTGCTGTAACGAAGTTTCTTCAGTCATTCGCCCATTCTTTCATCCAAGCATGAACCATGCATGGTCAAAAGCATGGCCTCTGGGGACAAACCCACCTCTGCCGCCCACTGGCCTTATAACCTGCATTAGTGTCCTAGGGCTGCTGTAGGAAATTGCTAAAAATTCAATGCCTTAAAACCATAGAAATGGATTTCTTCACAGTTCCAGAGGGTAGACATCATAAATCCAGGTGTGTGTTGTCTGAAGGCTCAGCGGGGGAAACCTTTCTCGCCTGGTGGCTCCAGGCACAACTTGGCTTGTGGCTGCAGATCTCCAATCTCTGCCTCTGTCTACATCCTCCTCTTATATCTTCTCCTCTTCTGTCTCTTCTTGTCATTGGACTCGATGACCTCCAAGATAATCCAGAATTATCTCATCTCAAGATCCTGAACTACATTAAATCTGCAAAGACTCTTTGTCCAGATAAGGTCACATTCTCAGGTCCCACCTGTCAACCTACTCTGCAGCCTTAGGCCCTTAGGCAAGTTGTTCAACATCTAGGCGCCTCAGTGTCTTTATTGTATGGAAGAGGAGATGCCTCTCTTTTATAGCTCATAGGGATGGTATGTGGAAAGCTTTATCAGTGCCCATACATAGCTCATGCTCTAAAATGGCAGTTACCCTTACTTATTGGGTGTCATCATGTGCTAAGGTAGTGCTCTGGGCCAGCCCTACATTCTCCGACAAGTTGAGTCCAGTGTCCCTTCTGATATAATCTGCGAAACCTGTGTTTAGTTCCTATGTGCATCCAAGGCCTACCCAGTTATGTGAGTGCCCAGGAACTCTGCAAAACCCAGTTTTCCTATATCTACGTGGAATGACCCACAGCCCCAGCAGTAGAGGACAGTTCTAGAAAATTCCTCAGCTCATCCTAGGACTACTTTTTGGGGGCTTGTTGGGACAGAGAAAATAACTGCCTAGCTGTTAGAAGTCATTTCAGCCCTGCATCCTAGCACCCACCTCAGCCCACCTACCCTAGCCACTGTGGTCTTTTCTCAATGTTTGTAATCAATGAGGACACTTCTCATCCACACATGGTAGACATCCACGGATGACAGGGCTGTGAACTTTCTGAGAGCACGTAGCAGCCTAGAAACTGGACAGCCAAGACAGGGGTTGGCCTGATGGAGAGCTGGCAGCAGAGTGCAACCCTGCCCTGCGGGTCCCTCATATGACCTTGGGCAGCAAGACTCTGAACTTCTTCAAGGCTCAGGTATTCAGCTAGAGATCAGTAGGGTTGATTTAGAGCAATCCAACTTTTAAAAATAGCCATAAGCTGGCTTTAAAATCTTTCCCAGAATCCCATTTTGTGTAATCCAGATGTCCACTTAGAGCACCCTGTTTATTGTCCCATCCCCTGGGAGGGTCCCGTTGCTTCTCCATGATTTCATTTTCAAGTGTCCACACTTGTGAGTACCTTCCTCCATATCAATGCAGAACTCACCCCGTTTCCTCTCTCACAGGAACACCCCTCACTCCAAAATTTTTATAGATTTTATTGGAGGTGCAAGGGGACCATGAAAAGGGGTCACATCCTGGCCCTCCAAGTGCTCACCCCACCTTTTTCTTCTCTCTAGACCGTCTCCCAACACCCCACAGTAAGCCCTTGTCTCAACAGCTCCTCACCATCTCCAATCTCAGCTCCCACAGCCACCATCAAGGGAGCTGTCACTTTCCTCCCCTGGTCAGCTCCATCTGTGCCACCATCCCCACCTCCAGTCCCAGAGCAGACATGAGTAATGCATCAAAGTACTCCCTCCCAAGAGCCTGATCACAGCCATAGCCCTCCAGGTGGCCCTGGAGCTGGCCTCTCAGATGAAAACTGTCTGCTCCCTCATTCATGACTGGGAGGATGGGGATGGGTGTGGGGTGGACACACCTCCGGACTGTACACTGGCCTCCACAGCCTGTCAGGAGCAAGGTTTCTGCTTGTCATGGGCCATGATCCCCAACTTGTAGGTATTGGGGTTCCTCGCGCTTTATCTCCTTGCTTCTCATTTTTCCTTCATACTGTTTTCACTACCACCCCTAGAGTTATGTTTCTCAAATATAGATCTGATCATCTCACTCTCTTGCCTCACCCTTCTTAAAAGACTGCTGGCATTCCTTAGTGCCTGCAGAGCACATTCCCAAGTTCAGGTGTGGCATCAAAGGCCTGGAACCCTCTGGCCCCAACTGCTTTTCAACGTCACCTCCAGCCAGTCCCTTCTTGTACTCTATAGCCAAGTTCCGTCTTGTTTTTCTAAACCCAACTGTGCCTTTTAGGCCTCTGTGCCTTTGTGTGTGCTGTTCCTCCAGCCCAGAATACCCTTCTCCACTGTATTAGTTGCTTATTGCTGCTATAACGAATCACCACAAATTCAGTGGCTTAAAAAAATTCACAAATTTATTATTTTACAGTTCTGGAGGTCAGAAATCTAAAATGAGCCTTAGTGGGATAAAACTCAACGTGTTGGCAGGATGGTGTTCCTTCTGAAGACTATGGGGAAGAATCTGTTCCTTGCCTTTTCTAGCTTTTATTGTCACTGGCATTTCCTTGGTTTGTGGCCCCTTCTGTATCTTCAAAGCTCACAGTGGACAGTCTGGTTTTTCTCACATCGTATCACTTGGATCTCTGCTCCTATCATCCTGTCTCTTTCTCTGACTCCTTCCTCCCTCTTTTAAGGCCTCTTGTGATTATATTGATCTCACCCAGATAATCCTCAATAATCTTACATCTCAAGACCCTAATGTAATCACACCTGCAAAGTCCCTTTTGCCCTGTGAGGTCATATATTCACAGGCCCCAGGGATTAGAATGTAGACACCTTTAAGGAGGCCACTTATCTGACCTATTCTGGCCACCTTTAAGTATTATTGGAAGTATTTCAAATGTCCCTTCCTTTATATAGCATCCCTCTATTTCCCAGACAGAATCACTCTTCCACCTCTTTACGATCCATGGCATTGGACCTCGTTCAGTTACAGCCAGTCCTGCCTTGCTAATCTGGCTCTTGGTATCTGGTCTTGCTTCCTTGGCAGGACGTGAGCCCCTTGGAGGCAGATTGCTGAGACTTGGTCATCTTTGGGTCCCAGTGTCTTCCCTAGTCAAATAATTGAGGAATTTGTTGCATTTATCTTTCCTTCGAGAGGCATCTCAAGTGCCACCTCTCCCACTGTGCTCTTCTGCTCCCTCTAAAATGAGAATCTGTCTTCTTACGAACCCAGCCCTGACTGCAGCCTGGTGCAGAGCAGGGGCCCCGTGGATACTAAAGATCTGACAGCCTCTTCTAGCCTCTATCTATATAGTGGAGCCGCACCTCACCCTGGCTTAGGGTAGAAAGTGGTTTTGCGCTTGAAATTACCCTTGACACACAGCATCACTTCCAGGGCTTGAGACTGTTCACCTTTTGAGAGACAGCTGAGCCTGTGGGAACCACAGGTTCCTGTCTCACATTTCACACTCGCCCCATTAATCTTCACATTGACCAGAACCGTGGATAAATCTGCCCAACCTATCTAGATTTTTTTTCTCTCTCTCTCTCTCCTTCCCTGTGTCTTTGGGCAGGAGTGGTTGGATTTGCATAAGGAGAATGCCTACAGGAGGAAACGCCCAAACCTCTCTTGGTATTCCACTTCCCCTATTTCTTGAATTCTGGCTGCCTTCCTGCTCCTCTGTTCCCAGGGAGCTGATGGCCTGACAATTTAATGCCATTAAAGGAAGCGGCTTGCTGGAATTTAATTAAAAAACAAAAGCACTTTTAGATTGCTTGCTCTCAGAGACAAATTTGAGGGCTGGGTGAGCAGAGTCACTGGGTGGCACAGCCCTAGAACCCATCCAGAGCCCAGGTGACTGACACTCCACCCCATGGAGTGGTGTGCAGCATGGTCTGCATGGCTGTGTGCAGCGGCCTGCGAGGGATGGAGAGATGTTTTTTCTGTGACCTTGCTCTTTCTCACCCCACTCTCCCAGGCACTGACCCGCTCTGTTTCCTCATAGGTCAGTAGGACACTTAGAATAAAATCCAGATTCTTTTTTGTGTCCAAAGAAACCCTCTATGGCCTGGCCCCTGCCTGCATATCTAGACCTCCTAGTACCAATCTACCTTGGCTCACTACACTTCTGTGCGTTCAGGATGTGAGATTGATGCCTGCCACAGGACCTTTGCACTTGCTGTTTTCTCTACCTGATTGTTCTTCACCAGATATTTCTATGACCACCCCACTCAGGGCTCAGCTGAAATGCTATCTCCTCTGTGATAAATGCCCAGAGCACTCTAGTTTTGTTGTTCCCCGTATTATTTAGCTTGGGCTGCCATAACAAACTACCATAGACTGAATGGCTTAAACAACAAAAATGTATTTTCTCACAGTCTGGAGGCTAGAAGTCCAAGATCAAGGTTTTGACCAATTTGGTTTCTGGTGAGAGCTCTCTTCCTGGCTTTCATATAGCTGTGTCCTTACATGGGAGAGAGAGAGAGAGAGAGAGAGAGAGAGAGAGCGCAAGAGAGAGAGAGCGAGAGCTCTCTGGTGTCTTATAAGGACACTAATTATATCAGGTCAGGGGGCCATCCTTGTGGTCTCACTTAACATAATTACCTCCTTAAAGGCCCTATCTCCAAATACAGTCACATTGGGGTTAGGACTTCAACTAGAAATTTGGGGAATATACACATATTCAGTTCATAATATTCTCCACCGCCATCTCACCACTCTCTATCTTGTTAGCCTCAACTGCTTAACCCCTCTGTGCCTTGGCTTCCCAGCAATGACATAATGGCACCTTACCACACAGGACAGTTAGTCACGAGAATTAGATGAGTTACTACACAAAGGATACTTAAGCCAGGGTCTAGCACAGAGGAAACACTCGCTAAATGTTATTTTCATCACCACCTTGATCATTCTTTTCAGCCCAGACTCGCTAATCCTGACTTTAGGCCTCAGAGGATGCTTTTCCTGTGCAAGTGCTACAAGGATGGAAGTATCGACGAAGGGACAAGAATTAGGTGAAGAGTTGAGGCAAGGATATTCTTGGCAGAGAGGACAGTATGCACAAAGGTGAGACACAGCATCGTGAGCTGAGAGAGCCCAGCAGAGCAGTATTAATAGAGTATGATGTTTGAAGAGGGAGGAGTGATAGGAGGGAGTCACCGAAGGCCTGGCAGGCCAAGCTGGGAGGGTGGCCATACAGAGCCAGTGGAGGGTTTTCAGCAGGGGAGTTGTGTTCAGATGTGCATGTTGGAGAGATTGCCCTGCATGAATTTCCCCACATAAGGATCAAACCTAAGACAATGGCCCCCATCACTTCATTGAAACTGCTCACACAGAGACCCCAGTTTGTTCATCCAGTGGTGGGTTTTCAGATAGTGTCCTTGACCTTTCTGTTAACACCTGAGCACCCCATCCCTCCTAAGCCTTCCAAATCCTTGGTTTCCCTGACATGTTACTAGGTCTGCTGGGAGGCAGTGCCATGTGCTGGAGAGAACTCTGACCTTGGTCCTGAGTTGGAATCCTAGCTCCATCCCTGAATCAGGCAAATTCTCTCGCCTTCAGAAGCTCCTCTGTAGCGTAAGGATTAAAAGACCTGGTCTGGGGATTCACGTTGAGTACACAGAAGTCATTCCCCTCCCCAACCCTTTTCTTCTATCTCCCACCTTCCATTTATCGTCCCGCCCCTAAATGTGCATATTCTCCAAGGAGACCACCTGAATCCTACTGTTCAGATTACCTAAACCTCGGCTCTCAGTTTTTCTCGTCTCTTCCACCAACTTTCTAAATTGTTACAAAAGCTTAGAGAGGTATCAGAGCCCTTTTCCTGGGCGAAGGCCCTTGAAGGTTATCGTCTAAGGTTTACTCTGGACTGTTTTTCTTCTCCGTACATCTCTCGATATGCTGAGTCTGTGGAGGAAACGTTTGCCTCCAAGAGAAGGTGCAAGAATAGGCAAGAAGCACAGTCTACTGAGACACTTTTTAATTAGCCTCATGCATGGATCGATTTTCTCTTCCTGTTTAAACTTAACATCTCTGTAGTTTGAGAGAAATTTCTCTAAATTGCAAGCAGTAAAAGGAAAAGGGGAAATTTGTTGCCAAGTGAAGAGGAAGGAAGGGATTTCCTTTAAACACCCAAAGCATTGAGACCTCTCTGTGGTGACCTTGCATGGCAGAAGGGTTTAGTAAATGCTGACCAGGTAATTGACTGGTGCCAGAGACAGTAACCCCTCCATGCCTCTTTATTGGAGAGAAAGAGATTCCGCTAAGACTTCCTCAGAATTTAAGGCAGAGAGAAAAAGCCCACAAAGCTCTTTTGCTAAAAGAAAACATAAAGAGTGCTGAAATGACTTAGATGGGGTGGAGGGCATAGCACTGAGGTCATCCAGCTCATCTAACCCAGCTCGTAACAGCGGTACATGTTTCTTTCTTCTGTGGAACCCTAGTATATAAAAAATAAAGGTTCGGCTGCTCTGTGGAAGCAGGAAAACGGTCTCAGAGCTCCCTCCACCACCCCAACTTGGCCTAAAGGTGAACTGTACTTTGAAGACCATAGATTTTATCCAAGCTCTTACTTCACACATGGGAAAATTGATGGACCAAAGAATCCACTAATTGCCCAAGGTCATTCATTACACATTCAGCATTGATCCAGGCTTGCAACCAATATTTACTGAGCACCTATGATGTGCCAGGCACTGTTCTGGGTCCTGGGCTATGTTGGCACACAAGAGAGACAAATCTCTGTCCCCTGGAACCTGCATTCCAGCGAGGAGGTCAGGCAGCATGCAAATAGAAAATATATATATAATATCAGGTAGTAGAATGTGTTACAGAATAAAGCAAGACAAGATGGTAAAGAGCGAGGGGGCTATTTTCAATGGGATGGTCAAGGAAAAGCCTCGAGGAGGTAAAATTTGAGCTAAGGGGGTTGCAGACAGAGGAAGGAACAGGTACAAAGGTCCTAAGGTGGAATGGACATGACACAGGCAAGGACCAGCGAGGAGGCCAGCTGGGCCAGGGCCGAGAGAGCGATGATGAGGGAGATGGGAGACGGGCTTGCTTACCTCCATGTCCTCCAGATTCATTTGACCACGGAATCCTTCTCAGTAACATTTATTTACCTGGATTCTCCAAGAAAGATGAGATTTGGGAATGCACCCCTCAGAACCTTGAATCGCTCATGGCTGAAGACTCTTTGTCAGGCAGAGGGAGCTGGCCGGCCTGCGTGACATCAGCTCTGTGTGGCCTCACAGGCCATGCCCAAGCCCCATAGGTGGTGGGAGGCCTTTGGATTTTACCTCAAGGCAGATGGAAGCTGCTCAATGGAGCAGAAAAGTGAAGTGGTCTGAGTTAGATTTTAGAAGGGTCTTTCTGCCGGCCTGCTAAGTGAAAACAGGCTGAGGATGGATAAGAAGAGAAATAGTGGAATTGAGTTGGAGACTTCCACAATAGTTTAGGTGAGGGATATTGGTGGCTTGAACCTCGATGGGAGCAGTGTAGGTGATACGAAATGGTAAGATTTGTGAAATATCTTGTAGAGATCCAGCAAGATTTCTAATAGATGGAATGAAGAGATAATTTCTTATACCTCCTTGGTGCAAAGCACTGTAATAGGTTCTAAGAATCAGGACCCTTTTGCTTGTTAGAGCAGAAACCCACCTGCAACTGGTTCCCATAATGAAATATTCTGGCTGTCATGGGCTTCAGGTATGCCTGGTTCCAGGAACGTAAGTGCTGTCCTCATGATTTAGTCATTCCCTCTTTTCATATCTTAGTTTGGCTTCGTTTCTCACGTGGTGGCCCCCACAACTCCAGGCTTAGAAGATACTTACAGATAGCAAGTGCCATGTGAAAAGGGTATTTCTTCCTTAATGGTTTCAATAAAATTGACTATTGACCCACCTTAAGTCATCCGTGCATCCCTAACCCAATCCATCTTTCCCAGGAAACAGAATACACTCATCGGTAGGTAGCCTTTGTCACGTGCCCAACCTGAAAGCAGGGGTTGGTGGCAGGGGAGAAATATATTCTCCTTCATAACCAAAATAACTGTGCATTACTAGGAAGAAGGGAAGATGGATGCTGTGTAGGCAGAAATAACTGATTTACACTATGCAGGCATAATAAGAATTTTTTTTTTTTTAATAAATGAGAATTCTGCCTTCTCGTTTTTCTTGTGTCACAAAATATGCTTTCCCGGAGACACAAAAAGTAATTGTAGCAATGAGAGCTACAGTGTGCTGGATACCGGTTTTCAAAATGCTTCCCCACACCATTATCCAGCTGAAGAACACGATATCGCCATGCCAAGAAAAGGAACTTGAACCTGAAAAGCTGACAGTCACATGTTCTCTAGCCACCTGATGAGCCCAGTGAGAGCGGAAAGAAGCACAGTGTTTCCTGCATTCAGAAGGGAGAGCGTACTGTATGGAGCTATTGTGTGGGGAGAATGGAGACTCATGACAGCAGTGGGGTGGAGTGGGGGCAGGGCAGGAGAGGAGCTGGCTCAGAACCGTGGACACCATTGCATAGCGGTCCAGATTTGTAGCCAGTGATGCCTAATAACCCCCGAGCATCGGGTTTTCTATTAAAAAGGGCGGCTGAATCATATTGAATTATTCAGATGCGAGTTCAGCGACAGCCTGATGGCCAAGCTGGGCCTTCAGCAACCTGGGCTGTTTGGCCTTGTGATTGCAAGCTGGACTCATTTAAAGGAACATTTCAAGAAGATGCTGTTTTTGCTTCATTATGATAATGGCTTCTCCGTCGTCTCTCTTGCTTTGAACGACACCTAATCATGTCCCCAAGTTGGTTTTGGGGGGTAGTTTTGCTCTCTCCTGGGTTTTGTTTGCCTCTGGGGCTGGCTTATTCTTGCTATTTAAGAAGGTCCCCAAAGCCCCAAATTTGTGTATAAAATCGTTAACGTGCATCTTCCTCCCCACCATGGCATCGTAAGCTGGGCCACGTGACATGGGAGGCCAGAGTGGGCACTTGAGTGGCATAAAAAAAAATATATGCACAGTTCTGACTCTCCACCCTGGCGACGTCTCCCTGGTTACCTTATCTGAGGCTGCTTCATCCTCACCACGCTGGGGTCTAATTCAGGTTCAGCAGCATCTCCAGTGCATCCCGGGGAGTTTTAAGTGTTTACTTAGAAAACGGTGTCCTCCTCCCTCTCGCTCCTTCCTGCACCCCCAGCCCGTCGGAGGTGAACATCAGGATGGCGGAATGGCTGCTCTGTGGTACGCTCAGGCCCAGATTCCTTCTTATAAGGAAGTGCTGTGTGCATTTAGAGTTTTCAGGAGAGGAGCGGGAGCTGCAGGGAAAGAATTTCACAGGTAACCTGGCTTCATGGAAATCTCAGAGGCTTTGGAGTCAGCCACATAGGGGTCCAAACCCCAGTTCTGCCACTTATTCGCTGTGTGGTCTTGGGTATGTGGCTCAGTTTCTCTGAGTCTCCATTTTTCCATCTGGAGAATGGGAACACACCCAGTCTGTAATGCAGACCGCTAAAAGGAATAAATGAGGCAAAATGTATAAACCTTTCCCTTCAGCCCAGATACCTCTTCTGATTCAGGCCTAGCAGCCACCCAGCTCCTGCTGGAGGGGTCCATCTGGATGACCCCCAGAACCCTAAAACTTAATTCTCCCACAGCAGACCGCCTTATCCCCCTACTTCTTCCCTTCAAAGCATCTTCACCCAGAGCTCATCTGAGACTCCTGCCAATCTGTCCCACTCACATCCAAGGTGGGTGGGTCACGCTTGTTAGATCTGTCTGCTTAACATGCCTGCGGCCGGTCCCTCCTCTGTGTCCCCTCAGCTCCTGCCTTAGTGCTGTCCCCATCACCTCCCCGTAGCCACCTAACTGGTCTCCCCGCTTCAGTGGTCCACATCGCAGCCAGAACATCATTTCTAAGGTGCAGATCTGGTCACATCACCCCCTAGTTTGCCTCCCTTGGCTCTCGATACCGAAACATAAAGTCCCCTTAGCCTGCTAGGTGCTTTCTACTTTCTAAGCCTTGTCTTTTACTGCTCTTCACCCCTCCAGCCATCCTGACCTCTGGGGAGATCCTGCTGTTTTGTGTGTCCATGCTTTGTCAATGTCCCCGTGTCCCCTTCTCTACCGGGAATGCCATTCTCTTTTGTCTCCATGGCTTGCACACACCTACTCATTTGTCAAGATCTGCTCCAGAATCTCCTCTTCTATTATTCAGCCATAAAAAGGAATGAGGTACCGATATCTGCTACAACATGGCTGAACCTCAAAAAACCTTATACTAAGTGAAAGGAGCCTGACACAAGGTAAATCCACAGAGGCAGAAAGCAGATTGGTGGCTGCCAGGGCCTAGAAGAAGCAGAGAATGGGTCCTGCTTAATGGGTCACAGCTTCATCATTCTTTCTGGGGTGATGAAAATGTTTTGAGACTACATAAAAGTGGTCGCAAAGCATTCTGAATGTACTAAGCACCAATGAATCGTTCATTCACTTTGAAATGGTTAATTTTCTGTTACATGAATTTTACATTAATTAAACAAACAAGCAAACAAACACTTTCTGAACCACCCAGGTGGAACAGGCCCCTCTTTCCATGGTGGCGCCCATGCCCGCCATGTGCCGTCTAGATTTTTATCAGACACCGCCCCCCCCCCACTTTCTCTGCAGGAGTCCTTTATTTCCATGTTTGTGCCCCTAGCAGGGAGCATCCATCCAGCTCCATCCAGCCTGCACGGGGCCAGGCACACAGTGATGCTCAGACCATCCCAGGAGGATGCCAAGTCCTCACCTTCTGGAAAAGGGAGGAGCCCTTCACCTGCTTGAATTTGACCATCCATCATCACAGCCTTACTGACGCCTGGTGCTCAGGCTTCTGAGAATCTATTCTGAGGCTGCAGAAAAAAAAATTTGCATTTTTAGCACGGGCTTCCCCGCCCACCTCCCTCCTACCCCCCAGCAGGGGCGTTCGCAGAGCTCTGTCCTACTTGCATAAATGCTGGCATCTCCTTTTCGGCTGCTCTCCTGGGTGTTTCCTTTTTATTTACTATTCTCTCCAATTTTGTGCCATCAGCACTTCACAGCGGTGCCATGTTCCCTCTTTCTAGAGCAGTTTAGACTGATTAAGGACATAACTGGGGCCAAGTAGTGGCCTGCTGGCCCCATTGTGTCTGGGCAGGCTGAAGGTGGATGGATGGGGACGTGGAAAGGGAGGGGTGACTCCAAGCCTGCAGTTGTGGCTGTGAGCCTGCTGTGAGTCAGTGCAGGCCCCGTGGGGGCAGCCTCCCCATCCCTGACAGGACACAGCCTGCGAATCCTCCCGCTCCGGCTCCCGTGTGAACCAGCTAGAGGCTTGGAGGGGACTCCCATCTTACTGTAGCAACCTCAACGCCAGAGCTAGCTAGGCTCTTGGGAGCTGCTGACTTCTCTTCTTGCCCACCCTATCAGGCTCTTCTCTGTCTCCTTCCTTGGTTCCCCAGGCATTATCCACACACTGTTCCCTGCAGCCTCCCCGCCACTTGGGTCTCTGGTACATGTTGACCAGTTTGGTTTTCTGGATTAGCTCATTGACATGTAGTAGCCTCACAGAGGGTCAGACTGAGAAGAAGGTAGCTGTTATGGACAAGGAAGGTCAGCACTGCCTTGACCCCAGTGGGTAACCACTGGGAACTCAAGTCCCCCCGAGGCAGAACTCAGCCTGCTCCACCCCCACCCCCACCACTATCTGCTCTATCACCCAAACCGGAAACCTGAGCCTAACTTTGTCCCCTTTCCTCCACCTCTCCCATCTCCACCAAGCTCTGGGGTTCTGTCCTGTGACTTCTCTCTTATCTGTCCACTACCCCATGCTCTTTGCTGTGACGGCCTCACCTGTAGGTCTTCATCCCCTGTGTCCTGGCAGTGGTCCCCTTACTCTTTTTCCTCCATTTCGTTCATTCATTCGATTAGTTTCCTTGTTGCTGCTTTAACAAATTAATCCACAAACTTTGTGGATTAAAGCAGCACACATGTATTCTCTTACAGTTATGGCGGCCAGAAGTCCAGAATGAGTCTACGAGGCTAAGATCAAGGTATCAGCAGTGCTTCTAGACGTTCGCCAGAGAGAATCTGCTTCTTGCTTCTTTCGGCTTCTAGACATTGCCAGCGTTCCTTGGTGGTAGCTGCATCACTTCATTCTCCGCTTCTGACATGACGCTGCCTTCTCTCTAACCTCTGACCCCCCCTTCATCCTTCTTACAAGGACCCAGTGATTACACTGGGCCCACTGGATAATCCAGTGTAATCTCCCCACCTCAAGATCACGAATTCAATCATGTCTGCAAAGTCCCCTGTGCCATGTAAGGTAGTATACTCACAGGTTCCAGAGATTAGGATGTGGGCATCCTTGCTGGGGCCATTATTCAGCCCACCATAGGCATCCTCCTATACTATTCATTACTTCTCTTTTTTAAAAAAAATCAGTGCTAGCTCTCAGTTGCTTACAGATCAAAGTCTAATTCTGATCACCAGAATGGATTCAGTGCCCACCCTGTGCTTGGCATGTCCCCAGCACCTTAGTGCCTTCCCATGAGGCTCGGAATCCGCTGGGACAGCCTTCACCCACTTGCCCTTCTTGTCTCTGTCATTTCTTCATGTGTTCCAGGTCCAGCACCATGAGGAAGGACTTCCTCCCTCCTGGTCTTTGCTACTGCTGGTCGCTCCGCCTGGAATGCCCTCTGGCTCTTCTCTGCTTTCAACATCCAGCTCCTTTTTCTTTGACTCTTACCGCATCTCACACACTGTCTGGCACACAGCAGCCAGTAGGTGCTCAGTAGATGCTTGGTGAATGTCTGGATGAAGGATGGAAGAAATGCACCAATATACAAATGGATTAAGGAAGACCAGCTTACCTGCCTAAACCCTGAAATGGCTCAGAGATTTTAGCATAATCAACATCCAGGGATCTTTACCCACAGTAACAGATGCTGTCAGTGCCCCACCCATGTTCTAGTACCCTCTCCACCCCCACCCCCACACCCCACCCCCACCCTGCCCAAGGCTTCTATATGTCTGCTCTGTGTGTCCTCTGCTCCTGGATGGGTTCGGCCTGTACTCATATAGGCTGGAAGTGTTAGGCATTACCCCAGGGGTGACCCTCCATCAAAGATGGATGGAAATTAGTGGATAAACACCTAGAATCCTTGCCCCCTTGGCGAGGCAGTTCTGGGCTGTGTTCCACAGCCTTTCAGAGGGTCCCCAGCAAGGCTGAACCCTCAGTTGCTGAGTGAAAACCTCTCATTAAAGCATCCTTGGGTTTTTTTTTCCACTCCCTCATGCTGCTTCTCCAATCCTTGCTTCAGAGTCTGCTTTTGGGGGAGTCCAAAATAAAATACTACACACTGTAAAGAGGCAACATCAGGTTAAAATAACAAAGTCGATAACATTATTGAGCACCTGCTAGTGCCAGGAGCTGTGATAAGCCACCAACACTCCTACCATTGATCCTTACAGTGGCCCTAAGAGGTGGGCGCTGTCGTCAGTCCTCTTTCCTGGATGAGGAAACAGAGGCTGAGATGGGATGAGACTTGTTCAAAGTCGTGGAGCTGCCATATTGCTTCACCAAGCTGCTAGTCCAAGTACATAAGGCAGGAGTGAAGGGAGGTCCAGGGGAAAGAGAGGGAAGGAGGCGGAAGACCATCCTGAAAGGAAGACCTGTTGCCAGAGGTGAGGTGAGGGAAGCGTGGGGTCACTCTCTGGTTTAAAGCACAGACAGTGCTGCTTCTTTCAGCACCTGCTGGCAGGTACCCACAACTTCCTTCTCACATCTGCTTCTGAAATGAGTCAGCGTGTCCCAAGCTGTGGGGGTGGATGGGACTAGCTGCCCAGCTGACGACCCTTGGCTGCACCCTCTTCTGCCCTCCCTTCAGCCTCAGAGGCCCAGGTCCAGAGCCCTCTGTGTCTCCTTCCTCTGGGCTTCAGATAACTGCCCTGCAGTTCATGTTGACAACTGGTCAACACTTCTCAGCCCACACCAGTAGTTAAATTTTCATTCTCTTGCCTGATTTACCTGCTTCACTGAGAGGTAGGGAAGCAGCGTGTGCAGTGAATCACAGCTGTCTCATCCACCTACCTGGGCCAAACAGTTCCTCACCCTGTGGGCTGGGCTCTCAGAAGCTCTGGCATTTGTCCTCACCTGGCAGGTTTGAATTGCAAGTCAGTTCCACGAAAACTGTGAATTTCCTGGAACTCAATGAATTGCCACTGGGTGTATGGAGTGTATGAGAGATTTGGCCATTGGATTAGGTTTCCTCCAGAGCTCAGTGCATAAAACAGTCTGTTTTATGATTGTGTAGATCTTGTTTTCATTCACAGATACTCACAATCCAAGTCAGCCATAAAGCAGAAAAGGCTGTTATGTTAGCCTGTCACTGGTCCATGGAGAGCTTTTGCCATTTCTGGTGTTGGGTACCCATTGTAGATAAGTGTTCTTCTGAGATACGGGCATGTCTTTACCAATGGCAGACAGTACTTACAGCTCATAAATATTATGTCATCTGAATTTTTAAATAGCATATTTTGCTTTCTAATTACTTACTAGTAAGCAAAATAAGACCAAGATACCAGTTTTCATATTGAGAGTCTTTCTAGTCTGTTTTCTTTGCTTGTACCTATAATTTATAAAATCAGATTGTTCCAAGCACACTGTTTGTACTAGTATTTTTCATTTAGTAGTATATCATGCCTCTGTTGCAATAAATATTACTTAGCTAAAATATAACTATTTTATATTCTGTCTATCCAGGGAAATCATGATTTATTGACCCAGTCCCCTTTTGTTAGACATTTATATTGTAGTTTTATAAATAGCATAATGTCAAACATCCTTGAACATAACATTTGCCCATGTATCTCAGATTATTTCCTGAAGACAAATTTCTAGATGTGCAATTACTACATTACTGGGTTAAAAGATACAAAAAGGGCTTTTGCTTTTTATGTTTGTTGTTTCAGTATTACACTTGGCTTAGTCACCTCTGCACTCCTAGGATTTGTGGTACATAGTAGGTATTTTAAAAAGTCAACCTGAAGTTCTGTATAATTTCTACTCAAACAATCAGTATTTAAGAAGTTCTCATTTCCCCACACTTTGGCTTTCTAGGTTGACAGTCGCTATACCTGCATATAATCATGACTTTGGCCTCTTCTTTCCAATATTTGTCTTCTTTCCACCTACCCTTCATTCACCATCCTTTCCTCCATGTATTGGCTACAACTTCCAAAATAATGTTAAGTAATGGGGAAAAGTAGCTTTTTCTTGTGTCTGGATATAGTGGGAATATCTGAAGTGTTTTACCACTAAATACGGTATTGATTATTATTTAGAGAGAAATTCCTTATAACAGTAAGAAAATATTTTGCACTCTTAGTTTTTCAAATCTTAAAGCAGATTGTTAAATTTACCTGTGGTCATCTACAGAGAAAATCATTTGTTTATCTCCTCGGATCAATCAATGTGATTGAATTATATTATTTTCTTAACGTCAAACTGCATACTGTTATTAGAATGAGCTCTCCTTAGTCAAGACTTATCATTTTTAGAACATACCACTGCATGTGGTTTTAACATTATGCCAACTTTATAAAATAAATGAAAAAGCTTCCTGGCTCTTCATTCCCAGAAACACTCACTGTAAACATGTGAACACGTAAGTGCTTATGTTCCCTCCGGATATTTCTAGTAAATGAATCAGGGTCCACAAGACCTGGATGAGTGGAAGATGAAGGCTGTCAGACCCCAAAAAAATGACTCACTCAATTGATTTCTGTTCTTGTCAATCGCTGACCGATGAGTGGCCATCTACAAAGGAAATACTCATTCTGTTCCATAAACAGGCTTGGCTTAGTCACCTCTCCACTCTTAGGAGTTCTGGCATATAGAAGGTATTTGAAAAATTCAACCCCAAGAACTGCAAAGTGTGACCTTTACTTTATGGGCATCAGGTCTTTAAGTTAGGTCCATGTGGCCAGACACATTGAGGTTGTATTATGCTTCTCCATCCCTTGTGGAGCCAAGTGGTACTAAGGGTAGAAAGCTCTAGAGGTCAAAGGTCTCTCTGAGGCTTGAGGAGATGGATAGGGGTTGGGAGAGAAGGAAAGAGCCCCCCCCCCTTTTTTTTTTACTTGTGAGAGAAGAATATAAGAGAAATGGGTTATGAGCCAATTTTGTGGTACATTTTTTTTAATCTCTCAGAGTCCCCATAAAACTATTGAGACAGGACCCTTAGCACCTGTGGAAGAATCAACCTCTCTTTTTTATTCTAGAAAAGCCTTGGCATTCCTTCCTCATTGAAGACCTACTATGTGTTTAAAGCTGGTTCCCGATATAGTGTAAGTGACAGATATGGACCCTATCCCCATTTGGCAAATTTTATGGTAGTCCCAGTGCACTTGCAAGGCTGGGACAGAGGAGGTGTCCGGTAAGAGATGCCGAGGCACTTAGCCAGCAAACACCTGTGGAAGTAAACAACAAAAGGACCATGTCTCCCCAAGTGTGTATTGGGGAGTCGCCTGCATCAGAATCTATTGGGGAAATAGCTAAAATGCAAATTCCTGAGCTCCGTGCAGATTTTCTGTATCAGAATCTCTATAGGAGGGACCCAGGAATATGCATCTCTAATAAGCCCCCTCGGAGGTTCTGAGGCGCTCTTCAATTTGAGACCCATGCTCTAGGTGATGACTCTTAATGAGATGATGTTGTGAAAAGCTTCCTGTTCACAGCCCACTCGTTAACAAGCACACCTATCTGCCTGTCTCTTCTTCGTGGCAGAGCAGGGTTAACACATTCAAGATAAGAGCCATGGAAGTTTGTTGGAGGTGGCGCTAATGGATTTAACAAATTATAAAGATGAGTTATAATTAGAACCTGTAATTTCCCAGACAGCTGTTGGGGGAATAAATGAGCATGACTGAGGCAGCCCAGGGAAACTTTGCAGGGCTCAGTGGGAACAGACAGAAAAATCGAGGCGAGAGCAGCCATGATGGAAGGGAAGTCCAGTCTGCTGAGTGCCCACATTGAGTCATTCTGTGATGTCTTTCTCTGAATCGTGACAGCTGTACAGGGTAGGTTTCTAACCTAAGATGGCCTTAGGTTAGGTTTTCCCCAGGAGCAGACCCTAAGCAAGGATCGGAGTGCTAGAGATTTCTGTGGGAGGTGAAGGTAGAGGGTAGAGACATGAGTGAAGAACAGGAAGACCACTAGTAAAGGGCGTGTTAATTAGCCAGTTACCCCAGTGGGTGACTGGAGCTTGTTCCCATGAGAGCACCTGGCAGCCAGCATGGAACTCACATCTTATAGTTATCCTACCTTCAGGGCAAGGCAGCTGGAGTATAAATACTCCAGCTTCTATCAGTCTAAGATGCTCCATCCAAATAGTTAAAGCAGACCCAAAAGACAGATGCTAATTGTAATTCAATGTCCAAAATCTATATATGTGTTAGGAATAAAGGCCATTAGGAGCATGAAACAGAACATAATTAATTCCGCCCAGGACAGGGAGCCTAGGAGATGGCAAACGGCTCTTGAGTGTGACCAGCACCATCCCTAGGTGGCCACATCGTCCCTCAGCAGCTCATCAGGGTAGCCCTAATTTTGGAAAACTATACTTAGCTGAGGTTTCTTCTTTAAAACTATGAACTTCCACACCATTACAGAAACAAAGAAACCCAAACCATACTTGCCAGATGTTAGTCAAACATCGGTGCCTCTGAGTTCTCTTCCAGTTGGTGCTCCGTGCACACGTTTTTTTGTGGAGATGTCGTTGGTGCACACCGGCCATTCCTCCTGACACCGTACGCCTGTATTCCCAGACCCTGACTTTAATCCACATGCTCTGAGAGAAGCCACTGAGTCGTTACAGGGTTAGGGGGGAGAACCTAAAACGAGAACCCTTTGTAAATAGTACTCTCCCTCAGTCACTGCATGCAAGAAAAAGCTGCATGCAAGCTTTTTCTCTGGCAATACTTAACACATTATGAACAAAAAAATCTTTATTTATTTATCGATGTGTTTATCATCTGTTTCTGCTCTGGAATGAAAGGACAAGGGCAGAGGCCGTCTCTGCTGTGTTTGGCATTTATCTCCTGCTCTCGACACAGGGCCTGGCACACAGTAGATGCTCAGTAAGTATTTGTGGAAGGAGCGATGAGTATGAATGTGAGGAATCATCGGATTTTCCTTCATGTTAATGTAGCCTGCTTAGCCAGTCTCCTGTGTGGCATTGGGGACATTTCTAGCTTTCCCTTGTTTTAAATTATACCTTCTGTACAGGATATTTTGTTCTTCCTTTACTATTTCCCCAGGATGTAATTCCCAAAGTGGAATTTTGACCCCAGAGGGCATATTCTTGTGCTGTCCAAGAATGGGAAGTTCTGTCGCTGTGCTGTCCAACATGACAGCCATTGGCCACATGTGGCCATTATAAGTACTTGGAATGTGGCTAGTATGACAAGAGAAACTGAGTTGTTAACTTTTAAAATTTTAATTAATTTAAATTTACCTAGCCACATGTGGCTGGTGGGCGCCATATTGGACAGCTCAGGTAGAGACTGTGTTAAATTTTTTCTCAGGATTTCCAGGGCATTTGCCTCAGCCAGCTGGCTGTGCCACTCATTTCCCCACATCTGCCCACCTGGAATTTTTATGATTCTTCCTAAGCCAAGGTGAACGGATGGGAACAGGGACAGTTCGTTGGCTCATTCCTCATTCAGGAAACACCTTCTGAATACTCTCCGAGGTGACAGATGTGGTGCCAGGAGAAGAGGATTCAGAAATGACACTCAACTTCTACCCTCCAGCAGCTTCTTGGAATTGCAGTTAGCCTGCAGTTAGCTCTGGAGCTATGTTTTCAGCACCACTGATGCAGTCGCATGGTCTAAACCAGGGTTTGAGGCCACTTCTGGGTGAGATGGGCAGTCAGGAAGATGGTTGCCATATTGGAATTTCTGGAGCATTCTAAGTGTGTGAGGGCTTCAAGACTGGGATTGACTCAGAGCTTCTGGGAGGCTTATCCTGGCTGCCACAGTCTTCTAGATGCAGCGAGCATTCAAAGCCTAAAGGAATTTGGACATAGTGGGCAGAAAATCCAGATGTCACACTTGTCTCTCTGTCTATATTTTCCCAGCCTGTAGTGGAAAATCTACTGTCTCTGCTAATTTAGTGCACAGCCAAGCACCTGGCACATAGTAAGTGCTTTATAAATCTTTGCAGAATGATTGCTAATAAGTGAGTGAATGAGTCCTGAGCTGTGTGATCCTGGACAGCTCTGGGCCTTGTGGAGATCTGTGGTGTTTGATAGAATTTGGATTCCTGGTCCCACTTGAGAGACTGATGAAAGTTGTGAACACTTTCCCCTCAAAAATGCATGAGAACCCAGGATTTTGTATATGATTTCAGAGGTCAAAAGCCATTCTCTGAGCTCTTGGGGTCCATGAGAAAGCTCGGGCTGCAGATGAGGCTAAGCTCCTATGGATAATGTCCTCTGTGCGTATTAGGTTCCTGTGGATGGCCTGAAACAAGAGAAACGTGTTCTCTCAAAGTTCTGGAGACCCAAGTTCAAAATCAAGGTGTCAGCAAGGCAGCACTCATTCGAGGTTCTAGGGGAGAAGAATCCGTTCTTTGCCTCTTCCAGCTTCTGGTGGCTGCCGGCATTCTTTCACTTGTGGCCACATCCCTCCAGTTTCTGCCTCCATGGACCCAATACCTCCTCCTCTTCTGCCTATCTACGATCTCCCTCTGCTTTTCTCTCACAAAGACAATCCTTGTTGGATTTAGGACCCACCTGGATAATCCAGGATGGCCTCTCATCTCAAGATCCTTTATTTGATTACATCTGCAAAGAGTCTTTTTTCAAATAAGGTCACATTCCCACAGGTTCTGGAAATTAGGATATAGATGTATCTTTCGAGGGTCACCATTCAACCTACTGCAGTGGGTGTGGGGGCTTGTTTTCCTTTTCTTGCTGTCATCCCAGTACTTTTCCCAAACAGCCTGGACCTTGATTTAGAGCTGCTCTGGGACTGGTTTGCATTTCACCTGTCTCCTCTGCCCCGGCTGGCCTCTCCTAAGGATGTTCTCTAATGGGGAGGCCATTCAGAAGTGGCCCAGAAACGTGAGCTGGGCCTGGCTCAGCTCTAAGGTGGCACAACCAGACCCCAGGACACTGATTCTTGTATCCCTGATTCTGTTCTGGGTTACAACACTCCGTGAGGTTGTTTTCTGGAAACGTGAAGACGATCGAGTGCGGGGGAGTTTTACATGGACCCCCTTTTAATGCCTTAGCGAGCATGGGGAGGACGGTCTGTAAGCCATTCCACAGAAGATGGAAAGTCATCATCCATTTGTGCCTTTTCAGGCCACAGAAACAAGATTGCCTTTTAAGAATTGTCTTCTGTCAACTGTGCAGAACACTGTGATTGATTCCCTTAGGTGGGGGTGTGGTGTCTAACGCAAATAGAGCTGTGTATGAATACTCAAATGAAGCCTGCCCTTTTCCTGCTGCAGCCTTGAGAGACATTAGAATATTCTTTACATGCTCATGCTTTTTCCTCTGGAAATGCAAATATCTGTGCTTTCAGGAAACACATCTTCCAACAGATAAAAGGCATCAGCCCTCTGAGAACTTCTCTCTTTCTTTATCTTTTTAACCAGTAAACTGCTATCATTACCCCCGACTCCCTCCTTGAGTTCTTGCAGCCATTCAATTTAGCAACCCCAAAGATGAGACCCAATGACATATTAGCACTGGAATTTTTGGAGAAATTATCTTGATGGAAAAATAAAGTCTAATATCAGAAGACTACAGCTGCTTGCCTCTCAGAGGGCAATTGCTCCAGGTGAAATAATTTTAAATGCAAAAGGATGGCACCACCTTTCAAAAACTTCTTATCTGATAACTGTTTAGCTGAAGAAAGCACTCCTGTTGGTGCCAGTATTAGGCAATTAGCAAATGGTAAAGTGTTTTGCAAACATAAGGCGTCACCTTTTTATTTTATTCTCATGATTGTTAGCAGCTATGGAAGTGTGGCTAACACTTGTCTCTTGAAGAACAAACTGTTTGTTGCTTGAACATAAAGACAGTCATCTACACGCGTGAAGTGCTAATAATTGCACATCTTTAATGATGCTGTAATTCGTAGATAACAGCACTTCAAATGTCTGTGTGTGTGTTTTTTTTCTTCTTAAAGGTTTTAACCTTAGCCAGACATGCCTGGCTTAATAATAAGGTTGGCTGTCTCGGTTTGACACGAGCTGGTTCTGAACTTCAGCTCTGGGGATGTTCGTAACGTGAAGAAGTGTTCAGAACAGTTAGCCTCTCATTTCTCATCTCCAGCCTCTTGCTTCTGGGCAGGCATCTGCAGGTCAGAAATCTCACCTCTACCTTGTCTGTCCGGTTGCTGGCTGGGATGCTCAGGCCACACATTCCCTCTGCTGAGCCTACTGGTAGGGTGGGCTCCAGTGCATGTTGAGAACCACGTGGGCTGCACTGAGACTGCCAACTGGCCCTACTTCTCCTCTTCCACTGTCCCTCCCTGGCCTCCTATCTCCCCTGGACCAGCAAAGAGACCTCCCCCAACTCTGGCCCCTGTTGTTCATTGCACACAACAATCAGAGTGGGCTTTTTAAAATGTCATCCTGCTGGCATTATCCCTGTGTTGCTTTACCAGTCAATGGCTTCCCGTCGTGCTTAGAATAAAATCTAAATGCCTTCATATGACTTATCTGATGGGCTGATATTTAGCAGTTATTCATTGGTGAGGTTATACTGGTTATTAGAAGTCTTATCCGGCTCATTACCTAGACACCCCTCCACCCCCACAATAGCTTCTCGTAATCCAGCAGTGAGGGGTTAACACCTGGCACATTTGGGTTCTCGAGGCCTCTGCTTCAGCACCGTGCTAACATGCCTGCCAGCTTGTGCTCACTCCTGAACGGGGCACTGGAGGAGGAGACAGAACTGGCCGCTCTGCTCCTGTGGGGATGATGGGTCAGTGGCTCTCTAACGTGCTGGTGACTCACCTGCAGTGTTTACTTAAGATATAGAATTCCAATTCCCATCAAAATATAGAATTCTCAGCAGTTCTGATTTCATCAGTTCTGGGATGGGGGGCCTCTGGAATCAATTTGTTTGAAACGTTGTCCGTCTACACATTTTTCGTACTCTTGGGGACAGTGAGGCATCGTCCAATCTTTGCATTTCTAGGGTGCAGCATAGCTGGAGTTCATTCAACAGTAGCAATCTGGGCAGATGAGTAAATGAATGAACGAGTGGATGTTTTCCGATCCTTTTATTCAGTTAAGCAAGAAATTTTGAAAGTAATTTGGGTCCTGTTAGAATTTAATAGTGTTAGCCCTAATCACTTTCCTCCTTTCTGGGCCATAACCTAATTTGTATTTGAAAAGTAGAAACGACTGTAGGTTTTACTTCCTTTTTTGCCCATTGGATACCAAAAATTTTTTGTTGTTTAATTGTATATTGCTATACTGCAGAGCATTGATTTTGAAGGATTATTTGATATTATTTATTTTGCAAACTATCCTAACATCTGCTCACTTTTCTTCACAGGGCTCCAAAATTTTAGGAAATTAGGTGGTAAATACAGAGGTCTGTGGGTTCTCTTCCCTCACCCCCATTTTTTCTTCCTTTCTTTTCCTCCCAGATAGTAATGGTTCCCAGATATATGATAAGAGACTAATGAAATCTAAAAGTATGCAAATCTTCTGAGATAATTATGTGTCCTGGAGGCCTAGGAGGACTCTTAAGTAAAGAGCTTGGGGGATGGGGTGGGGCACTTAGTCTGCTTGCCATCCTAGAATCTTCTTGCCTTGACTTGGTGTACAGGATTCCCAGGACAGCCAACTTTCTACTAAAAACAAACAAAAAACAAAAAACAAAAATAAAACCATACAGTACAAAGGAGTAGGATGCATTTGATGCATTTGATCAGAAAGAGGTGGAGAAAACGAAATGGCACGGCTTGTTGTCTCTGAGTTTTCTCAAGGACAAACTTGGCATGACCAGGCAGCACGCGGGATGGAGGGACTGGGATGTCCCAGATGGTCCACATGGAAAAATCTTCAGTCAGGAAGCCAAAAACTAGAAGAGGCAACTAGGGAGATGAGTGACTGAACAGAGAAGCTACTCGCTTATTCACATCTCTTATTTATTCATTCTATTTTGAACTATTTATTCAACCTTTACTGTGTTTTGTTTATTGTTGCAGCCTTGGCATCTAGAAAAGCTTACAGCCACAAACAACACAAAGTCTCAGCCTTTGTGGAGCTTATATTCCAGTGGGGGAGAGAAAAAAAACAAATCAATCAATCTAATATAGACTCTGTTGGCTGGTGATAAGTTCTCTGGAGAAAAAGCAAGAACGAGGGAGACAGAGTTGCTAGGGCAGGGGAAGAGGCCATTTTAATAGAACGATCCAGAAAAGTCTCCTTCGTAAGGTCACGTTTGAACAAAGACCTTGATGGGAGTTAGGTTCCCAGAAGCCAATTCTGAGACACAAATTCTCGTGGAGAATGAATCACAGATTTAGTGGCTTAAAATCACATAAAGATATTATTTTACAGTTCTGGAGGTCAGAAGCCCTAAAATCAAGGCATCAGTAGAGCTGCCTGACTTCTGCAGGCTTGGGCAAGAATCTACTTCCTTGCCTTTTCCAGTTTTTCAAGATCACCTGCATTCCTTGGCTTGTGGCTCCTTACTCCATCTTTAAGACCAGTAGTATGGGATCTTCCAATCTCTCTCTTTGACCTCTGCTAGTCACCCCAACTTCTTCTCTGTCTGACCTTCCTGCCTCCTTCTGTTACCCTTGTAATTACATTGCCCCCCAGCCCAATAATCTAGGATGACCTCCCCATCTCAAAGTCCTTAATTTACTCACATCTGCAAAAATAATCTTTGTAATGTAAGGGAGGTTTTGGCCCTATTTTGCGGGGTGGTGATTCTGCCTTCCCCAGATGAGAGTATACCCCAGGTAGGAGAAACTGCTTCAACAAAGACAGTAAACACAGTGCTAAGTGCTGTGTAAATAAAGAAGAATCAGAGCCTCGGGCAGAGGGCCACTCCTTGGTGAGAAGTTTTCAGCTCAGGCAGGATTCCTAACCAGGAGATGCTGGGGGTAAGGCTGGGTAGAAAGGTGATCCAAGGGACTTGTTCTGAAGCTACCATCTTTCGTAACAAGCACTCTATCTTTACTTGAGTCCCTTCTTGTGGGAGGAGGGACAGTGTGGAGGCCTAACTCCAAGCAGACCGGGGAATGGGCACATGGTTGGCACATCCTTCATAAATTATAGAAACTAGACATCCAGTGTGTGCTAGAGCATGGACACAGAAAATGAGACACCCCAAAGACCAGGATCATTCCTCCCCCTTGTGCCCACCATGTGGGCTGACAGGCAAACCCTAGGTGACTACAAAGAGGTCAGGGTGTCATCTAGGTCTTTCCTAGGGTCAGCAGAGTTTCAGCCTGGGCTTCAGCAGCCTCTATGTCTGTCCCCAGAGTGACCCACTGATGCCAACAAAGTCCTCGAACCTAGAGAAAAGAATTGCCTTTAGTCAAATGGAGTGTCCGGTAAATATGGGATGGCAAGAAGAGGCTGGACTCAAATTCTGAAGACTTGTGCCCAGATCCCAGCTCTCTTGCTGCTAACCTGTGTGGCCCTTAACCTCTCTGAGCCTCAGTTGCCTCATCTAGAAGTGTGGGTAACAACTTCTCCTCCAGGGGGCTGTTGGGAAGCTGGGCTTTGGAAAGTGACCTCTGAATAAGAGCTTTCTAATTTTTTTAGAAGTAGGGTTTAAAAGTATATTCTCATTCTTAGAAAGGTGGTTATCCACCCAGGATCTTTGAGGCCCCAGAGCATTCTGGGGGAGCAGAATGCATGGTCTCAGGCATCTGCTCCCTGGCTAAGAAGAGGAGATGGAGGCTCCTGGCTGAGTTTTTCAATCTTATCTTCCCCTCCCTGAGCCCTGCCTGGTTCTTCGTGCTGGTGGTTACCTGAGACTCTAGGTAACCTTTAAACCTGCACCCCAAACTGCTGATGGGGGTAGTGAGAGAGCGATATATACCTCACCTGCACACCAGGATGTTTTCAGCAGCAGCTTTGCCACATTTGAAATTCAAATAGCTGCAGCACTTCCCTGCACTGTATTAACTGTCACAATTACCAGGGAGAAAGGCTCATGACAGCACTCATGGGTCAACCCATGTCATGGTTTTGTCCCCATGAATTATGGAGCCTGCCCTAGGTCTCCTCTGCTAACAGAGAGGGAGATCAGAGGCACCAGGCACAGCCCTTTCTTTGCTCAGGCCTCCAGAAAGAGAAAAACATGATTTTGAACTTGCTGACTCAAGCCAAGAGAGAACTTGAGCCTTGACCTTTGACCCATATCCAGGGGGTACCCGGTGGTGTTGACTAGAGCAGATCCCAGGGGTCCCTGTGCTCAGCTCAAGCTCAGTTTATTGTCCCCTGCCCCCAAATATTTATGAAGGTTCTGGTGGCTGAGCATGGACTAAGTAAGGGTTAATCCATGCTGCCTAAATGCGCTTCAGAGCAAAGCCGTGAAAGTAAATTCTGCAACCCCCATTTTAGAGATTAAAAAGAGGCTGAGGTGGAAGGAGAATCAGACTGACCCAAGATGGAAATCCATCTTCCAAACCAGGCTCCATCCCTTAAGATGAGCTGTGTGACTTGACCAAAATACAGATCCTCTCAGCTTCAATTTATTCACCTGCAAAAATAGGGATCATTTACTGATTTGAGGGGTTGCCGTGAGGAGTAAATGAATGAAGGTGTGTTTAAATTACTGTGGGAACTCTGTGAGTAGCAGCCGGGTGAGTGATGATTTGCCTAAATCCCACGTGGCGGATTGGGTGGCGCCTGCTTTTCTGACCGCTAGTTCCAAGCTCTTCCTCCAGGGGGCGCCATTCAGAGCCTAAGCTCTTCTGATTCCTGTCGCTGTAAATGGCACCTGGAAAGAAAGAATGGCAGTTTCTGAAGAAATTAAAAGGAACAGGAATAAGAATAATTTAAAACAAAACTTGTAACCAAGCCCAAGGTGAGGCCCGCAGAGCACCGACCTCAACCATATCTATTAGGAGTACATGCGCTGAGACAGAACCTGCGTTTGTTCATTGTGGAGCCTCAGGACCCCACAGAGTAGGAGCTCAGTGGTACTTACTTGAATGAATGAATGAATGAATGAATGAATGAATGAATAAACCCAAGCAGTATCTAGAGAAACATGAGGAAATACAGTACATAGAAGTAAGAGGCATGAGGACGCATAAAGGAAGATTTGACTGGAGTCAGGTGACCTGGGGCCACTTGCCAGCTGTGTGACCTCGGGTGAGGCAATCTTGTGTCTGGGTCTCTAGGTTACCCTCTTAGTCTACATCTTGCATAACTGCAGGTGGGGCCAGGTTAGCCTCCAGAGCTCTTCCCCCGGTGAGCTGGGCCTTGGGAAGCCCAGGCAACACTGCAGGGAAAGTCGCTGCCTGCAGTCAGATTTCTCTCCCTCCCGTGATGGGTTCGTTTCACGGCGTGGACAGGCTGGGTACGCTCTGAGGAAGCGGCACTCTTGAGATCTAAACGGCCCATGTCAGCATCATATCTCCATATGGCATGTGGGACAAGTAACAAATGGTCATCCTAAAATGTAGACATGTAAAGCTGCAGGGAGCCTCTCCTCCACTTGGCATTTCGCTGCCTGAATCTTCCGTCTCTGCCCAGGCGGCGCTGAGCTCCTGGGGGGCGGGGCCTCGCCTTCCGCTTCTTGGGAACCCCTCCAAGCCCCATACTGTGCTGGCCATTAACAGTCGTCTACTTTTTGGTACGCTTAGCCACATCACTGAATTTTTCAGGCCTCTGCTTTTGCATCTGAACATAAAGGTAATAAGACACTGATTTCTGAAGGAAAGATGTGAGATTTAACAGACGTTGAATCTAATACAGTGTGCAGTAGGTGCTCAATAAATGTCAATGTTCTCCTTCCCTTAAGAGTCTATCTTTGCTGTCTAAATGGTTAATGTATTGTTGCTGGACTTTCAAGTCATGAACAGCCCGTGGGGATGGGTAGGAAGTGATATGAAAAGCATTTCTTAGGGGTTACTTGTCTCTGGTCTCTCTTATTCTTACCAATTCTTTTCTTCCTTCCTTCCTTCCTTCCTTCCTTCCTTCCTTCCTTCCTTCCTCCCTCCCTCCCTCCCTCCCTTCCTCCCTTCCTTCCTTCCTTCTATCCATCCATCCATCCATTCATCCATTCATCCTTTTTTCCTTCCTTTTTCCCATCCTTGCTCTCCATCCCTCCTTTCTTCTTTCGTCATTTTTTTTTTAAAAAAACTACTTTCTTCTCTTCCCATAGCAGGGCAAAAGAAATTTTGAATTCCCCTCTGAGTAAAGATATAAATAATTTTTTAAAAAGAGGGAGAGCATGTGAAATAATTCTAAACATTCTCTGGTCAGGGAATTCGCCATTAGAAACGGTGTCCTTTCACAGAGCAGATGGACTCCATACAGCAGCCTCGAGATATTATGCCACTGCTGTGTGCAGCACGTCTTGCTTCGATAGGTCTGAAAGACGCGACATTAAAGAGAGAGAATATGGCACCACAGAGGATCGTTTTCCTTTCTCTCGCTCACGACTTAATCTGAGATGAGTCTGGTGTCCTTTGATAACTCTTTTCACCCTCTCTTCCTTGCAAGACGTGAGGTGTAAACCTCATTTCTTTGTCAGCTGGATGCTGAAACTCCAAAGGTGAGCCCATTTAGAGCATGTCAAAGGAAAGATTGTCTGCGACACCCTGCCACCCTCCCACTGCCTTATGCCCTATTGAGCCCTACAAAGGGCTGCGTGAAATGGATGGATGTGCTCCCTGGAGCCATAAAAACCATCTTCGCCTGTCCCCTTCTAATCCATCCTCTGCACAACTGCCACAACGCACTATCCAAAACAGATCATGTCTTGCTTTAAATTCTTCACAGGTTTCTCACGACCCTTGAAGGCCAGGCCCTTTTAGCAAGACTGACAAGGCCTTCGGGGTCTGACCCCTGATGCTTCTCCAGCTGCATCCCTCCCTGCTCTTCTTCCTCCACCCACTCAGCACTCCTCCCAGATAGCCAGAACTAAGGGAAGAGACAGCCAGCTCTGGAACAGCAGGGCCAAGGTGATCCAGGTCTAGGGACCAGTATGTGCAAAGACCCTGAGGTGGGAAAGAGCTCGCCGTACTCAGAGAACTGAAAAGAGGCCAGGTTGTCATGATAATCATGAGCGAGAGGGAGAGCAGTATAAGGTAAGGACAGGAGACCACATCCTAGGGCTTGAGGCCAAGGTTAAGAGGTGAGAGTTTATACAAAGGGCAACAGGAAGTGAATGGAAGGCTTTAAGCAAGGGAGTGATATCTTATTCACATTTTAATTTCTCTGGTAAGAGAATGAAGGGGACAGGGCAAGAGTGGAAGTGGAGAGACCAGTTAAGAGGCTATTGGAGCCCCCAGGAGGAGAGGTTCCAGTGGTAACAGAGAGAAATGCACAGATGAGAACTAAGTTTTGCAGGTAAAACCTACAGGACTTACTCCTGATCTACACATAGGGGTGAAGAGGAGGAAAGTGTCAGAATGACCCCTGGGATTCCAACTGGAGAGACTGAGAGGACAGGGGCACACTTCACTGAGTGGAGGGAGTGGAAAGGCAGGAGGAAAGGAACAAGTTTAAGGAAAATCAGGAGCGCATTGGGGCATGCAGAGTTTTTGAAGGTAGAGTCCTTGTCTTATTATTCTGCATACCCGAGCACTCAGCCCTGCAGCAGGTACTGAAGGAATACGTACTCAAGTCTACCTGACCGATGGGGGTGCAGCTTTGGTCCCTGTTGATGCAGATCTACCCAGAAGATCTTCACCTGACCAGACCCCAAGCAGGACAGTTGGCACGATTCACAGGGCCTGGTGCAAAATGAGAATGCAGGGCCCCTTGATAAAACTTATTAGGAAATTCAGGACAGTGACAGGAGAGCATTAAACCAAGCAGAAGGCAATGTGCAACTGCATACGCCCATGAGGCTGGCCTTGTTCCTTAGTAGGAAGCCAACCTCTTGAGGGCAAACATGGGTTCATCCAAGGTTTCTGAAACAAAGTCTGCCACAGAACCTCCCTTAGAAGTAGCAGATGGAGCTCAGATGTGCAAGAGCCCTGTGGGAACAGACTGTGTGCAGCCCGCATGTCTTTGGGAAGAATTCAGCCATGGATTCTCCTTGATGATGTGTCCTCCTTCCTCGGAGGGGCAGGTCCTGGTGCAGTGGGCAGTAGCCCAGTCGGAGGTGGGAAGGCAGACCCTCCTGGGACAGGAGGTGGTAGTGGCTCTCTAAACTCCAGTTCCCAAAGGTACGTAGACCCTCATGTGGCTGGTGTCCCTCCTGGGACAGAAGGAGGTAGTGGCTCTCTAAACTCCAGTTCCCAAAGGCACGTAGACCCTAGGACCCGCAGGCTGGGTGGGGAGAGGACACATTTTCACTCCCCTCTTTTCACCTAATATCATCATTTCTGTTCATTCAGACTATCTTGAATTATAATAAATAATAATAACAAATGGCTGCTAATTATTCAGCTCTTGGTGAGTTGCCTTATTTGCAGGTGAGTCGTATTTAACCTGAGGTCACACAGCTGGTGAGAGTCCAAAAAAATAAAGTTAGTGAGGGATTTGAACCCCGGTCTCCCTGATTCCAAAGCTAGAGCATAGTGAGGGCCACACTACTGGGAGAGAAATCTGTACTTCTTAACCGTGTGGTCTTAGGCAAGTCTTCTAACCTCTCTGCAAAATCTTACCACCTTAGGTTGTTGGGGGTGATGACATGAGTCATTTAAAGTGCCATGCTCTTGTGTTGATATGGAAAGGGTTGTTTGGTACTTGTTTTTCCTCCCTATTTCTTATTGTGGGGGGATGGGATTCTCTGACCCCCCTGTTCATTGGAGAATGGCAGTAGTGGGAAAGAAATACTGTCACACCTCCATACCTTTGCCCATGCTGGTATTTCTGCCTAGAATGCCCCTTCTTCTTCTAAGGGTGGAAGAGTGAACGTGGGTTTGGGTAGGGAGATCCTGAAAGGCCCAGTGTGATGGAATTTTTTGTGTGTGATGTTCCCCTTCTGGACAGCAAACCCCTGAAGGTGTGAGCAGCATCTCATTCATCACTGCCTCTTCCATGCCTACTCCAGTTCTCAGTATGTGGTCGGTTCTGTATGAGCTAGGTATTGCTGCATAACAAACCACCCAAACTCAAAATGACTTAAACAGGAAGCATTTAATTCAAGTCTGGGGGACAGCTGGATGGTTCTTCTGGTCTCAGCTTGGATTTGTCTTGCATCTTCTGAGTCAGCCAGAGGTTGGGGAGTCAGCTGGAGGTTGGGGAGTCAACTCTGCCTTCTGGGCTGGGCTTTCTCACAGGTTTGGTGGTCAGCTGGCCACAGGCTGGTCTAGGATGGCCTCAGATGACACATCGGATGACCCAGAGACTCTGGGTCCTACCCACCAAGTCTCCCATCCCGTAGCAGGCTAGCCCAGAGAGGGAATGGAATTGAAAAAGATTTCTTGAGATCCAGGCTCCGAACTGGAGCACCATCACATCCACTGCATTCCTGTGGCCAAATGAAGTCACAAGGTCCAGCTCAGAGTCGGTGTGGAAGGACAGACACTACCAGAGGGTACGGATCAGAGAGACATGAAACATTGCAGACACATGCACAGTAAATGTTTATGAAGTAAATGAACGTGCATTTAATTTGGGCTGGGGACCATTCTAAGTCTCTTCTGTTGCTATAGGCTGAATGTTTGTGTCCTCCTCTAAGTTTGTCTGTTGAAGCCTAACCCCGCAACATGATAGTATTCGGAGATGGGCCTTTGGAAGGTGCTGAGTGGAGCCCTCGTGAATGGGATTAGTGCCCTTTTAAAAGAGGCCCAAGGACGCTCCCCTTCCCCTTCTGCCATGTGAGGTTATGGTGAAAAGACGGCCATCTATGAACTAGGAAGCAGGTCCTCACCAGACACTGACTCTGCCAGAGCCTTGAACTTGAACTTCCCAGTCTCTAGAACTGTGACATATAAATTTCTGTTGTTTATATGCTTTGTTACAGCAGCCCACACAGACTAAGTAAGGCATCCATGTTAATGTGTTTGATCCTGACAACTCCCTGAAATAGTTACTAAGGTTTATTCTGTTTTATAGATGAAGAAACAGAAGCACAGAGAGGTTATGTATCTGGCCCAATGACACAAAGCTGGAGGTAGTAGAACCTGGATCTGAACTTGGGTAGTTTGGCTCCAGCAACCATGTATGTGGCTGTTATGGTATTCTTACTGCCTCTCCATAATCTTGGACAGCCCTTAATGTGGTTCACAACTACTTATGTTAGCCTGGAATAATTGTTTGACAAGCTCATTTTTGATGGCTGTGGTTGTTTTTAATCTGAGGGTGTGGAACTTCGAGATATGGCACTCACGGCTCATTTAAATACAAACTGCTTCAAAGGCTAGTCCAAATTTTACTGCTGGCAGCCGAGCCGACTTACCGAAAGATAGACTCCAAAGAAGTTTTATTAACTGTCACCGTGGCAATTTCAAAGACATTGGTTATGCCGAAAGATTTCCTGACACTTCTTATTCATAATGGTGCCGGCGGGTCCCAGGCAGGCTGATCTATGCCTTTTAATCAACTAATAGATAAGGTCTCTGAGTACAGATTCACAGCATTCAATCTTGTTAGAAGCAGAAGTGATTCTGAGAGCTCAGAGCCATCCCAGCTCCCAGCCCAGGGCCAGCATCCCTCTGGGCAGACAGTGATAACATGGCCTTCTCCAGCTCGGTAGAAAATAGTAATGTCATCACGACCCTGGAGACATGGCCTCTGCTGCCTCCTCTGGGCCAAGCCTCATGCCCGGTCCTCCTTCTGCACCTCCAGCTTGGCCAGGTGGGCCAAGAGAACTAGTGGCTCAAATGTGCACTCCGTGAGAGGCAGTCGGTATAGTACAGTAAGGATAAAAGCTTTGGCAACAGGAAGAAATTGGTTTGAAGTCTTCTGTGTCCATTAATGGCTGTGTGACCTTGGGCACCTTGCTTGATCTTGCTGAGCCTCAGTTCCTTCTGTGTAAAATAGGAATAATAATGTGCAGAATGGATGATACATTTAACTTTGTCCAAGGTTGAATGCAAAAACCTTGGTCACTGTTCGCTGCTCTCTCTCTTCTCTCCTTCCTCCTTCTCCTCATCACTGCCAAGGCTACCTGATACCCCCGCTTCCTCCCAGGCTGGCTGAGAAGGGAGGGAATTTGTTCTGAGCCCCTACTGTGTGCCAGGCACCGTTGTGAGTGTTTTATTTGGGCTTTGTTATTTCATTATCCCTGTGGGATAAAGGGATTTTATTGTGATTTCACAGATGAAGAGAATGAGGACAGAGGAGTCACGTGACTTTTATAAGGTCACTCAGTAAACAAGAGCAGGCCTGGGACTAGAGCCCATTCACTGCCAAGACCGATGCCTACACTCTGGGCACCTGGCACTAAGATTGGACCCAGAATAGCAGCCCCATCAATACTTGTTTTATGGGTCAGGATGAAATCTGTGAGATGTGTCTCTTTCTAGAAGTCTTCCAGGTGGAAATATGGCATGGTCAGACCAAGGGGCACCACCAAGGACCCAAGAGAGTTATAGTTCCAAGAGGGCTCTATTCCCTCATATTACTGATGGGGCAACTGAAAGCCAGAATGATCCAATGGTTTGTTCCAGAGACACACAGGCAGCTGGAGGCAGAGCCAGAATTTGAATCTCAGATGTCCAAGGAGCATCTGTGGCGAGGAGGGCCCTGTAGGGCTGGACAAAACCAACAGGCAACCCACTCCATCTGGACAGTGTCCCCCCCCCCCCCCCCGCATGGCCCTGGCAATAACCTTTACCCCTGAGTTATTTGGTGCTTCCCTCGGATGAGGCCATGGAAGATGGAACCATCCTCTGTCAGGACCCCGGGAAATGAGGCATTTTCTCCTTATTTTTCTGCCACCTTCTGCATGCCCACTCCATGGCAGGCACTGGCACAGGTGCTGGTAGCTTTGTTGGAGGCTTTGAAACTCTAAGGACCCTGAGGACATGGGGTATGTCTCCCTCACCTCGTTCTCCCCAGCAGAACTTTGTAGTCTTCTGCCCCCAAATAATACCACAAACCTAATAATAATGTAGAGAGCTGATCTGTATGGGGAAGGTTGGCAGTATACGAGGGACTATCAGATCCGTCGAACCTGCTCACAGTCTTACGAGGTAGGCACTCGTATTATCCTCACTTTACAGATGAGGAAACAGAGGCTCAGAGACATGAACTTGCTCAAGGTCACATACTCGGCAGTGAGGAATTTGATTCAATGCTAGAGAATCTGAATGCAGAGCCTCACGTTGCCACGCCGAATCCTGTAATAAATTAATTCATTCATGTATTGATTTCTTTAACAAATATTTATTGAGTTCCAGTTAATATGGCAGCCACTGGGGATTCAAGAGTGAACATCACCAGCAAACATCCCTGCTCTTGTGGGCCTTACAATCTAGAGGGGTAGACAAAACAAAATTTAAAATTATAATATGTAGGATGTTGGAGGAAAATGCAGAGAGAGAGCACAGGGGTGCTGAGGGTGCAGTTTTAAGAAGGCTGGCCATAGGTGGTCTCAGAGATGAGGTGATTTTGAGCAGAGCCTTAAAGCAAGTGAGGCAGTGATCTGTGCCTGTCTGTGGAAGAATATTCTGGGCAGAGGGAACAACACGGGGAGCAACCCCAAGGCAGGTGGGGCCGAGGAGGCTAGTTATCAAACTCTAGCTTATCGGCCATTTATTAAACCCACAGGATGATGCTATGCCTTCTGGCTGGCTGGCACGCACATGACCCCTTGTGGTCCGGCCTTGTGCCATGTGGTGTGAAGGGATGTGGCCCAGGCCTCCAGAGTGCCCTCTGCAGGATGGTTGAGCACATCCTGCCCTCCAGATAAAACATCAGCCCCTCTCTTGGCTTTCATCTCTTGGCAGATTTTAAAGCTGCACTGGGGGGGTGAAGAGGGAATTAGCCTAAGGAGCCTGCAGCAGGATTCTGAGAACTTGTCTGAGGGAATAGCAGGAAAGAAGACCAAACCACCTCTGGCTTCTCTTGATATATATATATATATATATATATATATATATATATATATATATATATATATATATATTTTTTTTTTTTGGTTTTCAGGAGAAAACGAGCCGGCTTTCTCTACCCTGTCCGTGCCCTGCTACTGTTTTCTGGGGCACTCCTCTGTGCCCTCTTACTTTCTTAAAAGGCATTTTCTCCCTAGAACCCCCAACAGGTTTCCACATCACCTGTTTTCCATTGCAAACTCACCAGAAAATGGGGAGACAGAAAGAGCCTTAGACTTGGGTGACAAGGCTTGGGTTCTGGACTCCACTCTCCATTTCGCAGCCATGTGACCTTGGGAACGTGGCCTAACCTCTCTGAGCTGTTTCTTCATTGGAAGATGAGGAAGACCATGCTCCTTCCATGGTTGTTATGACGTTATAGTGACTTTACTGGCTGTGGAAATGGTTTGAAAATTCCAAGTTCTCCCACAGAAGAGCCACAGTGATGCTTCTCTTGCTAATTCAACACCTCTCCCTCTTTTCTGTCCTACACAGGGGAAGGTGGGAGGGAGGAGGCACTCAGAGAGGATCCCTGTGGGGGAAGGTACTAAATAAGCTCTGAAAATTCTTGCCTGTATCTAATATCTCTGCAGAATTCATGTCCGCCCAGAACCTCAGAATGTGATCTTATTTGGAAAAAGGGTCCTTGCAGACGTAGTTAGTTTAGATGAGGTCACACTGGACCCCGTATGACTGGTGTCCTAATAAGAAGAGAGGACACAGAGAACCGATGAAAACAAGCCCCTGTGAAGACGGAGGCAGAGATTGGTGTGATGCAGCTACAAACCAAGGAACACTGAGGTTGTTGCTGAGAACCGCCAAAATCTAGGAGAGGCCCTGGACAGATTCTCCCTCCGAACTTCAGAAGGAACCAACCCTTCTGACCCCTTCATTTCTGGCTCCTGGTGTCCAGACTAGGAGAGAATAGGTTTCTGTTATTCGCAGCCACCCAGTTTGTACAAATCTGTTATGGCAGCCCTGGGTAAACAAATACACCCCTCCATCCCTTGTTTGTCAAGTCTTTGACTCTAGTGGTTTCTGAGAATTCAACCATCTACTTGAGAATTCTCTTACAGATTTGCCCTGAAAAAAAAAAAAAAAAGACAGTTTTGAGAGCGAGGAGATTGGGGAGGTGAAGGACAAGATAAGCCTGGCGTCAAACTGAAACCTCGGAGATTCACAGCAACACCAAGGCCTCCAGAGGAGGAAGATAAACCCGACCTGGACCTGCGAATCGTGGAGCTCTCGGCATTATCAAGTGTCCCCGTGCTGGCATGACTCCAAAGATGACCAGATTTCGAGTCTGCTAATGAATAAACAAGGAGAGCCAGCCAGAAGCAGGGTTTCTCTGGAGAGTTCCATCTAACTGTGCATTGCAGGTTGGGGCAAAGAAGAGGGTGTCCCCGGGAGAAGACTGTTTGGATGGGGAGAAGAGTCATAGGGCATCCTGACTGGTTGTTCTCCTTGGGGGTCCCCAGGGAGGATTTTGAGACTTAAATCAGCTTCAGTTTAGAAATGGCTTTGGGAGAAGACAGGGTGGGGCTTTCTTTGCTGACCTTGGGAATCTCTGTAAATTTTACACTGACTTTTTATTTGCAGAAAAATTAAAGTCTTATTTTCATTAATACCCTTAAAAGAGGTGAGATCTTAATATTTGTTGAATATTCAAGGAATCAAACTATCTTGAGTGCATGTTCAACTTGCCTGTGATTTCTCCTGTTTTCAGAACAGTTGAGAAATCCTCTAAGCAATTATTTTGGGAGAAACAAAAGCTTCCCTGGGAACCAAGGGGTGGGGATTTGGAAATCAGTCAACAAGCAGATTTATAGAGCCCTGCTGTGGGCCTGGCATTGTGCCAGACTCCATGGGAAGATTGGAATAATGAGATTGGTGGTCATGATGATGATGATGATGATGGTGATGAAGATGATAATGATGGTAGTGATGGAGACGATGATGATGGTGATGATGATGATCATGAAGATGATGTTGATGGTAGTGATGGGCATAGTGGTGATAATGATGAAGGCGATGATGATAGTAACCTTTGATGAGCATGGGCTATGTACCTGGCTACCCTGCTGAGCACTTGGCACACATGATCTCATTTCATCTTTACAAGATCCCCATGAAGTAAGTCCATGATTACCCCCATTTTATGCATGAGATAACTGAGACACAGAGGAGTTAAATAACTTGCCCAGGATCACACAGCTCCTAAGTAACAGAGCTGGGATTTGAACTAAGACAGACTCGAAAGCCACACAAGCCACATAAACTCGGTATGAGACAAGTGCTTGCAATAATGTTGATAACAACAGCAGGCACAAACGTGCTCCTTCTTTGCACCAGGCATGTGCTGGGTGCTTCATAAACATTCTCATTTAATCTCAACAGCCCCACAAGGGGTCTCTACCCTCATTTTGCAGATAAAGAGCTTTCCCTAATGCTGCCTTAAGGGGCCTCAACCAGCTAGCAGCTTCTTTCAGGTTTGCTTCTAGAGAATGCCAATCCTGCCAGGAATCAGAAAAGATGGAGATTCTTGGTCCCTGCATAGCCACTATGGGAAGATGTGCCCCATCTCTAAGCCTCTGTTATTTCATTTAAAAACAGGTGGGGAGATACAGATATCTCCGCAACCCATCAGGGTTGGCCCAGGGAGGGGAGGCACAGTCTCAAGGGGCTGACGGAGCCACGTGTGGAGGCAGCTGCAGCCTGGCTCTGTGTCTTGCCTTGCATCAGACCCACAGCCTAAGTCAGGTCATCTTTAACTCTAGCCAGATGTAGATTCGCCACAGAGCGGAGGGTGAATGGAGTTTGAGAGCCACGAAATATGCATGTGGTGTGTGTGTTGCATGTTGCAGTGATCAGAGAAAGCCTTTCTGAGGAAGGGGTAACATTTGAGCAGAGGGGCTGAGTCATCTGACTCTCTGGGGGAAGAGCATTCCAGGTAGAGGGAACAGCAGGTGCTAAGACCTGGAGTCTGAGTAGGCTTATTTTTTTGAGGAATGGCAAGGAAATCAGCAGCGATTCTCAACCAGGGGCCATTTTACCCATCTCAGAGACTCTTGGCAATATCTGGAAACATTTTCAGATGACACAGCTGATTGTGGAGGCTGGTGATGCTACTGGTGTCTAGTGTGGGTAGAGGCCAAGGATGCGACTAAACATCCTACAGGTGTACAGGACAGCCTTCCTCCTCCTCCACAAACCACAGGTGGTCTCTAATCCCAACTGTCAATCATGCTCAGGTTGAGAATCCCTGATCTAGAATGAGTGGGGTGATGGGGTAGGGGAGGTGTGTGTTAATAGTTAGGGTCAGAGAGGGACTAGATCAATAGGGCCTTGGGGGCCATGGTAAAGACTGTCACGGCATTTGTCATGGTGTAATAATAATTACTATTATCTTTGGTAGCAGTATATCAAATTCATGCCTTATATTCTGCAAATTGTACAGTGTTCAGAAGACTTGATATACATTAACTTGTTTAAACTCACAGCTACCCAGTGATATAGGCACCATTACTGACCACATTCTAGAGATGGGGGACCCGAGGTACAGAGGTAAAACGACTTTCCCACAGCTGGGGATACAAAGATATTCAGGGACTCGCCGTGGGAGGCGGGGGAGACAGAGATGAGACAGAGATGCAAACAGATGATCCTAAACCAGAGGAATATGGAGGCTGGTAGTGAGAGCCTGTGCTCTTGGAGCCAGACTACCTGGGAAGGTTTTGGCTCCACACCCTGAACACGTGACCTTGGGAAAGTCCTCTTACCCAGGGAGTGAGCAGGAGCATGTGAATAGCAGTAGGTCTGCAGTGAGGCATGCTGGGAGTGGAACCCGCAGGCCTTCGCATCTGGGAAGGTGACCTTTTAGAAGTCTCCACATACACGTTAGGGGGGCCGTGCACTGGGTGGGGATGAGAACACAGTTCCAGAGTTGGTCAGCCTGGTGCGACGCTGCTTCTAATGGCCACATGTCACTCTGCTCTGTCAAACAGGGCTTCTGACTCCACAGCTGCGATCTCAAAACCCAAAAAGCTCTGGACACCAGAGGTTTTATCCACACACTTGGCACAAATTCATGTGGCAACTCAGTGTGGCCCAAAGGACATAAGACCCTGTAGTCTTATTTTTCCAGGTGAGACTCTGCCTGTGACGGGCTTCAGAAGCGTTAGGTGATTGGTTTTAGGCATCTTCCTGGATCCACTGTGAGGGTCAGTAACACACGGCATACCCACCATATCGTCTTTCTGAAATTCAAAAGTTTCTTAATTCTGAAATGCATCTGGCCCTTTAAAAACGGGATTGTGTATCTCTGTAGCATCTCTCTCATCCACAGAGTTGTTGAGGGGGATAAAAATTAGTTTATTTAAGTGAAGTGCTTAGAACAGCGCCAGACAGCCAATGGTAAATACGCAATAAGTGGGGACTGTCTGTGTTGTTAGTTTGCTGAGCTATCAAATGCTAAAAGCTTTTAGTGCCAGAGTCTGAGCCAGAGCTCACAGTCTGTAAGGTTGGGGTGCAGCGAACAGCCCGATGGGGTAGGAAAGCCATCGGCACAGATGGCCAGTCTCGGCTTCACGGAGCTGGGGCCACGTGAAAGTAGCTTTTGTGTTGTGCTGGTTCGCAGCCCAGCAGTCACACCCACTTCTGGCTCATGGTCCCACTGGACATCCTATGCCCGCAGCCAGCTCGGTTTGGCCTGGTGTGTTACAGACAGCCTACAGGTGCCTGGCAACCCAGGCCATCTTGTTACCCTCTTGTCCTCAGTGCCAGCTGGAGCATGATGATAATTATTCACTGAATCCCACCTATTGACTCCAAGCAGAAGCTAAGTCGAGACCGACTTAGGATGCTGTGTTATTGCCCAGCCCCAAGACACACACACACGTGTACGCACACACATGTGTACGCACGCACGCGCACACACACACACACACACACACACACGCACACCAAGACCCAGCCTATATTTTGATCCACTCAGGGCTCCAGGGAAACCAGTTTCTTGAAGCAACACTCATTTTTCTCCTGCTTTTCTCTATCTGAGAAAGGCCCTGTAGGATAAGGGCCAGGAGAAAATGCCTTGTTTCACATCAAAGGTTACCCCTCCTTTTGTTTATGAAGAAGTTTTGTCTTTAGTTTCTTTCTGGAGCCGCTTCGCTGCATGCTGCCCACCAGAAACAAAGAGCAGAGGCGTGCTGGCTTCAGAGGGCTCCAGATGTAGCCACCAGAGACCCCTCCAGATGTGGTCTGCCTGAAGGGACCGGAAGTGCCCCCGCCCATGTGCGGGAGGAAGCAAAGGAAACGCTTGCAGAGACCCCTGGCTTTGTCTTGACTTCAAAGGTTCTTGGGCTTTGCCAGAACTCATCCATGCTTTTCTCAATCAGGAGATGCCAGATCCATTCTTTGCTGCATTTTTTCACACACGAGCCCTTCCTGCAGGAGCTGAGGTCAGCTGAATTAAAAGCAAAATGTGCCCCTCTAAAGTCTGGGCAGCAGGGAACTGGAATGGTATTAATCAAGCAGAAAAAAAAAAAAAAAAGGAAAATCTGAAGACCAGGCACCCCCTGGCAGCCGTGAAGGTGGCGCTGGAGCCAGCCACCACGGGGTGTTTATTTTTCGCTTCTGTGGGCCTGGTGGGAGACGGGCGCCCCTACCCGCATTATGCTGGGAGAGAGGGAAGCTAGCCGGACAGTGACCTCGTGAGTGGGTAGAGTCGAAGGGGGCTCTGGCTTCTGACAGGGGACCTCCAGTACCCCGAGAATCACAGACAGCCAGAGTTAAAGTATGAGCAACATGCTGCTGGGGGCTGCAGGCTGGGGAAAGGAGCCTTTGAGCATGACCTTGGAAACAAACAGTGCTTCTTCAAAGAGCCACCATGAACAAAGCTGGGCAGGAAAAGATGATCTATAAAGATGAGCTGCTTCTGGGCTATGGATTATGAGCTGAATGGTGCTTTGTATTCAGCGAAGGGGTGGGAGCAGTCTATTATTGTACCAGATTATTCAACAAATGTTTATTGAGCACCTACTGTGTGTTAGGCATAGCTTTAGGCAAAGGGGATACAGAGGTGAACGAGATAACGAGGGTCCTGTTTTGCAGAGCTTACATTTTGGTGAGGTGAAAATAATAAGCAAATAAATAAATTTATAAATGCTATGCCTTCTAATGTAGATAAGTGCTATGAAAAAAATACATCAGGATAAGAAGTTAGAAGGAGGGCAGGGGTTTTTCCTGCTGCTCCTACTGTAATGTTTAACAATAATCTAGTGTTTACTCTGCACCAGACAGTATTCTAGGAGTCTTAAACCTGCGATTTATAACATTTAACCCTCTCAGCCACTCTGTGATCTGAATGTTGCCATTTCTGGCAGTTGAGGCTTGAAGCCATTAGGCACCAATGACATGGCTTAAATGTGGTCCAGCAGACGTGAGCAGGACAGAAAATTTCTCCCAGATCACGTAACCTTTCCATGCCTCAGCTTCCTCATCTGTAAAAGTGGAACGATTAGTGTAAGGATATTAGGGGTTCCATAAATAACACCCCCTCTTCCCACACCCCTAAGTTTGGGATTACCGGACAGAGAGTCCCAAAAGGCAGGCAGGCAGGCAGGATAACAGTATCTCCTTTCTGGTGGGGGAAGGGCTGAGTCAAAGGAGGCAGCTTCCCCGGGGGGCTGCAGCAGACTTCCTACCCCACACCCTGCACCAGGCAGCTCTGGACAGCCACAGGCCTCCCCCACAAGCACTGAGTCCGTCCCCCCCCCCTGTAAAGTTTTGCATGAAGGGATCGAGGAAGCAGAATGTGTTTCCTGTCACCAGCTGGCTCCCGGAAACAGACAAGAAAAGAGGGAGGAAGGGGCTGAATTGTGTATGCTTGGCTTCTTCCCCACACTTGCATCAGTTTACCCACCAATGCTGGGTTCAAGTGCTGGCCTTGCTAGGTATATGACCTTGAACAAACTGCTCAACCTTCTTGAGACTCAATTTCCTCATCCCTGAAATGGGAATAACACTGGCACTCATCTCATGGGGTTCCTATGAGGAGTAAAGGAGGTGACATGTGTCAGTCACTTAGGATAGGGCCTGGCAAGTACTGGAGTGAAGAGGATGCCTCTAGTCTGAAGCACAAAGCCAGAGAGAGGAAGTTACCCACCCCCAGCAAATATTACCCACCCAGAGGGTGGTTGTGAAGATTCAGCTTAGTTAATATGAGAACAGAGCCTGGCACGTAGGAAGT